>CM052540.1:149903867-150156372 GCA_028533065.1 Trachops cirrhosus | reverse complement strand
CATCTTTCATTCCATCACCATTGGTTCCCTGTGCATTTTTCTTCATTAAACTTATTGTAGCCTGCACTTTTTCATCTAATTTGTGACCAAAATCAACCAATTCTGTGAGTATCCTGATCACCAGTGCTTTGAACTGTGCATCTGATAGTTTGGCTATCTCTTGGTTGCTTAAAAGGATGGGTTCTGGAGCTTTCAATTCTTCTTCTGTTTGAGCCATCTTTTTGCTGTTTTTTTGTTTTTGTTTTTTGGTCTTGTCAAGCTCCTGTAGTGAGGGGTGGAGCCTTAGGTGTTCACCAGGGCGGGGCACCCCAGTTGCTGGGTTGTGACACTGTATGTGGGGGCAGGGTCCGAGAAGGAACAATGGCACTTGCTTGGCTCTTGTGGGACCCCAGACCCCTCCGCTGCTTTCCACCAGCTCACTGGGCCCCTCTGGCACCAATTCCGGTGTGGGTGGGCCTGTGCATCTGGCGGGACCTTCATCCTCAGTCAGTGAGCCAAAGCTCTATTTCCCAGTGCTGGGACCCTGAGTTGCGCGCAGTGCCTTGCTTCACAATGGCCACCTTGCTGTGTCTGCTGGTCGCCAACCCCTGGCCAGGGCCCACCAGCCACCACCGCTTGTGCACCCAGGGTCAGCCTGCTGCGGACTTGCGCGCGGTCCCAGTTGCTTTGTGCTCTGCGTCCCTCACCTGGCCCGACTCCTCCCCTCCTACCGGTCTGGATGAACGTGTCTATTTTTAAATCTTTGGGTGTCCGACTTCCATACACTTCAATTTTCTGTCAGTTCTGGTTGTTATTTTGTTTCTGTATTGTTGTTGTCCCTATGTTGGTTGTGCGAGGAGGCACAGTGCGTCTACCTATGCCTCCATCTTGGCTGGAAGTCTAGAACTTTTTTTAAAAGATAGCTTTTCTGTTTCAACATATAAAATGGCAACTCTGCATGTTCCGATATGGATTAAGGCCACAGGTAGACTTCCAGAGACAAAGCAATTCGTAAAGTAATGTGTCTCGTTTGCGAGTTCTCTCTGTGCAGAATGCTCGTGGAAGAGCGCACGGAAAACCGACAACAGTGGTTCTCTGTGGGCACTAGAATCAGGTGGCTTGAGGATAGGTTGGAAAAAAACTTACTCTTTCCTTTTTCAATATTTTAATTTTTGTACCTTGTGTACTCTGTATATATTATCCATTCAAAAAATGGTTTTCCTTTTCTTAATTCAGTTCCATTTCAGAAAAATAACTAACCTTTAAATGCACACCCTCCTTCAGAGGATAAATTTACAGTTTAGACAGTTTTTCTTTGGACCGCTAAAGCAAAGGGTTGACACGGGATTGTTTTTTAAGTGGGCTGGTCTGTTAGACCACAGTGCACAGTCAATCTGTAAAGTGAGAACAATTTTCAAAGTACTACTCAGAAATTAGTGAACTGCTTTCAAGTTAGTCATCTCACTTGCCAAGGAGGATTAATCCCTTTCTGCCCCTAATAAGAATAGCATTTGATATCAAAACTTCTTCCTTGACTGAACAAGCATTTTCCTCCCAGTGACTAAGTATACACTCAGCATCTCTTAATAAATTACCAAGATACGTTGTTGAGCAGTTATCCAGGTCTCCTGGGGGTCCTTATCAACAGGGAGAGATCTGAAACATCGACACTTCTTAGCTGTTGGGATCATTATGACTTACCATTTTTACTACCTCTTGCAGCACCCAAAACTGTGGGTGAGCAGGTTTCATCATTCCTCACGTTTCCAAAAATGAACAGAGCTCTCGTCATCCCACTGGTTCGAGGAGCACCAGTGGGCTCTGAGAATATTCTTGGAATGAGTGTGACCTATGAGTTTCCTGACCCCTGAGTCAATCATTCCTTATGTAAATGAAGAATTCTCATGTTTTCCTTCGGGGTGATCCCACACTAGAATGAAGAAACCTTGGGTTTTCAGTTTAGGGAACAGAGTTCCATTAAAAGTGTGTATGGGAGCACATCCTAGAGTTTGAAACATTAACCCCAAACAAAGAATTTTCAAATGAAGGCTTCTGGGAAGGAGCAAGAAGATAAGATTAAAAAATAAAGAATTAATAGCCCTGGCTGGTGCGGCTCAGTGGACTGAATGCCGGCCTGCAAACCAAAGGGTCACTGGCTTGATTCCTGGTCAGGGCACATACCTGGGTTGCAGGCCAGGTCCCCAGTAGGGAGCTCATGGGAGGCAACCACACATTGATGTTTCTCTCCCTCTCTCTCTCCCTTCTCCTCTCTACAACTAAATAGACAAAATCTTTAAAAATAAAGAAATAAAGAATTAATAGCCACAAGTAATCTCCAAATTTTCTACCTGCAGTTGCAAACCCCCAAAACCTTCTCCCAACATTGCAAAAGACTAAGTGAAGTTATTCTGAATGCCATCTCATCTTCTGATGGAAAATAAGCTTGGCGAGCAATGGATAGCCAAAGGACAGGCTGCCTGAGAAAAAGGGAAGAAAGCTAAGAGCTTAGAAAACCCAGAAACGAATGTCCTTTATAATCGAGAGGCCATAGAGAAGCACCCCATGTCTAAGCCTGTTTGACTTCACTCCGAACCCTGATGGACAATCATTGATGTGAATCTTTTGTGTGTTGAGCAGATTCCTGGGGGTGAAGTTCAAATCTGTAACTTTTAAGGATTCAGTTTTTAAGGCCTGCACCTTTGAGGATGTGACTTCTGTCAACACCTACTTCAAGAACTGCACGTTTATTGATACTGTTTTCGACCACACAGGTATGTGTGCTGCTTAGCCTCACTGAGGCCTCTTCAGAGGGCCTGGTGCTTCGCACAGATGTGACACCCATGTGACAGTGTGGGCAGGGGCTTATGGGGAAATGGAGATTAAAGTATAATTTAATGGATT
Organism: Trachops cirrhosus; assembly: GCA_028533065.1. Classification (NCBI taxonomy): domain Eukaryota; kingdom Metazoa; phylum Chordata; class Mammalia; order Chiroptera; family Phyllostomidae; genus Trachops; species Trachops cirrhosus. The sequence goes on along the minus strand of CM052540.1, from coordinate 150,153,492 downwards.
CCCTATATCAGGTTGGATCAAAATTAAATGTGTATTGTTTGTTTTTGTCAGATTCAATACAAATGGGACTTGTTGAAGTTCAAAGTTGAAAAATAAATGGTTTGGTGAATAATTTTTATTTTTTAATTATACTTTATTGATTATGTTATTATAGGTGACCTGATTTTTCCCCCTTTGTCCCCTCTACCCAGCACCCCCCCTCCCTCAGGCAATCCCCCCACCCTTGTTCATGTCCCGGGTCATGCATAGGTGCTTTGGCTGCTCCATTCCCTACACTGTACTTTACATCCCCCCGGCTATTCTGTAACTGCCTATTTGTACTTCTTTATCCCCTCACCTCTGGGGAGTCATTTTTAAAGCAAAGAATTAACCTGTAGTTTATTTGTTTTGATGATCCTTCTTTCTAAACCTGGTGTTTGCTTAAGTCAGCATGCCTGAACTACAGCCAGCAGAGATGGTGAACATATGGCTGATTTATGCATATTTTGAAACAAATTGTTTCTGTAATTGTTGTATGGAAGCCATTAGTACTGTAATGACAGTCCTTATGTAACATAATTAGAACAAACTAACATCATAAAGGCATAAACAAATACTAAAATTAGCAATGGTCAATCAAAAGAAATCTGAAGATAACTGGATTCTTTAACTTAATTTATTCCTTTTTTCAACAGAGCTATTCATTCAGCGGTAGTCATGCCTCCTTGTCAAGGGGATTGGTTCTAGGAACCCTGTGGATACCAATATCCATGAATGCTCAAGCCCCTTATACAAAATAGTGTAGTATTTGCATAACCTACACACATCCTCCCATAAACTTTAATCATCTCTAGATCACTTATAATATCTAATACAATGTAAATGCTATGTAAATAGCTGTTATACTATATTGTTAGGGAAACAAGAAAAAATATCTGTACATGTTTAGTACAGATTCATTCATCCGGGGCCTAACTATATAGTACTCATCAGCAATGATGTAATATATACTTTTTCAATCCACAGATGTGGAGTCCACGCATACAGAGGGCCAATCATACTTCATAATGTATCATCCTAAACCTTGCACTTGGGCCCAGCAAAGACACTAAAAGTCAAACCATCCAGGCCTTGGGCCCTCCAGAAATTCACAATATCATGATTCTTTTCTGAGGTTCATAGGCTTTCTTATACTGGTGTACAACCATTAAGAGCTTGATGAATTATCTTTCTTTATATTCACAGATTTCGAGCAATACAAATTCATTGACAGTGAATTTCAAAACTGCTCATTTTTCCACAATAAAACGGGATGCCAGATCACCTTTGATGATGACTACAGTGCCTACTGGATTTATTTTGTCAACTTCCTGGGGACGTTGGCGGTGTTACCAGGGAACATCGTGTCCGCTCTCCTGATGGACAGAATTGGGCGCTTAACGATGCTCGGTAAGTGCTCAGTTCCCTGTAAAATGAAAGAGCTGCCCCCACCACCCAGGGGAGCCCACTTCCCACTGCACCTCCTGCCTCCTCAGGGACTTGCATCCCACTGAGATGAGAGAAATCCCTTAAGACCTTTCATGAAGACTAAATTTTAGTGAAAATTACGTCTAATTACATTTCATTTGAGCAGCCTCCATGAGTTCACAGACTGGAAAACTAATTATGTGCGACTAATGTATATTTTTCCACTTAAGCAAGTGATTAATGATGTGCATTTCATGCTTGCTGTGTTCAGAAGGCAGTTACGGAGGCAAACCCTCCATCCAGGTGGACATACCCATACTGAGCTTTGTCGAGCCCAGACTGCAGCCTCCCCTTGGGGTCTGTGTTGCTGGGAGACCCTGAAGACCCCAGGGCGTTTGCTCTGCCACGATGACAGGAAATATCCCAGCCCTTCGTCTGCTTTTTCGGCAGGTGGCTCTATGGTGCTTTCGGGGATCAGCTGTTTCTTTCTTTGGTTCGGCACCAGCGAGTCCATGATGATCGGAATGCTGTGTCTGTACAATGGATTGACCATCTCGGCCTGGAACTCTCTCGACGTGGTCACTGTGGAACTGTACCCCACGGACCGGAGGTATGTTGAAATGGGCCTCTAGGAAGAGGCACTCTGAGCCCCACAGGACCACTGAAAAGTCACAGAAAAGAAACCAAATTGTCATGTTTCCAAGAAAGTAAAAATCCCAAAATATCTGTCATGTGAAGTTGTAGGCTGCACTTGTACAGTCGAAAAGGGAAACACTAGGGAATGTGGCCACTAGCAGGATTTAATAGAACAGTTATTACCGGTGATGTGGGCTCTCGGTTCTTGACTTTGTGCAGGAAAGATTTCACAACACAAGTCCAGGCGATTTTGAGTACATTTATTAATGCTGGACACAGTGAAACAAAGGAAGGGCTTAACATAGAAGAGGCAAGATCTCAGCAACAGGAGTGGGCCTAGGTGGAGCTGCCTTGGCCCTTTGGAAATGTGAGGAAGAGTTGAGCCTGGACCTAAGTGCATTGGTCCTTTAGAAAGAAAGTCACAGAGGCAGAAAAAGTGAGCCAGCTGGGCTGCGTGGACTCAGGAAACAAGTTACTGAGGCCCTAGGAGAAAGAAGGCAATGACACCTGCCTCAGGAAAGAAGCAGGGAGACACAGGTGTGCTCCAGAGAGAGGGAGAGAGCCCATGTGGCCCTGAGTCCTTGTCTTCAGGTTTTTCATCTGCTTTCTAAAGGAGAGGTCAGGGAAGGGTCTCAATACAATACTCATAAGCTTCCCGGGTGCTTCCATCAGGGTCATGGTCTCCACTGATGGTTTGGCACTGGGGCAGGGGGTCGTTAGTCAGTGCAGTGGGTCCTAACGTCGGCCCTGGCATCGCTTCATCTGGTTTCGCTGTTTTCTGGGCCTGGAGCTGCGACACAGCTGAGGCCTAGGTGTTATCTCTAGTTTGACCAAACCTCTGTCTCTGTGGTCAGCAGACCGCAGGCTTTGTTCCTGAGATGATCTGCTGTGGTCAGAACCTCATTGTCCTGAGGGCTTAATGCTGTAGGGGAGTGGACGTGCAAGGGAGGAGGCAGGTGAGACAGGGTGCTGGATGAGGCCAGTTTGGATCAGCTGTCTGTCTCAGTTTCCCCATTCTATTTGCCAAGGAATTCTCCTGGCTTCTTACTATCCTGTCTCACAATGAAACCAGGGAAGGAACGTAATTGTGCCCATGCCTTAGTTTGCTGACTAACAGGGTGAGAAGCCGTAACAAGGCGGTGAGGAGTAGAATCCAGCAGCTGGTCTTGGCCCACACTCTGAGCCACTGGTCAGTCCTGAGAGGGTCCTTGCCTTACATTTGCAAGTGTCTGCATCAGCTCTGCATTAAGCAAGCACAGAGAGGTATCTCCCTGACCTTCCTGATCTATTGGATGAAAAGCCCAACATGTTTCCAGCTACCAAAAAAGGTTGCTAGTAGAAGGAAATGATGCATCTTACCCCAAAATGGAGACACAGAGACTTTGCACCTCATTTCAAAGAAAGAACTAGAAGGGATTTGGGGGTAGAGCTGCAGCAGCTGAATGATTAAAAGAAGTCCTGTTTTGCCATTGGACATGAGTGAAGACAAACAGCCTTGCCTTTTTCTATTTTTTGTGTGCTTTGTCACCACGGAACCCCGGCTGCTGGAGGATAGAGTCAGTATTGTCCGGCCTTTGAAATGGAGGAGGGTTTTCTCGGGCTGTGCAGACACTTGGGATATCAATTTTCAGCTGTTGTTGGAAAGGTTAACTGTCGACTAAGATAAAAACAGAAATTGCTCTTTCTGTTAGTTCAGTTCTTCCAAGAAACAGAGGTCAGGATGGGATTAAACATGCACAGATTTGATTAGGGAAAATGCCTATGCGAGAGAAAGTGGGGGGAGGTGAAGTCCGGGGTGGCCGCAGCAAGGAGCGAGGATGGGTGGTTGGGCGGAGACGCCCCAGACCAGCCATCTGAGGAAAGTTTGACAGGGCTGCTGCAGGGGAGGAGGCATGACAGTGTCAGCTTCAGAGGGGCCTGCTTGTTCCGGAAACCTGCCTGTCACAGTATTCCTGTCCTGTGACTCGGGCAGTGACTCAGCGGTCTGCAGGGAGTATTCTCACCAATGCAGGCTGTCACTCTTCAGCACTTCAGCAGTCGTTACTAGATGACATGCCAGCCCTCACTTCCTTCAGTGATTCAGAGATAGCTTGTCCCCCAGAGCAGCACTGCTAAGGCCCCGGTGAATTAGCTGGTACCACCTACTCTGTTTTGGGCTAAAACCCTCTCTTCTGTCTCTGCCATGTCGCTCTGGGGCACGTCAGGAGCCCCCTGCTGACCTCTGGCTGTGCTGTTGAGAAGAACCCTGATGCCTTTGTGTGCAAATTCCCTCTAGTCTCTGTATGGAGACAGAATAGATGTCTTGACGAGAATTTTGGTTAGAGGCTGTAATATTTCCTAACAGAACTTTAGCACTGCCAGTTCCTTGCCCAGTTTCTGGAATCTGCCCTTAGTGACCAGAAGAGGACACTATGATTCCAGGCCCCAAGCTAAAAAGTAGCCTCCTGAGCCATTTAACAGCCAACTCCTGTCAAGGTCCCAGTCCGATGCTTACGTTTGGGGAACATAGTTTTCAGGTACAGTCTAGGTGCTACAAAAGTTGTAACATTTGAAAGCCACATTCATCAATCATGTTACAGATTTTGCCTTTAATGTTACACCTTTGACTTTCACCAGGGGTCATATTTGCATTTTCTGTGAAAACACCAATGAGGACAGGACATTGCTCATGACAATCAGCTTGTCCTTGTCGCAGAGTCCAACCCTCCCCATCCCCACTCCCTGTTATACAGGGGCTTCTAGGACCCCCTCAGAGAAGCTGCTCTGCCTCCTCACTTTGTATTGCTAACCTAAAAATAAACAGCTAAAGTGAGAGGAAACAAGCGTTTATTTGAGATCAAAAGGAATAGCTATTTGTAGCACTGATTCAGGCAGGAACCCAAATAGTGCTCCATTAGGGCACGAAGGGAAGGGAACTATTAGGTACCTCAACAGAAGGAAGGCATTTCTATAGGTGCTGATAAGCTAACAGAGTGAAACTAATTCTAAACAATGTTTTCAATTTCAGTCCAGTGGTCCTTAGTCTGGTAGTCACAAGATCTGTTTCTCGTTACCTTTGCAAACATGTCTCTGGGACAGTGTTGCTTTAGGCCCTGTCCGAAGGTTACTTTTCCCTGTTTTGGCGTCCCAGGGGTTTACGGTGTAAGACCTGCAAGGCAGTTCCTCTGGATGGCAGCATCGACTCCATTTTAAAGTGGCTCCATGTGTCTACTTATGTTACAATATGATAAAAATCGGGCAATTCTTCATATTTCCTTCTCTGTTGTGCAATCAGGGGGTGGAGAGCCTACATCTTCACTAAGCCTGCCTGGTCCAGATATTTGCCTTGCTCCTCCTCATCCCAGTTTTCCCTCTTTTATTCCAGTTATTAATTTTATGTCTTTTATAAACTACCCTAAATCATTTCAAAAAGAGGCAGGTAAATTTGAAATTAAAGTTGTATGTACTTATTGAGCATCACTTTTCTGTGCCTAAAAAATGAACTAAAACAATGACTACAAACACAGTCAGCTCTACTTGTTTCCCTTTACTCTCCATACTTCACTTCTAGACACCACTGCGTGTCTTACCAATTGAACTCAGTTCTGACCCTGCTACCTGGAGACAGCGTCAGACCCCTCAGGTTAAGGACTCAGTCCCGCGGAACTGCCCCCACCTTGAGACTCCAATAAGTGTCAGATTATCGCCTGTACTTCTGACCGACTGGCTGTAAATTAGAGCTCCCACGACTCCCTCCTCAGGTTCCATAATTTGCTAGAATGGCTCACAGAACACAGGGAAATATTTCTTTATGTTTTCTGGTTTATTTTAAAAGGCTACAGCTCGGGGCAGCCAGATGGGGGAGAGGCATGGAGAAGGTATGAGAGGGGCACGGAGCCCCCGTGCCCTGTCCCCGGTGTGCCGCCCTCCCAGCGCCTTCCTGTAGTCCTCACCCTGGAAGTTCATCAGGTCTCACTGTTCAGGGGTTCTGTAGAGCTTCTTCCCCTGCCCCCTGCCCCCAGACATCAGTGGGTGAAAGCCACAGAGACCGCTGAAAGCTCTAGCCTCGGTCTCTCTGGTGACCAGCCCCATCATGAGGCTCTCAGGGGTGACACCCTAAGTCACCTCATTAGGGCAAACTACACATGGGTGTGGTCAAAGGGGCTCCTGATGAATAACCAAAGACTCTGTCACGGAGGAAATTCTGACGGCTTTTAGGAGTTCTGTGCCAAGAACTGGGAATGAAGACCAGACACACATTGTTCCGGGCGGCAGCGCTTTCCCGTGAATGCCTCCACCATCTTCCACCCGTCACAGACTCTGCAGTCCCATGTCACTTCTCTGGGGCTTAGCCTGCTCCCCTGAGAGACCAAGGGCAAGTCCGGCACTGAGCTGCATGTTTAAATGACCTCATTTAACCTCATGTAATCCTTGCTCTGACCCTACAGGACTAAGTCGTTTCACTCCATTTTCCGGTGAGGAAAACGAGGCACAGAGAAGGGGCCAGTAACTTGGATCATGTAGCCTCGAGTGCAGATGGGGGACTCTGTGGTGCCACTTCCAAAACGGACAAATCTAACCCCTCCCAGTGGGTCTGGGGTGAAGGCCTAGGAACCTGTTTCTGGGAAGCACACCTGGCATTTGGGACATGCAGCCATGTTGGTGAACCTTGGCCTCAGATGAACCTAAAGTTGCCTCCCAAAGCTCCCTTTCATTCCATCATTACTTACCTTGGCCCACGCCCTCACTTCCTAGCTAAGTTTACCAGATAAATGATAAGGCACAAAGGCCTTCATTATCACCTGTCCATGAATATTTGCATTTCAACAGGAATAAGCACCAGAAAGGCCCAGGGATGGCAGTGGGGATGGGAGGGAGATGGAGGGCTGCCTTGGGCCTAGGGGCTCCTCCCAGCTGTGGGGTGAGTGAGGAGAGCCCTGCTTGCAGGGATGTGGGATGCCATCTTCCAGGCTAAGGAGATGCACACAGACCTCACACATACCATACAGCCACTACTTACCCAGATGAGACAAACTTCCCCTTCCTTTGAAGACCAGAAAACAATTCAACCTTTTCTGACTTAAGAACATAAAGTTAGATACTTTTTACCGCTCTGAAAAAGCAAGATGTTAGTCTGGCAACAATGAACAAATATGGCCCAACTAATGCCCAGGGAAATGTCCATTACAAAAATCTACTTCCAACCTATTTTAAAATTATTGAGAAATCCCTTCATTCATTTCACAAGGGCCCTGTGTTCCCCTGCACCAGTTCCCAAAGGGTGTGCTGAATGAATGCAAAGACTACACAGCCCCGTCCTGGACCGGGACCAGGAGGCCAGGACCTCACGGAGGCTGGCTCCAGACAGGCAGCCCTGCCACGGCACTGAAGGGGAGCAGGGGCGGGGCCTCGCCCAGCAGGGCCCGCCTCCAGGACTGCCCTTCCAACCTACAGCGACTGAGTCAGAGTTGGAAGGGAAGGAAAGATTCGGGTTGGGTGGGAAATTGATTGCCGCTGGTGCAGACAAGCTTTGAAAGCTGGGTACACATGAGAGGAGGTTAAAGCACAGGAGCAGGGAGGGAGGAGAAGAAAGAGGCTGGGGAGGCCTGTGCACGGGGTTCCCCTGCTGTGGCTGCATCGCCGCATGGCCACATCGCAGACTTTCTCCCTGGCTGTGCTGCAGCGCCTGAGCTGCCCTAACAAGCACAGCCAAACAAAGGAGGTCTTAGGTGTGAAGGTGTTCACTGCGACATCATTTGTGTTCCCCCAGATTTGGAAAGCTCCTAACTGTCCAACAGCGTGGTTACAGAAATAATAGTTATATGCAAATCACTTCATTTTAAACAAAACCTCAATGACATGGGACAAATAGTTATGTTACTGATGGGGAAAGGCAGAAAGCAAATTTCTATGAATTCTGTGATATATAAAAATATGGATATGATTGGAAGCACACGTAAGGGGATTCAGAAATAAAAACCATTTGTTGGAGTGGTGGAGTGGGTGTTTTGCTTACATAATTTCCTGTACTATGTAACAGTAAATCCAAATCAAAACACAGGTGTCTCTGGGAGACTGCAGGGTTCTCGGCCCTGGATACACCTTAAAATCACAGTAGCCTCCAAAGCTACAACGCCTGGGCCCCCACTGGAGCAGTAACATCAGAATTTCTGTGGACATGGCCTTGAGCACTGTTATTGCCACCGCACCATGTTTCAGAAGGTCCACAGGTGCCACTGTGCCCCCAGGTTTGAGCCCCCTTGGGTGAGGCTGTGCTTACACATGTCCGTGCCACCCTGGTTCAACCAGATGGTGACCCTCACCCTGAGTTGAGAACAGCTGCATGAGGAAGTAGGAGACTTGTTTGGGGACTGAGGGGCGCAGGCCATCCGCTGCACTTGAGAAGCCCCCGGAGGGGTTGTCTAAGGCCGACCTGAGTAGGGTAGCACAGAGATAAGTTAGGAAGACGTGAGGATATTTTGAGAGGCAGAAAATACCACCTCTGCCCACAGTCCATCCTGCACCTGGCAAGCTCTGCCTACCCCCCAAACCAGTTCACTTCTCACCCATCCCCTCAGAGAAGCCTTCCCTCACCTGCAGCGCCCCCCCAGCCAGAGATCACTCCCCACCCTCTGTGCCCTGTAATACCCCGGGGTACCTGTGTCACTGCACTTCGTAGGTTGTTATCATGATCTCTTTGCACCTGTGTAGTGCACAGGGTACTTCATCTTGTTCTTTTTGGGGTTCCTGGTGCCTAGTGCAGTGCTCAGCACATAACAGATGCTTCATGAGTGATTGGTGAAGGGCTAAGTGCAGAGAAGAGTATGTAAATTAGGAGTCTATTAAGGGCAAATTTGCTTTTTAGATAAATATTCAAGAGGTTTCTGGTGCTCTCAGTGTTGTAGTTTGACAGCTTAGATGGAGTCAGTGTTAAAATATCTTTTTTAGGTTAACCCAGGGGCCTAGGCATCATGTGTAATATTGTTACTGTGAGAGAAATGAAATTTATTCCGTATTTCAAATAGCCACCTTCCAGATGAGTCTTTAGACCACGATGCATTCCCGATTTGAGGATTGCCTGTACTTTCCCAAATGCCCCGTGTTGAGAAACTTCTTCCAATGATTGGACAGAGTTGTCCAGGGGAAGGTCCCTCCCAGAAGTTTAGACTAGAAGAGAATGCTCACCTTGTACCATTTAACAGGTAGTCCATGAGCTCAGTCTGGATCTTCACCATTTCAGTCCTTTTCAAAACGTAACATTAAAATGTTTTTTCCTGACAATTTCATCAGTCGATGGAGCAGATATTTCGCCAGTGTGAAAACAATGGTTAACCTCACACGGGGCCTGCCAACGCCAGGCACCGCCTCAGAGCTGCCAGTAGTCAGCGTCCCTTTCTTCCTCCCAGGAGCCGTGAAAAGCCCCAGCTGACCCTGCCCTGGAGTCAGAAAAAAACAAAAAGAAAGAGGCTGGGTGGGAGGGCAAAACTACCTTCACTCTGTCTGGACCTGAGGCAGCAGTTTCCTTTTCTCAGTCACCAGTGAGGACAGAAAATGATATACTTGAACTAGAACTTGCTGGATTGTGAAGGCCCTGAAGAAGGAGCTGCAGTCCAGCCGCAGTGAGGGATGCTCTAGCGACCGTGTCTCCTGCTGGCTGCCCGATCAGCACCAGGTTCCCAGGCAGAGGGAACTAATGGTACAGGGAGAAGGGCCACTTTCATGGAACGAGGAACAAACAGGGCTGCTGCCATCACAGGGGGGAAAATTCCGTTTAAGAGATTTAAATAAATTGGTTGAGCAATAATTGAAAACAAAATTCTGGCTGGAGAGATGGGGGAACGAGGGATAGAGCTTATTAGATCATGTCGTTCTTCCTCTTCAGTGCTTGTTGGTTAAGAGGGAGCATGAGACATCCTCAACGTGGTCAGGAATGCAGTAGCTTGCCTGGCTGCTAAGGTGGCAAGTGGGGCCTTGCAAGCTCGGAGCTCCCCACCCTCAAAGGTCTTCAGGAGCACAAGGTGATTTGTGCTTTGCATGTCTGCAGAAGTTAATGCTCTTTCTTTACATGAAAACAGGGAATAAATCAACTAAAAGCTTCTTTACTTTAATATAAACACATAACCCCGAAGGGAGAGCCATTTTGAGAATGATTTTTCTAAGGCAGCTGTGCCTCCAATGCATAGAAAATCAAACCCTTTCAGCTGCAAGTATGTGAAGAAATAATTTACTTATCCAAGGAAAGGACAGTCACGTTTTCTTGAATGCCAACATTAATTTAAGGAGGCTTTGCACCCACACCAGATTTTTATCTGAAGGACCGCCTCTGCTTGGTAAAGGAAAAGGGAGATTCTTAGGAAGTGAGGACCTGACCATCTTTTTGTAGGAACTCCAGATAGCAGATGCTCCGGCGGCACCTCTCTCAGGCCCACACAGAAATCTCAGGAAGTCGCCCTTTCCTCTGTTACAGCTGCAGCAATATCAGAGGTAGCCGCCTGCATGTCACACCCTGTCTTGAGTTATAGGAGAGGCTTACAGCTGGGGGAAAATATGGTTATTTTAACACAGATGTAAATTTTTCATGGGTCCATCTGTAGTCTCAGGGTTGAGAGACTTCTTCATACAGAAGAATGTTTTTCTTTCTTATCAGCAACATACTTACTACCCATTTTTTTTCTAGAACAATACAGCTTATCTTACTACCATAAGATGTATTTGGTCATTTGTGAAATGAAAGTGTGGTTTAAAATATGTGTACGAAGCCTATCTGTAAAGTTTACATACTGTATGATTCCAATTATATGACATTTTGTAAAAGGCAAAACTGTGTAGACTGTGAAAAGCTCAGTGGTTGCCAGAAATGGTGGGGGCGGGGGTGGGAGGGATGAATGGGGGGTGTGCAGGGGATTTTCAGGGCCGCGAAGCTGTCATTCCGTATGATGCTGTGATGTTGGGTACGTGCCGTGACACACTGGTCAAAGCCCCTGCATACATAACATCAAGTGACCTTAAGGTGTACACTATGGACTTTAGTTAATGATAAAGTATTAATATTGGCTCATCAATTGTAACAAATGTACCATATTTGGGAAACTGGGAAAGCAGTGTATGGGAACCCTCTTTACTTTTCACTCAGTTGTAAGGGGGGTTGTTTCCTTTTTTGGTAAACTTGAAACTGCTCAAAAATATCTATTAATGATTTTTTTAGAACAGTGCCTGGCACAGAGCATTATCGACTACTTATTAAATACATGCATACAGTTTTCCTGATGGGAAGTCTGAAGTCCCAGTTAATGGGAGCAAATAAGTCTATTAATTTTTTTAACCTTCAGCCTCATGGCATCATCTCCATGGAAATGGAGGAGGCGGTGAGTGATGCCATTCTTCCTCGGTACCCAATATGTAGCCTCAAGCAATTTCATTTGAAAAAAGTTATCAGTATATTAAATCTCCCTTTCTTTCTGGTGGTTGTTGCTATGACTAGTCTCTTTCTTTAAAAACAAGCCAAAAAGAAGAAGAAGACAAAATTAGCTTACCCTTTTCTCAAGAAGTTCCTGTCTGTCACACCCCTTCCTTATTCCACTTTCTAGGTGCCATGGCCAAATAGAAAGTCGGTGCTCGCTGCCCCATCTTGCATCTGTCTGTTCTAATCAGTGAGGTGGCTGGCTCTGTACCAACTCCAGGCACAAGAGGAGGGCTGATTCTCCTCCTACAGTGTGGGAAGGGGGATGGTTGGACAATAACCTCAGTAAATACCTACACATTGGAGAAAACATTAGGAACAGCACAAGGAGTGATGAGTAGCTGTTATGGCTGGGCAAAGGAAAACTCATCCTTGCAGATTTACAAATCAATTAAAAAAAAAAGAGCTGTGTACTAAATGCTTCATTTTACAGCACATAAAATGCATTTCCCTCTGGAGGGAAAGCAATGTATCCGACAATTACCTACATTCACCAGTCTTTAATACACGGGTGCCCAGTGACAGACAAAAGCTGGGCTGGTGTAAAGGCAGCAGAAATTCCTGTTATCCCGTGATGTCCGTGGCATCGCTACTCTCGTGAACAAAATTTTGTTTCCTGCTTAGAAGATTACAGTAAAATCACACTCAGCACACATAAAGTAGTAAAGGTTTTCTTTTCCAAAGAACGCCTTAAGGAATGGGATGTGTCTTATTGACAAGCCACCTGCACATCTAAAATGCCAGTGAAGTGAGCCACATCTCCAGGCCTACCACAATTCTCCTCTGTAATATCTTCTTAATTGCCCACCTGAAACTCTGAAGAGGACGTAAGAACTGTGTCACTAACTAGCACATAGATGGACCTCCCAGCTCAGCATTCAGTTTCTGCCTGCGGCCAAAAACACTGGGGAAGAGAGCATGTAGTTCACCTCCAGGGTACGGGAAGTTGAGGAATGTCATTCACTCATCCCTGATTTTCTTTGAAAATAAGATTTAATTATTTAAAACTTCACATATTAATTAAGCTAGGAAGAAATAGAAAGTAAAAATAAGAAATATATTGTCATATTTTCATTTAACTCGGGAAGAGAAAAGAATCTTAGGCTCTGAAATTTGCTCTCTTGATAAACTGGAACTCCTGAGCAGAACAGAATCTCTGCAGGTGGGGAGAAAGTCGACAGAGGGTTGAAGGAACAGTACCAGCAGCTGGAGTTCCCATCTCCAGATGTGCTGACAAGCATTTAGTTACTTGCTGTAATGATACACAAAACTGGGAGATCATTGGAAAGTACCATATGGGATATTTGCGCCGAAAATCGGACTCTTGGAAGTCACTTTCTCAACCTTGTCCATTTCTCCTTCCTTCGCAGGGCAACGGGCTTTGGCTTCTTGAACGCGCTCTGCAAAGCTGCCGCCGTCCTTGGGAACTTAATATTTGGCTCCCTGGTCAGCATCACCAAAGCCATCCCCATCCTGCTGGCCTCCACTGTGCTCGTGTGTGGGGGACTGGTGGGGTTGCGCCTGCCCGACACACAAACCCAGGTCCTGATGTAACGGGAGACAAGCCATCCGCCCTGTGTTTCTTTCTCCTGCCCTGTGTCAACTCTCCTGACTGAGTCAAGACTTCAGATTTTTCAGATTTAGAAAGGTGGTCAAATATCAGAACACTAACTCTTGCTGTGACTAAAATTTAGATGCATATCATCTTGCCCCTTAAATGTGATTTTGCAGAGGTTCCACTGCTCCTCCCCCATGCATTGTTATCTTTCCTGTGTTGCTACTGCCTCTCCAAAATCTGTGGAAGCATTTTTTAAAATGTCCCAGTCAGCCGGGCCTCCCTGAGATTCTGCTCGCTGGAGGGTGGGAGGCTAAGAGGACTGTGCTGCTGTAAGAAATAGATCCTGCTCCTCGGTCCACATTCACAGGAAATATAAGTTGGCATATTATTGCATTTGTGCTGAGGAAAGGGATTCTTTTTCTCTCTCTTTTTTTCAAACAGAGTGACATTTCCTGTTTACTTAGAAAAGGACACCCCGCAATTCTAGCCGTAACAGCAGGGCCTTTCAAAGAAAACCACGTGGTGCCAAACAAGGCTGGGTGGAGCTCTTTCAGGTATGACAATTAAGGTGACTCCACTGACAAGAAAAATAAAGGCTCTGCAGTTAGCTGCGGAGGTCTGCGTGAGCTGAACCAGCAAGGTGGAGCCAGGAAGCTCCATTAAACATCTGTAAAATGTGAGGAGATCAGATCCGTGATTGTGACGTGTGGTTCAGAATGTTAGAAAATCCGAGATCAGAGAGAGATCTTTCACCACCCCTGCCCCCCACCCCAGCTGCCACTGATCTTGCCAGAAAGCAGATTCAGGAAAAGAAAGCCACTCTCTCAAAATTGGGTCTGCCTACCTGACTGCCATTCATCCAAACTGTCTTTAGTGTGGGGATGGTCAGTCATCCAAGTCATTGCAAATCGCAAATTAGGGAGCCGTTCACACCTAAAGCCATTTAGAAATGCAAGGGACTGTCCCTTGAGGGACAGTGACCCCAGTGTTTGACATTGGACTTTGTAGCTAGCATCCCTGAGGCAGGTCCCCTGGGCTGGGGTGTTCTGTGTGAAATCACAGCCTGCCATCCTCCAGGGGCCCTCTGGCAGACACGGCGGCCTCTCCTGGTGGTTTTTGGCTGCTCATTTGATCTGTGCAATCTGCCTGGGCCTGGAAGAGAGGGTCAGCAGGACATTCCCACGGGCTGTCGGGACGTGACCTTCTCACCCCTCAGGGCTGCCCCTCCTCCAGTCTCAGCCCTTTTACTCATCTTTGAAATCTGAGGCCTTCTTGTAGACTTGCAGCAATGACCAGTAGCCAGGAATAAATCCCATATTAAAACAATATTCCTTTTTTAACTCTCCATGTCTTGTGAGGGGGTTACCCTGTACTTATTATAGGCATTTCCAGCAGCCCTCAGCCTGGGGCCTCACTAAGGAGAGCCTTTGTTTCCTACAGTCATTATGTGCAAAGATGTCTTAACCCCAGAGGCCCCTCTGCCCCCCTCTCCCCTTCCTAATGATCCTCCTGGAGCTCCAGACTGCAGAGTTCAGTCTCTGAAAAGCTTCTTTCATTAACATAAGCCATTAATCGACTCCCCCTTGAAGTAATTCAGGTCTGTAGAGGGGGGAGCCTGGGGTTGGGGGCTGGCAGGAAGAAAGTGGTTCCCTGGGGAGCCGGCCCAGGACCAGAACATCAGGAAAACTCAAACCCAAAACTAAGGGGGCAGGCAGAAGGAAAATCAATAAAGACTAGACAAGAGCTATCAGACCGATATCAACAAAGCAAGGAAAGCAGCAGAACACACTCTGGCTTCTGCCTACTGTAATACTGCTGGAGAAGAAAGACAGCATCGGAAGCAAGAAGGGACCTGTATGTTATTGTTCTTCCTACAGACTTATTTCTCCACCTCTCTACCCCTTGATTTTTCTTCTTAACAAAAGACGTTTTGGGGGACCTGAGCATTTTTTTTTAACTGAATGTGGCATGTACAGTGGTAACTGCAAACGTAAGGTGTATATCTCCATGGACCCGTTCAAAGGAAAAATCGAAGTGTACACAGGTGCTGCTCTCTCACCTTCTGTGAGAGCTAACTGTGCTAAGTGGACTGTCTTCACTTCAGAAAGGTCTCCAGTGTCCGCCATAGCTCTACATGCATTCACCATCTCCCAAGCTGCTGAGCTTGGTTTAGGCAGACTTTGCTTTGAATACTGGCCTGGGTCAGAATAGGATAAACCAGCAGAACCCCACTTCACGAGACTGGCCATCATGCTTTTCCTTCCAAAGGGCCTTTCTTGGCCTTCTTGTCACCTAATCCAAGCCTCCCAGGTGGCCCAAGAAGGATCTATTCTAATCTCCTGGACAGTCTGTGGTCACAAACCTTCTTGGTCACCGCCTTCCCACCTTCCGTGCAGTATTCTCTGCCTCCCTCCCGTTGTTCCTATCACCTGGATTTTCTATGAGAGCTCAGGTTCTTCCCAAAGTATGTGGTGTGGCCTGTCTGGCTTGTTCTGGGGTTAGCTGGATTAAGATATAGCTGTGCCATTAAACAGAAACTCTCAGTTCCACCAACGTAGGAGGCTGCTGGCACAGGCACCTGCACCCAGCATCTCATTTCAGCTGCAGTTGAAGGAAAGGAAGAGTGTGTGCAAAAGCGAAAGCCTAGGAAACAGCCCCACTTGCTCCTCTATTTCTAACTGCTTTTCTATCTAAAATTTCCTCATAGCTGTTTGGAATCAATCCAGCATGTGGCTGAATCCTGTTATTATTGCTGGGTCCTCTCAGTAGGAAAGACAACCCAGCCACTCCAAACTGTAAACCCTGTGCCACGTTAGACCCCAAGTCTTGGGTCTCACAGCTCCAGCTCTGTGCAGTCCTGTGCGTCAGAGGCTAAACCCAGCAGCTGGGGTCATCTCAGACCCAGAGGCTCTGAGGTGAGCCAGAGCCCAGAGGTAAGCCAGAGGTAAGCTAGATGGGCCCTGGCTCCACCACTAACCAACAGTGAGACCCAGTCCTTGCTGGCGAGAATGTGAGTCATGGAGCATCCCTAGTCCTCAGTTTCCTGTCTCTAGAGTAAAGGATTGGGACTAGTTCAGGATTCTAGAGGATCTTCATGGAAGTAGCTTTCTCTGATTGCCTTTTGATGCTGAACTCATCTTCACAAGCACCGAATAATTTTGAAACTGAAAAATTAGGCTCCAGGCACACACTCGAGAGCTCAGGAAGCTGTTTGGGAAGTCCCGATGGGGTAGGCCAGAGAACAAAGTTCTCGTGTTGTTTGTGCTCCCAGCTTTGTAGGATCTGCAGCACGGCTGGATTCAGTGCTGGCTGGAGAGTTTGCATCGCCTGCCCAGGATGTGGACCGACCCAGTCAGACGGAAGGCCCTCTGATCGCTGTACTAATCACCAAGGTTGCATCCTGTAGCTGGCTCTCTTGACTCTGTACTCCACTTTATTCTTCAGACATGGTCTTAAGTAGATCTAGGCCTTCAGAAACAGGTTTTACATGATTTCACCGAAGTTGGCAAACATACCTTCTTTTATGAATCTCACCAAATCAGAGTGCTGGTTCTCCCCAAAAATGACTGAGCTGCGTTTCTGGATGTCTTGAGAGATCCAGGGAGAGGAAGGAATGGACGTGTACTGGCAGCAGGGAGAGACCAGATATCAGAGCGAAGGTTCCAGGGAAGGCACTAGGGCGCAGCCTAGACTTTCTAGACCCTGGGATCATTTCAAAAGCATTCCATGGGAATGCCTTCTGGTTTCCTCAGCCAACCAAAGTAGAACATGATATTCTTCTGTTTTTTTCTGTGCAATATCAAAATGGCCTCTATCTAGTTCTTCAGTGAAACACTTCACCTGTTCATGCATTAAAGGCTCTGAAGCCAGGAATGTCTGAATTTGGCCTTTACCTGGTAGTGCAGAAAGACAACTGGTTGGTTGTTTAGGTGTATGTTGGCTGTATGTGTGGGTTTCCTTTAACCCCCATATCATGGTGAACTTAGTCCAGTTACCAAACCCACAGAAACACCAGTCACGGTGGAACAGCAGGAAGCCATCTACACAGTAGGGCCTTCTGAAATGGACCATGTGTTTCTTACAGTGTCTGTTTCTGCCAAGCAAAGTACGTTTTGAGTAAAGTTTCTCTCGTAATCTGTGCCATGTAGGCAAAAGAACATTGTCAGTATCTCCCAGGTATTTTGTCTGTGCCTTCATTGTTTCAGGTGTGGAGTGACAGTTCTCCGTGTAATGTCCTTGTGCTCTAAGTATTGACAGTGTCTCACCAGCCGGACAAGCCATTGCCAGGGCTGCCTCTCGTCTTTCTCAAACAATATCTAGATCTCATTCATACACTTCACGGGTCTGTTCAGACCCTTGTTTAAAGCTAGCAGGGCTAGGTGGGGGAAAGAGCTGGGTAGAGCATTCACTGACCTGTCACCTAGTGTGATTGTTCAATAAAAATATTTATCGTGCCCCTCCCGTGTGCTAGGCTGAGGCACTGTGCTGTGTGCAGATAGCTCACCTCTGTAGGACTTAAATGAGGCCGGAGGAAAAAGGGGGAGTAACGAGAACACATCTGTACTAGGGGAGGGTCTCATGCTGACCCTATTACATATGGAAACCCTCTCCCCAAAGCCCCTCCCAATCAAACACAAAGTGTTGGGTGTTTCCCCCCAAATTTAGAAGAAGTGATTGCCTATGGTAGACTATGCAGGAACCCTTTGAAATTTGGGGATATCTCTGAGAGGAGGAGAAAGCTCCTCAACTGAGTGGACTTCGTTGAAGGGACTACTAACTAGTACTTGAAAAATGGAACCACACTCGTGCTGTTTCTTAAAAGGTCTCGGCAGGAAATCGCACTAAGGTATTATCCAAGGGAAAGAATCCCAAAGCAAAGATAGCCCCATCTGTAGAACGATGTTCGTTTTTAAAGTTCCCATGTCTTCCAAGACAGCCTTTTCATGGCCTGAAACTGGGGTGGGGGCGGGGAAGCTGTTCCCAGGGCCCGCGGTGCGGAGTTTCCCTCCGGAGCAGAGCTGAGCGGAGTCAGCAAGTCCCTGGGCTGCTGCCCCCAGCTTCCCAGGGTGTTTCCTTTCCGATTTCGAAGACTTGTGACTGAGTCCAGTGTCTTTGCAGCTATCCTAGAGCAGCTTTCCCCGCTCCACCCTCAGCAGATAAGCCACATAGCAAACAAGTTCTGACAGTCAGTGGCAGGAGGTCTTCAGATTTTAGTTTAAAAACCAGTGCATGGTTGTGGCGAAGTGTCTTGAAGCTGCAAAGGCCTGATGGGGTCCCGAGGGGGCAGAACAGACAGAGGGCGGTTGTCAGTGCCCCTCCCCCTCTCTGAGAGCTCCGATTTCCATTTTTTACCCAGTAGCCCTCTCCTCTATCTGCCCCAGGCAGTACATACTTCCTTTCTCACCCTTCTAGTCTTCTTTCTCCTTTTCTCCTCTTGCCACCTCTTGACTCTAGCAGTGTACAAAGTAAGGCCAGGCTACTGGGGTGCTGGGACTAAAGAAGGTGCCAATCAAGCCATATGTGAGGTGGAGACCAAAGGATAGAGCACGTGAAGAATGTGGGTGGGTGTGGGGGTAGGCAGGAGCTCTAGACTGTTGACCTTGACCCAACTCCCTATACTGGGCTAGATTTCCAACCACTTCTCAACTCCTGTGGGTGATAGATGGATGGGCACCACTGGCACGAACTCTCAGAGAGGCCCATCTCTCAGAATCCACTGACCTGTGGAAGGTGGACTCACCTCTCCATGCCTACAGCGGGTCTTACTTTATGCCAAAGGCTAGGTGTGTTTCATTCAGATTTAAATGCTGCAAGTTCCGAGGTTGCTGCTGCTCTGCCTACCCTGCCACATTCATGCTCCCCTCACAGCCAATGGCGCCCAGAACTAGGAGGAGGAGAAAGCAGCCCTCAGCCCTCTGTTCAGACTCAGGTAGAGTTTAACACCAAGCCAGCAGCTTACCCTGGGAGCAGGGGTGCTGGGTCCTAAGCAGCTTTCAGGTGCCTGGAGAGTGACTGGCTGAGCCTACCCACAGGGGCCTGAGTCGTGGGTGGCCTCCCACTGCACAGACACAGGCCACACCAAATTGAGCCCCACAGGTGTGCGGGTCAGCACTGCCCATAAGCCGGAGGGAAGGAGAGGCTTAGCAAGCTCAGCCTCCTGTCAGGGCACAAAGGGTTTCTTCCTGCATATGTACTGACTCAGAATAGGACCCACAGTGCAGAGAATCCACCGCTTTCCATGGGTATTGTTCCTTCAGGGAGAACATACAGAAAATTGGCTGTTTTGTTATGTGCAAACAAAAATAAACATGTTTGAAGTTACAGAGTATCTCCCTTCTCACACCCAAGCAGGCGTCCAAGAAGGATACTCCTTCCTTGCCTTTGACATTCTCCAGACCTGCCTAGATAGACAGAGCAGGACAGACTAATGGCTTCATCTCACTTTCATCTCTGCTGTCATATGTTTATTGTTCCGAATCTGTGTCCTAAATCAAACGGGTGGAAAATTGTTTTCTTGATATGTGCTTTCATGGCATCCAAACATGTGGCCGTGTATCCTCGCCCTGACCCAGGAGCACGTTGAACGGATTACATGCCCCTCGCTAATGTCCAGACACTGTCGATAAAGTCCTGGGAGCGCTCTTCCTCCCGGGCGACCTCCATTCCCGCAGCCTAACCCGCAGACCACTCTCTTTGCAGTGAGATCTCGGCAGTGGCCCCGTCCTTGGTTTGGCATCCGGGCGTCTTGTTTCGTCTTGTTTCTTTCCTGTTTTTACTGCTCTGTAAGGCCTCCTGCTGCGAATGTTCCAATTACCCCAATTGTACTGTATATATGTGCTGCATGTGTGAACCCCAATAAATTCTGTTCCGGGTTTCTGGAGTCTTCATCTTAAGTACAGCTGGTCCTGTTGTGAACTCATCTTTCTGGTATGCTCCTCTGTGTCTGATTCCTGATTGCCAAAATGTTTGACCAAGTGTGTTTTGACAAATGTCCCGAGACAGCCATGCGTATCCTTGTGAAAGGGCATGCTCTGTGGGGGGTGACTCGTGTACAGCATAAATCTACCGAATGTGGAAGCGTGTATACATGTGTATGTCAGATACTCAACATTCATGTAGCAGCTGCAAAGATATTTAATGTACATCAGATTAATAAAAGAGCATTTTTTTGCTCCATTATATTCAAATAAAGATTGCTGTGTGGCTGACTTCCCTTCCAAGCATGAATTGACCCTCAAAAAGTAGATACTTTTTAAAATGTCCTTGGATATCATGAAAACCTGTTTCCCTTGATTTGGGCTTACTTGAATTGTTTCTGTGGGCTGGTGTCACGGGTATTGATCCATCGCTTGATTTTACAGGAACACTCTCTGATTTTTAGCCAGGATCACTGGGAAGAAAATGTTTGTGTGGGTGTTTGCGGCAAAGCAGATGCTTGTGTTCTTTGCCGAGAGCAGGAAGAGCAGACAGATTTTTAACTAGCATATGGACTCCCATGGCTTGGTGGTGGCTGCTTGGAACAGGAGTTTGAGAAGATTGATGAGGAAAAGTGCTACGTTTTATAGCATTGGCATTGGAGGCAGAAACACGGACTGCCTGCCATGGATTTGCTACTCTCAAATGAATACTTTTCACTGCATTTAGAAGTGGACCCAGCCTGTGTGATTCAGTTAGTTGGAACCTTGTCCCGTATACCCAAAGGTCATGGGTTCAATTCCTCATCCCAGTACATACCTAGGTTGCAGGTTTGGTCCCTGGTCCAGGAGCCTACGAGAGGCAACCAGTTGATGTTTCTCTCTCACATCAATGTCTCTCTCTTTATCTCTCTTCCTTCCTGTCTCTCTAAGAGCAATAAAAAAAAATGTCCTCTGATGAGGTTTGATTAAATAAATAAATACACAGCTTCAAATATCTTTACTAATGAAGGGAACTGTTTTTTCACATAATAAAAAAGGTAGGACAGTTCCAGGGTTTGCTGTGATATCTTTTAGCAACATCATCAAAGACCCAGGTGCTTCCTGTTCTCAGGGCAGCTGTCCTCAGCACCGTGGTTTTGTCCCCTCATGGGTGAGAGATGGTTCCAGAGGCTCTAAGTATCATACCGTCACACAAACATCTAAGGGCCAGAGAGGGACCATCCCCTCTTCATGATCCTTTTTTAAGATCAAGCGGGACATTCTCAGAATCCTCCAGTGGATGCCGCCCCTGGGCTCTCCCCACCACCCAGCCCATCTCATTGTCTCACTGGCTGGATTCACATCGCTTTCCTAGTCCTAAAGCAGTCACTAGCAAGGGGACTATGATTCCCATAACTGGCACAAGCTCATCAGGACTCCCCTCCCCCCAGACACTTTGGAAGGAGCTCACTCTCCCCTGAAGCACACGGCTTCCGACTGCCTGAACAAAACTGGGGTTTAACGGTGTAGTGAGTGAGCGAGGAAGAAGGGAGGTAGCTGCTGAGTAGGCCCTGAGCTCCAGAACTGAGCTATCTCATGCTGCAGCCACATGTAGCTATTTATGCTTAAACTCAAAATAACTAAAATTAAATTCAAATCCTCAGTCACACTTCACCACATTTCATTTGCTCAATTTCCACGTGATTCGTGGCTACCATAGAACACTTTATCATCATCGAAGACTGTCGGAAAACATGGCCCTCTGCAGGCTGCCACTTCTCCCGGGGCTGCTCTCCCTCCTTCCGGGTTCTCTCCCCCGGGCCGGAGCCCTTCGTTTTGCTACAGCAACTTCATTCCCCTCCTCTTCCTCCAGCGTACTGGAAATGCCCAGCTCATCACCCCACATGGGCCTCCCCCCGTCCCCAGGCCCCAGCCCATCAGGTCTAAGGCCTGTTTAGTATTCCAGAACAGTCACCATCTGCCTCCCTTCTCTGTCTTTCCGGTTGTATGAGAAGGCTCTTACATGAAGGGAAAAGAAGTGCGCGCAGGCTGAACACCCCAGGAGCATCAGGGAGGAGGGCAAGCGCGGGAACTCACCAGATGCTGCATGTGCTCCGCGGGGATCACTGTCAGGTCCGAAGGCAGCGTCCACAGGCCTGGCCTGGACATGTGGCTGCCAAATCCCAAATGTGAAATTCCTAGTGATCAGTATGTAAAACAAAGCAACACAGGTCCTGGAGGAATATCGTTTTCTCCTTATTGAGGTCCGGGGCCATGAAGTCACTAACATTATCTACATTGGTTTGCTAGGGCTGCTCCAACAAAGTACAACACACAGACTGCTCCCGGCTTACACAGCAGCAATTAATTTTCTCATAATTCCAGAGGCTGGAAGTCCAAGATCAGGGTACGGACAGGGCTAGCATCTTCTCCCCTTGGCTTTGCATTGCCATCTTCTCTCTGTATGGTCATATGGTGTTCTCTCAGTGCCTCTCCGTGTCCTAATCTCTTCTTATGAGGGCAGCAGTTATACTGGATTAGGACCTATTCTAAAAATCTCTTTTAAATTAATTGTCTTTTTAAAGGCTCTATCACCAAAAACAGTTACATTCTGAGGTACTAGGACTTAGGAGTTCAACGACGAAGTCGGGAAGGGGCACAATGCAGCCCATAATATTATCCCTGCTTATTTGTGTGTGTGGACTGTGTGCCGAGTGTGCCGTGTGTACAGACACTGTGCACAGAATGTGATCCAGCACGCCGGAGGCCGGGTGGAAGGGCAGCGCAGCTGGGCCTGTTGTCCGTGCGGGAACGGCCACACCGGCCACACCGGCCACACCGGCCACACCGGCCGACGGTGTTTTTTAACTAGGGTTTATCAGGGTTTATTAGAGCCAAACAGAGGACATGCCTGGGAGCAAGATGCTGACAGACTGAGAAGAATGCTGCTGGGAAGGATAGTTCATAGTTTTCTTTTACATTTGGAATCAAGGAGGGAAGAAAGATTACAGGAAGGTGGGAGAAGCAAGGCAGGGAAACCTCAATGACTGAATTACAGGATAGTTAACAAGATTATATGCTCTCTTGGAGGCAGTCACACTTCCAAAGGATCTGGAAAAAAGGCATTTCAAAGGTGTGTTAATGTAGGTGCACAAAAGCAATGGCCAGGCCTGCTAAGGCAGAGGTGACCTTTGCTAGGGAATCACACGCTGGAGACATGACCACCCAGTTAGAAGTCTGTGGGTGGATCACCCCATGCGGTTACTTTCTGTTAGAGGAATTGTGGAGCCCCTTTTTCGTCCACCATATGTGTTCCTTCCTGTGCGTGCTGTTCATTTAGAGAGGGACATAAAGAAAGGGGTTGAGGAATAACTCCAGGGCCTTGCACTCATAAACCAGAAGCAGGAAACTCTGGGGGACACACCAGGGCAGCCTAGTCCGGCTATGAGGTCCCTGCGGGCTCTTAGACCAGTGACTCTTTGCGTCCTTCGGTCTCCCTGCTTATTAGAATTCCAAGTGAGACTTTGCTCCCTC
Source organism: Trachops cirrhosus (assembly GCA_028533065.1). Taxonomy (NCBI): domain Eukaryota; kingdom Metazoa; phylum Chordata; class Mammalia; order Chiroptera; family Phyllostomidae; genus Trachops; species Trachops cirrhosus. The sequence goes on along the minus strand of CM052540.1, from coordinate 150,129,983 downwards.
TGTACAACCATCTTCTTTAATCCTGGAGTTGAGGGTGCATTGTTTCCTACCCTGCGCCAGAGCTTCTGAGCAAAACAGCCCTTCTGTGGACCTGTCCCTGGTGAAGCTTCCTTCAGGACCATTACCAGCTTGTGCCCTGGTTGGCTGCGAGCAGAGCCAAGAGGAGGCCCGTTCCTGGAGCTGGAGTAGACAGTGTCAGCCTGTTACTACCACCATCCCTTTGTTGAGTGGGGAGAACAGATGTGTCGTCATCTCCTGCAATTTGCAGTCCAGACACCAGGGGGAGAAGTGAAGGCCATAAAGCAGAACAGTTCCTGAAGCGCAGGCAGCTGCCTTAACTGCCTGGGGCTGGAAAGAACCAAGGGGTGTGGTCTGGAATCATGGAGGAGACAGTAAGCTCCAACCCAGACTCAAGTGCTCAGTGGCTGCCTGCCCTTGGTCCTGTTTCTGGGTCCACTGGTCAAAAGCCAACAGGAGGCAGAACAGATCATAAATGCACCAAATGCCCTTTGGACTGAGATGTCCAAGGAAATCTCAGCAAATTCCACTTTGGATGGGTCTGTGTGGAAAGCTGCTGCACATCACAAAAGGCTAAGCGACTTGTAAGTTGCCCCCTCCCCTCTTTGGGCTTTGAAAACGTCAGACATACCCCACCACAGGCCCAGAGCTTTGCTGTGATGTGGCACCTTCTACAGCCCCCTGCCTCCTTTAGAGGACGCCCTCCACCTCCCCTCTGCATTAGCGGGCACTGCAGTGCTTTCTGAAGCGCAGAAGGCACGGACTTTTCCAGAACTCTGTCTACACTGAGGGCCGGTGAACCTTCCGGTGCAGGGGGCAGAATGCCACCATTGCTAAGCGTGACTTTGGGCAGAGTCAGTTCCACATTTGGGCTGGGGGAGGAGCACTTTTTAAGAAAAATGATACAAACGTGTCTATTTGGAATAAGAAAAGAAACCACCACAATTTATAAATTTTTAAAAACTGACAAATATCACAGACCATAATAAAATCCAGAAAAATAATACACTATTTCTTATTAATGAACTGTCTGACACACCTCGATATATTTTTTCCTATATATTTTTTTAGCTTCATGCCCTTTGATTGCTTCTTCCTGTGACAGCAGTTTGGTGATGTCATTGTCACAGAGAGAATATAAATTTAAAGTTCGTTTCGATTACCAGTAGTTTTTTTAAGTCTCTTGTTTTTTCTCCACTTCCCACAGACTTCCTGTGCTGAAGTCACAGACCACATTCACGTTTGCAATCCAGTCTCTGACTCTGTACATTGGAGACGCCAGGCCAGGTGAGTGGGCACGTGGGCGCACAGCGCTCCGGGAAGCCATTCCTTCAGCGGGGCAGCCAGCCGTAAGTTCGCCATCGCAGCAGTGGTTGTGAACCACATCATTATATCCCACCAATCCCAAACTGAATGTATCCGTAACTCAAATTCCTCTTAGCCAGAACTCCAACCAACACCAGCGTAACTTGGAAGAAAAAAAAGATGGAGTAGAAAGAATTGAAAGTTTTAACCAACTAGGGAAAAGATCTATTCATTTTGCAATTTTTGTGTGTGTGTGCAAGTTTTTAAAGAACTTAAGATGAAGGGAATATATTGCTAGGGCCCTCCCCGTGCCTTGGGAGGGACCCATGCAAACTGGGGGCCCTGACTCTTAAGCTTCATTGATTTCATGGTAAACACTCCTCTGAGCTTGGAGTCACAGACACGTGAGTTTGAATCCTGACTCTGCCACTCAGCAGCTGTGAGGGCACAGAGGAAGCTAAAATTGGTCTTCCTGAGTGTCCATTTCCACTAGTATGCATGAGAAGTGATGACAGTTTGCATTTCTCTGAGGTTTGTGAGACAATGTAAAGGAAACTCTTAGGCAAGTGCCATAAGTCCTAAGTAAACAACAGCCACTGTGACTGGCATGACCGGCTCAAAGCTGCTCCTTCACATGAGGATGTTGAGACGCAGCCAGATCCCCTTGGAGGCCTCACGTGGGGTGGAACCCTGGCGCTGTCTAACTCTCACAAGACTTCTGACAGGACCGTGAAACTTTAGCTTCTATTGTCATCCGCATGCATAATAGGGACCTTGGCCTGTGGTGACCCCGGCAGCAACTCCAAGTGACTCACCCACAACCCCCAAACCCAGTGGCAGTTCCACTTCTCACAGGGCAGCCTCACAGTGCCCTGCCCGAGTGCCCAGATGCCCAGCTCCACAGGAGGGCCTCTGGCAGCCGGGAAGAGCAGCAAGAAGGAGTGGCACACTCAGGATACGGGGGCCTTGCTGACTCCAGCCACCCATGAGTACACGTCCAGGGGTGCAGGGCTTGGCAGACCTGGAGCCGCCCATCAAGAGCTGCCTCCTCCTCTGTTACCTGGGGCTGTGCCATTCATCCTGCTGGATTGGAGCTACTCCACAGACTGGTTGTCCGAGTCTTCGTCTCGTGCAGCTGCAGTGAATACACCCAGAGGAGTCTTGCTTCCGTGGGACTAAGAAAAAAGACCAAAGAGCAACTCTTCCCAGCAGGCCTAGCTTTCAAAACCATGGTGGAGGAAATGAATAACTTACAGGGAGGAACGAGGGCCATATTCAGTGATCCCTGGACACAGGAAGGCACTGTGGGAAGCCAATGGGAGCACACATCTGGAGCCCAGCGCTGTGCCGGGCCCCATGGGGGCCACTTGGGAGATAACAAAGGAGAGGCAGAACCACCAGGAGTTAGGAGCTTGGTCTCTAGATTCAGTCAGACCTTATTTCAAACCCGAGCTTCTGCTCTAGTAAGCTGTGTGGTCCAAGGTAAGTTCATTAACCTGCCTGAGCCCCAATCCCCCATCTGTAGTACAAGGATCCCCATGGCCCACTTTGGAAGGACTGAATGAGATACAAGTGCTTGGCGCACTCTCTTAATGGTGTCTTTTGATGCACAGAAGTTCCTGATTTTAAAGTAGTCTAATTATAGTCTAATTATCAACCTTTCCATTTTAGGTTAAAGTTTTGAGGATCATATGAAAGAAATCTTTGTCTACCTCAAGGTCATGATGACATTCTCCTCACCTAGCTGCGTTATTGTTTTTCATTTCACATTTAGGTCTACATTCAGCTGGAATTCTCTTTTGTGTGTCTTTAGTATCTATCAGAAAACACCATTCAAGGAGTGAAAGGGCAAGGCAGCATTGGAGAGGATATCGGCAGTTTAGGTAACCAACGAAGGACTTTTATCCAGGGTAGATTAAGAACTCCTACAAATCAACACAAAAAAGACAGATAACCCAGTGGAAAAGGAGCAAAGCCTTAAATGGAAACTTTCAGAAAAGATGCCCAGAAGAACATGGCCATTAAATATAGGAAAATAACCTTCATGAGTCATCAGGGAAAGGCAAATAAAACCATGTTATGGTATCACCAAGCGTTGGCAAGGAGCTCTCATCACGGAACCCCAGTGCTGGCAGGAAGCTACACTGGTAGGACACTTGGGGAAAGTGTCTGGAAATATCTGCTAAAGCTGAAGGTGTACTTATGTCACGGTATGGAGTTCCTCTCCTTGGTAAATGCCCGATGGAAATGTTTGCCTATGTGCACCAATGACATGTGCGAGAATGTTTTGTAGCAGCCAGTGCCCACTATGGGACATGCTAGGGAAATACTGCCTCCCCTAGATCGCCCTATACTCACCCACTGGTTATCACACCCTTGATCGTGCTCTCTCCCTGTCCACTTTCTGGCATGCTTGCATCCTTCTGAACTCTCTATGTACATTCGGACCTCTCCCTATTTACCAGCATTTTTGTGATTCCTTCTATGGTAGAGTTCACCCAAGTTTTCTAAATAAATATGATGTTAATGCCAAGGTTACTAAAGATAATTCAGAAAAAAGCAACTTGCCCTTAATTGGTTACAAAGAAATTAATTTCTTTTTTAAAAAAGATTTTATTTATTTAGAGAGAGGGGAAGGAAGGGAGAAAGAGAGGGAGAAAAACATCAATGAGTGAGAGAAACATTAATCGGTTGCCTTTCACCTGCCCCTGACTAGGGACCTGGCCTGCAACCCAGGCATGTGCCCTGACTAGGAAACAAACTGGCAACCCTTTGGTTGCAGGCTGGTGCCCAATCCACAGAGCCACACCAGCCGGGGCAGGAATTAATTTCTATGGGAGCAGGACATTCTTTTTCCCAGTCACCCTCATAATACAATGGCTGCCATTGGCTGAGCCCTATGTATAGGATCTAGTGCTTTATACACAGTATTTTTTAATAATTTATTTTAAAATAGGTTTATAATTTATTATATTTCTATTTTAAGTAGCTTGTTTACTTAATTAAAAATAAGTTATATCGGACTCATAATTTATTTTACTTATATCTTAAGTAATTTTTAATAAATTATTTTGTAACCTAATAGGCATATCATTATCCTCATTTTTCAGATGAGGAAACTGAGACTCAGGGAAGTTAAGGCACTTGGCTAAGGACACACAGCTAGTAAACGACCAGCAAAATCAAACCTAGGTTGGCCTGATCCTAAAGCCCACAATCTTAAGGACTGGGCTATGTATAGTCCTTGCATACTTAGCGCTGGCCAAGCATCCATGTTACTGGCTCAATATTCTCACTTTTGTTGTTCAGACAGCAGAGAGAAAGGCAAGCTCTGAAAGGAGAAGGGAGACTGTGAGCGTTCTGGCGTGTTAGAGTTCATTCATTGGGGGTAAGTGTGTTTTCCGTGTGTCCGTTCCCGCACTGGGCACCAGACAAACGGCGGTGTTTCAGGAAGACAGACAGTCCCTTCCCTCACAGAGCTTTACCTAGAAGAGTCTCCAGAAGGGCAAGTCGGCATGCAGTTCAGACATTCACTCAACAGTGTTTCTTGAGCAGTTGCTCTGTGCCTGGCACTGTGCTGGCTGCTGGGGACATACAGGGTGGACATGCAGGACAGACTCAGTTCCTCCTCTCCCAGCTGACAGTCCAGCTGGGGAAGACAGACAAGGAAACAGGCAAGGATCAGATGATACGAATTATTACGGCAGACATTCGGGGCATATGGGAGCTTTCAGCAGGAGAACCAGGCCCTGACAGGAGGGGCCGTCCTGGCCTGGCCTTATGCTTGGAGGAAGGCCTGGAGACTGCTGAGCTGTTGTGACTTGTCCAGGCTGCCGGGTGACTTCCCAAGTGCTCTTTCATCTGCCAGCCAACTCAGCGATAATAGCTAAAAATTACAGCCCACTCTTAACGAGTGCCACACACTGCTTTCGTGCTACACACTTATCTTTTTTACTCCTCACAGCAACCCTACCTGAGAGTGTTTCCGTGTACAGGAGAACCTCAAGCACAGTGAGCTTAAGCCACCCACCCGAAGTCGTATAGCTGGTAAAGGGAAGCGCCTGGATTGGCTCCCGGGCAGAAGGCTCCGCACCTGCACTCCTGCACCACACTAAACTGCCTCTCTATCTAGAAATCCCCAAACACCAGGCACTTAACTTTGCTGCTCAGAACCATAGCCGCCCCAATGCTCATATTTTTTACACAGTAGGCACAGGGATGTAGCCAGAGGTGCTTTGGTAAATATTTAACGTCCATCTCTCCAGATCTGTAGTGTTTGCAGATTTTCATGGTGTAAATACTCCCGCTGTGGTTGATGTCAGCTACCAGTGTGATGTCTCCCAATGTGGATTTGGGAATAAAGGCCCAATCTCATCCTTACATAGTATTCCTACCATACAGATACAGCAGATGTAAATAATCTTAAAAGCATAGATGATGGAAAAGGCAATAAAATAATTAGGAAGTGGCATGTTCTCAGTATTTATGACCTTTGTTTTTAATATAATTAATTTTGTTTATGTAATTTAACTGTTAATGACTATGCATAACAGCAGCTTGCAAAATTTGTGAAAATGTAGCAATAGGCTTTTGCAAGCCCACACAACACACTCCGGCATCCCGGCATAGCCACAGGTTCTCTGGCTTGATTCTAAACTCTAATTACCTGCCTCTGCCTCCTTTGCATCCTTCAGCCCCCAGTAAGCTACCACCAGACAGAGAGCGAGAAGGGAGAGACGTTAGCAAGTACTTAGGCACCTAGTGCCGTGGCAGTCACTGGGGCCAGTGCTTCACTGATGTTGTTGTTTCGCCCTCCCATTAACCCCATAGGGAGAGAGTAATAAGTGTCTTCATTTTGTTTCACTTTTTGCTATTGTACCCCTAGTGTCTTAGACCATGCCTTACACATAGTATTTCTTTTTAAAAAAATGTTATTTGTTTATTTTAAGAGAGAAGGGAAGGGAGGGAGAACTAGAGGGAGAGGAACATCGATGTGCAAGAGATACATCGATTGGTTGCTCCTCACACGCCCCCAACTAGGGACCCGGCCTGCAACCCAGGCATGCGCCCTGACTGGGAATCAAACCAGAAATGTTTTTGTCCACAGGCTGGTGCTCAATCCACTGAGCCATACCAGCCAGGGGTACACATAGTAATTCTTATATGAATGAATCTGAGGATGGAATCCAACTCCTGAGCCTACATACAAGGCTCTCTGGGATGTTGGCCTTGCCTCCTTGTCCAGCCATCTTTCCCACCAAGTGCATACATCTCACTGGCACATGGTATGCTGAGGGACACTGCCAAGACTGCTCATGCTGTCCCCTCAACCTAGAAGGCCCTTCTGCCTTGCTTACTTTCTCACGTCAGGATTCCCCAGAAAGATACTCTGGGAGACAGATTCACATGAAGGAAGTGTTGGTGAGGAAGTGAGGAAAGCAGGATGGGCAGGGGAAGCTGGACTGTGATGCAGTTCTAGCAGAGGTCTCAGCTGATCCCACAGAAGGCTCTGCTTATGGGACAGCTTTCAGATTGTCCCAAAATGAGACAAGGGGGTGGGTCTTTTTACCTCCAGTTCTTGGATAAGGGTGGGGATTAGCCTTGAGTGAAGCAGCTTCCTTTGACCAGAGGAAGGCCTGGGAGGGATTCAGCTGCAAGCCATCAGCAGAGAACATTCGGGCAGCTGGGGAATGAACATCTCAATCCTGAAGCCGGATCGGGGCCCTGCATCGCAGCATACACTGCATCTCCTCCCTTCTTACAGGTAAGAAATGTCCCAACTGCAGCCTAACCTCTCCCCATCCCCTCAGTGGCTGAGCTCCCCTAGCATCCAGGGCTCACTTTGTTGTGTTAAAAGTGACCATGTACCTGTCTCCTCCACTGAACTGTTAAGAGCTAGTGGGAGGAACTGTATTTTATTCACCTATGTCTCCCAACACACTTAACTTGATGCCTAACTGCACCAGAGGAGGCCACACGTTAGTCATTTGACAGTGCGCAGTCATCCACTGCTTAATGACAGAGATACATTCTGAGAAATGTGTTGTTAGGCAATGTCATTGTTGTGGGTCACAAAGTGTCCTCACGCACACCTGCTACACACACCTACTATGCACATAGGCTGTATGGTATACCACCATCATACAGGTGGTTCATATATAGCACATAGCCGTAAAATAAAACTAAATCTACAGGTGTCTCTCCAAATACAGACAGTGTAGCAGTAATGGTTAAGAGCATGGAGCTGGAGCCAGATTTTCTGGATCCATTTCCTGCCTCTGTCACTTCTATCTGGGTGACCTTGTACTAGTTGCTTAGCTGCTCTGTGCCTCAGTTGTTTGTCAATAGAAAAGTAGTGACACCCTTTCAGGTTGTTGAGTTAATGTAAAGCACTTAGAACAGTGCCAGGTACATACTGTACTTTTCAGATCATAAGATGCACCTAGGTTTTAGAGGAAAATAGGAAAAAGAACTTTGAAGCAAAAAATGTGGTAAAATATTTAATAACATAAATAACATTTCACCAATGTAAATGTAAACAGAACTCAACAGCAGCATTAACAACCATTATTCCTTCCAAATTTGGGGGGGAAATGGTACATCTTATAGTCTGAACAATACAGTAGTAAGCTTCCAATAGAGGTGAGAGTAACCACCACCAAAGACATGCATATTTTCAGCAATTCAGTTTAAAGGGTCCAAAAATGACTGACTAGAAAAAAAGATCCTTGAAACACATCGGAAGAGATGGAGTTGTTGCCTTCATGTGGATCGCTCCATTTTTTCATCTTCACACACTGTGAAGCCTTGGGTCAGACCTTCCAGAGTGGTAACTTCAGGTGGTGAGCTGAAGACCTTCTGCAGCACGTGCTCCTAAGACAGCCTTTCTACACCGGCCCCTCAGAAATCAGCTTCCAACTGATAACAGCAACCCTTCCCATTGACATTCAGATGCTGAACTCCAGTTCCAGGGAATGAAGGGAGGACATGTGTTATCATCTTTGTCTTGAGCTATCTTGTGAGCTGTTTGTGTAAAATGATGCAAGAACTAAATAACCACAAATCTGCATGTCCTGAGTGGCCACGTCCCCCATCTCACCCTCCAGGCCTTCAGTTCTCCTCTCTAAAGGCCCTGCAGCTGCTGGGGAAAAATAAACAGAGAGGTGTTCTGCCTGTCCCACCTCGCTTACCTGACGCCCAGCCTTAGGGAGAAGGAAGAGTGGGGATGTGGGAAGATAGGGAATTCCCCCAGGAGGGGCAGTGAAGCGGCTCCACTCCTTCCCCAGAGCAACCCTTTCTCTGGGGCCTGAGACACCCCTGTTGAGATCCTAATGAACCCAGCAGCCAGCTCTGCTGTTTCATTCTCCAGTGTGAAATCCTCCATTCACATCCAGACGAGCCCTGGAGTTCCAGAGCCCCTGAATTGCTGATTGTTGCAAGTTTGTTTATTAATTCACTAAAAATAAATAGATACCAAGGAACTACTGTGCACCAGAAGTCATTGTAGACACCAATAGGAAATAAGACACAGTAGTTCCCACACTCAGGGAGCCTACATGATAATGGGGAAAGACAGACAATCAACAAGTGAACAAATGCACAAGATTCTGTAGGATGGTCTGAAGGACAATACAGAAGGCAAAGCAGCAGTATAGGAGCTACTTTAGATTTCAGGGCCAGGGAAGCCCTCTCTGAAGAAATGACCATTGACCTGAATGACAAGACTATGTCTCAAAGCTCACTCTGGGCTAGACTGTGTTTTGCTGTGGAATGTATAAGCCAGGGCACCCTCTCTTCCCTCAAAGAGACAATGACAAAATTAGGTGGGGCTGCACCAGGAAGGGTGTGGGAAGGGTCCCACCCCGCCACAGTTGAAACCACAGGCGGCTTACAGTTCCTGCTGCCTCCACTTGTGCTGCTGTTAGTGTCGTCCCAGCCAGTGACTCTGTCTGTAGTGCAGGTACTAAAACCACGACAAAGGACATCTTGCTGTTTCATGGCTCCAGTGGGGTGCCAGCCAGACCACGCCCCTGGGGACACCACTCGCATGTGTCTTTCTGTTGCACGGTGACCTTAGTGTCTGCGGGAGAGCTCCACCGCACTCAGTGATGTCATCAATGGGTGGTACCTCACAGGTGGTAAACAGCGGCTTTGAAGAATCTGACATACCAAGAACCATATGATTTCACTCGTATGAGGAATATAAGACTGAAAGCAACAAATGGACAAGCAAGGCAAACAAAAACTGATAGGCGCAGATGATAGTGTGGTGGGTACCAGAGGGGGAGGGGAAGGTAGAAAAGAGTAAAGGGGTCAAATATGGGCACAGAAGGAGATTAGACTTCAGGTGATAAACACACAATGCTAGATACAAGTGATACATCATAGTGAGATGTACACTTGAAGCCTATGCAATTAACCAATGCCACCTGAATAAATTTCATAAAAATGTTTTTAAAAACCTGACATGTAACCCAACAACAGAAAAAAATTAAAAATCCATTATGAACATAAACAACTTCACCCAAAAAGAGAGTTGACTGGACAAGTGTTTTTTTTGGATCCCTTGAAACTCTCTTTTAGCTTTTGTTAATGTTCAGTAATGCCTTTTCTATGATTCTGATCTGCATGGATACACAGGTCTGGGTCTTATTTTATTTTCAAATTTTTTCATATGCTACATTTCCCCTCACTAATATTGTCCCCATGGGTCATTTTAACAGTGGTTAAGAATCTAAGCATGTTAAAATAGTATTTTTAAAATTATTTTCACTCCAATTTAAGGATTAGGATCGTTTAAAAATTTCCACGTGTATTGTGCAAAGCTACAAGACCTTGCTAAAAGCATTTTGGTAATGGTTTTGGTCTTTTTCCCCTTTTGCCTTGCAGAAATATTCCACGAAGTGAAGCGACCACGTCAGCGGGTGTGAGCGGTTTTATAGCTCTCGTGAAATTTACTAGACAGCTCTCAGGAAAGACAGAGCCGGGTTATGACACCAGTCAGCAGTGGGCGTGCGCCCCTTTCCTTAGATCTGATCCTAAGGTGGGCAAATCCATATAAAAGGTAAAGTCGTTGCAAATAACTTGGAAGAATTCTTTGCCTTTTAAAAAAAAGTCTCAAAGCCTTCCTTTAACCCCACTAGTAGGTACGTAACCTTAACCTTAACCCTGCTGCCCCACAAACGGACCGTTTTTTGTACCTGCCTCAGGCCTTTGTCTTGACTTCACCCTCCTGGGAGGTGCTCTTCCCAGGCGATCGCATGGCTCTCTCCCTTACCTCAGCCTCTGCACAGGGAAACCTAGCAGAGGCCTTTTCCCTTCTCCCCACCTAAGTTGCCCTTCCACCCCAGCTGTCACTCTTTTTCCTCCTGACTCACATTGTCCTCCTCGCCACCTGACAACACATGTACCTTTTTCTTTTATAGATATTACCTGTGCCCCTCCACCACAACATGCATTTCATGAAACTAAGTACTTTGTCTCCTTTATTCGCTTCTCTACTCCTGGCGCCTCTGACATAGCAAGTGTTCAATAATTACTGTTCAACGAGCGATGAGTGAACGCCAGGTGTCTGGTGATGTCACCATTCGTGGCCGCCATTCTGAAAAGGAGGTGCTGGAGACCTGTGCTCGGCTGACTCGTGAACCCTAAAAGTCTGCTGGTCATGGGTTCTTTACCCTCATGAAACTTGAGTCCTCTCACCCCAAAAATGTACTCACAAAATGTAGCGTGTGATTCCTGGAGGCTTGGACTGGCCGAAGCTCTTGGTGGGCCCAGAGATCTCCACCTCAGAACCCTGCTGCAGGCGCTGCAGTGGAAGCCAGAGATCGCAAGTGGGTGGCCCTGGACACCAGGCTTGCTTCAGTTCAGCTTACAGAATCAGAACGCTTCCCTTAAGAAAAACGATCCACATTTCTCAATTCTCTTGAAAATTCAGAAGACCTGGCAGCACTCAGCCCACATTCGTAACTGAAGATAAGCAACAGCAGCCCCGCCTGGAAGGGGCCTGTGCACTTCAGGGTACCCCGGTCCCCACTGTTCCCTGGGGCTTCTCTGGATGAGAAGCTGAGTGTTGGTGACCAGTGATCAGTGGGCTCACATTGTTATTTTTCTTAAACCCGAGTTAAGAGAGAAGCCCTGGGCTTCTGCTTCTATTTTTCTTGAGCGGGGTCTGCTGCACTTATTTATGTCACATGCCTGGCCACTTGAGGAATTTGACTTGAGACCCCTTATCTAACTCAACCATAAATCATACGGTTAAGGAAGCTGGGCCCCGAAAGGGCTAAGAAACCTGAGGAAGATTACATGGGGGCTGACGTGAACTCAGGTCCCCTAACTCAGTGTTCTTCCTTCCACACTGCCTTCCCAGCTGAATAAAAAGCCAAGGAACTTAGAGTTCACCAGAGACCACGGATACCTGCAAGTCTATCAGAACTGAGCAAGCTTTCCAGAGTTCTCTCTGTACACCTGCCAAGTGCTCAGAGACATCCAAGCAATGCTTGACTGACTGAATGAAAAGCAAATGAATGAAATTCAGTTTTCAAATTATAGTTTAATCTGGGGAAAAGTAAGATTCATTTAAAAGCCACTTTTCACTAATAACTGAAGGCACAATTTTATTTGTGACCACTTATCTTTACCTTCAGTGGAGTCAGTTGTGCCCTATGAAATACACAGCTTTAGCTCACCATGTGAAGCTGGGGCACAGCAAACTGGTGGGGATTAACCACTCCGTCCTCTGGAGGGCACAGATATGCTTCGTGACCCAAACGTGCTCATTTGATTTTAAATGCAGGCTCCTTTAAATTCCCCACAGCTCAAGTTTCAAGTCATCAAAACTCATGATTTGTCCTGATTCCATGAGATAAGAAGCAGGTGACCCGAGCTGCTGGTGCTGGGAACTGCACCAGAGGAGACGGTGTTTCTCCCGTCTGATCACTGATGCTAACCAGGCTAGACACCAGCCCCAACTCTGCTCTGAAAATCCATCCCCTCTGTCTCCAGCTAAGCGTTGCCTCTCCTTGGGAAATTGCTCTCATTCTGACCAGGGGCATGGTTGTGCCCTCGAGTGATAAATGAGGCCCGTTTGACCTTTTTAGGAAAGTCATTATCATTATTATGGCATAATTTTAAAAAGCATTTCCTCCTATATTTATATCATCTAACCCCTGAGGATACTAACTGCCATTTCTAGGGGCCCATTTCTGTTTTCTTCTTCTCTTTCTCCTTCTCCTTCTCCTTCTCCTTCTCCTTCTCCTTCTCCTTCTCCTTCTCCTTCTCCTTCTCCTCCTCCTCCTCCTCCTCCTCCTCCTCCTCCTCCTCCTCCTCCTCCTCCTTCTTCTTCTTCTTCTTTTTTTAGCAATAGACACCCTGTTTTTAGCTAGATACATAGCCATAGAATAAATACCACATTTCCCAACTTCCCTTGTAGACAGAAATAACCATATGTCTAACTTCTAGCCAAGGGGGTATAAGTAGAAGTGTTGTGTATAACTCCCAGAAAAGTCAGGCTGCCTGGAACGTGTACATCATAGCCGGACCTTGAGCGGTCATTTCAGACTGTGGGATGGCAGCCAGCCTGGGAATGGCAGAGCAAGAGGATGGAGGGAGCTTGACTTCCAAATGATGGTGGAGTTTTCTGTCCTTTTCAGCTGAGTCCAGTGCTAATTAAAGCCACGAAAAGTTGGTCAGGAAGACTGAAGGCCAGTTTTGGTAAGTAAGTAAGCAGTTAACTGTTGAGCTGGGAAGCTGGAACCTAGCTAGAACTTCCTTACTAGGGAAGAAGAAGAAATGGAGTTAAGGGTGGAATTAGCAAGTTTCCCCACCTTCCAGCAGGTTTTCCGCCTCCTACTTGCCCCATTCCAATTTGTTCTCTGTATTTTTCTAAAAAATTCTCATTACGCAACTCTGTTTTAAGCTCCCGAATGTACTTGATGGCCTCAGGGTAAAGTTTAAGTCCTTTGCTGAGAGCACAAGCTCTCCGAGGCTGGCCTCTGCCTACCTCCTCGGCCGTATTATATTTTCTGCTATTCCCTACATTAGGGTTGCTAGAGTTAGCAAATAAAAATATAGACACCATTTAAATTTACAGATACTTAGTCTCAAAAATTACTTATTGTTTGTCTGAAATTCAAATTAACTGGGTGTCCTGTGTTTCTACCCAACCCCATGCAATGTTCATGGTTACTTTAGTCCTGGTGAAAAAAAGCACATTTGTGATTCCCTAGCCCAGTAACACCATCTCAGCCTGACGCTGTTCTGTTGTTGCCTTGGCCTAAAAAGCCTTTCCTCTGCTCCTTTATCTGCTTAATTCCAAGTAGTCCTTCAAACTCAGGTCAAGGGTAATCTTTTCTAAGAAATTGTCCTTGGCCACCACCAGGCAAGTCCCTGAAATCTGATTTAGCTGCCCCTCCTCGGAACTCTTACACATCCCTGGAATAGCACTAGCCACTCAGCTTTGTCACCATTAATGCATTGGTCTGATGCCTCCCCCTCAGCTGCAAACCTCGTGAGAACAATGCCAACTTTAAAATCATATACCCCCACATGGTAGGTATCATACAATATATATTTAAACAAATGAATGAGGCAGCAGACTACAGCAAAAATGATCAGAGAAATGAGAGATTGGCCTGGGTTTAGATGCTGATTCTGTGTTCTACCAGCTGTAAAAAAGAGGACAATCATATTTCCCTCGTAGGGGTGTCCTAAGGACAAATGATATTTCGCCTGCACATAGTGAGTACTAGGCAGTGTAAGTATCCTTCCTCCCTCCATCTGGTACTGAACGTTATTAGAGGGTACGGAGCTGGCACTCACGTGAAACAGCAAGGCTCCATTTGCAGATAACCATCAGGCTGACCTTCCTCTCTCAGCAATGAGGAACGCTGAGAAGGCACCAAAACCAGGCCCAGGAGATCCTGCATCTCAAAGAAGCAAGGAGTAAACACACTCACTCGAATCTTTCAAACACATTTTTTATCATTATTAAACACATTATATCTGTTTAACCACTGAGTTGGTTTTTGTCATGATACTATTCCACTTTTTAAAAATTGAAATGTAACTGACATATAACATTATGTTAGTTTCAGGTACACAACGTGATTTGATCTACGTATATATTGTGAAATAATCATCACAATCAATCTGGTTAACATCCGTCACCACACAGTTTCCAATGTTTTTCTTGTGATGAGAACTTACAATATCTACTCTCTTAGCAACTTTCCACTATGTAACCCAGTATTACTAAGTACAGTCGCCATGCTGTACATTACATCTCCATTACCTGTTTATTTTATAATTAACCTCCTTCACCCATTTTGCATAAGCCCCACCCCCTGCCTCTGGCAACCACCAATCTGTTCTCTGTACCTGTGAGTTCACTTTTTTTCTTTTTAGATTCTACATATAATTGAGATCATACAGTAATGCTTTTCTCTGTCTGACATTTTGCACTTAGCACAATACCCTCAAGGTTCATCCATGCTGTTGAGAATGGCAAGGTTTCCTTTTTTGATGGCTGAATAACACTTGTGTATGTGTGTTTTCTTTATCCATTCACCCATCAAAGGACACTTGGTTCTAGGTGGTTTTCATGCTTCGGGCATTGTAAATAACGCTGCAGTGGACATGGGAGTGCAGAGAATTTTTTTTGAGTTAATGTTTTGGTTTCCTGTGGACAAACACCTAGGAGTGGAATTGCCAGATAATATGGTAGTACTATTTAAAACTTTTTGAGGAAACTACGTACTGTTCTCCCTAATGGCTGCACCGACTTACATCCCCACCAATAGTGCACTTCCCTTTTCTCCACATCCTTCCTGACACTTGTTCTTATCTTCTTGATGGCAGCCTTTCTGACGGATGCGAGGTGACACCTCACTGTGGTTTTGAGTTGCATTTCCCTGATGAACAGTGGCTTTCATGTACCTGTTGGCTAGCTGTATCTTCTTTGGAAAAATGTCTATTCAGACCCTCTGCTTGTTTTTTAATCAGATTTTTTGTTTGCTATTGAATTGTTTGAGTTATTTTCAACACTAAAAACATAAGTAAATTTTTTTTTAAAAAAACTAGTAGGAAATGAGCAAAGCCAGAAAAACTGATTTAAGGCTCAAACAACTGGTGGAAAAGTGACAAGGTAGCCAGCCGTTTCGCGTATGTAATGCAGCCCACTCTGTGGGGTCTGGCTTTCCAATGGTAAGAAGAGTCCAGCAGGTGAGTGAGGTTTGTCGTGGGGGTTCATGCAGAGATAGGAAGGCAGGGCCCTGGACCCCGCACCCAGGCCTCCAAAAGATGGAGCTGTGCTCTGGGGAACAGAAGACCCTCAGCAACAGGCTTTTGGGGCTTCACACTTAAGGGTTTCACCATTACACTGTCTGGGCAACTCTCTGCCCGTTTCTCCTGTTCCTGCTGCTACTAACTGACTCTGATGCCTCATATTCAAATGCCCCAAGGGAGACATTCTTTTCGATTCACCCACCACCACGGAGCACAGGCTGCCCCTGTTTCACAAGGCTTTTGTAGCAGGTCATTTCGTAGCCTATAGACTGGCTCCTCGGAGAGCAGGTGCCCACTGGTCCCATCGACTTGGCCAGGGTGACAAGCTGTGTGGCCAACTTACACACGGACTGTGGATATGAAAGACACTCAGAGTATGATTGCTTGTCTATTTGCTTATGAACTGGTAAAAACATTTGCCATGCAGAGCTAGGGAAAGAAAATGTCATTTACCAAATGACAGATTTTGGAGGGTGTGAAAAGCAAAGTCTATTTTATTTTCCCTCAAAATGTATTTGATATCTCTTGGTGGTTCCCTATGCCTCTCCTCAGTTCAGCCATACTAGACTTTGGTATATTCTTCCAACACTTTGCTCTCTCTCCCACCTCACCCCTCTCCATCTCTGTTTCTCCCTGGACTGACAAATACGTAGTTTCCTCTGCCTGAAACACTTTCCACACCTCCCCAACCAGCTAAAATATCTCACACATTCCTCAGAGATGTTTTCTCAGACTCCCAACCTAGTTTCCCTGTTTTGACCTCCAGTAGTGCCTTGGACTTCTTCTTTCATAGTAATTTGTGATCACGTGTTTAATATCTGTCTTTCCTGTTGACTGAGATTCAGTGAGGGCATGAATTTTTCTTGTCACTGCTTTTTCCTCCATATCTGGTCTAGTTCCTGATGTTCAGTGGAACATGATTATTCATGGAATGGATGAACTTTTGTTATCATGCTATCTGGACAGAATGGTTTTCATTTAAGAAAACTGTATGCACCCCAGCAATCTCAATGTGGAGCAAAATGAAAATTAAAATGGTTTACAGTTGCAACACTCTAGAAAAACTGATCTATCTGGACCAGTGGGATGCTTTCCAAGTCCGGCCTTGGGAAAGGACTCGGGATAGTCCATGGCTGGCTGGCAGGCAGGCCAGGAGGGGGCAGGGCCTGCGGTGGATCAAGTAACAAGCAAGGGGAGGGGGCAGGGTGACAGGGCCTCCACCTGCACACCACCCACTTCTGACTTTCCACCGTGCCCCCAGCACACCTCAGAGGAGCAGCTCCAGGGCCGCCCTGGAACAGCAAACATGGGATTTTGTTTGCTGACTTGACTAAGCAACAAGGCTCTCTCTGACCTTTCCCCCACACAGTAATAAAGGGAAGGGTGCATTTAAAGTGGAATTGCAGCGGCTTCCCGTAAGTATTGCCACACTTTAAAGGGAACACCTAACCTGACCATCGCTGCCTGGGAAGGGTGAGGACATCTACCCCAGTGCCACCCTTAGCATTTTTCCCCCAGCGCAGGTGCCTTCCCCACAGGGGGAAGGGCCAGCCCAGGCCAGTCCCTGGGGGCCCTGCAGCAGCAAGGGGCTAGGCTGCCACTCAGGCTCGCGTTGTCTGGCACCTTTGTTGAAGGGGCCAGAGCGCCTTCCCGGTATCTTGGCTGATGGCAAGCTAAGATGTGCAAAGAACTAAGGAGGCAGGACTTGGCCACAGAGCAGGGCCTCCTGGGTACCTGGCTACCTTGTTGGAGAGAGAAGAGCAGCTCTGGAGGCCCCCCAGCAGCTCTCGTATTCCAGCTGCAGTGTCCACTCATTCTCCGGGATTATCATCAGGCTGGAGTTTCTCCTCCATTACAATGACTCGGCTTTTCTCTATCTCCACTTCCTTTTCTTCTTTTCCTGCTGACTCATTCTCTCTGCTACCTTCCTCTCTGCCTCCAGGTTTTGCTGCCTCTTCTCTGTGGCCCCTTTCTTTAACCCCACCCTACTGTCAGCTCCCCTCTCTGTGTCCTGCAACCTCCTCAACAATGGGTCCAGTGGGTTCAGCCTGTGACCATGACAAAGCTCTCATGTCAGACTCCCTCGTAGGCCATTGCCCAAGCAATGGGAGGCTGCCACGGGATCAGGGGCCAGATCCTGGCTTAATTGATTGTAACTGAATCCACATGTGCAGAGTCACATGGTATGAACCACTCATTCACTGGACAAATAGGGCACCTCACGTGCAGGGCTTGTCCAAACATGGAGAACACAGCAGCGAAATAAACACAGCACAAGCCTCTGCCCCATGAACTGCACCTTCTGTTGGAGGCTGAGAGGACCGACAAGAAGCAAACTAAAGAGGAAAACACAGGATAGGTGATTAGTGTGATGGAGAAAAGCAAAGCCAGGCTGGTGTAGAGGCAGTGCCTGGAGCAGGGGTACAACAATTTCAAACAAGGTGGTCTGAAAGGTCCATAGGAGAGAGTGACATTTATGTCATTAGGGGCTAATGAAGGTGAGAAGGACAAGAAGGAACGCTGGCAGGGCTCTGGTGTGGTAGGAATGTGCCATATGTGATGCTCGATGAAGTCAAGAAGGACCAGGCCCAAGAAGCATTTCAGAAGGGAACCAGGGTGCAGGTACCCACTCTGTGTCTGCACCTGTCCCTATTGTCCCTAAGTGTTACCATGGGTGCAAGGGTGCTGTGAGCTTCCAGTTAGGAATGACCTTATTCAGTGGCTTTAGGGTGCATCAGATTCACTGGGGGATCTGGTTAAAGCAGGTGCAGGGCCCACCCGCAGCAGTTCTGATTCAGTATGTCTGGCATCTCATCCAGACATGCTCATCCCAGGCAATGCTCATCCACAAACCACGCTCTGAGAAGCCCTGCCCTCACCGACACTCTCATTACTTCCGGCCCCGGCTCGGACCGCTCTCTGAGATGCCCTGCTTCCTCTGCCGTTTTCCACTCAAAGTCCTGCAGGGAGCCAGTTCCTCCAGAAACCTGCACTGACTCTCCAAGGCAAGCTGCTTTTCTGGATTGTCAGCCCTTGAGGACAATTTCTCTAGTTCTTGCTATCTGGTATGTGTTTTCTTTTAAAAATTTTGTTTATTTATTTTCTTAGAGAGAGGAGAAGGGAGAGAAAAGAGAAGAGAGGGAGAGAAAGATCAATATGTGGTTGCTTTTCACATGCCCCCTATTGGAAACCTGGTCCACAACCCAGGCAAGTACCCTGATTGGGAATTGAACTGGCGACCCTTTGGTTCACTAAGCCACACCAGCCCTGGCTGGTTAAACGGAGCTGAGACTCCTCATGTTTTCCCTGACATTTGTGAGAGGAAGGCCCTGCTGGGAAAGAGTTCCAACCAGCTCCTCCCCAGGCTTCTCTCACCATCTAAACCCCATCTCAGCCCGAGCTCACTGGATCCCATGAACTTCCTGGTTCCAGCAGGCCTAGGCCCACTGTTGTAACGACATCTAGCCATCAAGGAAGCTGAGATTCTTTCTCTGACAAGGCAATATGCAGTTTGACATTTTGAAAGGGCCATTTTACTGAGGCTCAAATAAGCCCAACCAAGCACCAGAATGGCAGTGCACGCACGGGTTCGTCGGAGGCTCAGGACACCTAGTGCTTCGACCCTGCCTCTGCCCTAGCTGAGTGGCCTTGGCAAGGCACTGGTTCCTTCATGTGTCTAGGGAGGGAACCAGACTACATGGTTTCTAAGGTCCTGTCCAGCGCTCAGATTCCAAGATTACAGAATCTAAGTTCAGGTAGATGCTAGGCTAAGATACCCAGACTTCGAGCATAGGACTGCCAGGTATGGTAAGAAATTTGCTTTTCTTACAAATTGTTTCCTAGTTTTATGTCTGCATCTGGAGTCATAGGCAACTCCCTAAAGATTCTGGGTGAGTCGAGTGATCACAGTACCTGCAGAAGGAAATGGTGGAATGAAAGTGTAACACAGAGAAAAGTGCCTAGGGTAAGGGTTTGAACCTTAGCACCACCACTGTGTGACTTTCGGCAAGTTATTTCACATCTCTGAGCCTCATCTGTAAAATGAGGACATCCTTATAGGATTGCTATGAGAATTAACAGAAAACAGTTACCAGCAAGTACCTAGCACAGCAGGTGTTCCGCTAGTGCTAGCTCTCAGGGGCTCCTTGTGGACCCTGTCAGTCCCTCTCTGCTGCCAACCTGGCTCCTAATGACAAAGACATTTTGAACTCTGAACTCTCAAGTCCTTCTGAGGAGCTTCTGGTTACTCCTATGTCCTTATGTCCTTGCTGGTCACTCATTCATTCAGCCCATGTTTATTGAGCTTTTACTGAGTGCTAATAGGGTTAAAAGAGTAAGTACAGATAATTTAGACACAGTCCCTGTCCTCAAGGAATAGGAGCAATGCTTCAGTCAGGGATACAGACAAATCAACAACTAAATATGGTGGGATAAATGCCACCCGGGGTAAGCACTGGGTCTAAGCACACAGCAGAGGTCAGAGGAGACTTTCTGGGCCAAGTCGATTTTGTAAGGGTGAGGAGGATTGCCCTGGGTGGATGGTGACAGGAAAAAGAATTCTGGGAGGAGAGAACACTGAGTCTGGAGAGGTGACCAGGATCATGAGGTCACCTCTGACCAAAGGTCTATGTCCCATAAAATGGAGTTTAGTCTTTAACTTGGGAACACTGCGGAGACATGACAGGGTTTTAAGCAGGGGAGTGGCAGGGTCAGCATTGTATCTATAAGGACCACTGTTGCTGCTGTGCAGAGAACGGATGAATGGCAGGTTGGGGAGGCTGGCAAAACTAGAAGGGAGAGTAGTCCAGACAGCATTCAGCTGGCCCAAAATGATGACAGCTGAAAGTGGTGACAGCGGAGGGAAGTGGAGGAATTTGAGGGACGTGTACAGGATCCCATCTACAAGACTCAGCAATGAATTGCATGACAAAGTGGCAGAGAAGAAGGAATGAAGAATGATGAGGTTTCTGGCCCGGCCACTCAGGCAGATACTGATATCACTGGCTGAGATGGGGAACAAGGAGAGAAGGGGCAGACTTGCGGAGGGCCGAGGGACGACACCGGCTTCAGGAGAGACAGGGTGCAGAAGGCTGGGGGGAAGAATCATTGAAGGTGGGGGACACCTGACCCCCTCACAGATTACTGAGAGAGAACCAACCAAAGAAGAGGTTAAGGACGGAGAAGAAGAGGGATCAATAATCAGGGACAGGATGGCTCTGGAAGAGACAGAAGGGCAGGTGACCCAAAGCATGGTGGGAGGATGACAGCAGGGAAGCCATCCTGGCTCTTGGGACGGAAGGAAGGAGGCAGCCACACGTGTGCAAGCACCTCAGGTCTTTCTTGCTCCAGGAACCCTGCCCTCCCCCTCACCTGTTGGTCTGTGATCCGTGCAGTTGACCCTCAGCCACTGGTCAGTTAGTCCTTCCACTTAGGGAGGCCACCTTGAACAAACAGTGGGCCTTGGACAGGCGACAATCTGTGCTTCAGGTCTCCCATCTCTAAATTGGAGACAGACAACCTCAAGAGTGGTTATGAGGATTCAGTGAAAACATGCATGAATGTGCTCAGAATAGTGCCTAGCATGCAGGACGCAGTCTGCGCCGTTAGCCAGTCCCCTCCGAGGCTGCGGGTGTGCACCGACAGATGCCGCGTTCACCTAGGGTGCTCCAGGGGCTCGTTCTAATCAGTGCAGCCTTCCTGTTTTTCACCCTTTCAAAGCCGGAACTCCTGCTTCAACTGTCCATTAAATTCCTATTTTCAGTTTTCTGCTCATTTGCAAATTCATTTCCACAGTACATGATAGCCTCTTTGAACTTGAATCCTATCATTCTTAAGTATGTTCTCATTTTGAATCTTTTCATCATGATAATCCTGGGTTTAAAGGGCTGAATGCAACGCCTTCTTACAGATATTGAAGAGTTCCGCTCTGCCCCCACTGAACTCTTAAACACTTGGGTTGCCTCTGTTTCTCCTTCACACACATTCTTTTCATATTTCTGCAGCCTGACTTCCATGTCAGGGGTATTAGTGGAGTGACCAATGGTTGGTTAAATCAGCCTGATCTGTAGGTTTGTACTCCCCAGGCACAGGGCCCTCTTCATTCATGTTTATTTCTGTTTTTAAATTGTATCGATTTTAGCTCTCAGGTTCTCCCTCAGCAGAAGGTCCAGCCACTGCTGTCTTGTGTCTGTGTCATTTGCTCTAGGCCAGCAGCCCTATCGGCCGCTGTTGCACAGCGCCCAGCCCCAACCCATGGAGGGTGGGCAGTCAAGGATGGAGGGCATCTTGGAAGCTCCAGGCCCTGTGTCCCACATGGGCCTTCAGGGGCCAGTGGGAAGCAGGAAGCAGAAAAATGTTCCATTGGGGTGGGAAGAGCTGTCCTCATTTAATATTTAGACATTAAATTTAATCACTTTTCAAGTATTTATTTGTTAAGAGCCCATTTTCGATTTAAGGGCAGAGTGATGAAATTGAAAGGGTCTGACCTCCCAGCACCCCAGAAAGTGAGCCACAAGATAACGTCATTCCTGGCTTAAAACTCCCCCGTCGCATCCCATCTCCTCTAGAAGGAAACCCAAAGATCCACCCAAGCTGCTGGGCCTCCAGTCCGACTCCCGGCCTTGCAACCTCCAGCCACACCTGCCTGAGGCTTCCCCTTCTGGGGGAGAGTGTGTGACACAGAACATCCTACTGGTTCTGTCTCTCGGAGAACCCCAAAATGATACATTTGTCTTGCAGGATTTTATAAGATTCAGTATTACTAATCATCACAGCTGTTTACCTTCTGCCACCCCCCTCTTGCCAAGGGTTTCCCACACATTCTCTCATTCAGCCCTCAACACAACCTTATGAGCTGGTACTGTGAGCAGATGCTTAAGACTGTCATCACTGACAGATAGTAAAGGTGGAACCACAAGCTGAATTTTATCTACCACCCTCACTATCTCTCCACTGAGTGCCTCACTAACAGATGCTTTTTTGGTGCAATAAAAAGTGTTTTGTTTTCCTCTGCACCCCAAATAACTGAAGGATGTTCGTTCACTTGATTGGGTATTTGGATTTTTAAGTAGAGTTTTGTTTTGGTCTTTGTTTTTATTTTTGTTTTTCACCATCTGGTTCCATGTTGCCCAGGAGCTTCCAGAAGAGGGTTGGGGACAGGGCGGTGTGACTGCATTCCTCAGACTACCTCAGATAGACCCCCTCAAGTCTGCCTGCCCACAAGGCAGCTCAAGGCTTCCTGTCTGCATGTGCAAGGCCAAGGGCAGCCCGGCGCTGCAGCTGGCAGAGCTCCCTGGAAATGAAACTCTCCTGGTCCCCTCAAGGGAATGTTGTCTCTTTTGTTGCTGAAGAATTTCTAGGTCCCCCAGCTTCATGGGGGAACAAACAGGCTTCGTGGTGGAGTTCAGGAGGAGAGAGATGTGTGTGTGACCAATTACCGGGACTTTGTATGGTCCCATTTGGAGCTTCTCCACTAAATCTCTCTTTCCTGATAAGCTCAGACACTGCAACGAGCCGCCTGAATGGCCTGCTTCCAGCAGAGCAGAAGGTGGGGGAGAGCTGCAGCTTGCAGGGTGCTGTGGCTTGTGGGGCAGATGCCAGAGAAATTCTGTTCACCATTCACCACACGGTTTAACCCCATCTGCCCTGGCGTCGCTGTGGGGACTGGGGGCGGGGCACTTGGCCTGCTCAGGGGGGCCAGAGCCCCTCCTTGCCGAGAGGCCACAGTCCTTCTGCAACGGTTCTGCCGGCTCCCCATGCTAGTGCGCGTTTCTCCAGAAAATCCCCTTTATTTATGAACAAACTTTTTTTTTAAGTTAGAAACAGAAAGACCAAATAGAGGTGCTCTTTTTTATCCTTTTTTTAATTAAAAAAAGCCTTTTAGGGCAGGAAAATGTACAATTTTCTTCTATGCACATTAGAATGAATTGTACAAAAGCAAGTTCCATTTAGCACTCGGCGAACAGCTTTGCCTCCATTGATTCCTTGGACATTCCCACAGCCCAGGAGGCAGGTGTGCTTCACAGGATGGCGCAACGGCTTGAGAGATGCGGGGACTTGCCCAGGGTCACATGGCTAGAAGCAGCATAACTGCTACTGTAGATTTGTCCTGGCAAAGAAGCCTCACCAAGGCTGAAGTCTTGGCGAATACGGGGAGGGCGTGTGACTCTGACAATTATCAGCTTCTGCTGGGAAGTGCACCTAAAAGGAATGCTGAAAACAGAGGAACCTGTCTGCCTTCCTAACCCGAGGTCATTCATTCACTCACTCATTCATTCATTCAATAAGCACACACACACTGTGCCAACAGTTCTATATGCTAGAAATAAGATATGGTTCTTGCTGACCAAATGATGGGCTGTCACTGTGTAAAAGGCTAAACACTGTAAATGCCAAATTCAGCAAAACCTTCCCTAATGGATCTAACTTTTACTTTGTCCTAAAATCCCATAACACTGGTTTTTACTTTTAAAATGTCTTTATTCCTATGGCCTTCTGACTTTGATTGGCAAATGCTTATTTTGTTATTAATCCTTTCCATGCCTCCTTAGTCCATGTAGACTGTGAACTTCTTGAGAGCAGAGGTTCTGCACTTACCAGCCACTCGACAAGGGTGCTCTGCAAATCATTTCTCATACCAATAATTTCCTTTCTTTCCCTATTGAATCAAATGTTCACACTTCAGCAAATCATCAATTTTATTTTTAAGCATTGAGTTGCACGCTCTCAGTTTTCCTATCACTTTTTTTCTCTTGGATCTAAATCCAGGCTGTGAGTTTATGTGTGCAGAGTGACAATACATAAGATAACTTGAAACTAAGCCCTTTAATTCTCCTGTTCCTGCAAACCCGGGGAAATTAGAAATGTTTTTCAGAGACACATTAGCTTTAATAACTTGTTTCCAAACTCTGTGTGTTCTCTCTGTCCACGCCCCACCCCCTTCTTTCCCTGGTGGTCTCTCAGATCACAGTGTGATTTTCCCAAATTCATACAGTCCCTTCTGGGCTGTGCACAAAAGCTAAGGGACTATGAAGGAGACCATTGCCTTCTGCCTATCATTGCTTAAGGTTCCCAGGCTCTTGCAGTGTTCTTGTTTAAACCCAAGAGTTGTTAAAAACTTCCTAAAGCTAGAGGTTTAGAGAAGGGGAAGGAAAAACTGTAGGAACTAAGCCAGCTGCCAGTCAGAAAATCATAGTACAGAACCAATATAGGGTCAGATATGGGGACAGGGAAAGGCAGAGGTGAAATGGTAAGTAAAAGAGCTCCCTTTCCCCCTGGGCTGCGGGAGCCATACCCGTCTTGGCCGTCCTCCAGTCTGATGTGACCTTGGAGCAGTACCTGCAGGGCAAAGGAGGAGCCATGTGTTTCCCTAAGCAGTGCCTGGTACCTGGCCAGGAGGCCCAGCGCCCCACTGGCATCACGGGTGGCTCTGATGGGCTCCTCAGGCACTTGATTCCTGGTCAAGACTGACCTGGCCCCAGAAGGAGGCCCTGGGAGCAGTTCCTTGGAGGGAACCTCCAGGGGTGAATTCAGGGGCGGAAAGGCCTTCACTCCTTTCCCAGGATGGCTCTCAGGAGAGGTGTAACTGCTCCACCACCCTACCACCTAATTACAGTGCTAAATCTTGGGTTGGTTCCAACTCTCAGGAAGAGGCAGCTGCCCCTGCCCCCAGGCTGGCACAACCAGCAGTTCACCTGTACCAAAGTCTCTGTCCACCTCTCCCACTACCTGGTGCGGAATTCAAACCCCCATACTCTTTCCAGTCCAGAAAACCCCTGTGAGGATGAACAGGTGTCCTTCGAGAGGGTACGATTTAAGTCTGTAAGGTAGGCCAGTGTGTGGCTACCCGCTAGAAGGCAGCGGGACTCAGTCGGGTAAGTCTGATTGCGCAGGTGGGTGGGTCAGCAGAACCTGCAGCACCAGGTGCTCCCTCGATAGTGAGGCAGTGGGGGAGGGAAAGTTTGGGAGGCAGAGGCAGACCAGGAGCATGTAGCCCAGGGCAGCAGGGCCTGCAGGCTCTGGCCAACTGGGGGCTTGTGGCTCGTGTAAAGAGGCAGTCTCTGACCACCGCACCCCCGCCCCCGGCCCCAGCCCATTGCTGCTGCATGGGAATGTGGGCCCCACCTGCCAGGTTGTTGCTGTCTTTTTTTGAAGGGTTTTTTTTTTCAGAAGAAGGAAGAAACCAAGCAGCTGTTTATATGTTGGCAACTAATTTAACTAAACACTGTGTGGTCCTGCAGAGTACAAGCTAAGTGAAATATCTGCGGGCCCCACTTGATTACTAGGGAATAGGGGAGAACGAGTCTACCCAAGGGCCTGTCTGCTACCAGGAGCAGCTAAAACACCACCCTTCCCAGCTCTAACACATAACATAAAATTATTTAAACAGCAGGAGGCCCTTCTTAACGAGCAATCAAGCCAAGAGCCAAGTGTAATGTTGCCAGCCTTTTTATACCTCGCATCCATATCTTGACCCTGAAAACAACTCTATCCATTCTTTTCCCCTGTCCTCTTTTTGTAGCTCAAAAAAGCTAAAACTGCTGCCCTGACTGGTGTGTCTCAGTGGACTGAGTGCCGGACTGCAAACCAAAGGGTCGCTGGTTCAATCCCCAGTCAGGGCACCTACTTGGGTTGCTGGCCAGGTCCCCAGAATGGGGTGCTTGAGAGACAACCACACATTGGTGTTTCTCCCCCTCTCTTTCTCCCTCCCTTCCCCTCTTTAAAAGTAAATAAATAAAATATTTTTTAAAAATCCAAAACTAAAACTGCAAAGCTTTCCCAGGAAAATTTTCTGGAGAGGCAGCACCTAATTGTAGAGGAGACCTTTGCTTCCAGGTCATTAGTCAGGAATGTTCCAGGTGGATCCCCAAGCCAACTATGTTTTGAACTTGGACAAAAGCCCCAAATGACCTTGGGCAACTTAGCCTTTCCAACTTCCTTCTTTTTCTCACCAAGAAACACTGTAGTAGTGGGGGGAAAACACAAAACCAAGAGTGTCTGATTTTCATCATTTAGACCCCTTGTTCCCCAGCTTTCTCATGCAAAACAAAAACAAAAACAAAAAACCTAATGGAACAGGGCTAAGGCCCGTGAGTGCTGAGGGTCTCTAACAGCCTTCTACTCAGAGCACTCCCCTCTGGGGAACTTAGGAACACCCCCTGGCAAAAGTGTGAAGTGGGTGACGTTTGAATTCTTTGAGCTTTATCCCACCTCCTGTTACTTGGTGCCCTAGATGAATGCCTGAGGCCCCAGGGACACTTGATTGAATAAAAAGCCTGGTTATTGTGCTAAATGATAAGACAAGGTATATGTTACATATGTATAAAGAGAATATTATGTACATGTGAACATCACTTGTACAAAAACTACATAATGACTTTGTGCTCCTTTTTAAAAAAGGTTCACAATGTACTAACAACTGATGTTGGAGATCACATCCAGGCCTTTCCCGCAGAATGCCAGTTAGTGTTTAGTGTTTGGAACTACCTGCTCATCCTGACTTGGAAGCAAGTTTATTTATTCAACATAAAAGGAAGTATTTGAACTCACAGAGTGTGATCCTCTGCAACTTTTGAAAGCAGCACGACTGGACAGACAACTTTTAGGACAATGAGACATATTTCTCTGCTCTGAATACCACCTCGCTATTGAAGGGGGCCAGAGTTTTGCTCTCCTGAAGCTGCCTTTTGGGATATAGACTTCAAGCTTTTCATTAAGAAAAAAAAGCTTAGAAAGAACCTCTGACCCTCTCCCCTTGTCTGCCCAGGAGATTCAGGTAGAAACACCTGCTTCAGGAAGGCAATCTTGGAATGCTCGCCACAGCCTGCTTTGAATTAAGTATGGAAATAGGAAGACTTCAGGAAGCAGCCTGTCTGTGAGGTAACCCCTGGGTCCCATGACTTCTGAGTCGTCCGAGAATGTGCCCGCCACCGTGTGTGCCCCATGCTTCCCCGACTGCCAGGAAATCACCCATCCTCACTTCTGAAAGTCCCCATGTTCTCCTTTGTCCAGAACATCGTGTGTACCCAATGTTGCCTCTCTGTCTTTGGAGTTTTCATGCTTATAGGAATTCCCCCTGTGCATATATTGCAAATTTGATTTATCTCCTATTAATCGGTCTGTTATTTTGATTCTTAGCCCAGCTAGAAGAAGTTAGGAGGTGGGAGAAAAGAATATTTGTTTTTTAAGCTCCTACACTATTGTAACTAAACAGTTATAACTATATAAGAGACTGACATTATAAAGGACATGAATTTTAGTTAATATAGACAATATAGTTAAATGATAAAAAAGAGCCTTTTTTTCCATTCATTTATTTCATTTTGAACCACTCTTGAATGAAACTAAACATGTAAACAATGTTTTTTGTGAATATCACAATACGGCCTCGGTGAGCATAATACCTTGCCGCATACCACTCGTACTACTTTGTCTAGGTTATATGGATCCAGCTGGATTTTTGTAATAACAGTGCTGCACGCACACACACACACACACACACACATATTTAGGGCAAGAACAAAATGGAACTGTAAGCTACTATAGAGCATAGCACATGGTTTATATTCCCTTTTTTGTACCCCTCCTTGACTTGTACATGAGGTCCTCCTAGAGGAGGTGTCAGAGAAGTTATTGAATCTGCAGAAGAACTTAGCAGAGAGAATTCCAGCAAACGCTTAGAGTACAATGCGTGAGAATTAGGATCCAACAGCAGGCAGGCCGAAAGGCTGTCCGCAGGCTGAACCCCGCTATTCCCATTCAGGGCAGAGGGCGCAAGTCCGTCCTCTATCTCACCCAATTTCACTTGTTGTATTGTAGCTCTTTTCACAAACACACTCTTTTCAGGGCACAGTTTCACCATAGTTCCCAACTCATACCTTCTCTCAGAAGCTGAATAATTAATTATCTTTAAGCCCTTCCTGGCTTCTTTACCCCTAAGCAGGTAATCATTGATCACTTCCCTCTGGATTGTCCCCTAATATTATACCTACAGCCTTGCATTCGTCACTTAGAAGCTGCTGGTGGAGGAAGGACATGGCAGAGGGAATTCCACTCCTGCTATCTTCTAAGCCAGTGATGGAAACCAGTGTCATTACTGCCCCGGACAGTGTTTTGTGGATGCTCAAAGCCTCCCACGACCCCTAGGTTTTTTCTTTTTCTATTCTTAGGTGTAACCCATCATTTGTCTATCTTCATTTATGCAGCTGAGCTTTGACCCCTCTTTTTTGCCCTGGTCCCTAGACAGTGGAACAATGAGAACATGTTGATGTAACTTTTATCCGCTGCTGTTGTTCCTGGAGCTGGAGCCAGTATGACCCGCTGTTACTACAGGGTTTTTCTCTAGCTGGATGCTTTCTCACTGCATGGTCCCGTCCACAATGGGCAGCTCCTAGAAAAGACAAATCCATGTTTCGTGAGACTGTTTCTGGATGTTGAACTGGTTGGCTGGTTGGAGAGAACGACCTTGCACTGAAAGCATGTAACTTTCCAAGAGACTCCAGAGCGTTTTTCCTTCCTAGAGATATCACAGTTGACTTTCTCTCTCTCTCTGAACTCCATGCTAATATTACATATATATAATTGTGCTGTGCTGCTGCTCTGTTCTTTTCTCAGTGGGAGATATTGCAATGCAGGTACTTGTTAATTTACATATAGGTCATCTGCCAAGGTTTAGTTCTGTGCTGCAACCAGATGCTCTTTGCATGGTCATTTATCAAATATGAGATTTAACTGAACTTCTTCACACAGGGCTTGTTGGCATCAAAGACCCAAGGAGAGGCAAGAAATTGATTTCAGTACCACAGTTTGAAGAAGGCAAGTAATAGAGGATGTACCGTGAAATTGATTTTGGAGAGAAATTTGAAGTTAATCATTCATTGGTATGACAGATACTCATTGGGTTGCTACTATGAGTGATGCCCAGGTTATATAAGCAAAGACCAACACTGGAGAGTGGTTAAACTAGAACAACAGATGATTTACTAACAGCTCCAAGTCATGGAGAACCAATATGAAAATTATCTGGAAATAGAACTTTTGTACATCAACTCTTCTCTTTCCTTTTCTTTCTCTGTTTTTTAAAAAATGTTTAAAAGAGTGTTCTTTCATCAGAAACATCAGTGGAGCCTGACAGAGGCATCCCAGGAGAAGAGCCTATGCTGGCCAGGTATAAGACTTCAGAGGGGGAGGGACAGGAAAGTGTGTCCCCTTCCCTTTGTGGACCCTGACTACTAGATCCTGTTTTTTGTTTGTTTGTTTGTTTTGTTTTGTTTTTAAGGTACTAAGCAGCTGTATCAAGAAAAGTCAACAGGGCCCCGGCTGGTGTAGCTCAGTGGATTGAGCGCGGGCCTGTGAACCAAGGGATCGAGGTTCAATTCCCGGACAGGGCACATGCCTGGGTTGCAGGCCAGTTCCCAGCAGGGAATGCATGGGAGGCAACCATACATTGATATTTCTCTCCCTCTCTCCTTCCCTTCCCCTCTAAAGATAAATAAATAAAATCTTAAAAAAAAAGTCAACAGGAGTGGGAATTCAAGACCTCATTTTTGAATTCAAGTACCATTAAACTGACCACAGAGTGGATACCACATGTTAACTGAATTCTGTTTAAATTTGTATTATCATAGAGATGCTCTAACTTAAGTAGAGGAACTAAAAAAAATTTTAATACTAAAATATAATGAAGAATGAATAAGTCACTTAAGATTTAAAAGTGTTATTTGTAAATTTGTTTATAAACAGATTAGCATAGAAATCAGACGTAAACTAAAAATGAGCTCAGATCTTCTGACCCATGGGGGATGTAGAATCCTAGATATATCCTCAGTAATTTTGAAAAGAAATTGTGTGTGCATTGGGCCAGATTTTCAAATTTTTGATCATAAGTTTTATGATTTGTTTAAAAGCACTTGTCTCAATAGCATTTCCAGCTAGAAGTTTTCTTTCATACTTTTTTTTAAAGCACCACATACAATGTCAAAGAAGCATTATCTTAAGGCTCCTGTTTATGCCAATTAACAGACTTTCTGAGAAGCTATAAACTCCAGATATTGAAAAGAGCTTCATTCACCACATTTTAAAGGACACTTAAAGTTAACATGATAGTGTATAAAACGTAAATTCCTAATTCTCTCCTAGTTTGTTTGATTTTACCCCCTGGAATGTCTTCAATTATTTCAAGAGATTGTAGAAGTCACTCTCAAAGTGAAAACATTTTAAAATTCCTTTTAAAATAATTTAAATGAAGACTATTAGACAACACGCACCATTTGGAATGGGAAGAAGAGCTGAGGGTTTGTGAGCTCTAATGATAAACACTAAGGGTTCACCGCAACAGAGCATTAAGCAGTGGTTTTCTGGTGGCTGCTGTGCCTCCCCTCCCCCACGCGACCTGTGGCTGATCAGCAGACGGTTCCTGCCTTCCACTTCAACAACACCACTCTTACTCTGCATACATGGTCTCTGTCCATACCAAAGTCTCACAAAAACATAGAACATGTAATCTGGTAAAATAACCATGACACTCCAACATGCTTAGAATACAGAAGTTTTAGGTAAATGAAAAGCAGTTGCTATGGACTGAGTGTGTTCCCCCCCTACAACTTCACCTTTCTCTCCCAAACTTATATGTCAAAGCCCAAATTCCCAATGTGATGGTATTTGGAAGTGCGGCTTATGGGAGGAAATTGGGTTAAATTAGGTCCTGAGGGTGGAGTTCTCATGATGGGATTAATGATTTTCTAAAATGAAAGACATAGGATTTCTCTCTGCTTCCCTCCCTGTGTGCACGCAAGCATCGAAGAGTCATGTGATGACCTAATGAGAAGAGGGCCAACTGAACCCTCATCAGGAACCCAGTCAGCTGCGACCATGATCTTGGACTCCCCAGCCTCCAGAATTGTGAGGAACAAATGCCTATTGTTTAAGCTACCCTGTCTGGTCTGTGGCATTTTGTTATAGCAGCCAGAGCTGACTGAGAAAGAAGCCGTCACAAACCAGCTGGTTTTACTGACCTGGCTTAGAAATTATAGAGAGCAAATAACAAATTTTTGTATGTAGTAGGCAGACCCTATTTGTGTTTTTTTGTTTTTTAACTTTTAAGAAAGATTTTATTTATTTATTTTTTAGAGAGAGGGGAAGGGTGGGAGAAAGAGAGGGAGAAACACATCAGTCAGTTGCCTCTCACGTGCCCCCAACCAGGG
This sequence comes from Trachops cirrhosus, assembly GCA_028533065.1. Lineage (NCBI taxonomy): Eukaryota > Metazoa > Chordata > Mammalia > Chiroptera > Phyllostomidae > Trachops > Trachops cirrhosus. Next base: position 150,098,178 of record CM052540.1, on the reverse strand, counting down.
ACCTAGCCCACAACCCAGGCATTGACCAGGAATTGAACCCACAACCTTTCAGTTCATAGTCCGGTACTCAGTCCACTGAGTCACACCAGCCAGGGCTGGACTCCATTTGTTAATGTCATTTCTTGCCTGAATAGATCTCTACTATGATTATCAAATCTTTATTGAACACCTGCTTATTCTGGGCAAAGGTAAAATTCAAACTGCATGAAAGCTCTCAATTTTTAGACCCAAAAGTCTCTAGGAAGAAAATCCTAGCTTAGAATTTTACACATGGAAGATCAGCAGGCTTCCAACAGCTGCGACTTCCTGCACTGCTGTGTTGGACCCTCTGGGGTTACTTCTTTGGTTTCCCACTTGGGAAGTAAAGTTGAAATCTGGGTGTTCCAAGTACTCACTTTCTTTAACATTAAGAGTACAACATAAATAGCAACTATATTAGCATCTGCTAAAGTCTCAAAGGAGAGTACCAATAAAGGTGTTGCCGGTGGAAGTGGGGTTGTTTCACGGGATTGAGAGAGAAGCATTTCATCGACCCATGCACGGGAGACTACAGTGTGGCAAGATGTATTCAGGTGGAAGGCCGCCCCTGTGTCCCATCTCTGTCCCCCCCACCATAGAAAAAGTCCAACTGTGTATTCAGCAAAGGCAAAATGAAGGCCACTCTCCAGAGCTTCTGCGTCATACTAAATGTTAGTCCTGGTTAGCCTGACAGGCCTCTGTGGTCAAGCACCTCCCCCATTTTGACTTTTTCATGCATAGGCTTACCTCCTCCTGCTCCCCCCAATACTCTGGTACTGGAGGGGGGCAGGCAGGGCTGTTAATCCTTGACCCCTGGAATGTTCGAAGCTGTAGCTTCCCTGTGAGGTGAACAGGCTTATGCTCCCTTGTTGATTGTGCTCAAGAATGTCTAATTCCCTTTGCCTTCTTCCTTATTAATAATTAGCTAAGTATAACAAAGGTATTTGATACAGAAATTCAGAGGAGGAAATAATCAAGTTAAATTGCAAAAGGGAAAAAAAACCAATACGGGAATAGCCATCAGAACAACCCAGGTAAGAGCTTGAACCAAAGTAGTAATGGTGATGAGAGTGTGAAGAATAACGTAAATGGAGCCACTTCAAAATGTAGTCAGAACTGCCATCCCAGAGGAAATGCCTTGCACAGCTTACATCTTAATTCTTTGGAATGTTAAAACTTGGAAAAATAATCTTTAGACTGGGCCTAAAGCAGCCTTGTTTGCAAAGCTATTAGGAAAACAGACATCATGACTACCTACTGAAAATTAAAGACATTCTTTAGAATTAGCATCACTATGTTAACTTATTTGCACCTACAGAAATTCCTTCCTCAGTTTGACGCCCTTAGAGAAATTCCTTCTATTCCTGTAATTGCTGTCACCTCTTAACCAGAACTCCACTTGTGTCTCTACCTGAATCAGTGCTTCTCAAATAGCTATTTAAAAAAAAAAGCAAACAACAACAACCTCAATCTCTTGTTTCTTCTCACTTTGGCCTTATATTTTCAGGTTAACAAGAGCAAAGAAGAATAAACATTAACAAATGAGAGAGATATTCAAAGAACCACCAATTATTGTGACTGACTGGATGTGAAGGAAGGATCCTAGAGGAACCCAAAGATTGAGGTTTCGAACCTCAGAGACAGGAGTGTATGTATCAGCAGTGCATGACAATCAGAGGAAAGATCCACTGGTGGATTTGGGGGTGACGTGGAACTGGATGGTCTGACTTTTTCATCTGTTGAATTTGAGGTGGCAGTTGTGTTTACAGTATGATGGAAGCCAGGCATCAGTGATACCCGCCGTCCTTGCGGTGGTATTCCTTCGTGCACTAGAGGCTTTTACACTCGCACAGAGCAGATCCAGATGTGAAGTTAACTCTTGACTGAGTAACTGAACTTAAGCAGCTGGTTTGCTACAAAAAGGAAAAAAAAAGGAGAGGCTTTAAAATAAAGGGGGTCCCCACCAAAATGTTTAAGCAGTACTTTGTGAAAGGGTAGCAATTTCTACTTAGAAATAGACTGTCCTACAGTCAACCCTCCACCCATGCCTTCAGTGAAGAGCTAAGGAGCCAGGAGTCACTAGAAAATCCCCACGTGGAGAAACCAGTGATCAGGAAGTGGGTCCCAGCAGCCCTGTGGGGAGCAGCTGGGTTTGGGGGCGGAAGCACATTTCCTTTATTAGACAATAAGCACCTTCCCAGAAAGATATGTATGTTTGTTTGCATGTCCAAATTGCTACCATCGATATATGTATTTCCATGAGGCTTTGTTTTGAAATAACATAGATTTTCCTTAATCAAGAAAATTATATGACTCTGAACTTTAAAAACTAGAAACCAACAACCTAAGACATTACTTCTATTTTGACTATATTAACAGAATGCATGTTTCATATTAAAAATATTTGAAAAGCATTCCAAACATAGAGAATGTTAGAGAGGATAAAATATCACACACATGTATAATATATATGTATAATATATATATATATATAACCTGGAAGCAACAAATGCCATATTTGCTTCAGTTTTTAAAAGGAAATTAAATGCTAAAAAACATCATATTTGATGTTCCTCGTCTGCCTTCTCAGCTGCTGTTCCCTTCCCTAGTTTCTCACAGGTTATCGCTATTCTGAAATTGGTATGTTTTTCCTGTGCATGTTTACTACATACATATGTCCCAATATGTATCATGTAATATTATTCTGTATGTTTGTAATTGTACATACATGACATTGCATTGTATTGGCCATTCTCTATCTTATTTTTATATATCACAATGTGTTTATCCATTCTGCCACTGAAGGACATTTGTTTTCAGTTTTTCTCTGAGATGAATGTCCTTGTGAGATATTGGCAGTTAGACAGACATGAACAGAGTAGGAATGATGAGCCAGGTATAGAAGTTCACCAGGGCAGAAAGCCCTGGGTGCCTAGCAACAGACAGTTGTAAGGTGGGACCTCTCCCCCAGGGTGATCTTTCCTTCCCTAACGTATCACTGGTCATGTGGTTTAGACCCACTGACCTTTCATATCACTGGTCATGCACTTCAGATCCTTCCCTGACCTATCCTCCCCTGCCATGTCCTTAGTCATATGGTAGACCCCTTTAGAGAAGGAACAAGGGGGCCAAAGAGCAGCCTCATAAGACACCTTTGCACGACCACTCCCTTAAGCATTAAGCTCTAGAGATGACATCTAGGCCTCAGTTGTGTTTTAGCTCCAGGCCCAGAAAAGCAGCAAGGCCAGGTAGGCAATATCATGGCTGACACCAGGACCCACTGTGATGACTAAAGACCCCACCCCCTGGTGCTGATCAGTCAGTAGAGACCATGACCCTGAGGGAATACATCTGGAGAGCTGATGAATATTCTATTGAGATCCTCTCCTAATACTTCTGGATAAAAACCCTCAAGACGAAGGACCCAGCACACATGCTCTCTCTCCAGAGCACACCCGTGCCTTTCCTTCCCTCTTTCTTCCCTCAAGGTGTGTATTTTTGCTTTCTCTCTCCTCAGCTTCAAGGGTCCTTCTTTTGCCTCTGTAACTTGTCTCTTGAGCCCACACAGCCCTGCTGGCTCACTTCTTCCATGGGTTACTTCTACCTCTGTGACTATCTAAATAAAATTTTGCTTGTATTTGAGTCTCGGCTCTAAATTCTTTCTTAGCCAAAACTCAAGGACTGTGGTCTAACATTTGGTGCCATTCACTGTTAACATTTGTACATGTACTTCTGTATGTGGGTGCTTTTCTAGAGGACGTTCATAGATGTGGAATTGCAGGATTTCAGGAAATGTGCATCTTTACCCTAACTAGAGATCGCCAACTTATTCCCCAAAAAGAATGCTCAAAATAGTCACCTCCTGACAATGTATAAGAGCTCCTGACTGCTCACACTTGTTAAACATTTATTTTATTTTTTTAAAGATTTTTTAATTTATTTTAGAGGGGAAGGGAAGGAGAGAGGGAGAGAAATATCAATGTATGGTTGCCTCCTGTTCGCCCCCTGCTGGGAACCAGCCCGCAACCCAGGCATGTGACCTGACTGGGAACCGAACTGGGATCCTTTGGTTCTCAGGCCCGCGCTCAATCCACTGAGCCATACCAGCCAAGGCTAAACATTTATTTTTTAAAAGACTTTATTTATTTATTTTTAGAGAGAGGGGGAGGGAGGGAGAAAGAGAGGCAGAGGAACATTAATTGGCTGCCTCTTGAGGACCTGGCCTGCACCCAAAGCGTGTGCTGTAACCGGGAGTAGAACCAGCGACCTTTCAGTTTATGGGACAACATTCAACCCAGAGCCATAGCAGTCAGGGATAAACATTTAATTCTTTTGTCAACATCATGGTGTTTTAGTTTTCATTCCCTGATAAATAATGCAGTTTCTTTCAAAATATCTAAACTTTCCTGGGTCAGCCAGAAGTCTGTTTGCCTCCCATCCACAAAGACAGAGTGTTTCAGAAGGGCTGTGCAAGAGTCAGGCAGAGAAAAGTCAGCTAGGACTGAGAGCTCCTGCCAAAGAGAGATCAATCTGAGATGAAGATAAAGCATACTTGATGATAAAGTCGGTGGGAAAGAATAAATGATCATAAGAAATTGATTTGGAACAGCTTTACAGGTATGTCGTAGAGCTCTTTACTGAGCACCTTTCAGATCTTATCGCGTTAATACGTACGAGACCAATAAGGAACTGCAAGGAATTAGCAGTGAAACTGTAATAGGAGGTAGGGCCTGGATGCAAACTGGACCTGTCCCTAGAGTTTTGCGATGGCAAAAAATGATGGTAACTTGGGGACATTTGTCATCAATCCTTTAACATTCACCTAGGAGAAGAGAACATGTATTTAATAGAAGGTGAACGTGTTGAAATTTGTAATTTAATCAGTTCCCTGAACAAAATATTGGCTTCTGGGGGGTGATGGGTGATGTTTGGACTCAGATAAACCAGTACTTGCATTTACTACCTGTGAGACTCTAAGTCTGTTTTTTCACTGTTAAATAAGGATAATGATACCTTCTTCACAGAGTTGTTACGGGATTGAAAGTAACAACTATTCCTAGTATAGTGTCTGGTATATTTAGTATTTAGCAAATTTATAGTGGTAATAAAATAAGTGAGCAGCTACTACATTCCAGGCATTGCAGCAAGTCCTGGGCACACAGCAGTGAAGAATTAGACCAAGTCCCGGCTGTCAAGAAGCTCACACTCTGGAAGAAGCTGACAAACAATAAACAAATAAACCACTATATGGCATGTCAGGTGATAAATGCAATTGGAAAAAAGCAGGGTAAAGGAGGTAAAATGTGGAGGGGCCACCTAGAGTCGATGCTACCTTCTCCTGCTCATTCCCAGGTGACCCTGAGGCTCATCTTCTGAGTCACAGGAGTTCTTTCTGAAGCTGGGAAATGGGAAAAATAATAATGGAATTGTGCATGGTTTTACTTATTGGTGTGCTAAAATGAAAGTTTAAATAGTCTTTCCAAACTTTGATTTGTTTAGAATTCAAAGCTGAGAAAAAGGGAAGATTGCTGGGGGGCTTGCCGATTTAACATTGACAAAATATTTGAGAGCTGTCAAAAATTATATACTTTAGTAAAGTGAAAAAGGTCCTTACTGGAAAAATATATATGTATATATATAAACAAAAGTGTGTACAATCAAAAAAGCAGTGGGCAGAGATTCTGAGGAGGCTTGGAAGGGACTCTAGGCTCTATGTTTCTCTGTCTCCTCGCCCGTCAAGGGATGCTAAGAGGCTCTCAGTTCTAGTTTTTGTCTCCCAGACACTGCTACGCCCGCTTTCATTTTTGAGAACTGAAAGTGTTGTGTACATTTTTGTTCTGATTACTTTAAAAACATGATGTTGGACTGTAACAATGTCCTATTTAGATATAGGTGTCTCCTTGGCAATACCGTGCAGTTCCTGCTCAGTGTCTCTGCTACTAGGACAGGGAAAGAGAAAACCTTGACAACCCAAGTGCTCCCAGGATTTTGAAAAAACCTTGATTCATTTCTTTCCTGCCATTTTTTCATGCCTCACTTCTGGCAATGCTTTGAAAGCACATCGGTCACCACTTTGGTAAATATGTGAAAATGATCAATAACATGATATTATTGGAAAATCACCAAGTCCTTTCAAAGATGAATGGAATGTTCAAGTTGCATGCCAAGATTTTTGCTCAAGCGTACCTTTGTTAATCCTGCTTGAACCTCTTGACATAAATAATCTGCTATTGTTATAAAAACAAAGTAGCCTTTTTTTCAAACACCTTCATGTTCATTTCACCTTATCGAAAAAAGAGTGATGGGCCTTAGAAAACAATCATTTTTAAAACAATATTTCTTCAAAAACTGTTTACTGTATCTAGTTTTCCAATGTCATCTTTTATTTTACATCAAAGAAAAAACTTTTTCCTTTATTTTAAAAAACATTTTTACTAGATGGCCTCAGTTTTTGTTTTTAATATTCTTGCAAGATGGCAAAATAAGCTGGCACATTGCCTTGTATGTATATGAATCACCCTCCAATGTTAAACCTGAAGAGACAATAGCCCAGAATTCTGCAGATGAACTTCTTTTTTGAGATGCTGTGGAGAAGTATTGTTACCCAGTGGATACAGACTGAATTCCAAAAGATTAATTTCAGCACTTGCAAAAAGATCAGGAGCATTTGCTTTTACTTTTAATTTCTTCTTAGTGTTAATTTCTCCATAGAAACATTAGTCCTGACAGAGCCTTGAAATCTCCCCAGACCCTTCGGTGAAGAACTGACCAGCTAGAACATGAACTTAGAACTACTCTCCTGTAGCTCGTGTATTTATGCTTTAACCTTCATTTTCTACCATGAACAGATATTTACTCTATTACAATCTGTGATATTTATGTCAGTGTTGATGGCATTGACTTATTTGTATTAAAACTCCCCTTTATCACTCTTACTGGGGTCAACTAATTGAAGCTCTCCTTTACCGCTCCTGTCTCTGCCACAGCCCCTTCAGCAGGTGTCTGCACCTCCAAGTTTCCCCACTCGAATCCATCCTATGAGCCTCCTGCAAGACTCCCCTTCCCTAACTCCCTTGCATCATGCAGCATCCATGCCCCATACTTTTAAGAACTCTCAAATGCTCCTATGCTCGTGTCCAGTCTCTAAGCTTCTACCCTCTCCCACCCTGATGCTCCACCCCATTGTCCCTTGTCCTTGCCTGTCTTCCAAGAGTGGCCATGCTTCCTCCAACTCATCTATTTTTCAAGGTCCACCTCAGACCACACTTGCAAATTCTATCCTTCCTTGACCATTATAGTTTACAATGATTTCCCACCACCTCTAAAAAACCTAGATTGGGGCCTTAAATCACACACTCACACTGAAAATTGGTTATGTGCAAGTACAGGCTTAATTGTTAATATTTAATACATGGAATCGAGTTACAGAGGTGCCATGAACCTTAGACATCCAAGCCAGTTCAGCATCTCTTGAAACACAGGAAACTCTCTCCCTCTGGGTGAACACTGGCTGGCCAGGTGCTGTGCTTCAACATGTGGCCTTCACCTTTGATTTGCACTTAAAAGTAGAAGACAACTGCTTTTTAAGGAAGAAAAACCCCACTCTTCCCATTCCGACCAGGTGAAAATCCAAGGCATGGGAGAGGGGGCGGGGCAGTGAGAATCCTCTTGCTCTTCATCTGAATGAGATTTCCCCAAGCCCAGCTGAAATCCCTTGTGCCTATTTTTAAATAACTGCTCTGAGTTTGGTCTGCAGATCTCTGGTGTCAGCATCGCCGGAGATCTTGTTAGAGATGTGAATCCACGGTCCCCAGACCGACTGAAGTGGGAACTCTCAGCGTGGGGCCCAGGAATCTGAGTTTCTACAAGTTTGAGAAGGGCTACATCTCCCGTATGAAATGGAAAACAGCTGGCCCCTTCCGCATCTTTGCAGGCTTAACCATCGTGTCACCATGTCACCTTTTCTTCTACCTCAGTTATTTTAGTTTCCCATCCATCTGGTCACTCACGCACTCCACATTTGACACGCAGCTGAGTGCACAGGTATAGAAGAGTCCCACATTCGTCCAGATCTTATCACTCTGAGTCACAAAGACGAAAAAAACCCTCTCTTAAACCGTCCACACGTGGTTTAATTTCCTTAAAAGCTTAGCCGGAAAAGGTTTTTGTGTGTGCTACCCCAGCTGGGCTGGGCTAGTTTTTTAGCTCGCCGGAGGGAGGGAGAGCGGGACGAAGGTGAGCGGAGGGTGACTCGCCCTTGTGTTTTGAATGGTTGCTTAAGTATTGTTTATTTCGCCCCTCCAGCAAATGCAGGCCCACACTCCCATTTCTTGTCATGAAAGAGGAACTCTGTGTTTTGTAGACCAGGAGGCACAATAGCAATTTTCACAGGGGAAAATAAAAAAAAAAAAATAGACATGCGACCAGTGCTTAATCTCCCCAGAGGAAGAACTGGCTGTTTGTTCTTCTGTAACTGAGCAACACCCTGGGCGAATGGGGCTGCCTGCGTCTTCTGCGGTTTTTCTTGCTCTTGCCCGAGTAGCTTCACTTCCACCCTTTGAACGCTCCAGAAGTGAGAAACATCAGGCGGGGCGGCCGCAGACCCCAGGGCGCCAGCTTTGCGCGGGCCCCAGCTGCAGGGGATCCCGGCCCCTCGACCCACTCAGCCTCTTTCTCCCAATACAAAGTCTGCGAGGGGCGGGCCCACGCGGCCCGGGCGCTGCTCCTAGCACGCGGTAGGGGTCGCTGCGCCGTGGCGCGCTCCTAGCGCGTTGGATAACGGGGCCGGGCTGGAGGAGAAAGGAAACCTGCCCAGGGAGGCGGCGGTGGCAGCGGCGGGGAGGGAGTGAGGGAGGAGAGTTCAGTTTGGCTCGGGTGTCTGCGCGCCGCGGCTGCAGCGGACGCCGACGAGGGAGCGCCGAGGGAGCCGGTCGCCCATCCCGGGGCGGCCAGGGGAGGGCAGCGAGAAGCCGGATACCAGCGCGCCGGCGGGCGCGGAACCGGCAAGCCTGGCCAGCGAGGGAAGCCGCGGGGGGCGCGCCCGGGGCGGGCCCCCCGAGCCGCGCAGGATGCCCCACGAGGAGCTGCCGACCTTGCAGAGACCCCGCTATGGCTGTAAGTGCTCCGGGAGTGCGGGGCTTCCACCGCCTTTGGGGAGCCCTCTCCCTAAGAGCAGCCGAGGGAGCCGGGTGCGCGCCTAGGAGAGAACAGGAGGGCAGCGGCTGTGTGGCTGCAAAGTTGGGAGCTGGAGTTACAAAGCGACCTCCTTCTGCTCTCCCCATAAATTTATGATCCTCAGCTGTCAAACCTTACCCTCTACCCCGCAAACCCCACCGGGGCGCGCCGGCCGCGCTGGGTCTGCGCGCTGGGACGGACCAGGTTGGGAGTTTAGGGGTATCAGGTGAGGAGCCAGCAGAGCTGCAGGCCGCTGCCGGCTTGGGCCAGGGGGTGGCGTAAGGGACTGGATTCTTCAAGTCAAAAGGAAAGTTCGTTTGCTGTCTACAGGTGGGCGCCCCAAGTTGTGTGCCCGCGCTCTCCGTCAGTGGCAAAGTCGGATTTCCTGGAGGAACGGGCATTTCCTCCTACCCAGCTCCCGCGGACTTGACTTGAACCGAAAGAGCCAGTTTGGGCCCCACAGATGTGAATCCTTTCCTGCTGCTGCCGAAAGGAACACCTCTGGCCCCAGCCTCTCCTCCCTGCTCCGCTCTAACCCTGCAGGGCAGTGCCGCGCACGCGGGAGGACTACCGCAGGGAGAGGAGCCCGTGGACTGTAACGAGATGGTGTCCATTACCCCAGGGGCTGCCCTCCGAAAGAGGTTGCTTTAAAGGCGGATTGTGGGTGGATGGAGCCAGATTAGCACCAACCACGTGGCTCTGTGCACAGAGTTCAGTTTTTACTAACCATGTGCCAGGAAGTATTTCCCCTAAAACAAACAGAAAGTTGGCGCCCTCTCTCTCTCTCCAGGGTTGGCCCTGTTAGTGAGCCATGGCCAAGGACCACAGGTTAATCTTTTGCGGAGGCTAGTCTTGGTGGTAAAGACACCAGGTTTTGGTTAAGGTGGTGAAACCTGTTGCAAGGTGGTGTTTTTGTGGTTCTGGCCAGCTGGGAAGGCCACCAAGTTGCCTAGTGTAAAACGGGGAGTAGTCAACCTGTGTAAGTTCACCCTCCCCTTCCTCTCCCTCAGTCTTGGAACGTTGTGTCAGAGATGGGAAGTTAGTTTTCCCACGTGACCCTGGTGGTGTCAGGCAGTGAGTGAGGAGGAGACCTGGGGAGTCAGCTGAAGCCTCTGAACTGTAGAGAAATGCATTCAGCAGTTAACCAAGAACCAGCCCTTTGAAGCCTGAGTTTGCACTTTGGTAAACCACACAGACAGCTGAGCTTACTGGGTGCAAGGGAGCAGGCCATGCCCATCCAAGTTGGTGAAAGTGCTTTATAGGGTGACCAGCTCCCAGAACGTGTAGTGGCATTCCTGTGCCACATTCCTGTGCCTGGAAACCAGGTGAATATATACAAAAAAATAGTTTCTGATGTCACATTTGAAACCCTGATCTGTTCGTTGTGTCACCCGTCATTAGTTCCTTGTGCCGTGCAGAGTAGCAGCGAGTGCAGTGCATTAATGCAGCATTTCCGTCTGTGTCTCTGCCTGTGCGTCTGTGATGATGCTTCAGTAGCGACACCACTCAGAAGCAGCATTGGAGGAGGTTCAGATCCCACACGCGTGAAGAGCACGTCACACAGTCACTTTCTTTGGGAATCACTGTCCAGCTTTTCTCACGATTCTAGTCTAATGTGCCATCTCATTGGAATTGCTCCTGTTTACCTTCCCCCAGGTCATGAAGTGCTGGCATTCTTTGGTCACTTAATGTAATAATAAATGGAAAACATTTGCCAGTTTTCAGACTATATGACCACTCAGAAATGTTAAGGCTTTAATACAACAGCCTGTTATGTCCTAAAATGAACATTTCTATCACTTTGATACCAGGAGCATGAATGGTGTGTGTTCGTAATTTATTTTAAAATGATATCTAGTGGCATACAGCTTAGTGTTAATAAGTACTACCTAACGTTGATGATCCATGCAAAGGGGGAATGATGTGATGCAGTAGAATATATATAATTCCTGTGTGTTTTGGCTTTCTGGGCTTCTGTCAACATGAGGATAGTACAGGCTTTTCCTTGCTGTGTTGCATGACAAGGCTGTGTTTTTTATTTTTGTGGGTTTGGTAAGTACAGGTTCAATAAAACCTTGAACTATTCCAAACAGGCTTTATCCCCAACATTAAGAAATAGGCAAAGCACCAATATACTCCCTATACATTGTTGTAATTTCATTTCCAGTGCTGGACATTGTGAGGAAAATGTACTTGAGACTGGGCTTTAAAAACAGTGTTTTGCTAGTTTGAATTAGGTCATTATACTTGTTTTAGGTCTGGTCTTCTGTTTGCCATCTCTCCTTCTCCCCTTGAAATGTCACTTAATTTCATAATTCTTGTACAGAATAAACAAGCTCAGCTCAGGGCTGTTATAGTATCTTTCCTCTCCACCAGGCTGAGTGTCTGTAAAATACTAGAGTAAGCGGCACTTGAGAGATTTCTCAATGAGTTCTCCACAAAGTCTCCCTTCTCAGATTTCTTTCTCTTTCTTTTCTTTTCTTTTCTTTTCTTTTCTTTTCTTTTCTTTTCTTTTCTTTTCTTTTCTTTTCTTTTCTTTTCTTTCTTTCTTTCTTTCTCTCTCTCTCTCTCTTTCTTTCTTTCTCTCTCTCTCTCTCTCTCTCTTCCTTCCTTCCTTCCTTCCTTCCTTCCTTCCTTTCTTCCTTCCTTCCTTTCTTTCCTTTCTTTCCTTTCTTTCCTTTCTTTCTTTCTTGACATGAGAGATTGCAGAAGTCTTTCTGATTTGCACTTTGGAGCAGGGAATTAAAATTAAACACACCACTTTCTGTTTAAACCCTGATGCTTTCATGTTGGCCACATCTTCCTGCAACCCGTGAAGTTGTTTTGCGTCACGTTACTACAGAACAAAATTAAAATACCAACTTCTGATTAAATGCAGTTCTGCACAGAAGAAATGGAAAAAGGAAAAGGGGAAAACTGCTATACTAATGTAGACCTAATCAGAATAGTATATCTTAACCAAAATCTCCTCTACACTCAAACCAAATTCAAATGACACTCATACTTAGGTATGCATGATTCAGAAATAACTTTTGTGCTCTTGTAATGCATTATGATATATTTTTCAAAGTAATTCTAAAAGCATATTGCCACCACCATCTGTCAAAACTTTTGTTGAGTAAACTCAGTTAACTGAGAGTTTAAAAGCTAGTAAGAGCAATAGAGGGACTTTGTGACTAGACTTATCAGTGATAACTCAATCAACATTTAAGTGCCTATTGTGGGTCTGTAATCAAGTTCATGCAGCAAGAGCTGTGATTATTTACCCTTTGAACTTCTTTCCACTCATGAGAAACATTGTAAAACTAATAGTGATCAATGTTTCACTGTTTGTTTCTTTTAACAAGTGCAACATAAGCCGTGTGTGTGTGTGTGTGTGTGTGTGTGTGCGTGTGTGTTGCAGAGCCAGATTCTGGCTGATGCTATGAGCTTGAATAAATGCTGTTTTCTGAATGGGGGGATTTCTAAATCACCTAGTAATTGGAATATCGGAGGGGGCAACATAACTAAACTTCTTACCTTTTTCTCCATATTGGCCTGAGATGAAGAAATTTAAGTTCTGAGTTAGTCAAACTTGGGTGTTGGAAACAGGATCCACTCCATCTGTGTTTAGTGCGGCATGGCGCTAGCATGCTGCTGGTGCTTTCATTGGAGCTGCACCAGGTTTGAGATACGTTCAGTGTTTCCATGTGATCCTGTCTTGGTAGACAGAAAGTCAAGTCACTCCTTGATGTGTTAATGTTTTGGTTGAGCATTGCACAAGGAGCTTTAAGGTCAACGGCTAAAGTGTTGTTTTAGTATGCTTTTAACTGTAATTATACGTGTCGTTAGCCAGAATGACTTGTTTGGGAGAGTTTAAGCTTGTAATACACAGTTTGTTTTAGAATTTGGGGTTTTTTAGGCTGTCAGCTAACCCTTTGCTGTTATCCCTCACCCTCCTACTCCACAAGCTTTTGACAGCTCATTTTATTTAAAAGGTTAGTATCCACACAAATCTAATGCACCAAGTCCTCATGGTAACCAAAAGAGAAACAAAGGACACTCACTCAACTTCTGATTTGGTCATCAGGGTAAGTCCTACAGGGTAGGTAGGCAGGTCAGCATGGGGCGCGAGCTTCCGGAGAGCCGGGTGCTTTTCCTTTGCCGTTGCTCTCAGCTGCTCACTATTATCTCTGAGAGGGCCACTGACTTCCCAATTCACAGAGAAGCTGACACCCGTGATGTTGTCTCAAGGCCACCCAGCTAGCAGGTGCCAGGGGGAACTTGAAAGCCAGTGCTGTCAGAACCTGACGCCTTTTCTCATGGGCTATTGCCAGGTCACCTCCCCGGAATGGACTGTAGGTGTTTCACCTTTCTGTTACAGGGGTTTGTCATGATTTCATCAAAATGCAGAAAATTGTAGCCACTTGGATAGTGTGGTCTTAAAAGGAGATGCATGGTCTTCTCTTAAATTGTTCCCCGCTCCCCCAAGGAAAAGCATAGGATACGTGGGCTGTTTATAGAGTACATCCAGGCTTCATGAAAGATTGTGTGTCTATGTAGAGATGTCCCATCTCACTGTGGAGCACTGGAATCAAAGAAAGGCTTCTCCATAATGTAGTGGCATGCTCTGATGACTCCAAATAGGATGATTTATAAAACACACTGTAAAGTCTGGGGTTGATGAGAAATCAGGCAGAAGCTTATAGTGAACTGACAGACTGATACTTTTTCACCTTGCCGTTCAATTTTATTTTCTCCCTTGAAAGGTGTAATGGCATTCATGAAATGAGTAGATGAGGGTTTGAGTTTGGACTCACTCACTGACTGCTCCTGTAGCCTTGGGGGTTTGTCCTGTACTTTGAAAGGTGGTGTTTTATATTCCTGTAATGGGTAGCTGACATGGTTTCTGGCACAGTGTGAAACACATTGTAGTTATTTCAATTAATTGAGCAGCTAATATGTACAATATATTGTGGATGAAGGAAAAATGACTTAAGGTGGTTACAACTTATAAGAGAATCTGCAAGGTAAAGAATAGTGCTCATCCTTCTACTAGTACACTTCCAAGTTCTGTGCCAGTGAAGACACAAGAGTGATTGATGGATTTGGATGGGGCAGTGGGAAGGGGCCATGGAGGCTGTGAGTTTGAATGACCTTGAAGGAAGGTCAGCGGGAAAACTGAAGGTCAGTGGGAAAGGCAGCCCAGAGTATTTGCTGTGTGGGTAGTTTGGTTGGGTTGAAGCTTAGTGGGTACGGATAATGCTGTGGAAGAGAGTTGCAGGTGGAATGGGATTTCTCATAGAATCCTGTATTCGTAGGCAACTAAGGGCAAGTAGCTATCTTGAGAAGAGTAACTGGATGCAGTCTCTCACTGAAGCAAACTGTTCTTTTTTATTTCTTTTTAAACTTTTCATGAGACTTCCATGGACGAGTGGCCCAGAGAAGTGGGGAATGGCGGGCAGGGTAGGTGTGGTTGGAGGGTTTGGTCCTGGGAATGGCTGGAGGGTGGGAGGTGTGTTGACCTTTGGTGCCCTCTCTCTCCACTGCGCCTGCTCCAAGGCCCTTCCCCATGCTTCTAGGGTTGAGAATTCTTTTGGATGGGCTCGTTTGTCAGACAGTTTTGCTTAGGATAGACCAGAAGTTACTGAATAATGATTATGCTTTTGGAACTGTTGGCGTTCAGTGGTACAAAGAGAGGTAGGGGCGGACCCTCACTGGAGCCTCACAGACTCCAGCCAGGGAGACAGACAACTAACTCTCAACTATCCCAGCAGGTAAATTCTCTGAGAACGGGTAAGGGAAAAAGATGTAGTCATAGCAGGGCAAGGATCTTGACGAGTAAGTTACCTAGGTAGGGTTTCTCTCTCCTCTTTTTCCCTCCTTCTCTCCATTACTTGTGGCAATTTTCAAGTCTCAGATTTCACTGGAAATTTAGTGCCCTCAAGTGACCAACATTCTAGTTTTGTTAAAAGATGGCTGAGGCCTTGCTTCCAGTTCATTAGCAAGCCCTTGGGTTTGGCTGAACTCTCACCGCACTGGCCTTTGGTTTTACAGTCATGGGCTATGTGTGGCCCTTCGCGCCAATGTGCCTAAAATGCGTTGGCAGCTGCTTCTGCAGCCCATGGGACCCGACCCTGCAGCAGTGACATGTCACCTGAGAACTTGTAGGAAAGGTGAATTCCCAGGCCCCACCCAGGCCTTCTGAACAGAGTCTCTTGGGGTGGAGGGGGGGATGGGGACGGACATGCCGCTCCAGTGCAGGGGTGAAAAGGCACTTCTATGTGACGACCTCTTGGCTGTGCTTGCAGGTTTTTGTAAAGTAAGCGTCAGCCCACGGGCATGTGACTGCCCATGTATTTACTGTATTCCTTGTGGTTTTGGTGTGAGGGACCCACATGCACCACATACAAACCCAGACATTGATTTCTGTACAGCCTTGTGTTTCTTTCATAGGATGTATTTTGGTGTGGCTTTAAGGTTGCTTTTATCCCTTTTGGGAAACAACTGTTATTTGGAAGATAAAGTCCAACATCTCCCCTGAGTAAACGATTAAGTGAGGTCAGCTCCCCAAGGATTTCTAGGTGGGGGAGGTGCTCTCAGGAGCCACTGGGAAGGCTGGGGAGCTGGAGAGACGTTTGGTGTACAAGGGAGGCCCCCAGCCTGGTGGTTCTGGGTGCCCAGGCAGGAAGGATTGAATCACGTCCTCTTCTGTCTTTTTCTCCAGGAGAACATGAAGTGTGTTTCAGTCATTCCCTTGCTCAGCTTTTAGGACCGTTGACTATGTTAGCAGAAATATTATGTGACAGGTGTAAGTGCCCTAGGCCATCCCCACATTGCTGTTTATTTTGCTATTGATTGAAGATAGAAGGATATTCCTGTGATGATTTTGCTTAAAATCCCCAAAGAAGATGATTTAATTATTCTCCTTTCTCCATTACTACTAAATCTCTGAAGGGAGACATTTTTTAATATCATTTAAAAAACTAAGATAGATTAGTTCCTGATAATTTTGTCTCAGTTTTTATATTTTACTGCCAATATGAATTCAGTCTTAAGTAATGTTAATGCATTTCTGTAGTCATCACCATATAAAAAGATCTGATTTGAATGTGATGGAAGCAAAATGTATTTCAAATACTTAAGTAATGTTTATGTTCAGTAAGTAGCTGGTAGCCTTGTACTGTGGCACCTAGAAGAGGTTTAATAAATATTTCCTATTACAGGTTTTCCTTAAAATGTCTGTATTGTACTGCTTGTTGAAATAAGAACTCGTTTCTATTATCTGTTAAATTAAAGGTAATCTCAGTACCTTGCAAGTGCCAGGCAAATATTTAATGTTGCGTTTAGGTTTACTTTCACTCTCTGGGGAACCTGTGCAAGTTATATTTCTCTGTGCCTCAGTTTTTTTTTACCTGTAAAATGCACTTGGGAAAGGGCATGCTCACAGGGTTAAATGATTCAGTGTGTGAAAACATTAAGATGTGCAAGTTGCATGTTATAGAAACAGTTCCGGGGAGGCAATGTACAGCACAGGGGGGACATTACTGCTCAGAATGTGCCTCCGTAGGGTCAGTGCTTAAACAGTGAGGGTGGTGGCAGCAATGTCACCTTCACCACCACAGCCCCTCCCCTGGCTCCCCACCTCCTCACCCCTTGCTCACTGACAGAAAGTGGGAAACTTCTTTATCTATATGGAAATGGAGGCCATCTCAATTTGGGTGGAGATCAAATTAATTCCTGTTTATATATACTTCAAAAAACCCTAATGTGGCTTTTGCTGACTGTTTCCAAACAAAGTTGGAGTTTGAGTTTCTGCAGTGCTTTTTTTTTTTTTTTGTCATCTTAGAAATGTTACTACCTGAATGAGAAATTGTTACTCTGCAGTTACTAAGCATCCTGGTGCCTCCGTTAGGGTTAGGTTGATCATTGCCACCGCCGCTGCTGCCGCTGCTGTTTTGAAAGCCCAAGGGTTCATGATGCTACTGGGATGGGAAGGAGCTACATGCATGAGGGTTCATCTTTGCCTGGTTCAGATTATAGAGTTTGACTTGGCTACAGGGTCAGCACCTGGCCAACCGGGTGCTGTGGGGGCGTAGTAGGGAGGTGAGAAGGAGGAGGAGGTATGGAGGTCATCAGATACCCCTCAGCCATTACTGCCTCTAGAAAGTGAGCAAAGTTTTAAGGTCATGGGTCTCAAGAAGCACAACTTACAGGACTAGCTGGAATGCTAGAACCGTTAGAAACAGAGAATCTGGGCTGCTTTTGACTTGCCCACTGTCAGATGCTCATTTGTTCTGCCTTTGTACCACGTTTGTTGTTGTTGTTGTTGATTCTGGCAAGTTTATATAAATGTTCTCCATCTACTTCTCTGCTCCTCACTTCCCCCAAAACGGAGCACTGAGATCAGCCAGATTTGGCCGGTTTTGACCTGAGTCCTTGGGGACACCTGCCCTTTGGAGTTTTCTGCTCCGGCCCTGGGCTGATCAAGCAGGCCTCACAGGGTTGGTGTAAGGGGCCTGGCAGGACGCCGGTCATGTAGTCAGCATCAGAGAGTACGAGTTCTCCCTTCATCCACCCCCAACCTTGTTCCCCCCACGTACGATCCAGTTTGGGTGTCTTCCCAGAGTCTCCCTCATATGGAGCTCTTAGGAAGTTTATCTGAGAAATGGCCCGATACAAACATGTTCTCACTTTCCTTCTGTGTCTGCTAATGAGTTTTATTTTCCAGATAAAGAAAATACTCATTAAAAAGATAGATGGGTAGATAATAGATAGATAGATAGATAGATAGATAGATAGATGACAGATAGATAGATAGATGACAGATAGATAGATAGATAGATAGATGACAGATAGCTAGATGATAGATAGCTAGGCTCTCTCCCGGAGTCTTCTCTGGGCTTGGGTGCGGACCAGGTGCCGCCCTCAGCGCCCCCTCCCCCAGCTCTCCAGGACTGCAGTGTCTCCTGCTGTCGGTTTGCATTAGCTGGCAGTCTAGAGGATCGTGCTTGTTTGTTCCTCTACCACGTGGGCTCTGGCTGTGCCTTTTCACATCCAATTAGGTGAACTCTGAGAAAGAAAGGAAACTTGTAATGGGCTTCTATGTAGCAGTTTTGAAATCTCGGAAAATCTTTGATCTGTTAAGTGGGACAAACAACATTTAGCAACCAAAGGGAAGGTGCACTTACCCGTGTGCCTGTGACTATCTCTAGAAGGTCATGCAAACATCTTTTCATGAATTGCCTTTGGGTGGGGAGACTGAGGGCAAGGGTGGGAATATTTGAAATTTTTTCCCTATGCATTACCTTTCCCCTCCAAAAACTGAACCAAATGTGTTTTGAAAAATATTGTACTATTGGGTTGGCCAAAAAGTCCATTATGTTTTTTCTGTAAAATAAAAGACAGATTTTTTTTCATTTTCACCAATAACTTTATTGATTTGGATATTTTCAGTATGTTGGCCATCTCCCACTATTGACATCTAGTGGGTAGCAGCCAGGGGTGCTGCTAAACATCTTCCAATGCATAAGACAGTCCACAGCAAAGAATTATTTGGCCAGAATGTCAATAGTACCAAGAAACTTTGCAAACCACTTTTGACATATTCAATCAGTCACAGCACCTTCTCCACACACTGCACAAACCTTTTTTTGTGTTTCAGTTGCATTTTTACCTTTCTTGAAATTACAAAGCATAATATGCAAAAACTGTTGCGTATATTCCTCCATCTTCAATATTAAAATGACTGCATAAAACCTCACCAATTTTGATGTTTTTTTAAATGCATACTGATATGACATCTATCACAATACAATCTAACAAAAATTATTTCAAATGAAGTTAGAGATAACTGGGCACTACTAGAGCCATGGTATGGAAAAAAAAAGTAGCAGAAAAACATGGATGAAATAGAACAGCAATAAAACCCCTGAGGGTTGGAACTGTGTCTTTTGGTCATTGCTGTATCCCCACCGTTGGGTACATAAGTTGGTAAATGTGTCAGTAGTGGTTCTTTCTAGATAATGAGATAATGGGTGAATTAAACACTTTTTTCCTCTTCTCTAAATTTTCTGCTATAAAAATGTTTCTATAGTTAGAAAAGTTACAACAGTTACCCTTTGCTGCTCAAGATACAAAGTTGCCATTAGTTACAAATTATGCCTTGGGAAACTTAGTGTCTGACAGCAAGTCTGTTATTGTTGGAAAGATGTCATTTTCCAGGCGTGCATGTGCAGGTGCACGTGTGTGCAGGTGTGTGTGTGCACGTGTATGGGTGAGAGAGGTTGAGAGACAGATGGAAAGTCTGGCGTGTTGGGAGGTCCAGGACTCTACTTGTTGTGTAGAAGTGATGAGAGGTTGGGTTAAAACCATAAGGATCAACATAGTGAAGTTAGAAATGGTAATTTTGCTAGAAGAAAAAGTCCCAGGGGCCAGTAGCTATTCAAGGTTTTAAAATCTATACAGGAGAAGTCTGTAGGAAGCTGATCAGTAAAAGGCAATAAGGAGTCAAGAAGTAGTGTCCGCATTGAAATAAAGATTGTGGACCTAAGAAGAGGTTATTGATTATTCTCTGGATTCTGAAGGAGAACCTCAAGGGCCTGTAAAGACACAGCACACTCGTGGCTGTGTTTTCATACAACAGGACGTGCTAGATGCTGTGTGCATGGTGGAATTTGCACAGGGTTTGCGGACCAGATGCCTTCCGGGGTCCAGTATGGTCAGGGCCTTCTATAAACATGGTAAGAGCTTTGCGTATCCCTCCACTGGAGACTGCATTTGCTACCTTAGCCACTCAAATTGGGAGGGGGACGTTTGTGAACAGTGCACAGTCAAAACAAGATCAGTCTGCGGGCTTTTTGGCTGCTTGGAAGCTTCCATTGTCCCCGGCATTGTATTGAAAACTTAGGTAGCTATGAGGAAGTATTGTCATCCTAGAATGATGACAGACATGAAATACTGTGGTGGTGAGGTCAGCATCCAGCATGGGAAGTCTTAGATCGAGGTGTCACTTTGTGGCATTGGGTATGACTTTCCTGAACTTCTGTTTACATCTGAAAAAATGGTTTATTTTTATCTCCAAATGGGTGTGAGTGTGAAGGTTCTGTCTGAAAACTGGTTGCATGTGTCTGTGTGGGAGTTGGTGGCTGTGGGGTAATGTCGCCACTCATTTGAATAACCGTTTGGTGCAGTCTTATTCATGTTGAAAGGGTTTTATCATTTAATCATGTATCTCAAAGGCAGTGCCACTTTGGTTTTGGTGACATATGCTGTTTGAAATGAGAATCTTTTCCTCCTGCAGCCCCAAAGGCAAATTTTTGGCTTTGGGTGGCAATGTGTTTGATGTATCAGTTTTCTAAATCTTAATGTATAACCTTTGCCAGACCCTCTCTTGTCCATTGGACCATTTCACATACTAGTCGTGTAGATATTGAAAACACAAGTGAGTGATAGGACCCTCAAAGCTGAAAAGGTGTCTTCGGAAGGTGTCTCTGTCTCCTAGTCTGTTGACAGAGCTCATTTCTTTACACAGTTGAGGTGTTGTGGCTTATTATTTAATAAAGAGGGGTGGAAGGCAGGGCAGCTGGGGTCATTCTGGAGCTTGAGAAGATTTCCCAGGGCTGCTGGGCACCGACAGAGGGCTGACCTCCTAGGCTGATCGCGTGGCTTTGACTCTTGTCCATGCCGTCATGGTGCCACATCTTGCTTAGAGCTCCTCTAGTTCATCTGTACACCCGGCTGCCCATTAGACTCTCCAGAGGAGCATCACAAAGGAGCTGCTAGTTCCCAGGGTCCCCCAGACGTTCTATGTGTCTGTTTTGGGGTAGAGTTCTGGCATAAGTATTCACTGTGTTGTGTTTCTTTTAAATTTGTTTGAACCCTCACACCGCAAAACACAATACAGCGAACATCCGTTCTTTCACTTAGCTTCACCCATGTTAGCCGCTTGCCTCAGCTTCCCGTGTGCAGACACTGACGGTTCACCCCAGACACTTCACCTGTCTCACATGCCCAGAGGGACATTCTCCTCCACAGCCACACCCTCAGCACCGCGTGTTCAAGTCCACTGTCAACATCCATTCCACACCAAAGATTTTCCCCAGCTGTACTTGACAGCCATTCTCTTTGGATGAGGGTCCAGTCAAGTTGCCTTTGGCTGTTATGCCCCTCTCGTCTTCCCCAGGCTGGAGCAGCGCTCCTGTGTCCCCTGTCCACTCAGTGACATCGCCCCTCCCGAGGAATCCAGGCCTGCTTCCTCGCACGAATGCCTCCTGAGTGATGCTGTTGTGTCTGGGGCAGCACATCAGGGGACCACCATATCCATCCTCCTACTACTAGTGATGAACAAGTACTTTCTAAAAATTCCCCAGGAGATTCTAATGTTAGCCAAGGTTTGTAAGCCATTGAATTAATCAAAATCCCTCACTCTGTGCGCATGTTTATTGTCATAAAATAACACAACATAGAATTCACGGTTTTAACTGGGTTTCAGTGTATAGCTCTGTGGCCTTAAGTACATTCACGTTGTTGTGCAGCCGTCACCACTTTTCATCTCGAACTCACCTTCAGGACTCAACTCCCCCTCCCCCTTCCCCCAGCCCCTGGCAACCATCCCTCTAACTTTCTGTTTCTGTGATTTGGGTTACTGTAGATTCTTATATAAGTAAAATAATACAGTGTTTGTCTTTTTGTGACTGGTTTATTTCACTTGGTAGAATGTCCTCAAAGTTTACCCAAATTGCAGCCTGTGTGAAAATCTCCTTCCTCTTCAAGGCTGAATAATAATCTGTTGCGTGTATATATCAGACTTGGTTTATCTATTCATCCACGAAGGGCGCACTTGGATTGCTTCTACCTTTTGGCTACGTGAATAACACTGCTGTGAACATTGATGTACAGCTGTGTATATATATATATTTGAGTTCCTGCCTTCACTTCTTTTGGGTATATACTCAGAAATGGGATTGCTGGATCATGTAGTAATTCTATGTTTAATTTTATGAGGAACTGCCACACCTCTTATTTATTTATTTTTTACTAATGAAAATGACAACTCTAATTCATTCTAATATACAGAGCACTCTAGGGCTAGATGGGTGGGGTGGCCAGGGGCCTGGATAGGTGATGAGAGGGCCCAGGTGTCATGGCACAGGCTGGGTGGGGGCCACAGACATGGGTACTAGGACACACACCCCTCTTACTCACTTACTGAGTGAACTGAAGCAGCCTCAGAAGGGTCAAATATCTTTGAGTTCACGGAAGAACCTAGTTAAAATGCAGGCCTTTGGCTCCTGTTGAGATTACCTCCCCAGGGGCATGGGTGGATCATTCTTCTTCATAGTGGACAAAGATCAAGGGTATAGAAATGTCGCTGTTGCAAGATTTACTCCTTTGCAAACTCAGGTGGCGTGCAGCACAAGGGTTAACATGTAATATTTCATTTACATTAGGTACAACTTTCATTTTTGCATATATGCAACTTTTTAAAGAGTTTAGTTTTGGGTTGGTAATTTAAATAGTTTTAAAACATAGACAATAAGTTGCCTTTAGTCTCTATAAACAGTGCAAAGGGAGGTAACAGGTTGCCTCTGTGGGATGTATAGGATTTTTAAACAAAAATATTGTTTTAGTTGCAAACTTGACTCTTCCAAATACTAGCTGTGTGACCTTGGTCAAAGTCTTAACTTCCCTGGTTCATGTTGTTCAACTGTAAAATGGGGGTACTAATAGTAACCAGAATCAAACAAATGAATCTATGTAAAGTCCTTGGTGCCTTGTACAGAGAAGGCACCCATTCAGTGCAAGCTATTCATGTATTTCCCATCAATTTCAAAGATATTATTTAGAGCAGGGGTGTCAAACTCATTTTCACTGGGGGCCACATCAGCCTTGTGGTTGCCTTCAAAGGGCTGAAATAATTTTAGGACTGTATAAATGTAACTACTCCTTAACTGTTAAGGAGTTGAAATTGCGTTTAGCTCTTTGAAGGCCACTGCGAGGCTGATGCGGCCCCTGATGAAAATGAGTTTGCCATCCCTGATTTAGATAATCACAATTATCACCCATAGAATCGTTGGGAATGCTGGTATTTTTTTGATGAGTTATGCCTGTTTTACTGGACCTGGCATCTCTGTTTGGCTGTCTCGTGAACTGCAGCCTGAGGCCTCTAGAAAGGTGACACTCAGAGCAAAAGGTGGCCAGGGCTGAGAGCCAGGGCTCGAGAACAGCCGAGGACTGAAAGTAGCGGGAAACTATTTCCTGTAGGTGAGCATCGGTCATTTTCCTTACTTCTGAGGCCATGGGGTCCAGATTGAGAAACTGCGTTTGGAGGATCCTGGCTTCGGTGTGCCCGGCTGAGGTGGGCCCAGGACTAGGCAGTCTACTGTTTTGGAAGGCTGGTTCTTCTTCCACCCTGGTTGGAAATGAGCTGAGAATTACAACAGTCTAACTCCACATAACCAAGTAGTTCTCTCTTAATGGTTAGTTTGGAAGTATGCTAAGTATAGTTTGTGGAGTTTCTAGGATTATTTAACAAGAAAAAGCATTGGCTCTGCAGAATAGCTTAGGAAGTATTGAAACTTGGACAAGCCTGTGTAAGTGCAAGATTCTGATCTTGGGCCAGGCTCTGGTCCTTGTGCAGCCCTGTGGGAGACATCCCATAGTACTTCATGCCTGGGAGGAGGGGACAGAACCACAAGAGGTGGGCGTTGTGTGCATAGTTCTAATAAGAGGGGACTGGTTGCTACCTTTTCTGTCATTTTAACCTCTAATGCTGATAATAACAAATACATAATATGCTTATACATGCCAATATATGTTCTAAGCACTTTACATGAATCACCTGTTTTAATCCTTGTAACAACCCCTGGGGCTGGTAATATTACCCCCATTTTATAGGTGAGAAAACTGAGGTACAGAGAAGTTAAGTAACTTGCCCAAGATTCCACAGCCAGTAAGTGACGGATCTGAACCCAGACAGTGTGACTCCAGGCTTGGTGCCTATCCTATCTGTTGGGGAAAAGTTAAAAAGTCAGCTTTTGGTACTTGGTACTCTGCATTCTGAGTAAAGCATTTCGCCATTGTATGAGTTTCCTGTTTGTAGCAAATTAACACGAACTGTGTGGCTTTAATACAATACAATAGAAAGTTATTTTTTCTTTTTTTTAAAATGTATTTATTGATGAGAGAAAGAAGTTTGTTGTTCCACTTATTTATGCATTCATTGGTTTATTCTTGTATGTGCCCTGACTGGGAATCGAACCCACAACTTGGTGTATCAGGATGATGCTCTAACCGGCTGAACTTCCCACTACGCAGTGAGGGCCTAGTAATTTATTGTCTCAGAGTCCTGGCGGCTAGAGGTCCAAAATCCAGGTGTAGGCTGGGCTGTGCTCCCCCTGAAGGCTCTGCTTCCTTGCCTCTTCCTAGCTTCTGGTTGTTACTAGAGATCCTTAGAGTTCTTTGGCTTTCAGATGCATCACTCCTGTCTCTTCCTCCATGGTTACATGGCATCCTCCTTAGATGTGTGCCTTTCCTTCCTATAAGACACAAGTCATTGGATTAGAGTCCACTTACTATATCTGGAAAGGTCTCATTTCACACTCTGAGGTTCTGGGCTCACATGAATTTGGGGAGATGTTCTCCATTAAATTTGGGGAAAGGAAGAATTTTAGACACCCTAATTTTTTAGCCCAGTGACTTTGCCTGACTGTGAACAGTGATGTGTGTAGCCAGCAGTGAGTGAGTGAGTTAGCAGGGTCGATGATACCTGCCCTTAAGTCAAGCGTTTGACTTGACCATTGCTGAGGCTGAGGCATCATCACAAAAACAGATGGAAGGAGGGAGAGTGGGGAGAGAACAGAGCAGGTCAAAGGAAGGATGTGGAGGCATCAGAAGGCAGCAGACACACCTGGTGGGCTGCAACCTGGCGAGAGGGACAGACAGACAGAGAAAGAACAGCAGTGGCCATGCCATGCGGGAGCAAGCCCCTCGGGATGATCACAGACCCTCTCAGTGACTTCAAGTCTCTTCAGCACATTCTGGATAAGAGCTGGGTTCTGTGTGGTCCTTTTTTAGAGCAGTTTCTATCAGGTTTACTTTGCCGTGCCTGTAAGTTTAGCCAACAGTTAAGCAGAAAATAGGCTCATTTAAGAGTCCTTTGATCAGGATGGATGGTTGAGGCATACATTGTTTCCAACATAATTTCTATGGCAACAGGACTTTTTTTTGACATGACTCTTTAACTCAAGTTTATGAATATCCACTTTCTGGTTCTTTTTTTTCTTTAGCCGATAGAAAGTGCAGAGCCAAATTTGAGGCTCATCTATAGAATTTTTGAAGGGCTCACACATCATTTGGGTGTATTTATATCCCTTCTACTCTCATCAATTCCTGCCTACTTTTATATTTCCCTTTATCCCATTTATTTCTTTATATTTATAGTTTCCCTACTATGTCCATCCTTGTTTACCTGCTCAGAAACTTTTAGGAAGGAGTGAGAGATATGTAAAGTGTTCATTCCACAAAGGAGCACTTCGAGCTGACCTCACTGCCCTCTGAGAGCAGCGGCCCTTCTGGTAGGGGAGCCAGCCCCAGGGTTGCAAACCCGGGCTCTGTCGCTCACCACCCCTCAGCCTTGGTTCCCTCTCCTGTGAAAGGCAGTAAGGGAGCAGAGGTACCTACTGGATGGCATCGTTGGAACAAAATGGGGTGGCCAATGCAAAACACTTATTAACACAGTGCCTGGTGTGTAGTGAGTGCTCAGCGGGTGGAGAGGGAAGCATTCCGGCGTGAACAGAGGCCCAGAGTTGAGCACACTCGCACCTGCACCTGGGGTTGGCTGGAGGAGAGGAGAGCGGAGCACTTACATGGAGGACCGTGACTGCCAGGAGGGCATGGATTCTGAGACCCTGAGGAGGCACTGACCACGCCTGCCTACCTTGCAATTTCTTCCCCTGTAGGTATTTGCTTGTATCACCTGGAGCTTGTGCTAGCCCTGTCAGGGCAGGAGCCCGCGTGCCTGCCTGCCCTCATCACTGATTCCAGTGGGATGGAAGGGGAGGTTTGTCATTCATAACACTGGTGACCAAGACTATTTGGGGAGAAGGATTCTTCATTAAAATTTTATTGCTTTAGTTTCCCTTTTCTCCCCATCCTCTTTATTTACTACCTTATGTTGCACATAAACTTTTGAAGCCTAAATAGCAGCCAGCTGTTAATGTTGCCATTGGAGAACCAGAGACACAACTTAAACCAATTGATTTCTGATGATGTGGAGAAACACTTATATAATAAAGTGAAAAGGCAGGATGTGCTGTGGGGAAGTTAGAACTGAAACCCTGTGGGGGAAAGATTGGAAAGAAATGCATCAAATTGTTAACAGTTGTTTTAGAAAGAACCATATTTCCTGTTCTGTAGTCTTCATTTTTCCTAAAGAGCCCTGTCATCATATATAAATGGGGGGGGGGCGGGAGGACGGGGGACTCACCCTGACTAGTTTTCATAGTTTTGCTGCTGACTGTGGGATGTCAAGTCTTTCCCTGTCTGGACTTGATTGACTTGGGCTAATGTAGTCTCAGGTAGAAGCTATTGGTGTGATATTAAAATGAGTTACCAGTGAGTCATCTTGCTGGCTTGCTTTTCTGCTGTCCTTTGCCTGAGCCTCTGAGCTCCATAAAGCCTCCCGAGGCCTCACAGGTCACTGTGTGCACACCACACGGAAGTAGGAGTTTCTCATCTGTGCTGGTGTTGGAAGTTGGAGGGTGGACTGAATTTAAATTGGAAATTGTGTGACTTCACGGGTCAGACTGAGAGCAGGTTTTCCCATGGCCTGTGCCAATAACCTCTCTCTTGACGCCATCAAGTCACGAGATTAAAGTGTGTGCGCGCAGTTCTGGGTTTCCCTTCACTGGTATCCAGTCATTCTCAGTGAGCAGGATTTCAGTCAGCTGGCACATCACCAGCAAGAGCCAAATTAGACATAATTGCACACGGGCTTCACTTTCACGTCTGTGGCTGACTGTGCTCGGCAGAAGCACGCCAGGCCTGGAGCTTTGTTCTCCTTGGGAATAACATGTCCAAGAATGGCTGCAGTATAATCCATTGTTCAGACCTAGGCACCTTGTGGAAAAAGGGCTGTTCTATTCATTATGTCAAGGCAACGATGTCAGCTGGGCCATTTCTGGACAAATTGGAACGTATGGTCCCCCTGCCCATTAGGATGGGTCTTTCTCTTTTCTGTGAAATGAGCTTCACTTTCCCAGACAGAACTTTACAGCAACCTTTGGGGAAGAGGGGAAGACAAAACTGTTGGAGAGGATACGGGGGCATTGGAGAAAAGGGAAAGCAGGGTGCCTTTTCATGAAAGCTGAGCTAAAAATAGAGCACTGCCATTCAACAGCTGCTTGGGCGCTTCAAACACTGGGGTTTGTGCTATTGTTCCTTTCTCTGCATTCCTTGTGAGTCCTGTCTGCTTTTCCTCTGTGTTACAAAGGAACGGCCTTAGTCCGCAGGCCCGGATGCAGCCCCTTTAATATGCCTCTGAGGGAGCTGGACTAGGGGATCACTAAGGCCCCTTCCTGCCCGTGATTTTATAATAGGTAACCTAAGGCCTGTGCCGCATGCATAATGAGGAGGGGACAAGCAGGGGCCTTTCCTGCTGAAAGGACAGGGCCCTGGCTCCTCTGTCCCTGGCTGTCACACACTCAATGGCAGGCTCTCTTCTGAGCCAACGGTGGGAAACCATTGAGCAAGGGGTGTGCAGGCCTTTTACCAGAGTGTGGGTTTTACGGTAGACTGAGCAATAGGTGATGGGGGACACTGAGAGCTAATTCTAAAGGTCAAGGTTTCTCAACCTCAGCACCAGTCACATTTTCAGACTGGACAGTTTTTGATTGTGGGGGGCTGTGCATTGCAGGATGTTCCCTGATGCACCCCTGTAGCATCCCCGATGCACCAGATGCCAACAGTACCCCCTTCAGTTGTGACAACCCATAGTGTCTCTAGACATTGCCCAATGTCTCAGGTTGAGAATCATTACTATAGGTAAAGAAACAAAAATTTTTCCTGAATGTTTCTTTTTTGTGTCTCTGTGTTTTGTTCTGGCCCAGCTCCCACCGTAAGCTTTCATAATACCATTTACTGGACCAGTTGGTGTTTGAGACGGTGGTGGTGATTTACAATGAAGCAGCCCCACTTTCACGCTCTCAGCTTTGGCTCTGAGATAAAGTGAGCTGAGCCCTGCAACCCCCCACCCCTTCTGAGAGTGCATGAATAATGACATTTTTCTGCTGGGAGTGCGACTATGCTGTTTCCCACCACTGAAAACTGTTTTCCCAAATTTCTACCATGACTAGCGTAATAGGGGTTATACTCACAAAAACATTACATTTTAAAGAAGGGTTTTCTCTTCCAGCGCACCTCACACTTTCATGTGCCTGTACCTCACCTGAGGATCGGGGTGCACTGCCGATTCTGGAGCTCTGGGCTGGGCGAGACCCCAGGCCAGATAACCTCCCAGGGGATGCCTGTGCCGCTGGGCTAGAGGCCACCGAGGAGTGAGGCTCCACTAAGGACCAACCCTTGACAGTTAAAGAAAAATTGGCAAATATGTCCAGGGGGATGATGGGACACCCTGAGTGGGGGCAGCATAAGGCTTTTGGCAATCTGTGTGTGAGGGGCTCCCACAGACCTTTGTGTGGGCAGTGTATCAGGCAGCGGAAGGACCAATGCTGACAGCCACTCACCTGGCGCCGCGAGGAGCAGTTTAATAGGACAGCCTGAGACCAGATGGTTGCACGTCCTGAATGGGCATCGAAGGGCCAGACCAGCTCCAGAAAAGCAGCAGATGGGACCGCTTTAGACTCTGAGCTGTTTGTTGGCAACTTGGGTTTGGTTTGTACAGAGAGTCGCACAGGAGAACCGGCCCCTCAGAAAGGCTTTGGCATAACTTTGTAGTTGCTCAGCTCTGCAGGATGACAGGCAGCCAGGCACCTGCTCCCGTGGCCTGGGATGCTCTCCCGGGCACTGAGCGACACAGAGAGCTGTTGCCGGGCCTCTGGTTACCCTGAAGCCCTTGTGTCTGCAGCGCTGCTGGTACCAGCGAAGGGAGTGGGAGTGGGCGGTGACGTTGGGCACTGTGGGAAGTGAGCATGCAAAACATCTCAAACTGGTGATGCAAAGGAAGGTACAGAGCCCAGGCCACCCACTGTTTTGTCAGGTTTGCATGTTAATCTGCAAAGATAGCCGTGTCTTTACATTGCTTATTAAACTGACTTAAGAAAAAATAATCTTTAATCTCATTACCTTCATAGAACCATTGTGAGCACTTAGGCATATTTCTTTCTTGTTTTTATTCCCTCCTATATCTGTCCTTTTACTTTTTGTCTGTCTCTGTTAAGATTAGTTAATATTCCTGTCACCCTGATGAGAGCGTTAAAGTAAATTTGCCCTACTCATAACTTTTCAAAAGTAGGAGAGTGCCCCTCTGTGAAGGTCTTTGTGGGAGAATTGAAATAAGTGAAGTTCTTACACTCTCCATCCAGAAGCCCAGACACCTGATTAAATCTTAAACCCCAGGTTCTCCAGTGATTTTCATGTGGATTTCTTTGCTCCAGCTGAATGAAAAGGAACCCCCTACACGTGCGCGCACACACATACACACATTGTTCTGTTTGTATAGGGTTTTAGCACTTTTTTTTTAGTTCTCACACCTTCTAGAAGAGAAAGTAGATACCTCTAGTTTATAGGTAAGGACAGGAGCTTTGACAATGGTTTAAAGACTCATTTGAGGTCCTAGTCCAAATCTCAAAGTGTTTGGACTTGTCTTTACAGAAAGAAGTGGTGGAGGTAATAAGATTTGGCATGAGAGAAATGTCAGCTGCTTGAGTTGGGTGTGCAGACCTGTGCACCGCCGACTCTCTTAAACGGCGCCTTATAACAAATCGCTCCAAAAGTTAGTGACTATGACCACCACCATCTTATTGAGCTTCCAGACAGATTCTTTGGGCTGGGAACTCAGGCAGAACAGAGTGGGAATGGCTTGTCTTTTCTCCATTTACTGAACCAATTAATGTTCTGGAAAGACTCAAATTTCTGGGGAAGTTGGAATCATCTGGAAACTTCATTCACATCCCCAGAACCTGGGCTCGATGACCTGAAGGTTGGACTCAGCTGGGGCTGTTTACCTGGGCACCCTCGGAGTAGACTGTCCATGTGGCCCTCGCAGCTTGGGGGCTGGCTTCCAAGAGACCCACAGGAGACTGCGTGGACTTTTATAACCTAGCCTCAGAAGTCAGATAAAGTCACTTCTGCCACCCTCTACTGGTTGAAGCCATTGTATGTTTGCCCAGATCCATGGGGACGGGGCGTAGATCCCACCTCCTAACTGAAGGAATCAAAGAATTTGTAATCACTTAAAAAAATATATATATCAACTATTTAATCCACACGATACCACAGCACTGATTCAATAGAAAATTAGTGTGAGAAGTCAGTAAAGCTGTATCAAGAATGAGTTCATTATAGATGGGAAAATAAAAGATGAGCTGTGTATGTTGTAAAGAATTAATGAAAGTAGCTAAGGTGTGTAGAAAAATTGAAGTTGACCTAAGTGCCTAACAACTGGGGAGTGGTTTAAATACACTGAAATATGTGTGTTAGAAATACTATGCAGCCTTTAAAAAGAATGACGTAGCTCTGTATATACTGACATGGGATTTTATCCATGTATCGAGTGACAATATTATTTACAGGAAAATGTATATTCAGTGATCCATTAGTATTTTACTACAACATAAATATATATATATATGTATAAACATTTAGCAAACATTGTGAAGGAATCATGCCAATCTGTGAATGGGGGTTTCTAATGGGGAAAAGAGTAGGACTTGGGTGGGCATCAGGTATGAAAGGGAGTTCATGTGTTACTCTCTATATAGTTTTGTACTCTTTAGATTTTTTAATGAATTAAATATTTTTATATTGCCCTTATAGTATGAGTTGCTATGTGAAATTCTAGCTTTTAAAATATGTTAAAGTTAATTTTTTAGGTAAACATCTAAAAGTTGGGACATGATGACACCTTACCTTCCTTGTATGTTATTATATGAACAGTTGCACTAGGTGTAATATTTACATAAGCAGGCACTAGACTGCTTAGCATGCACTGTAGTCATCAGGGAGATTTAAGAAAACCAGTCTTTTTGTTAATTTGTTTTGTTTTGTCTCTCTTCTCTGTACTCCACCGAGAAGTCTCCTGGCCAGTAGCACTCACTGTTCCTGAAATGCGTGGTGATGCCAACTGACCCTTGTATATAATGGCTTCCATATTTACTAAGAGGAGACATACCCATGTTGGGTTGAACTTTTAAGCTTGTATTATCTCCCAAATGAAATTAACTGTGTTCATATAATTAAATTGGGGGATTCAGCAGTATTAGAAAAGATTTATGGCTTTAATAAGCTTTAACCTGGTCTATTTCTAAGCTAATATTCTGCAGTGGGTTTTTTTTGAGCACACACACCCCTCTATCGAATAGAACAGGGTATAAGCAAGAATAGAGATCCAAATCTGTGTTTTAAAGGTGTAAGCCCTTTGCTTATTTCCTGTGTGTTGTATAGCATGCCAATAATTCTTCAAACAATGCCATTGTTTCAAGTTATATGCTAGTGAGAGCTAGTGAGAATGGCTTACTCTATGTCAGAGACTGAGCCGTGACCTGGTCGGGCAGTGCACAAGGTAGATACTTCCTACCCGTGGCATTTACCTTTGAGTAGAATAGGCAGAGACAACAAGTAAGTGATTGTGAGAGGACCAGCTCACACCTGTGTGAGACACTAGGCAGATGCCCTCTGTTTGCCCCATCTAGTCCCCTGTGCTCTGTGTCCCAGCCAGCAGGCCATTACACATATATGGGCTCTCTTGCCTTCTGGCTTTTGGATGGTAAGTCAGGGGGACTTGTGGCTTTTGGATGGTAAGTCAGGTCTGTTTTCCTTGCCCCATCCTTCCCCAGGCTGGGGGTTGGAGGTGATATGGGTTCCTCTGCCAAAAGCCACAGCTGCTGTCTGGTGGCCCTCTCCTGCTAAATTATTGTTGTAAATACTCCCTCCTCTTGTCCCTTTAGACCTGGGGAGGTGATGGCTTTCTGCTGTTGCTGGCTGCTGGGTACCCCACAGTCCTTGCTCATTTCCCTGGACTTGTTCATGCCTTTGTAAATAGTGCTTTCCTTAAACTCTTTTCAATTACCCTGTTTGAGTACCATTTCTTTCCTACCTGCACCCTAATTAGAAAACATCCTATTTTGCAAATAAAGAAGTTGAGGCTTAGAGATCAGTGAATAACAGAATCGGGATTAGAATCTAGGCTATTTATATCAGAGCCTGATTCTTAAACCTAGTGCTTTACCATTTGCTTATAGTGACAAGGTGGTTCTCATCATCCTCAAACTGAGAAGAAACTCGAGGGAAAAGTCTCTTACCTGGTAGATGTAACTATGAAGTTATGAGGCTAACCACCAAACTAGCTCTTATACATTTAAATAAGTGATAGCCTTCAAATCAGCTTCTATAGTTCAGAGTTTTATTATTTTCTTTTGGAATTGCCATCAGAATCATTTTATCAGGCAAGCAGGAAAAAATAATCTGAAGTAATGAGACCTTCATTTTGCCACCTTATTTTCTAGGCTGGGCTCCATTTGACTGCTGGGTATTTGCAAACATCTGCTCCATCTTTGAAGGTTCAGGATATTTGAAAGCAATGCATGATTGTGTGCAAAGACATTCCAAGAGGCATCCAAAAATGTGCTCAGTGATGGCAGCCAAGTTGGAATGAATATAGAGCTTCTCAGATGGCTATTTTGAAGGATAGAATACTTATTTTTGTGTGTAATCTCTTGACTTATAAACACCAGAACTTAATCATGTTACCTGAGTTTCATTTCACTGTGTTCAGACTCTGTATTCATTCCCTTGACCTGCAGAGGAACCCCGGGCTAACTAGGAGGCAGCGAGGGTGTGCTGTCCTTATCGCCTTATAAGCAGAGCTGTTCGGGAGGCAACATAGCCTATTGGTTAAGAGCTGGGTCCCCGAGCCAGATCACTTTGATTCCAATCCAGGCTCCACAAATGGCCACTCTGTGCCTTGGTTTCCTCATTTGGTAAGTGGAAATAATAATACCTGCCTCACACAGTTTCTGCGAGGATTAAAATAATTTTCAGAAGGACTTAGAATGACTAGCACAACGTAAGTGCCCAGTAGTGGTTAGCCTGTTTGTTCTTAATCATTGTTCATCCTTCTCATTCATCTTCACAGCCTGAGACTCCCCTTGATTCTTCCTCCTCCTGGGTAGTGCCGTTCCTCCATAGGTCTCGTCTATCACACGTCCATGAACAATTTTTTTCCTGGATAGAATATAGAAATTAACTTTCTCAGGCACCTAGTACTTTTGAAGAGGCGTGTGTAAGTTATGGAACATGAGAAAAAGAACCAAAGAACCAAGGATTGAGAGCCTGGTGGGAAAGAGAGCTTGTTGGGAAGAGAAGGTACCACTCTGAGTGCTGTTTTCTTTACCAAGCTGGTAGTTGGGATCCGGTGAGTCTCAGCCACATGTTCTGGCTGGTTTCTAGCCTGCTTCTGTTGTTAGTTTGACCGGTGTACCCTTTCAGTCACTCCATTTTGTGCCTCTGTGTCTTCAGCTTGCAAAGCATTAGTCCTGTTACCTCCCTGGGAGGGAGTAACTTGGTGGACCTGGGTAACTTGGTGGACCTAACCAGTGCAGACAAGAATCCCTCTTGCATCAGACTTGTAGACGATAACAAAATTAAAGAGATTTTGCTTTACATAAGAAAACAAGTCCCCATGTGCCACAAGGAGGGCATTGGAAGCCTGAGTGATGAGCAGGACTCGCAGCAGGGCAGCTCGTGTGGGATGAGGTTCAGGCCTGCGAGGAATGGGAATGTGGTACCTGGCTCTCTCTGCGTCAGCTCCAGTGCCCGTGAAGAGCTGTTTTCTCCACAACGTGGGGTGTAGAAACAAACTTACCCAGTGGCTAGGGACTGGCCTTGGGAGGAAAGAAAGGGACTGGAGAGAAAAAACTGGGACCCAAAGGCTGCATCACGTGGAAACGAGGTGGCCGACTCCTCATCTGCATGCTCTGAGCCCCTCCAGCTGAGACATGAGCACAGAGTCGTCTAAGCCTGTGGAGAAGGTTAAGGGAGCTATAAGAAGGGATTGGGGTACAAGGTGCTCATTGATACTGTATTTATTCTGTTTCTCAAATTTTCCATAGGGGATGTTGCAATTCTCTTCTTCCCACCTTTCCAATTAAAATGAAACCCTATGGCATATGTATCACAAGAAGTCTTTCTTGACTCCCCATAATCTGAGTTCATTTCCCCACATGAAAATGACATTGAAGTAAACTGGGTTATAATGTGTGTAGTCTGTCATTATTAAGGCCTATGGATTGACTTCGCCTGCTGAATAGCTCTAGCAATGAGTAGGTACGTCGTGTGCGTGGTGGGGTGTGTGTGTGTTAGGGAGGGGGGAATGTGGGTCCTTTCTCACAGACTGAAAGGACTGCATGTACAGTTGTAGAGCTACAGGGTGGATATGAAAACACACCTGGCCACTTGTGCTGCCTTCCCCGGGGACAGAGAGTTTAATATGAGTGTGTGTAAACATCTCGCCTTCCCTGAGTCACCACTCAGTTGTAGCCCCAATTCCTCCCCTTTTCTCTGAAGTTGAAAATTGTCTAACAGTATAATAATACCAGAGTAAGTACAAAATTCATTCTGCTTGAATCTAAAGAAGGATGCAGTAGAACCTTAAAAAACCATGTTCTGGGTGAAAATGTTTTTCTGGAAGGAGCTGTTCAATGGGAAGGCCATAATTTATAGTGAGAAAACAGATTCATGTTAATAATTTCCAGAGTTTTAAATCACCTCATTGTAAAACATTTTAATGGAATAGTTATCTGACACATAAAATGGATGGAAGCAAAGGTTATGGTAGATGTACAAACTTTAAAGTTCAACTTTGCCCTGTTTTATGTATTCGAGGGGGCAGGGTCCTATGTGGAAAGCACGGGTTCTGGAACCCACACCCACGAGTCTGGCCTGCCTGGCCCCGCAGCCGTGGGCAAGTCCCTAGCTCTCTGAGCTGTGCTTTCCTCCTCTGTAAGTTAGGTGTCGGTCCAGCAGGGCTGTCGGGAAGATCAGTGGTCACATGTCCGGCCACCAGCAAAGCCCAGTAAATTAATGAATGGCAGTTGCTATGGGACATGGCCTTTTATATCGGAAATACACCCAGGATGTTTGTCAGAGAGCAGCTCTTCAGCTGTTGACCTTGTGGCTGGAGTTTTAGCCCCTTTATGGGCAAACTCTACTTTTGTATGTCATTTTAACCCTTTCTTGACATTCTTTTTCTATTTCAAATTTCCTTGGGGACATCTTTCCTTACATGTCAATTTTCTCAGAGACAGGTGTGGGACTGAATATAAAATCCACAAACTAATATAAATAAACAGATGCAGAGAAAGGTGTCTCTTCCCGTTATGGAAAGAATAATGGGGTTAGAAAATCCTCAATAAATGCTAACATTAGTGAATGAAAGTTTGATGAGGGGAAAGATATATGTATAACCTCAAAGTGTCTCCCTGCAAATATTTATTACAAAGAGAAACAGTAAATGTAGAGTGGAGAAACCTGGCATGCATCACCTCAACCAAGTGATTAAAGTTTACCTTATTACATAATGTCATGTATTGAGACAAACCAACATCTTGTGCCTTCTGTTGGATTCCGTGAAAAGCCCACAGCCCGAGTTTCGGCTTGTGTTAAGTGCCAAAAGTGCATAAACTGCATCCAGTCATGAGGAAACATCAGACTAATCTGAACTGGTGGACATTCTGCAGAATTAACGGTCTGTAATCTTCCAAAACATAAGCTCGACAAAGACAAGGGCTGCTAACAGGTTGAGATTAAAGGAGGCTAGAAAGACAAGGCAACAAAATGCATGGGACAAAAAGAAAGCTACGAAGGCTGTTCCCAGGGCAAGTCTTGGGACTTGCATATGGACTGTGACTTGGTTAATAGTGTTGTATCAATGTTAAATTTCCTGATTTGGATAATTGTACTGAGGTCATGCAATAGAATGCCCTTGTTCTTGAGCTCGCAAAAAGATGAAATATGTTGGAAAAAAAGTAGAGAAATTGCCGCCTTGGACTAGAAGGGCTGACATTTGCCATTATGTCTTTAGCTGTTTGCCTGCTTTACTCTTGTCCCAGCGTGACCTTGGGAGAGGCATGGAGAATGCTAACAATAGGGACGGGCATTTTCTTCCAGCAGCAGTGAAATACAGTGCATCTTCTGAATATCTCATTATTACCTTTTGGACGGATGAGCAACAACATGTGAAGAGCCGACGAGGACCATAGAGCAGTGTTTGAGACAGTGATTGTCGTAGACCTGTCTGTTGAATATTTTATTCAGAGCTTTATTTTTTCACAACCTCCAGGTGAATGGAATTACGAAACTGGTATTTTAGCTTTGTGCAAGTATTTTTTTGTAATTAAGCTTATCTTGAGTCATTAACACTGTTAAAGAGGAGGTAGCTCCAAAAGTATTCCCATTTAGTCGATGAGAAAGTGAGACCCAGAGAGGACGAGTGGCTTGCTCTAGGTGGTCCCTCCTAGACCCAGAACATTCATCCTAGGGCCTTCTGGGGTTGGGTTTTTTCATATACCGTTATTCTATGTGTTTTTTAGAAACTTAAGAAAATATAAGATAGCCAACCTACCTTCTCTGGTATAGATTAGCAGTAGTTCTTATCTTGAAAAGAGAATTAGAGCAGAGAGATGCCATTTTACATTTGAAACTCTTTGGTTCTATGAAATTGGTTAACTAGGCTAATTTTGAATCTTCCATTCAAGATCTATGTGATAAGCCCTCTGGATGTTCCTTAATTCATCACGGTAAGGCATCAGTGGTCTGCTATCTTTAGAACCCTCCCAATAATGTGTGAGCAATAGGATCTGTTAATTCTATTTCTATACAAATTGATTGGCGAGCCCCTCAGGCCTGCTGTCTCACTTTCAGATAGCAGCTGCCCAGAGGGATTAAGTGCAAGGAGATGGAGCTGGAACACCAGCCTATGCCTCTTGGCTCTTCCATGTGCCAGCTGTGGGCTCTGGGCATGGATGATAATGAAGGTAACAATAATAATAATAGAACCTGTCTCATAGCCTTGTTGCAAAGATTAAGTGAGTTAATATTTGCAATGAAGTTAGAACAGTACTTGACATATACAAAATGCTATGTAAGCAATTTTTAATTGTGGTAAAAAATACATAATTTTACAGTTTTAATTATTTTTAAGTGTACATACAGTTCTGCGGGATTAAGTGCATTCACATTGGTGTTGAACCACCATCCCTGTCCATCTCCAGAACTTCTTCATCTTCTCAAACTAAACTTCTGCACCTGTTAAACACTAACTCCCTATTCAGACCTCCCCACAGCCTCTGGCAACTACCGTTCTATTTATGTTTCTATGAATTTGAAATACTACTCCAGTCTGAGTACCTCGGGCCAGTGGAGTCATGCAGTATTTGTCCTTTTGTGACTGGCTCATTTCACTAGCATAGTGTCCTCAAGGTTCATTCATGTTGTAGCATGTGTCACAATTTCCTCCCTTTTTAAGGATGAGTAATATTTCACTGTATTATTGTCAACCAGTGGTCATTGGTGTCAACAGTATGTAACACATTTCAGCCATTTATCTGTTGATGGGCACTTGGATTACTTCCACCTTTTGGTTATTTTGAATAATGCTTCTATGAACATGGGGGTACAAATACCTGTTCAAGTTCCTGCTTTTGTTTCTTTTGGATGTCTTTTACCCAGAGGTGGAATTGTTGAATCATATGGTGATTCTGTGTTTAATTTTTTTGAGGAATCACCATAAAGTTTTCCACAGGGTTGCATCATTTTACATTTCTTTTTTTTACATTGCTAGTGGAAATTTTATTTTTTGAGATATATTTTATTGATTATGCTATTACAGTTGTCCCACTTTTTTCTCCCTTTTATTGTCCTCCATCCTGCATCCTCCCTTCCACCAGCATCTCCCCCCACACTTAGTTCATGTCAAAAGTCATACATATAAGTTCTTTGGCTTCTCCATTTTCTGTACTGTTCTTAACCTCCCGCTGTCTATTTTGTACCTACCACTTATGCTTCTTATTCCCTGTACCTTTTCCCCCATTCTCCTCCATCCCCCTCCCCACTAATAACCTTCCATGTGATGTCCATTTCTGTGATTCTGTTCCTGTTCTAGTTGTTTACTTAGTTTGTATTTGTTTTTGTTTAGGTTCAGTTGTTGATAGTTGTAAGTTTTTTGTCAGTTTACTGTTCAGTTTTGATCAGCTTCTTTTTCTTAGGTAAGTCCCTTTAGCATTTCATATAATAAGGGCTTGGCGATGATGAACTCCTTGAACTTGACCTTATCTGGGAAGCACTTGATCTGCCCTTTCATTCTAAATGAAAGCTTTGCTGGATAGAGCAATCTGGGATGGAGGTCCTTGCCTTTCATGACTTTGAATACTTCTTCCATCCCTTTATTGCCTGTAAGGTTTCTTTTGAGAAATCAGCTGATAGTGTTATGGAACTCTTTGTAGGTAACTGTCTCCTTTTCTCTTACTGCTTTTAAAATCCTCTCCTTATATTTAATCTTGGGTAATGCAATTAGGATGTGCCTTGGTGTGTTCCTACTTGGGTCCAACTTCTTTGGGACTCTCTGAGCTTCCTGGACTTCCTGGAAGTCTATTTCCTTTGCCAGATTTGGGAAGTTCTCCTTCATTATGTTTTCAAATAAGTTTTCAATTTCTTACACTTCATCTTCTCCTTTTGGTACCCCTATGATTCTGATGTTGGAATGTTTAAAGTTGTCCTTAAAGTTCCTAAGTCTCTCCTCACTTTTTTTGAATTCTTGTTGCTTCATTCTGTTCTGGTTGAATGTTTATTTCTTCCTTTTGTTCCAAATAGTTGATCTGAGTCCCAATTTCCTTCCCTTCACTGTTGGTTCCCAGTATATTTTTCTTTATTTCACTTTTCATAGCCTTCACTTCTCCCTCTGTTTTGCAACCATATCAACCATTTCTGTGAGCATCCTGATTACCAGTGTTTTCAATTGTGCATCTGATAGGTTGGCTGTCTCTTCACTGCTCAGTTCAATTTTTGAAGTTTTGATCTGTTCTTTCATTTGGGCCGTATTTCTTTGTTTTGGTGCACCTGTTACATTTTAAGGGGTGGGGCCATATGTATTTGCCAGGGTGGGGCAATTCACCTTGCTGCGTTGTGGCACTGTGTCTGGGGGTGGGGTCAGAGAGGGAACAATGCTTCTTGCTCAGCTCTCCTCCAGCTTTCAGTCAATTCCCCTGCTACCCACAAGCATATTGGGCCCTTCTGGTGCTGATTCCCAGGTGGGTGGGTTTGTGTATTTTCTAGGACCCTGTGGGTCTCTCTAATGAACTCTCCTATGAGGCTGGGAGTTTCTCCTGCTGCTGCACCCATGACAGATTTTTGTAGCCAGAGATTTTGAGGCTTTCTTTTCTAGGCTGGAACCCTGGGTTGTACAGTGTGTCTTGCTCCCCATTTGTTCCTCCTGGTTTGTTTGTTCACAAGTGTGGGACTTCCTGGGCCTCCAGCCACTGCCTCAACCGGTCTGCCAGCCACCACCTTGCCATGCGTCCTTTCTGCTCTGGCTGCCTGTCTCTGCCCATCCTACCAATCTGGATGAATGTTTCTTCTTTAACTCCTTGGTTATCAGACTTCCATACAGTTTGATTTTCTGGCAGTTCTGGTTGATTTTTGTTTTTAAATTTGTTGTTGTCCTTCTTTTGGTTGTGCGAGGAGGTGAAGTGTATCTACCTATACCTCCATCTTGGCTGGCTCATTTTACATTTCTACCAGCAAGACACGTGGTTCCAGTTTTTTCACATCCTCATTGACATTTGTTATTTTGTTTTTTAATTATAAGCATTTTTATGTATGAAAATTTTGGAGTTGATTTAACAGCTGATAGTGTAATATTCAGTGTCTGTTAAGCTGTTGCCTTAGTCTTTTTAAAGAGAGAGAGACATAAATCAAATACTTTGTCTAGAGAAGATTTGGTAAATCTGGTTGATAAGATACTAATTCAAATGTTTGCCAGCAAAACTTGTACCAGAACCCTTATTTTGGGTTTTGAGCCACTCCTTGGCAACCCCTGCAGTATTCTCACTACACTCTACTTTTAGGGAGAAAGGCAATTCATAACTTGGCATAAGCTGTTTTGGTTTATGTGCTGGAGTCTGTTGAGAGTGGGTTTACTCATTTTTATCTACCAAATTGGAATATACCTACCTTCCAAGAGTATTGTACAACTTGAATGAACAGAGTTGGAGCATTCAGCATAAAACCAGCCCATCCCTGAAAAAATATGTGGAAAAACAGGTGGGGTGAGAAAGTTCTGGTTCTTCTTTGACATGCTTCCCTACCGTGTGAACACTGCCGGTGGGTGCTGCAGGCACCACTGCCTGTCCATTCCCGGTTCCAGAGAGCCCCGTGGATCACAGTGAGAGAGGTGGTATGGGGCACGGCCAGGCCCCGGAGGGCTGCTGTAATAAGTGGGTTGAGTGCCTCCACTGAGTGCTTCCCAGAATGACACCTCTCAGCTGGTTCCCTAAGCTGTCTACATACGTGCAGCCAAGTGTGAGCTGAGCTGGCTGGTGCTGGTTACAGAGGAGGCCGTTTTCACTGCCTGAGGCCTCCACGCCACTAAACTGGTGGTGTGCAGGCCATGCAGCCCTCAGGGTAACCATGGACATCTGCTTGGAATGCCAGTTTTACTCAGTTTGGAGGTAGGAATTCCACAAACCACTTGAGGAGTAGAATGCAAACTGGATGGTATATATATTTTTTAAGTATGAGACTGAAATTAGACATTTCATGCTTATTGGGCATTGAGCTGTGCATCTAGATACTTCTCTCCACCCCCACCCCATTCTTTCTATGTGTTTATTGTCTTCTGTGTGATTTTTCTATGAAAAAGTTCACTGATGCACAGCTTGGGAAGCCTGGAGGTATGTGGACGTCAACAGAGGGCTCAGAAAGGCTGGTTTGCATCTCCTGAAGGCAAAGTGCCAGTTAGGAGTAGGATGGCTGCAAGCCTTGATTTTCCCTTTCTTCCTTCCTTCCTTCTTTCTTTCCTTCCTTCCTTCCTTCCTTCCTATTTATTTATTTGGGAGAGAGGAAGTGGGGAAAGGGAATGAGAGAGAGAGAGAGAGAGAGAAAGGAAGAGAGAGACACACATCAATTTGCCGTTCCACTTATTAATGCTTTCATTGGTTTCATTGGTTTCATTGGTTGATTGTTATATGTGCCCTGACTAATAAGGATAGAACCTGCAACCTTGGTGTATTGGGATGATGCTCTAACCAGCTGAACTAACTACCCAGCCAGGGCTAACAAGACCATGCCTTTATGTGTCCACTGTGATTTTGGATAATGATTTAGTTGTCCCGAGTCTCTGTTTCCACATCTCTAAAATGGGAATAATACCAGTGTCAGAGGACTGCTTTGGCTTAAATGTGGTCATACCAGTACTGGGAAAACTGTGTGGCAAAGATACTCTGAGGCTGTGGCTGTGGAAGTGTGGGTGTATTAAAGAGAGAGAGTCTCACCAGCCCCTCTACTGGCACCTCTCCTAACTTATTTGCATAGCAAGCCTTCTACATGCTGTAATTCACAGCTGCCTTTCTTTTCCTTCTGGACCTCTTCTCTCTGCTCTTCATTTCCCCCTGTGTTCCTCTGCTTCCTCTCAACATGGTATTAAGAGGGAGGAAAGGCTGGGTTAGGGGAGGGTTTGGAGTGGCCTAAGACCATTCCTAAGGAATCCTCTTAAGCCATACATTTGGTGTGCTGCTCAAGGCTCTGGGGTGGGGAGTGGAGGCATCAAAAGGCAATGGATAGAGGGCCAGGAGGCCGAGCAAGGATTTTGAGGAGCAGATCTGGGGCTGCTTGTTTAATCTTCATCCTTGTCAACTCTGAATATTGGTGACCTGGCAAAATGAGCAATGTGATTTGAGTATTTAAACGAAGTTATTACAGTAATTTATGTCACTGATTTAACGACTGATGCTCCATGAATTCTGCATGGCTCTGTAGCAATTACGTGTGTTATTAGATGTGCCAGGTTAACTTTGTTGAATGAGCTTTTGGCCATAGAAGGAACTCTGCCCAGATTCTTGATTATGAGCTGTCATCTGGCCTACTCATTGTCAGCAAACGACCTGCCGTCCTTTTAACTATACTGCTGAGAAACAGCTGTGAAATGTCCTGGGCCACCTGTCCCTCTTCTCAAGAAGTCTACAGACCTTTGGAAGGGTGGGGAGAGCAGGAGAGGTGACTCTGAGGGCTGAGGGATGGGACATCCTTGTCTTTACTTCTCTAGGTGTGTTGCCCAACTTCATCTCCCCTCCTTCAAACACTTTTAATCTAGAAAACTGGCCCTGGTTGATCCCATCGAGGAGAAAATTTTTTTCTTTCTCTTCGCTTTTCTGTTCTTTGTCCTATAATTAGTTTGTCTTAAAAGGGCTTTCTAACCTTTCTTCAGAGTTGAATGTGTGTTCTGTTAGATTGTAAACTATCAGGGCACAGAGTCACTTCTCCCACCCCATCTCATCCCTTCTCATTCCCATAGGCCTGCACTGTAACTATTTAGCTATTAGTTAGAGACTTCGCCACAAAGCAAAAGAAGCACATTCTGTTGTTATTGTATTTATTGGTTTTAATTATAAGGCACTTGGAAGGCATTTTAGGACTCCGCATCTTCATAATTTTCTACCAGCCATTTGTACCTCTTGGACCAATAATAAGAATAAATTTCCTTCCTCGCTTGGCTTTATGATCATAGACATTTTATAATCGGCTGCCTAAAGGTGCTAGCAGGGCCCTCATGGCTGGAGTAGAAACAGTGACTGACTTCTGGAACTGTATTCAAACCCTCTGAGGAGCTAGTGGCTGATGCACAAATTGGCTCTCTCCTCTGCTCCGCGGTAGACGTGTGGTGCCAGGGGATTTACACGGTACCGTGGGCCGGTCCCCAGCCAGAACAGACATGCCTGAAGGAAATCAATTGCTAATTTAAATCTGCAGCAGAAGAAAATGAATTATATTTAAGGTGGTTGCTGTCCTGGCTGTTGTATAAAGTTTGAGCTTTGGACTAAAGAATCATTATCTGAAAACCTTGGTGTCTTTCACTGTGTTTACAAGAACATCCATTTTTCTAAGCCTGGGACCATGTACTTTCTAAGAGCAGTAGTGCTTCATGTTAGAATAAAAAGCACGCAACACACCAAAGCCAAAATGTTTTCAGCTTTGTTGCCCAAATGGGGTAAATTCTTTTCCACAAGAGAGTTATTCCCAGGGTGTTTTATACACTTTCCGAGCAGTTGACAAAGTCGTGGTTTGTGTACATTCTCTTCGGCCTGCGGGCTTGATGTTAGCTTCACCCACTCTTGCCGACTCAACTCCTTTCCCACATCAGCTATTCCATTTCCTCCTACCGCTCCCCGTACTCTTGCCATAGAAGAATAAAAATATGTTTGCTCTAATATAATAGGGGACCTCCAAAAGTTTAGTAAACACTGAACACCAAGAGCTGGTTTTAAAAACAAACCAGCTTTGTACTGAATTTCTGGGACCCTGAGCAAAGCACTTACCCCATTTTAGTCTTAGTCAAGCAGCGGTAATAATACTTGCCCATCTGTCTGATGCGGCTGTTATAGTCATATGAGATCATTTACATGGTAGCACTTTATAAATGTATATGACTTCTATGAAACAGGAGAGCACGGCAGTTTTGGTTCAAGTACTGCTGCTTGATGTTGGCATTGTATATGGTGTTTTATGATTTCTTACAAGTCCCAGTTCTCACAAACCTTGAACGTGTGAGCTGATGCCTGACCTACTTAAAACCAGAGAAGCTTTTTTGCTCATGAGAACTAGCCTCAACTACTTTAGTCCAAAATCAAGTTAAAATGATGTTCTTGATCCATGACTGTATTGTCAACATAGCTTCATTTGCATAGCAGGAACCATTTGAGAGCTGAGTTTTTGGCATACTTTAAAAATTGACTGCCTTGAATCATGTGTTAATTCACACTAACAAACAGCATATGCTTGCATTAATAGCATCCTTCTGTTCTACACCACAGCCTTCTAATTGAGTCTGTTATATTAGTTCAACTTCTCTTCTAAATATAAGTTTAGTTTTAAGTCGCCTCCCAAGTATATCCCTAGAACAGTGGGATGCTTCCACGTTTTTTTTTTCTCTTTAATTATACAAACTTGTCTGTACGGAAATCGGCATACCGGGGTAACCTTCTGGTGCTGAGTCATGTGCAGTTTCCACCTCCACCATCCGAAGTCACAAAATGAGTCGGCTGCTATTTGTTGACTTCCTTTTTCTTCCCCCGAACCATGCTCTTCATCATCCTGTTCATTCCGTTGCCAAAGTTTGCCCTTGCAAAGCACCTCCGTGTTGTTCCCTCTTCTCCCTAGTGCAGACTTGTAAGGTTTCATGTCACGGAGGCTTATTGCAGCCTTCTCTTCTTC
This sequence comes from Trachops cirrhosus, assembly GCA_028533065.1. Lineage (NCBI taxonomy): Eukaryota > Metazoa > Chordata > Mammalia > Chiroptera > Phyllostomidae > Trachops > Trachops cirrhosus. The sequence goes on along the minus strand of CM052540.1, from coordinate 150,053,349 downwards.
CTCCAGTTCAGGCTCCTTACATTCATTCCATTTCGGTTTCGTCTCACCCTGCCTGTTCTCCCTCATTAGCCTATCATACCCAAGTTACTTAGACCATTAAGGCCTTCCAACAAGGTGTCATGGCATTCGTCATCTTCCTCTCTGCTGTGTTTGAACATCCATGACTTTTTTTACACAATAAAACTGTCCAAATATTCATAGTAAATACTGAGTGACTGTGATCCTTTTCTTAGAAATTCAGCCGGGTCAGTTAGTGGCAGGAAAGACATTTTTGCAATGGATGTGGCATTAAGGCTCATTCCTCTCTATATATGTTTTAATGTTCAGTTACAGGAAAAATATTTTTTGTAACTGACATTAAAACATTTAATCTTTTGTTACTTCTGATATACATACCATGATATACAGTATTTAAAAAAATGTATGAGAATCAAAAATGTTAAAGGAAAAAACCTCAGAGCCCTCCTTTTCGAAATAAGTGCTTTTGTATTTTGATCTTTTCTTTTAGACTCTCCCTTCCCCAAATTATAATGCATATATAACATAATCTTACAGAATTATAGTTAAGTATATTCAATGCATGTATATATGTGTGGAATTAAAATTGTGGTGCTTTTTTAGTTTATTTAACTTCAAATGCATTCAGTTTGCAAATTATATGGAAGATAGGTGCTAAAGCCATAGGTGCTAAAATTGAGTATAATCAATTTTAGCTGATTATCTGTTGTTTTTATTATATGTAGATTTTATATTTTATAATGTCATAATTGACTTAGTTGAACTATTAAGCAATTTTAAATATATATAATTTTAAAATATAATTTGGAAAAATATTCATACAATGGCTTCCTGGGGTAGTAGCATTATTCCCATTGTCCAGATGAGGAAACTGAATGTCTAGTTAAATCATCCCTGGCAGTGACACTAATTATAGTCACTGCCTTCTTCTCTCAGCCACACCCCTTTTTAATCAGGTCTTTTTGTTAGTTTAGGCAGAAATTCACCTTTTGGGGGCAAAGAGGAGGGTGACTCTGATAACAAATGTTAAATTTCTCAAATGCGTTCTCAACAGTTATGGATCGTGTGACTTTGCTTATGAGACACCATGTAAGTAGCATCATCGTTTAGTTTTTGTTCTTTTCTGCTTTGGTCTTTTTCACAGTTTTTGCATTCCTGACATAATCTAACTTGTAATACTCATTATATTTTTTCCTTTGTTGGACTACATCTGAGATTTCTGCATCTCTGAGAAACAAGCCTATGATTTTACTTTCTATACTTTCTCAAGATAGGAGCATTCAGTTACATGGTTTCCGCAGGAAAAGCAAAGTCACGTAAATCTGTCTGCTGACTAATGGGACATCAGGAACACCATTAAGAGTGCCCTCAGAAGAGCCTCCTGGTTGCTGGGCCAGTCATGCACAGGCAGGGCGGCCGTGACCTTTGGTAGAGTAGAAAGATCAGAATATCGAAGTCAGAGTTCTTTCCTATCCCAACTCTGCCATTTAAACTGTCTTTATGATCTTAGAATTATACCTAAACCTAAATTAACTAACCTCTCTGAGACTGTTTACCACCAGAGAAGTGGAGATTGAAATTCATATCGTAAAGGGGGTGCCGGGGCAAAGAGCTAATGTATATAAACTATCTGGCACGTAGAAAGTGCGTATTAAGTGTAAATCCCCTCGGTCTGTTTTTCACACATGCTTCACAAAGAGTTTACATTGATCTGAGAAACACAGGGCATGGCACATACACAGAAAAGCCCTGCTCATAACCAAGAGGGTTATGTTTTCTCCCACTCACCTTTGAACTATTTGCAATTTATTGGTTCTTTTATTCTCTCCTAATAGACAAGGAAAAAGTAGACCAAGACTCAACTATTATATTGTCTTTTGTGGCTTCCAGTTTTGTAGAAATATCTTCTGATATCCTGGGTTATTTGGGGTAATTTCTGAGAGGATAGGGACAGTGTTCACAGTGACTTGCTACTCCTTGAGAATAGCCTTGGGGACTGTCATTATTTAAACAGACCTGTTAAGTCTCTTTAAGAGTTGTAAAGTATTGTCATCCCCACAGGGCTGATAATATTTTAGGTAAACATCTGTTCCCTTAAAATATTCATTATCTATAGAGAACCAGGAGAATCGTTAGGACTGGTCTAATTAATCTGAAGTCTTTTGTCCTGACCATCTTAAGCACAAAAAGTTCTTACCCAAGTAGAGATGAGTTGAATTCCTTTCCCTTCTTTTAAAAATAGTAGAAGTTCCTCTAGACTAGAGATTTTAACATTGCCTTCTGTAGTTTGAACGGCTGGGAGCTAAAGTTTTAAAGCGGGTCTTGGGAACTCGATGCTGCACTCTTCCTCCCGGAGGGCTGTGTGGGGGTGAACAGTGTGTGGGCGCAGGCAGTGAGCACATGGAATTTTCCCATGCCTGCTTGGTAGCAAAAGAAATGCATTTCATCCTGGAAGTGTTTTCTGAAATTACAATTGTCTAAAAAATCCCAAATCTAGGAATCATTCCTTTCATTCTCCTCCCAAATTGAGCAAAGTCCTAGACAGAATCCCTCCTCCCATCTGAAGTCTGTAGGCTGGGCCACCTCTGTATAATGGCCTTAACATCTTACGGTCTGCTTTGAATATCTAGATTATATACACAGTAAAGTTAGATATTCTTGTTCAGATTTGCACAGTAGACCAAAATTAGCTTTACTCTCATGCGTGTGATTTAGCAGTGAAATCCTGTCCTGAAAAGATGTCCTGAGTTTTCTGTCAGGCTTGGCAGAAACGGATGGTGTCTCAAGAGCTCAAGTAGGGTCACGTGAAAGGAGATGGCCACAGTCCCTTACAGCCACGTACAACCTGAGTATCCTCTGAAGTTCTGTGTTGATTTATAACTTTGGAGAATTCCTAGAAAAGTGCAATGGGGGAGCAGCCGCAGGAAAGGTGTGGAGGGCAGACTTTAAATAAAATTCGCCTCCCTTGTGAGCAGGACAGTGGAGCTGTGACGCCATCAGGGCGTTATACTTGGTAGGTCTAAACCCACAAAAGACGACATCTCTGCCGCACGCACCATCCAGCAGCCTCTGTTAAGACTTACTGTTATTACCTGGCACTTTTTAAAGATGTGAAGACAGATCAGAGGTGAGCCCCTGTACTGAGTGTGTATGATTTTGGTGACTCGGTAAAGCCTCGCATGTTTTTAACACGTGGAGGAGCGGTCTCTATCATTTCCGATTCTTTTCAGGGCCTGTGAGTATGTATCCGGTTGCTAACAACTTTCAGGTTTGCCTGTTTTTCAAAAGAAAATTCAGCTTACAGAAGTTTGGTCACGTGGCTCTGTAAAGCTTAAGGTTAAGTAGCCGTGAAAGGCCGCGCCAGGGTAGTGTGTCCCGGGACAAGTTTCCTGAGTGCGTCAGCTTTCTGGACTGTTGGACTTCAGGTTCTCTCATCCTTATATTCCAGTGTTGTCTTCTGCCTCAGCTTTAGGGTCTTGGAAACAATTCTCTTCCTTCTAATGTCTTTCTTGAGGTATGCGTGCCATTTCTGGTAGCCATTCTGTAAGTTTTAAGAGTGGGGATATTTTCATCGAGATGCTTTCTCCCAGGTAAAAGCTGGTCCCAGCTCTTAGATGGTTCAATACATGTTTGAATTGGAGTACATACCTGAGGATACTCAGGGTTCCTTACAGAAATTTTGAGTCACACAAAATAACAATGTGTACATAAAATGCTAAATTGTGGCATATTTTCATGTCTTGGTGATTCATATCATATTCCTAATCTGCTTTTCCTTAAAGGGACATGCCTTAAATAGTACTGTTTTATGAAACAAGAGATTCCCAACCTGGCTTTCTGATTTTTGCAGCTCTCCCTCCAGTTTATCCCCACCTATCTAAGTATCCTGTAATTATGCCAAACTTTCCATCGTTTATAATAAAAACTTCGTGAGGGACCTTGTGTGTCACACTTGTCACCTTGTGTCCAGTTTCTAGGACAGATTTGCACAAAGCAGCCACTCGAATATTTGTTGAATGAGCAAATGAATTTTAATACAAAGGACCTTGGTGGCCTTGTTGTCTCTGTGTGTGAAGGGAATAAGTAGAGCAGCCGAAATGAACAGGTAACCATGCCAACTCCTTAATAAATGAGGTAGGTGTCCGGCTATTTTTACACTGGATTTTGTGGGTGTTCTTTGGGAAATGGACTTCTTAATGTTCCTTCTGCCTCTAACTTAGAGTTCTACTTAAATACCTTTCTACCAACTCACTTTCATTCTGCTCTTTAAACCTTGTACAGTCCCTATATCGTGATTTCCATAGAAACCTATTGCTTTAAAATACTGTCTTTTAGCCAACATGAGCTAACATAACAAATGGCATTTTGTAAGTTGCTAATACTTCAGGGAGTTGTGTTCTTCACAATGTCTTCATGCTTCTTAGGATTCAAAGCAGCCAGGAAACAGGAACTTTTAGAGGAAATTGCAGATAATTTAGTTGCTTTAAAATAAAAGCAATTCTGAAGGCACCTAATGATCTGCCTTCAGGTCTGGCCATGACAGGCATGTCCCCCAGCCCACTCCGATCTGGTAGTGGCATGGCACTGGGCAAAGAGCTGGGGCAGTGTGCTGAGGACCTCCATTCCAGCCCCGGCTCTGCCATTGACCCAGCAAATACCCACAGGTGGTCCCTTTCCCTTGCATGACCCCAGTTTCCTCATTTGTGAGAAAGAGGTCATGCTTATCTCTCAGGGTGATTGTGAGAACTACACAATAACATGGAAAAGTGCTTTATAGACACTAAAGTTATGCCCAAGTGAATTCTTTTATCAGCTTCACGATGGCTCTTAAAATGACATGGTTATTATCCATGCCCGTGGCTCTTATCAGAAGTTGCTCCTCAGAAACTGTTGAGTAATGCAGAAATATTTGCAGGCAACCTCTGTGGTGCAGAAAGATCTGCTTTTGCCATGATTAAGGCTTTCTCAAACTCATAACCTTGGCCTCCACTTTGTCAATGGGTCATGAATGAAAGAAGATGAGGCTGAAGTGTGTGTGGTTGAAAGGGCAGTTGAAAGTATGTCATCCAGTGGGCCAGGTCATAAGGGAAGGAAAGGGTAGGTAAAAGCAAGCCTCATGAGGGCAAACACGTTTTGTTTGTTTGGTTCACTGCCCTATCCCTCATGCTGTCACTCATGCCTAGCCCATGGAGATTATGAATTGAACATGAGTGAGGTCTGTGTAATGGTACTATATCTGCTCCATCCATATCAATAACCACACCCTTATTTTATTCAGTGTAAATAGGCAAGAGTTTGAGAGCCCCACTCAGTGCTCTCCTGGGCCAGTAGAATCTTACATAGGTTTCTGGGATCTTGTGGTCCAGGCAGGGGCCTAGGGACCAAGTGCTGCTGGGGCTTCTGCCTCCTCCCAGGAGGGTCGGTTGAGGCTGGAAGGAAACAGCAGCTAAGAAGGAAGGTGGCGCTGAGAGAGCCTCCTTTGCCCACACTTAACAGTTGGGGAGAGCAGACTGAGCATGTGGATTTCTGCTGAAAGTCTGCATTGTTTTCAAATTGTGATGTGTCAGAAGGTACTGTAAAATGAAACTACCCTGGTAAAAATGGGAGACGAATTTTAGACCAAAATTAAAATGAGAAACTGGAAGTCACAGGGTGTCTTGGGGATTAGCTGTTAGGTCAGTGGAGATGGAGGATTAGGTGAAGATATGTGGGCATGCCAGATAGCTTCTGAGAAAAACCAGGATGAGAAAAGTCACTATTTGCTAAGTACAGTCATCCTAGGGTGATGGCTAACTCACTTAGCGAGGATTCACTGGAACGCAGCTTTTCAGTAAATGTTTGAGTGCTCTCTGTGTAAAGGGAATCGTGATAGAGGTGAGGGAGATGTAAGCATGCATCAGAAAGAATCCTTTCCTCTAAGGAATCCCCACTTTGCAGAGGCAGACCTGGTGGACTCACAGGGGGGCTTCTGTGATGAGTGAGGTAATAAAATTGTAAACCAAAGTGCTGAGGGGAGTGGATGGATGCTGACTTTGAGATCCTCTGAATTTTGCTTGAGAAGATGTCAGCGCTGTCACACGTAGAAGGTGGAGCAGTGGCTTTCCATGCAGAGAGAAGGTGGAAAGCAGAAACACTCAAAAGGTTGTGGTATGGCCCCAAAACATGGTGCTGTTTGGAAGGGGTGGCTACAGTGTAGGCTTCCTGTAGGGAGGAGAGGGAGAGTGTTCTAGAACTTTGTTCTGTAGGGAATGAGGATCCATTGAACGTTCTGAGATGTAGAATAACATCAGTTGGACTGTGTGTTAGAAAGATGTTTCTGGTGGTCCTGAGGAGAAGTGGTAGAGGAGGGTGCGTGGCTGGAAGGCTACTTGAGGGTTGTTGTAAGAGTTCAGGGGAGAGAAGGCTGGAACCTTGCAGGGGCCGGGCAGAGGAGGGTTGTTCAAGAGCCCTTGTACTTTTCCTAAACCTAGGAGCCGTCTTCTAAAATTAAATCACATTCAGTTTATTAAGAAAAAGAAGATGCTTTTGACAAATACAAATCTTTGTATTGGTATCAGTGGTCTGGGATGAGATCTCCCTGTTCAAAGGAATGGAGGCTTAATGGGCAATTGGGGGTGCTGGCGGGGTGGACTGGGCCAAAGGATGGTGGTAGGTGTGGAAGCGCCTGCTCTCTGGGGCCTGCTTTTATTATGTACTGGCCTGTCCTGGTGTTCTTCATCTCTCACCTCTCTCTTCTTCCACTGGTTTCTTTTCCTCCTCTCCTGTAAACAGAGGCTCTTCCCAAAGTTCTTCCATACTTTTTTTCGTTTTCTCTATCCCATCCAAATACGCCTAGCCTTGATGTTCCTGCCTTTCACTTGGGCAAATGATCTCTCAGCCTGTCTGTCCAACTGTGAGGTTCGGTAAATTACCTGCCTCAGAGAATCACAAGATTTAACTGAGGAACTGCATAAAAAAACACTTTGCCTAAGGCCTTGAAACAGAGTAAGTGCTCACCAAATAAGCATCTAGTACATATCCCAGTTCTTTGAGGATTTGGTATTACTTTTAGATCTTAAGTGTTTAGCATTGTACTTGCTCCAGTAAGAGTTCAAAATTTGATCTAAATTTCTTTTGACTGCCAAGATGATATTTTGGACTCCTCATCAGTAGAGCATAGACTGGCCTTTCGGAGGAATGGATGGTTGACCTTCACATTCTTAACTCTTCTGCTTGGAACCAGGGGTCCCATTTATGAAAATGGGTGACTGGAGCTAGTAGCTGGGGAACAAGAAAGCATACACTTGATATTTCTGCCCCACATGACTGTCCCTGCTATATATACATTATGTCTTCGTTAGATGAGTAATCTAACAAACAAGAAACCAAATTTGTTTCATAGCCATTAGAATTCAAGTTCAGGGTCTGAGAGGGAAAAGGGGTCCTTTTTATGAGAAAGGAGTGTTGTCATGTCAACTGACAGCTGAGTTGGCCACTGTGGGTGCTGTTGAGATTGTGGCCAGAGGAAACGCTGTCAGGAAATGGGGAGCCGGGTACTCTACAGAAAAGCAAAGCTGAAGCGTGCAAGTTTATAAGCTAGGCTTGTGTTGGAATAAAGAGTGTGGACTTGAAAACTCTGTTCACTTGCTGTATCCATTCCTTTTTTCTTTTGGATACCTGTTGGCCAGGAAGATTAGTCTCATAAAGGCCAAGAAATAAGTGAGAGAGGAATTTTAGAGACTTTGGCATCCGTAAAAATAGGATTTGGGTTGGATGAGAAGCCTTAATTCCCTGTAGAAGCAGAAAAACACGTCTTTGTAGATTCTTTGTTCAACCCCAAAAGTTCCAGGATGATCCAAGCTGAGCCACTGGACCAATTCCACAGGCTTGTGAAGGGAAGTTGTTGCACGTTGGCCATGCTGTAATCGATTTGAGGCTAACTCTTATGGCATCATCTATGAAATCTGATTGCTGTTCTCATTCTATTACTAGTCATTTCAAACTGTACTTCAGTATTGTGTGCTTTTTTTTTTTGCTAGAAATAATATAATATTGTAGAATGCAGAGCAAATCTCTTTCTATACTTGGCTCTTCAGTGTCCCTGTGTCTCAGTGTTCCATGTTGAACTGCACATGAGTTTGTTCTAGCTGATTGTTGCAGGCGTTTAGTTGGTGAACACTGCCCTTGTAATAACTCGGTGTTATCCTCTGTTTCCAGCTATTGTGGATGATGAAAGGCTCTCTGCGGAGGAGATGGACGAGAGGAGGAGGCAGAATATCGCTTATGAATATTTATGCCACCTAGAGGAAGCCAAAAGGTGAGATCCAGGCTTTGGCTATTTACATACCTTCTATTGGAGATAAGGTATGTGATGTTACACAGATGCTTTAACTATCGCATTTTCGGACTATAAGACGCACTCCCCTGCCCCCAAATTTGTGAGGAATAGTGGTTGTTAATGCTGCTGTTGATTTCTGTTTACATTTATGTTGGTGAAATATTATGTTACTTATGTTATTAAATATTTTACCACATTTTTTTGCTTCAAAATTTTTTTGTCTATTTTCCTACTCTAAAACCTAGGTGCATCTTATGGTCCAAAAATATGGTAACTCATTTGCACTTTTGTTGGTAGCAGGGTAATGGGAGAAGAACCACCTGTTTTTTGTAAATAATCAAGCAAAATTGAGGAAAAGTTACTACCACAGTCAAGGTCAAAGCACTGAGAAGGTAACTGCTCCTTTACCTTCTTCAGAGTCTTCTAGAAAATGTCTGAGCACATTGCAGATTATTTCAAATTTCTTATCTCAATGACTTGAATGTGGGGGAGGAGCCAAGACTTAAATCAATCTCCTTCTTCCCCAAAGCTTCCTCAGATCTTTTCCCCAACCCTACCACAATGATTATGAATGCCCAGGAGGGTAATAGCATTTTGGACTGAAGTCCATTGATCACTAAGCTAGAGGGTAGGTTTATGACAGCAATCTCCTTTCTAATTCATGGGTGTGTTTCCCTTAGGATATGTTGTCCCTAAACTCATGCTGACTCTTAGACTTTTTAGATTGTAAGTAAATGTTGGGTTCTCCAAGGAGAAAGTAAAGATAAAGAAGGTATTTACACTCAGGCTTCTGTGTCAAAGGAATCAAGCAAACTTTGTCCTTTGAATACTGCAGTGCTCAACGCCATGAGTTAGCTTCTGGTGATTGCTTTGTACTGGAATGGGGCAACAAACAGTGTTGCTCCATGGTCCGATGGCATGTTCCAGCTCTCTTCTCTGTAGAGGAAATAAACATGTAGTTAGTGGTCATCCGTGTTAATTACCAAGTAGCTATTTACAGAGCTGGAATGAGGTTTTCAGTGAAGGTTGTGTAGAATACTCAGTGATACCTTTGTGCTACTTTGGCCTCATACTTGCTTAAAAGACCATTTCCCCAGATTGTTTCATATTTTAAGTGTCCTGTAACATTAAGCTCTAAAACTAAGTTTTAAAGGTTATTTAACATGTCTTTGAAGCCTACCGGTAAATTGCAGTTCACTGAAGACTCATTCTCACTCTAAGATTTTTAAAAATATGCTTTTAATCAAATTGCTAAAAAATTAGATAAGGCGAGGGATGCATAAACATTCAAAATCAACATGCTTTTAATGAAAAAGTGTAAGGAGAGTTAGTGGGAACTGCCTGCTGACACACACTGTGCATTTTAAGTTTTCACCTCCTCTTTTGTGTGAGTGGGAAGCAGTGTCGCACAGGGAAGGTACGTGACTGGGAGTCAGCAGCTGACTTGCCCAGTCCCAGCCTCAGCACTGATGAGTGGTGTGACCTGGGCGGGCTACCTACTCTGTGGGAATTTCAGTTTTTTCTCTCTGTAATGGGATGACAAAGATGTTACCACCACCTGCCCTACTTATTTCATGGATTTCCCCCCCTAAAAAATCCACTAACATAGAGAAGGTATAAGTGTTCTGTACACTGTAGTGCCAGTTAGGTGTATATAAATAACATGAGTATAGTTTACTCCTGAATGTATCAAAGTGGTATCAATATAGCTTGAAAATTTGCCATCTTCTTTAGTATTTTCAAAATTCTATGGTTGAATTTTGTTTTAGAAAAGTCCACATAACAATTAGCCCAGGTTCTTTGAAGAAAGCTTCCTTAGGAATAGTTTCATTGAAAGAAAAGTCTATAAAATATACAGGTTTTCCTTTAAGATGGTTTTCATAAATTTATTTTACAAGAAGATTTTTGATGTATGTACTTATGAATCTTTTATTAAGATCTGAACACTTTTTGTGACTTTCAGGAAAGCTGACTTTTGGTCATGGAGTATGTAAACATGTGGCTATTAATAGATATATTAATACATGCTGTGATTTCAGAAAGTATAGTATGCAGAATTGTGACAATGTTAATGCCTTAGAAATTTGTCATACTGGGTTTCTGATAGTGCATGATGTATGTGTGTTCATGTGAGTATAGTTGGCTTAGAGCATTGAGTTTTTACTAAATGACATACTTAGAATGTGTAAGTTTATCCAGAAACTGTTCTTGTTTCTTATTTCAGTTGAACTGACTTAGGTGCATTTTAACTAGAGATGTGTTGGTTCTGTGTTTGTGCCTCTTTTCTTTCTTTCCAGAAGTGAGAACTAGAAGGATTTCTACTTTATATGTATTGAAAATTCAGAATTGTAGTAGTTCAATATATCTTAAATTTTGGTTTTAGTGATTTCAAGATTCTGTGATAATATCACACTGTTTAAAAGTTCCTTCAGCTCAGTTGGTTTGAGCATCATCCCATAAACCAAAAGGTTGCAGGTTCATTTCCCAGTCAGGACATACGCCTGAGTTGTGGGTTCAGTTCCCAGTCGGGGTGTGCATGAGAGACAGCCAATTGATATTTCTCTTTCACATCGATGTTTCTCTCCTTCCTTCTTTCTCTCCCTTCCCCCTCTCTAAAGTAAATAAGCCTGTCCTTGGGTGAGGATAGTGAGGATAAAAGAAAGTCCCATTAGATGGATATATCTACCAACATCATAGAAATAAAGAGGACAACGAGGAAATACTATGAATAATTATATACCAATAAATTATAAAACCTAGGTGAAATGGACAAATTCCTAGAAAGACTCAAACTACCAAAACTTACTCAAGAAGAAATAGAAAACATAAATAGACTTATAACAAGTAGAAAGATTGAGTTAGTAATCTAAAAATTTCCCACTCTTACAAAAAATGTAAGAGGGAAGACTTTCCAACTCATTCTATTGAGACCAGATACCAGTATCTTTTAGTTTTGGTATCTGATACTACAACCAGACAAATATACCTCAGGAAAACTATAGACCAATACCCCTTATCAGTATAATACAAAAATCCTCAATAAAACACTAGCAAACTGAGTTCAGTGGCACATAAAAAGAACTATACACCACCAAGTGGGATTTATCCCAGGAATTCAAGCTTAGTTTAATCCCAAAATCAATCAATAAGGACAATTCAATGGGGGAAAAAGTCTTTTCAACAAATGATACGGAGACAACTGTATATACACAGGCACAAAATTGAATTTGTATTCCTACTTCATGCCATATACAAAAATTATCTTAAAATGGGTTGTTAATCTAAATGTAAGAACCACTACTATACAGCTGGACTTGATACCAGAAGTATGAACACAAGAAGAAAATAAATTAGACATTATAAAAAATAAGTCTTTTGACTTAAAGGATACCATCAAAGAAGTGAAAAGACAACCCATGGAATGGGAGAAAACATTTGCAAATTACATATTTGATAAAAGACTTGAATCCAGAATATAAAAAGAACGCTCACAACTCAAAATAAAAAGTGAGTAGCCTAATTTTAAAGTTGGCAAAAGTTCTGAATAGACATTTCTCCAAATAAGATATACAGATGGACAATAAGAATGGGAAAGGGTGCTTAACATTAATTATTAGGGAGATGCAAATCAAAACTACAGTGAAATACCACTTCAAACTAGGATAGCTATAATCAAAGAGGCGGACAATAACAAGTGTTTGCAAGGGTGGAGAGAAACTGGAACTCTCATACATTGCTGGTTGTATTGTAAAATGATGCAGCTACTTTGTAAGACAGTCCAGCTGCTCCTCAAAAAATTAAATATTGAATTACCATATGATCCAGCAGTTCCATTGCCAAGTATATACCCAAGAGAATTGAAGATCTGTGTCTGTGTCCATACAAAAACCTGTACACAAATGCTCATTGAAGCATTGATCATAAGAGCAAAAAGTGGAAATAACTCAAATTCCCATCTACTGGTGAATGGATAAATAAAATGTAGTATATTCATATAATGAAACATTCTTCATCTATAAAAAATGATAGCAGCAAATCAAATCTGGCAATGTGTTGGAACAGTGTAAATCACAAGTGAGATTTATCCCAAGTATGCAAGGCTGGTTCAATATTTGAAAATCAGTTAATGTTATCTATCACATCAGTAGGTTAAATAAGAAAAATAGCATGATTATACCAATAGATGCAGAAAATCCAACACCTATTTACTATAAAAATACTTAGTAAACTAGGAATAGAGGAAAATGCTCAACTTGAAAAAGTCTGTTTACAAAACACCTACAGCTAACATCATACTTAGTGGTGAGAAGCTCAAAGCTTTCCACTAAAATAAGGTGCAAGGCAAAAATGTCTCCACTCACCACTCCTTTCCAACATTGTGCTGGAAGTTTTAACTAATGCAGGAAAATAAGAAAAGGGAAGGAAAGGTATACAAATTGGAAAGGAAGATAAAAAAACTGTTTTTGTTTACAGATAACATGATTAACTATGCAGTACAGCTGAAAAAATTTAAAGAAAAAAACTCCTAGAACTAATAAGCAATATAGTAAGCTTTCAGGGTACAAGGTTAATATACAAAAGTCACTTTCCTATACAGTAGCAATGAACAAGTGAGATTTGAAATTAAAAATAAAATGCCATTTACATTAGTCCTCAAAAATGAATGACTTAGGTATAAATTTAATAAATTATATATGAGATATATATGAGGAAAACAATAAAACTCTGATGAACTAAATCAAAGAGGAGTTAAAAAAAAAAAAGAAAAGATATTCTATGTTCATGGATAGGACTCAATGTTATTCAGATGTCAGTTCTTCCTAACTTGATCTGTAGGCACATCCCAATCAAAATCCCAGTAAATCATTTTGTGGATATTGACAACCTGATTCTCAAATTATGTGGAGAAGCAAAAGACCCAGAATAGCCAATACAATATTGAAGAACAGCATTGGAGGACTGACACTACCTGCCCTTAAGCTTAGTATAAAGCTAGAGTAATCAAGACAGTGTGGTATTGGTGGAAGAATAGACAAATAAATCAGTGGGACAGAATACAGGGCGCAGAAATAGACCCCTGTGAATATAGCAAATTGATCTTTTTTAAAGGAGCAAAGCAATAAAATGGATCAAAGATGGTCTTTTCAACAAACGGTGCAGGAACAACTGGATATCCACATACGAAAAGTGAACCTAGACACTGCCCTTATACCCTTCACAAAAATGAACTCCAGTAGATCAGACCTATATATAAAATACAACACTGTGAGACTCCTTAAAGTTAACAAAAATGAAAACATAAATGAACTTTGCGATGGCACCAAAGGCATGATTTCATGAAAGAATTGATAAGTTGGGCTTCATTAAAATTAAAATTTTCCATTCTACAAAAGACAATGCTAAGAGAATGAAAAAAACAAGCCACAGATTGGGAGAAAATATTTGCTTAAGATACACTGATAAAGGACTATTATCCAAAATACATAAGAACTCTTAAAACACAACAATAAGAAAACACCCAACATCCTGGGGACTTCCAGTCAAGATGGATTTAAACATGAAGGTTGCCTCTGTGCACAACAATAGCAAAATATACAATTAGACTACAAAACAAATATCACCCAGAATTGTCAGAAAATCAAACTGTGTGGAAGTCTGACAACCAAGGGTTTAAAGAAGCCACATTCATCCAGACAGGTAGGAGAGGTGGAAACATGGAGACATGCAGAGGGGCATGGAGACGTAGAGTGGCACAGGCAGGCACAGAGATGGGACGGGTGGTCCCATATCCATGTATGGTGGATAAAAATTGGGAGGGATACCTCAGGAGTGAGAGATCCCAGCCTCAGATCAGACCACCCAGAGAAGGGTTCCAGCACCAGGAAGATAAGTCACCGTAATCTGGCTGTAAAAACCTGTGGGGTTTGGGGCAGCAGAAGAAACTGTGGGATGCTGAAGAAACTCCTCTTACAGGGCCTACAATGGACTTAAGACCCACACAGACCCTCCCTTCTGGGATTCAGCACCAGGGAAACAACTAGAAGGACACCAGTTGCATACAGGGAGAAAGTGAAGTGACTGGCATCAGGGCAAGTGCTGGGAGGCAGCTTCCTCCTGGGCAAAACTCCAGAGGCCAGACAGAGGCATTGTCCCCTCTCCAAGCCCTCCCCTACAGAGCAACAGAGTAGTGACACAGGTTGCCTCACCCTGGCAAATACCTAAGGATCCTCCCCAAACAACTTAACAGGTGTGCTTTCCTATAATAGGGCCATGCTACTAAGACAGGGAGTCAAAGCAGCTTTACCTATTACACAGAAACAAACACAGGGAAGCTGCCAAATTGAGGAGACAAAGAAATATGGCCCTAGTGAAAGAATAGGACAACACTCCAGAAAAAGAACTAAAAGAAATGAAGATAAGCAACCTATTGGATGCACAGTTCGAAACACTGATTGTAAGGATGCTCAAGAAACTCATTGGGTACATCAACAGCATAAAAAAGACCCAGGCAGAAATGAAGGTTGCGTTAAGTGAAATAAAGAAAAATTTGCAGGGAACCAACAGTGGAGGGGATGAAGCTGAGAGTCAAATCAACAATTTGGAATGTTAGAAAGGAAGATCATCCAGTCAGAACAGCAGGAAGGAAAAAGAATTAAAAAAAAATGAGAATAGACTTGGGAACCTCCAGGGCATCTTTAAACATACCAACATCTGAATCATAGGGGTACCAGAAGGGAAAGAGGAAGAGCAAGAAATTGAAAACTTACTTGAAAAAATAATGAAAGAAAACTTCCCTAATTTGGTGGAGGAAATAGACATACAAGTCCAGGAAGCACAGAGAGTCCCAAACAAGATGGACCCATACAGGACCACAGCAAGACACATCATAATTGAAATGCCAGAGGTTAAAGATAAAGAGAGAATCTTAAAAATAGCAAGAGAAAAGCAGAAAGTTACCTACAAAGGAGTTCCCATAAGACTGTCAGCTGATTTCTCAACAAAAACTTTGCAGGCTAGAAGGGATTGGCAAGAAATATTCAAAGTGATGAAAAGCAAGGACCTTCAAGCTGGATTACTCTATCCAGCAAAGCTATCATTTAGAATTGAACAGCAGATAAAACGCTTCCCAGGCAAGGCAAAACTAAAGGAGTTCATCATCACCAAGCCATTATTATATGAAATGCTAAAGGGAATTATATAATAAAAAGATCAAAATAATGAACATTAAAATGGCAATAAATTCACAACTATGAATAATTGAATCCAAACAACAAACTAAGCCAGGAGTGTCAAACTCATTTTCACCAGGGGCCATATCAGCCTCATGGTCACCTTCAAAGGGTTGAATGTAATTTTAGGACTGTATAAATGTAACTACTCCCTAACTAGAGGCAAGGAGCTCAGTACTGCCACCAGGTAAAGACAAGGTGCTGGGCTGGATAAAACAAGGTAGAGGACCAGATTTGGCCTGTGGGCCTTGTGTTTGACACCTGTGAACTAAGCAAACTAGAACAGGAACAGAATTATAGATTTGGAGATCATTTAGAGGCTTATCTGTTGAAAGGTGGAAGGGGAAGAATGGGTGGGGGAAGTATAGGGATTAAGAAGCACAAATTGGTAGGCACAAAATAGATAGGGGTAAGGTAAGAATAGCATAGGAAATGGAATAGCCAAAGAACTTATATGCATGACCCATGCACATGAACTAAGGTATGGAATTGCTGGATGGAATGGGGGTAGTGGTTAGAGGGGGGGGAAACGGGGGACAACTGTAATAGCATAATGAATAAAATATTTTTTTAAAAAAGCAAACAATCTGATTAAAAAATGGGCCAAAGACCTTAATAAACACCTCATTAAAGAAGACTTACAGATGGCAAATAAGCATAGGAAAACTGCTCACAGCATATGTCATCAGGGAAATGCAAACTGAAACAACAGTAAGATACCACTAAACACCTATAAAAATAGCCGAAGTCTAGCTTAGTGACAACACCAAACTACTGGTGAGGATGTAGAGCAGCTAGAACTCTCATTTATTGCTCATGGAAATACAAAGTGGTACAGCCACTTTGGAAGACAGTTTGATAGTCTCTTACAACTAAACATACTTTTACCATATGATCTGGCAATTGTGCTTCTTCTATTTACCCAACAGAGTGAAGGCTTATGTCCACACAAAAAAGTGCACACGGATGTTTGCAGAAGCTTTTTTCATAATTGCCAAAACTTAGAAGCAACTAAGATATCCTTCAGTAGGTGAATGGATAAATAAACTGTGGTACATCCAGAGAGTGAAATACTATTCAGCACTAAAAAAGAAATGAGCTATTAAGTCATGCAAAAAGAAAAGCCAAGGAGAAGCCTTAGGTAAAGAAACTTTATGATGTGAAAGAATCCCGTCTTGAAAAGGCTACATACTATGTGATTTCAATTATGTGATATTCTTGAAAGAGGCAAAAATATGGACACAGTAAAAATATCCGTGGTTGGGGCAAGGAAGCTGAATAGGCAGAATGAAGAAGTTTTTTAGGGCAGTGAAAATACTCTGTATGATACCACAATAATAGATAACTATTATAATATATTTGTTCAAACCCATATAATGTATAATACTAAGAAGGAACTGTAATGTAAACTATGGACTTTGGAGGATTATTATGTGTCAATGTAGGTTCATCAGTTATAAGTAATGTTTCACTCTGGTGGGGGATGTTGGTAATGGGAGAGACTGCATGTGTGGGGGGCAGCGGCCCATAGGAAATCCATTTATATGAAATGTCCAGAATAGGCAGATTCATGGATCCAAAAAGTAGATAGGTGTTGCCTAGGGCTGGGTGATAGGTGGATTGGGGAGTGATTGCTAATGGGTATGAGTTTCTTTTTGCAGGGATAAAAATGTTCTAAAATTGTGGTGATGGTTGCTAAGGAATTGTGGTGATGGTGATGGCTCTCTAAGTATACTCACTTTAAAGGGTGAGTTGTATGGTATATAAATTCTTTCTCATCTAAGCTGCTATTAAAATTCCTTTGATCAGACTGGCTTGGGGAAGTCCTTAGTAAAACTGTTAAATAAGATTAAATGGTATTTAGCAGATAAAATGCATATAGAAGGTACTCCTAAGATACATGTGATATCTAAACACTATTCATTTTACAGGGTTTGTTTGTTTGTTTTAGCATCCATTGTAAGGTCATGTTACGAGCAGGAGATCAAGCAACTAATAATGCTATACTCAGAAAGCTCACTTTTTGGTTAAAGCTTACTCACAAGTTTTAAATTCTTTCCTTCACCTTTGTTTGCTCTGTGAATCTCTCTGTATATGCACGCATGAGCATCTCCCTGTATCTAGCTCATCATCTTCCTAATTTCTCTCATATGTACACCTCTCTATCCCACCACCAGCTTACGAAGGCTTTTAACATGTCTTGCTATATTACTGCATTGGTTTCTAATTGGTTTTCATATTCCTTTGGCCCCCTTTCTTCCATTACCTGTATCATATTCAGGTGAATCTTTTCAAAACCCTGAACTGCTGCAGCCAGTTCTGTTCAAAACTTGTAGTTGTTTTTCAGCACTCAGGATAAAGACCAAGCTCCTTTATAGGGCTGCATAGGCTCTGTATAGTCCAGTCCTTACAGTCTCTCCAGTTTTGTGCTGTGCCCTGTGCCCTATTCTATATTCCAGCCACACTGACCCCTTGTCAATTGTGTGTTATCTCCCACACAGGACCTTTTCCTGTTCTTCAACTAGTCAGACTCAACTCAGTGTTCAGATCGCACACAGCTCACTTTTTCAGGGAGTCCTTCTCTCCCTGTCATCCCCCTCTAGGTCAAATACCCTTATTATAAGGTATCATGGCATCAGATCCTTCACATACTTAAGTGAATCACTTAACACTCAGCAGTGAATTATCATTTGTTACTAATGAGGATTTATTGTACTCTACTTCTCCTGCTTTGATACTCCTAGTGGTAACAAGTAGGATATGCATTAGATGTGTGGCAGACAGGATTGTAGATGGTTTGACCAGACTGCCAGCCTAGAGGTAAAATTTAATCTTTGTCTCAGTGGAAATTTCTGTATTGCAGTTAGGTGATACAACTTCTTCCCGCTATATATGTAACCCAGTGAGTTGTGAAGCTAAGAATTCTAGATAATGTAATGATACCACAGTGTGTCACGAGATATCCAGAGAATGGCATAGAGTATTTTCCAGTGAATGAATGAGTGAAGACAGGAAGCAGTAATCTGTGTATAATTATGATTTATGGCTGGAATTATTGCTCACAGTTTGTAAAACTATGAAGTCTGTGCATGTAGATTTTTTAATTAAGTATCAAAATACTAATATCAATGGCAATGAAGGGAAAATGAAAAAAACATATCTTTAGGACCAAAAAAAGAGAGAATTGTTTTATAAACTGACTCCACCGTAGGGATGAGTTCCCCTACAGGCAAAAGGGTTTAGATGATGTCATGAAGAGCTAATCATAATTGTGTTGGGAGGCAGCGGATGTCTGGCATATGCATTAGTTATCCTTGACTGTGTCACAAATTACTCTAAAACTTAGGAACTTGAAACAACAAACATTTATCCCATGATTTTTGAGTGTCAGGAATGTGGGCTTAGCTTAAGTGGGTCCTCTGGCTCTCAGTCTCCCACGAAGCTGCATCAATACAAGCTTCAAGCAGGGCAGATGGGCTTCCAAGCTCACTCGTGGTGCTGGCAGGATTCCGTTCCTGATGGACGCTTGGACCAGGGACCTCCGTTTCTCGCTGCTGTTGGCCAGAGGCTTCCCTCAGTTCCTTGACAGATGGATCTCTCTGTAGGGCACTCACGGCATGGCAGCTGGCTCCCATCAGAGTGAGCGAGCGAGAGAGCGAGACGGGGCAAGTCAGATGGAAGCCAGAGTCTTTTTGTAACCTACTCTCAGAAGGGGCATTCCATAGTTTGCTGAATTTTATTCATTAGAATCAAATGACTAAATCCAGCCTGTGCTCAAGGGGAGATTACACAAGGGCATGGATTCAAGGAGGCTGGGACCACCGGGGGTCCATTAGAAGCTGCCTTTTACATGGTGTGTACATAGCCTTTTGAAATTGACCCCAGAAGGGGTCTTCAGGGGCAAATGTCCTCTTTGTTACTGTCAGATACCAAGTCAGGAATTGAATGATGTCTTGGTCTAAATGATTATAGTACTTAGGTTATTTATTCGATGATGCTTTTGAATTGTGAGCTTTTTAAACTAAGCTTTTCATTCCCCTACCATTTTAAATAACACTACTAAGTTTTCTTTTTGGGTAGGTCCTGAAAGCTAAGTTGATAGTTTCTTTGCTGTGGTAATTTTGCTGAAGTAAGACTGCATCAACAAGTCTGCTACTCACATGGACTTTGAAAGTTTCATCTCTGATGCCAGAAATCCCACCATTTAAGTTAAAGGATTAAATTTTCTACAACAGTTAGTACTGCTGAGCAGATTTCATGTTAATCTCTGCAAAGTATATTTGAATAATGAAAATGAGTCTATTTCGTGAACTTCCATTCTTTAGATTTTTAGGACAACTGTGTAATTTTAAGATAGAGCGTTTTCTTTGGGAAAACTCTGGGTTGAGGAAGGAAATCCAACTGGAGCTATTATTCAGGTCGGGGAGTTGGAGAGGGGTCTTGGCAAGAAGTGGAGAGGGAATTTATAAATTACAGTTGAGCAAATAGTTATGAATGAGGCTGCTATTGTGTTTCCCGAGGAAAGTTCTTGAAATATTATATTCCTTTTTTAAGGACAGAAAATGCATACAAATCTTTTGCTGTGCTTACTTTTTCTATCCTACCTCTGAAAATAAACAAAGGAAAAAAGCCTTCCCTTGGTGATGGGCTTGTTTAGAAATATTATCTTCAAAGGGCTCTTTATGTGAGCCAAGCTGTTCTTTGTATTAGTGAGTCTGGGACAGTTTCATCTGTGCTCTGGAAAGGAAACAAAACATGGGTGTGATTCCTTTTTGTTTCAGTGCTTAAAACCCAGATACCAAAAGGACACCTCATTGACTAGGGCTCTGGCCCTACCTAGTAGTCATGTGCCGCATAACAGCATTTTGGTCAGTGAAGGTTTTGGTCAGTGATGGACCTCACATTCAGTGGTGGTCCCAGAAGATTATACATAGTAGAGCTGAGAAATTCCTATTGCTGAATGTCAAGTGGCATCATAGCCTTAGAGCAGCAGATGGCTGTTCTGTGCAGGTCTCAGTCTATCAGTAGTAATGCTCTGGGCTAAAAATACCTGGGGGCACTCACCTGTGCATTCCCCACACATAACTTCCCTTTTTAAACCACTGTTAATATTGCACCAGTTCTTGGGATTTTTATTATGATTGAAAGAAGCCCTTTCATGATAACCATTAGGAAGCTCTGAAAAAAAAAAGGAAAGAACTTACTATTAACAGGACCTAGAGCTTACAAGGCACTTCAGGAGGCACAGGCCAAGGTCAAGGGCAGAGAGATATAGAATGTAGGGGCCTGGGGTTCTGATTTTATTAGGGTTGGGGAGCTAGAGTTTCATGGGCTTTTACTGGTGAATTTAAAACATGACAGTGGGAACTTAAAGCCTGGGAAGAGAAAAAAACCTAGCCCAAGTGGTCAGTTATCAAAATCAACCAAGGTCTTTAAAACAAAGGCACCTCAGAGGGGGGGAGACCGCCTACCTCTTTATCTAGGCGTGTGGCGGGCAATGTGTTTATTCTAGATAGTGTTCCTTGAAGTGGATGCCTTGCCAATCAAGACCTAAGTCAGGCGCTTGCATCACAAAATGAAAAGCCAGCTGTCAGGGCTGGTGTGAACAAACCTAGTGCACTGACACGTTAACAAAAGCCCAGCACGTAGAACTAAAGTAGCGGGCTACACCTTCCAGGTTTGTGTAGGTGCCCTCAGGATGTTCCCTCCACAATGAAATCACCTACAGCCTCATTTCTCAGAACGCATCCTTGTTGTTAAGCGGCTGAATTTGAGGATCAGGTTTGAAAGATGTGCTTCAAATGTTTAACAAGTGAGACCCATTGAGTGTGGATTTGCTTGACACTGAATATTTGTGATTACTTTAAGAAAAACTGTCTTATGACTGGGGAATTCTTTAGAGAATCCACTGGATTTCCTCCACACACTGAGACTTCCCCATCTTTATTTCTAAGTGTGCTGCCCATGGCTGCGCTCATGAGCAATGCTAATAGAAACTTGGAATTTGGAGGAAAACAGCTTTCTTAGTAATCACCTCATGAAGACATGTCATTGCTCTATACAAAACATTAATGAACTTTTAAGGAATTCTTACCTGCATTTTCAAAGCATAACCAGCATTGATGTTTCCATGGTAGCTCTGCATCTCCTCCTCATTCTCTTCCTGGTCCTGGCCTCACCTCTTCTGTTCTAGGGAATAAGATAAAGTGCAGGGTTGTTCTGTGGAGCGGCTGGCAGGCTGGTGGGGCAGGGGCTACAGCTGAGTTGAGAGCAGGGGTCCTTCCCAGGTTTGGCTCCTGGGTGAGCTTGCCCAGGGCCATTTCGGCAGGCCAGGGCCCATCGCACCACCGGGCACATTCCACTAGAAGGGAGAGGAGCGTGGGGTGATCAGGTGTAGCCTGGGAGAGGGTGAGGTGCAGTTTCAACGGGGTGTCTCCATGGCACAAAAGGAGACATGGTACCAGCCAGCCAGGCTGTGGTGCTTGAAGTTGAGGCCCAGCTGAGGACTGACCAGGAGCTGTGCCACAGAACTGGAGTAGAAGGGACAGACATTATGGATGTAAAGGGTGAAGCTGCAGTGTTTGGCAGGGGACCGGATTTGGAGAACTGAGGATACCAGGAGGTCAGATGCTTTGGGGCAGACCCAAGCATTGTTTATCTGACACAGTGGGACACATTGTGTGGCCTCTATCGGCTGAGCTTGCGGTTGGGACACAGAGTTGGGAAACTTTTTGTTTTTAGTTTCACATATTTTGTATTCTAGCCTTGGGTGTGTGTTGCACAGTTACCAATCAGGTGTGATTTGACAGATAAAAGCTTAACTTCTCAGAATGCTGGTATTTCTAAATAATTGATACTAACCATCCCCAACCGAAGAGTTTATATTTGTTTCTCAGGCTCTTAGAAGTTGGAGAGCTGGGAGAAAGTTAGAATTTTCCATGGTTTCAGATGTCTTTTACTACAGGGTTATCACATGACTGGCCACTCACCAGGCACTGTACCCTGAGCGCTCAACCTGCACAGGGTTATCCCCATTTTATAGATGGAGAAGCCAGGTCCTGGAAGAACCCAAATAATGTATCCAAGGTCACAGCCAGCAGGTGACTGAAACAGTATTCCAACCCAGGTCTGTCTGACCTCAAAGCCTGTGTGCTTCCAAACTGACACACTGTCTCTTCTTAATGTGTTTCCATCCTGTCTGCCTGGGAAGTTCCAATCCCCAGTTCCGGTGGTATTGGTATTTAGGGTCTGTGTGGACTGGCTTTGTTAGGGCCCTTGATCGGTTCTCACTGCTTGAGTTTTGGTGGAATTAGCACAATATAACCATTTATTGCCTTTTTTTGTTTGTTTTCTTTTCCGTTTTTTCTCCCCTTTTCTGTTGCCTGCTTGTTCGTTTTTGTTTTGTTTTAACTGACACTGTAGCTGGTAGTTTGTTCTGGGAAGAATTTCCCTTATGTTCTCCCCTTTCTCCCTTTCTTCTTTCTCCTTCTCTGTTTTTTTTTATTAGTGTTTTTAAAACTGTAAAGAATTTGTCCTGCCCTGGCTGGTGTAGCTTAGTGGATTAAGCGCGGGCCTGTGAACCAAGAGATCATGGTTCGATTCCCAGTCAGGGCACATGCCTGGGTTGCAGGCCAGTTCCCAGTAGGGAATGCACAGGAAGCAACCATACATTGATATTTCTCTCCTTCTCTCCTTCCCTTTCCCTCTGAAGATAAATAAATAAAATCTTTAAAAAAAAAAAAGAATTTGTCCTTTCCAGTGATGTAGACTTTATTCTCTTCTCACCCAAGATACCGCTGGTGCATCTTCTTGGTCAGGTCTGGTTTTCACGTTCAGTTCATCCCTTGTCTTTGGTTCTGCCGCTGCCGTGACTGGTGTGGAGAAAGCTTTGCTGTTTTGACGAAACTTCAAAAGGTATGAAGAGCAAACACTGCTGAGGTCTCTTCCTTCCCGTGTGAACCTCACCACCAGATGCTCTTCATGCTGTGATGCTCACACGTCACGAAACAGTGTCATTATTCAAGGCCTTCAGGGACTGGAAGAGCGCTGGTGGGGAAAACGCCTGTAGAGGTCGTTACAGAATGATTTTTCACCTCACCTTTGTAGACGGTGGAATGGTCTTCCATTGCCTGTTTTGGTGTGAACACTTGTTCTGCTCTAACAGAGTGCGAGCCCCCGTTTCGTACATGGGAGCACTGAGGCTCGGAGAAGTCCATCCGCTCCTCGCCCGTGGTGGAGTTAGTGGTGGATTTGGGGTTAGTAAGAAGGGCTCCTGACTGACATTTGCTCTTTCCTCTAGTGATTCTAAGTTGTATTGATTAGAAAAAGTATTAGTAAGAAGATCAATGGTGAACATACATGAAAATAAAAATGAAGGTTGAACTTATGTTGTTTGGTAAATGTAGTTCAAGTTTGCTTTTTGTGCACTGATTGAATATTATTATTGAATATTGAATTATTGAATTCATAGTGTGGGGGAGTTTGCCGTGGTCACATACCTTTTGATTTTTTTGCCGAGACACTTGAATCCCTTTAGGTGCTGGGGCAGGAATTCAAGCATGAACAGTCTAGTCATATTCATACTCTCCTCATTCAGTCTTGCTTGTCTTAAATGTTTGGGGTTTTTTGCTTCAATAACTTGTGACATACAGCTGTTTCTGCCTCTGGTGTTTCACAGGGCAAAAGTTGAGGTAGCTACGTCATCCGAGTGAGAGAACGACTCTGGACAGTGATTCTCAAACTCATTTTCCACCTGCATCAGGGCCACAGGGGGGTTGCAAACGCAGGCTTCTCATGTTCACTCCAAATCCATCTCTGTGAGGGGGCCCTGGGGTCCGCACTCGAACAGATTGCCCGGGTAAACACTGAAGTTTGAGCATGATGCTCTCAAGGGGGAAGGAACCAGCGTCTCTGACTGATGCTGTCTCAGCAGCTCCCCTTCTCCACCCCAGGTCGGGTGAAAGAACATGAGCGGGAGAGGAAGGGTGCTGAGGACTCTTATGCTGAAGTGAGGAGGATGGGGGATGGCAGGGGGGGATGCAAACAGCTGCTGCTGCAAGAGTGACAGTGTGTCAGCCAGGCTTGGATAGAAAGCCTGGGCAGTGTTTTTGTTTGTTTGCGTTTTTATTTTATTTTTGAAATTTATTTTTTAAGTAGAGTTGGTAGACTGTCTCATATTGGTTGTATTATTTCAGGTGTACAACAGGGGGCTTGGGCAGTTTTATGCCTGACAATGTGGTCACCCCGGTTGTTCTAGTGATCATCGGTCACAGTGTGAACTTACCACTGTGTTGTCGACTATATGCCCCTTCCCCTGTTCACCCCTCTCTTCACCCCCAAACCTGGGTGGCTTTGAAGATTTTCCTCATGAAGCCAGTCAGCCTACTCATATGAATTTTTCCAAAAAGATAAAAGAAAGTGAATGGGGTAACCAGACTCAGCAATTACTGTTGGCTCCAAGAAAGTCATGGGAATAGGGACCCTGGGGCATTGATGTGAGCATCACTTGCATGGAATGGCTTTGAGATCTCATCTGGATAAGGAGGCTTGTGAAGCCAGAGGAATAAGATGCATGGGGCAGTGGGTGGAGAGTCAGGGAACCTCCCACGTTGAGGATGAAGGGCAGACCTCTCAGAATAAGGAAGCAGAGAAGTGGGTAAATAGAAAGCCACAGGCAGAGATTCAGAAGCCTAGATCTCAAGGGTGGAGTATTTCTGGGTAGTGATAAGGTCTAAGGTGTGGTGGGGCTCGTGTGTGGCTGAAGTGGCGGACCCTTCAGATAGTGGAGGAATTCTTCAAGCTGCACCTTTGGGTGTTCCCAAGGTCACCCACATTCTCGAAGCCTCCAAGCAGAGGTAGCTATGAAAGGAGCACAGTGATTGTGGCAAGGAACCAGAGTCCCGGAGGCCAGGGAAAGAGTGAGACAGGAGTGAGATCGGGGGCGAGGTCCTGGAACAGAGATGATAGGACGTGGTCTGGAAGAAGGAACATTCAGCTACAATGGTCCAGACCCTACCTTCTCTGGGCTGCCATTTAGGGAAATTTGGGGAATGACCACCCCTGGCTTATGAGAGGTGGTATTATGAAAGAAAAGCCAGATTTCCATTAAGACAAATAGGTGGGGAAAGTATAAACAGAAAGTTGAGAATATAGGAGAATTACATTTGTGCAACAGGTCAAAAGTTCCAGAGCTGGTGGCCGCGGAGGATGTCGAAAGAGGAGACACATGACTGCCCCCAGAGTGTCTGGCCCAGCACTTCTGTCAGAGTTAAGCAGGGGACTGACACCACTGCAAAAACGAGTTTAGGTTTATTTCACCCCAGTAAAGGGCCCATTAGAGGTCTTCTGTTACTAATTTATTACTAATTCATTAGCTGTGCTGCATACTTGAAGCCCTTGTGACCTAGAGTGGAAGTTTTTACCATGTTCCCAGCTCTCTATGAGGTGATGTGTAATAATGTGAAAGTGTGCATGTGTGTCTAACAGCAGAGATTGACAAGAGGTCCCCCGTTCAACATGTCAGTGCAACATTCTGACATTTAAGGCTCTGTTCTCATTTATTTTCCCAGAAAATGCTGGTTGTGAGCCATGGTGTTGATTTCATGAAGCGTGCAGTGTTCCGCCTGCAGCCGGACAAACGTGCTTAATGCAATCTTGAGCCTGCCTTGCTAATACACTGGGTGCTGTTTCCTGGTCATCTCTCGGATAAATATTAATTTTCTGTGTCTAGGTCATACTTAGGGCTTATTGTATGATCAGGCAGAAGCTAGGAAGTTGTGTTTGATCAAGCCTTTGCTGCTTAAAATCTACTGGCTCCACATGGCCAGCAGGATTGGGTGGCAGCTCCTGAGCCTCCCTCAGCAGCCCACACTTACTCTTTGGAAGTCTTCCTATGGTTAATGATTCCCCTCTCAGTTTTGCCCCAGGCCCTGTCCTGCTTCCATTGCACTTAATCCAGTCCCTGTTCGTGGTAACTTTTAGGGCGTGTTGTCCTTTCCTAGCTGCCAGGGAGCTCCTGACGGAAGACGTGAGACTCTCAGTACCCCCAGGGCCTGGCACAGGGCGGGGGTAGGTCGGTTTGCCTGAGTGAATAATGTAGTGATCTCAGAAGCCCTGCCTCAGGTCTCTTGTCCAGTGTGGATCGGCCTAGTGGGGCCTTGTGCAGAGCACTGGTTCTCTCTCTTGAACAGCTCTTGCTGATAGTTGGTGATTTTCACTTCTGAATCGCTTGGGTCCCTTTGGGGGGCACAGGCCAACTGACAGTGTTTGGGCATTTCATTATGGAAGTGGTGGTGCCAAAACTGTGGAACCCACATTTCACAGATACTCAGTGGGATGTGCGCCACACCTCTCACAGTTCTGGATGTCGCGGAAGTGGGGGCGCTGCTCACCTTTCCGTTACAGTGGGGTAGTTTGTCTGGTGGTTTCTCCAAATTCATGACTTTGTGAAAGGGCAACTTTAGAGAACCTCTGTGCAGGTAGACCCCACCACACCCCGACAATGCATTCTGTACAAATAGAGTCGAATAGACTTTTTGTGGGTCAGAACTGCCTACAATCTAAACCATACCATAAGACAGACTCAAGGCTCCATTAGCAAAGTTTAGCAGACTTCAGGGATAAATGGGAATGGTGAGAAATCCAGCAACTAAACCAGACAGTGAGGTAAATTCATGCACATGGAGTAACCTATATGTGTCGGTTTTGAGAAACTGATGGACAAAATGAGGAGCCATCCACTTCTCCTTCCCGATGCGCCTCCCAGGCTGGATAGAGACAGAGAACAACAGGGAAGCAGTCAGGCTCAGTCACAGAGGGGGGAGCAATGGCCTGGTTTCTAGTACCAGCATTAAAAAATCGAAACCGGTGAAAGTAATTTTAATATATTTTATTTAACCCAACATAGCCAACATATCTTTTCAGTATATAATCAGTGCACAAAACTTGAATGAGATATGCTGCTGTCTTTTCCCCCAGTACGGTACACAGGATCTCAACAGAAGCTACAGACCAAGCCCTCAGTTGCCTGGGACTAGGGCTGCCACATGGGACAGGACAGGCCCTCAATCCCTTAGTCTGTGGGGCCTCTGAAGGAACTTCTGACTGTGCCAAGCAAAGATGAGAAGGTTCAGAGGTAGTTGTGTTTTGCGTACATTAGAAGTGAAGTAAAGCTTTAAGAGAGTCAAAATGGAGAATTCATCAGTGAGGTGAACTTGACTTTTTTTTCTCCCTTAATTTGCTTCCCATATTCACATTTGGAACAGAAATGAACTTGCTAAGATACTGAAGGGAATATTAAGTCACATGCCATGCACTCTCCTTTTCTTCTGGTTTTAATTTTGTTCATTTTTTTTTTAGATAGAGGAGGGAGAATGAGAGAGAGATTTGTTGTTGAACTTATTCATGCATTCATTGGCTGCTTCTTGTATGTGCCCTGACCAGAGATCTGACCCGCAACCTTGGTATATCAGGGACGATGCTCTAACAACCACCTGGGCTACCGGGCCGGGGCCTCTTCTGTTTTTAGCTGTACCTGCACCTGTCTCGCCTTCTCTCGGGGTGAATGGATCATACCACCGCATCTTTGAGGGGAGAGGTTGCCGGAGCAGGGATGGTGATACTGGCCACTTCATCCTATGCCTCTGGTCTCTTGCTTTGTCCATGAAGTTAAGTAACCTGAATGAATGCTGACAAAGTGGTGATCAGAATGTCGCCTTTCTGTGAATAGGCCTTTCTTGGGGCAGCACACCCATATTACTTTTGTGCTTTTCTCTTACTTAATAAAGGACTTAATGATGGACTGTGACAAAATTGGCTGTCTTATTTTTAGACCCATTGGAGTTAAATTAAGACCTGTCCACAGTGCTTAATTTTGTAAGGGTGGCGCTGAAGAGAGAAGGTGGTGGGTAGTGCAAGCATAGAGAAGATGGAAGTGGGCCCAATATCGACATTTTAATACCCGGGATGAGAAACAAAGACTGTACTGTGTTGCAAAGGCCAGGAAGGATGCTCTCTTTCTACCCAGGCAAGCATTTTCTAAATTTTATTCACAGGAAGATTCACTGTGTACAGCTGCAGAAACAATAGAAAATACAGCCTGTTATAGAGCAGCATTATCTAAATAAAATCAGCGGGCTCGGTGTTTAGATTTGGCCTGGCCGGAAAGTTAGGTGCGGAGGTGACATGCTGATTTTGTTCTTCTCAGAGTATGAACCCCGGCTGATTTCTGCCCCTCGTCCTGGCTGTTAGTACCTGAATGACCTTGAGCAAAGCCTAGTCTCAGTGTCTTGGCCTCCTTATTTGTCAACTGGGTCCAGGAATACCTTTCACACTGGTACCGCTGGTGTGAAAAGCAGCCTCAGAGGCAAGTAGTACATTGGTGTAAATTACAAAGTGTTGAAACATGGAACAAAATACATCTTAAACTCCAGTTGTTTATTACAAAAACATCTTAAGTAGTAGGAACAGCTGTGAATCAGGCAGCCCAGCTTAATTAGGGTCAAAGAATGTGTGCCTTCAGCAGCTCTGTATTGGTGCTGTTTGCACATTCACTTCCTGTCTGGTGGAAACAGAGGTGGAGTGGATGTATGCAGGGAGAAAGAGTGCGGTGGACAACCTGGGGCTGGAGTCTTCTTTCTATAAACAGTGTTTTCCATTCCAGAGGCAGGCCCCTCTTTTATAGCATAAGGAGAGAAAATTGCTTTTTAAACCCGGGTACAGCCCGTACCACCGTGGCTCAGTTGCTTGGGTGTCATCCCACAAAGTGAAAGATAACAGGTTCGATTCCTGGTCGGGGCCCATGACTGGGTTGTGGGTTCAGTCCCCAGTCAGAGAGTCCAAGAGGCAACAGATTGATGTTTCTCTCCCTCTTTGTCTCCCTCCCTTCTACTCTCTCTAAAAATAAGTAAATAAAATCTTTAAAAAAAATCTTGGATACGCACATTGGTTAGTTATATCTTTTTGTAGTAGAGCATCCATTGAGGAAACACTTTGACCACTGTTGGCATAGCAAATCCAGATTTTAAATACTTCTTCCTGGAAAGATCATCATCTCCTTCAGGAAGAAAAATGCGGTTAAAACATGCTGACCCTTTGACCTACCACCTTGGGCAGGGCTGCAAGTCAGTCACCAGCTGTTAGAAGCGACTTGGGCAGCAGGTAAACTGGACTTCTTGGAGTCAGGTGCACGACGCCACAGGTTTTCTCCTGGCCCCCTGGAGCACTGAAGCAGAACAGCACCTGTTCTGAAGTCAAGCTCATTTAGGCTCGCCTCAGCCTCCCACTCCTCTTCAGGGCGAGTGTAGGTGTACCCTGCTCTTCCCAAGCCCCCGTCTTAGAATCGTGTCTCCCTGTGCTAGTCCTGATGCCTGTTCTTCCCCAACCCCCACGTCCATCCCCACCCCATACCAGTCAAACAGTGTTGGGGGATGGCTGGGAAATTGACTCCTAATAACAACTTCTTAGCACCTCCTGCCCCCAGGTGCCCTACAGGGAGAGCTACAGGGTGGACAAGGATCAAGGGAATAATAATAAAAGCTTTTCCATCCTCCTGTGAATCCTTCTAGAATTAGGAGTTGTTATTTTATTTAAGTAACAGGGGGCTGCTGTGTGGACAGAGGGGAGAAGGCTGCCTGAGTCCGGGTGTCGGGAGTACAAGTTTTTTGAGGGCAGAGACTGTCTCATGGATTATAGTTTCTTCTCCTGTTGTCGTGGAGGACGTCTGTTTTCCAGCAGGTTCTGTCAAAGGTGTGGTGGTTTAAATGACTTCCAGCTTGGGCCCAGATGTTCCACTGGATGAGCCTTGGCTTTAAAACCTAAATTTAAGTTCAGCACCAAAGAAAGAGCAAACTCAAACTTCAAAGAACCCAAAAGAGAGGATGTGATTTCATGTGCTATAAAGGCTGTGGGGGCTGTTTCACCCTGGTGCCAACATTGTCTTTGGTTTACAGAATAATTTAACCCAGCTGCTGCTGCACATGTGGGCAGGGCAGGTTGTGACAGGTTGCTCTGGAAAGCCCCTCAGGTAGGGTGGGGTGTCCAGAGCACTAACTGGTCTCTAACCAGAGAGTCTCCGCCTGCTTGATGCTCTTCTTCCCACGCTGAGTGCCACGCGCTCACCCCATCTCATTGGTGAGCATCAGAATACGGAGAGAGTCCTCTTCTGCGCCACTCTGTGAAGCAGTGGCTGAAGGCATCAGGCTTAATTTTTAAAAGTTGTTTTCATCTCTTTAGCACTTTAAGGTAGAATGCTGATGAGCAAAGAGGCAAGGAAACCAAAGTAATTTTCAGAGTCTAGGCCAGAATCCAGTTCTTCAGATGGTAATGCTTCCTGTGAAGTGTCTTTTTGTGGAAATTTTGAGCCCTTTTGTTATGTAAAGATTTATCACACAGCGCACATGGACATGGACAACCAAACCGTACATGCATCTGTAATAGCTCTGAAATGTTTTTACACTGGTTGTAGGTTCTGATTCCCTACGGTGTAAGAAATTTTCTGTTGCTACATTTTAATTGCAATAGTGAATAAACAAATCTTGGAGTGTTTTTTTTTTTTGTAAGTGAAAACTACCTAGTATTAACATTTGCTCTGGTTAGTTCTTAAATCCATAAGTGAGGGGTCCTAGTGACTGGGGTTTTTACAGCTGGGTGTCTGCGTGGTCGAAGGAGAAACGCTGGAGTTGGTTGTCAGAGCAAGTCTGGGCAGATCCCTGAGCACCATCCTGTGGTTGGCCAGGCCAAACACTCCTTCTCCTTAGTGCCCGGATGTGGTTCCAGCGAGGGAACAGGTGCGTGCGCACCCTCAGGCATGTCCTGTTCTCTGTGGCTTCTGGGTTGGGAGTGGGGGCGTGATCTTCTGCAACTGCATTTTAGACCTTGAGTCTTAATTTTGAGTTTCTTACAGCCTAGTAGGAGGGTTGTCAATGACTTCCCGAAAGCATACACTTTTTTTGGTTTTAATCTTTGGTGGTATAATATTTTAATGAAAACTTGGTCCTTAATGTTTAGATTTACCATTTTTCCCCCTTACAAAATCCAGCCAAGGCCAAATTTGCAGAAGTTGCTATGGTAACTTTGGAGAACTTGTGAGTGGATACTAATGCAAAGACCAAGATACTTGAATAGTAGATTTCATTTAAATGTAGAGGAAGAATTAGCTTTGGTATAAAAATATTCAGCTCAATCTCCATGGAAAAAGTTGACAAAGATGAAAAATAGAAAAGGTTTATAGCTTGAATAGCTTATCATGGGAATGTTTTAGGCATCTTTTAAATAAAATAAGTCTAACTTGGTTTCAATAAGCTCATCCTATACAGGAATAGTATCAGTTTAGATTCTGCTCAGGTTTACAAACCATGGATTTAAAATTCTGCCCAATTTATCTTCTCCCTCCCCCCTCCCCCTCCCCCCTCCCCACATATGGCTTTACCCATAGAAGATTAGCTTACAGTGTGAGTTGTATTTCAGGCTTATATTCATATAATGTTTTATGTTGAAATAAACTCACATTTCCCCCTGAAACATAACTTTCGTCAGTTTTATGCCTGGGAGCACAAATATCAGCACCTTAGAGGCTTCTGTTTGTCCTTAGGTGTTGCTGAGCACCCTCAGTTACAGAGAAGTTGCCCACACGAATATTTCACCATTATCTGAGATCTTGCTGGTCTTGGCAGCAAAGTTTCAATTCAGTGATTTAAAAAAAAAAAAAAAAGCATTCCTTAAGGAGAATGATTGTTATTCCACCCTCAAAAGTGACAAACACCCATTTAAAAGAAGCTGATGATATACTTCAATGTTATAAAAAGGAAGACGGCATTTAAACTTCCTCCAAAGTAAGTTACTATTTTGCCACTGTGGCCACCATTAGGAACTCAGTGATAAGTGGTAACTTCTCTTCTATTTATCGTTTTTTCCCCCTCATACCTGTTGTAAGCATGTTTGCTCACCTATCAGGTTAGTAGTAATCATTTAACCTGGCAACTATCTGGAATATAGGTGTTTTATTTTTCATTTAGTCCCCAGCCTTTATCTTACCAGAGTGCTTACTCCTTGCCAAACGCTGTTCCAGGCCCCGTGAGTACAGTGGTGCTGCTTTTCCTCACGGTGACATGTGTGGATTTATCGGTATTTAGTGTCGTCAGTTTGAAGGTGGAGCAGTTAGTATCACTCCGAGACCGAAGTTTAGCTTTTTAACGTCATTTATTAAGGGAGGTCAGTTTTTATTTACACACCAGTATGTAAGTTTGAATGTGAGGATGTTGTAAACCAGCTGGTGCAGGGTGAACGTGGCTGGCCTACCCCGTGTGGCGGTTTCCCTGCCACGTCACCTCACCCCTCTCCCCCCAAACGGCTCTGAAGGTGGGGGCAATTTCTGTGCCATGGGGTTGGAGAGTGGGGGGCAGGGTCTTTTCCTTCTGTAGTGTCGGAAATAATCTCACGTTTTTAAGCTGTATTCTACATAAGAGTATTCACTAGTTGAAGGGAAACTGTGAAAATTCAGATTTCCTCCTCTCCTTGATTTTTGTCATGGTATAAGCCAAGAGGTAAAGAAGCACCTTCGAAAGGACCTGGTGGTGAGAATACTTTTACAATAATGGGCACGACACAGATGTACATACTACTAATGTGTGATGGCTAGAAGTTTAAGAGCTATTTTGCCTAGAGAATGTGGCAGAAAACTCTGCCCACTGAGTGGCATTGTGATCATCTGAAAAGTATAGTCCTGGTACTGTGGAAGGGCACCGATGGGTATTGGGTGGGTGGGGAGCAGCTCTGCCTCAGCCCCCTGTGCCACCGCCGCCAGCCAGGCGCTGGGGGTTCTGCTGTGGGCTGTGAGCAGCACATACGGCCCATCCGCGTGGATCTCACGACAAACAGTTGCCCAGGTCATCTGAATGAAGGGAGGTTGAGGGTGCTAAGTTAGCACAGAAGAGGGAGACCTAAACTAGAGTGAAGGCTCACAAGAAGAGCAAGCTTTCATTAAAAAGTCCGTGTTTTTGAAATCTGACTACAGGTGGAGGTTTAAAAGTCAGTGGTTGGGAAGGACACAAGCAGTGAGATATGTACTTGGTACCAACTGACTTGCAAGGCTGCCGTCCCCCTCACAGCCGACTTCCACTCAGTGGAAAACACAGTAAGCCCAGGGCACTTGTACGTAATGACTGCTGGTGGCAAAGGGCTTCCTGGCTCCTTTATTCCTCAGAGAGCCCCGTGAGGTGTAACACAAGTGATTCTTCAGTTAGTTTCTGTTTTTGTAAGAAAAGAGAGATCATCTCTCCCTAGCATTGATTTATATGCCTGCTTTTGTTGTCAAAGTATTACCAATCCAGCCTTGGCATATTTTAGTCAAATATGTCAGTTGAAATAGTTAGTCGTCAGCTGGATGCAGAGATGTGAGAGTTGTCTTTTGCTATCCCTGAGTCTTTGACATTTACTGTGTGGCTGTGTGTGAAGTAAACATAAAACTTGCCTTCATAGAAATGTTGGGAAGATGAAGTGAAGAATTTTGGGAAAATGTGTGTTATGGTAGATATGAGAATATGGCTTTAAAATCAGTTCTTAATTTGTACTGTGTATCTTTGGGGAAAATTTTACTTTTAACTGTTAAAAAATATTTTGTATAGTTCTAAGTCATTGATCGGTATGTGTGTGCAGTAGGCTGAATAATAGTTCCCAAAGATATAGGGTCCTAACCCCTGGAACCTTATTCAGAAAAGGCATCTTTGCTGATGTGATTAAATTAAGGGTCTTGACTCAGATACAGAGAACAGATTGGTGGTTGCCAGAGGGGTGGGGGAAGGAGCACTGGGTAAAGAAGGTAGAGCTACAAATTGGTAGTTGCAGAACAGTCACGGGGATGTAAATACAGCACAGAGACTAGAGTCAGCTGTAATAACTGTGTGTGGTGCCAGGTGGGTACTGGGAATACCGAGGGCAACACTTTGTGAAGTATATGGTTGTCGAAAACTATGCTGAACATCTGAAACTAATACAGAATAAGATTGAATGTCAACTATAACCAAAAAAAATGTTTAAATTAAAAAAATTTTAATTAAGGGTTTGAGAAGGGAGGTTCTCCTGGATTGTGTGGGTGGGCCCCACCGGGTGGGCCCCACCCACACTCACAGGTGTCCTGTCAGAGGAAAAGGAAGCCAAGCGTGGAGGAAGGGATGCCAGCGGTATCACAGATTCTTCGTTAATCACAGTTCTCTACCTCTCAGGAATTAAATTTCTTGACTTTAGCTCCCAGAAAGTTAAGGGTTGTTCATTGTGTATGAAGGCTGGGAATGGGACACCGGGGCTGGGGACACTGTGTGTGTCTGTTCTCCACTCTGTGCTGGAGAGGAGGCTGCGTGGCGTGGCTCCTTTCGAGAACCGAACACCCCAAGCTAAACTGAGACAATGACTTAGGAAACACTTTACAGCACTCATACACATGGAATGTGTCCAGTGCTTTCAGAATTCAGAGTGACAGAACCATACTGGGGAGTCTACGTGGGGAGGGGAGGAAGCTGTATCAGGCCCGACCTGGAAAGGAGGTCAGGGCCTTGGGGAGGTGCAAGGAGGTGGGAGCCTGGTCTCACATCTGGGGGTCACTTTTTTCTAGCTGCATGACCCTGATTACCAAGCCTCTTATCTTCGATTTCCTAACTGAAGGGTGAATGATGCCTATGTGACAGGACTGCTGTGAGGACTAGAAGTGACAGTAGATGTAAAAACTGCCCTAGCATTTTGCACGTGGCTTCTGCAGGGAATTGGTGTCTAATGTTTGTCAGTTCCTAGTCCCTACTTACATTCTTATAAATGTGAAGTGAAAGGAAGGAGAAATTCTTGTTAGTCGTAGTAACTTCATTCTTCAGCATCAAACTGTCCATGGCATTTGTCTTGCACCTGTTAATTACAGTTCAGGCCAAACCTTTATTCTTTTATAGACTAAGTATTCTCTTTTTAAGAATTATCAATTGAAAACCACGGAGGTGGGTGGAAACCATCTATAATGAATACCTATCTTTAAAGACTGGTGTTGGTAGTAGGGTAGGATCTAGCTTAATAATTGCCCTATAAAATATTCTCTGGTTCTGTATAACAAGTAAAATTATTCTAGTCTGCAAGCATCCCAACTTAGGAAAGGGAAAGAGAAACTGAGATTCAGTAATCCATGTTTCCAGAACCTGTTTGTGTAAAAATCATTTTGGGGAGTAGTTTGAACTTTTGCTTCAATAAAGGAGGCATGGAGGTGCAAGGTACACATCACCTTAGAGGAAGAGGTTAAGCTTGCCCTTTCCTATAACGCCAGGAGAATCCATCAGCCTGTATTAGTAAGATTAGCCATCCATTGTGAGCTTCAAAAATGAGAGATGAAAGTCTCTGCTTCCAGATTGTTTTGGTGTGTGGGTTTGGGGAGAATAGGCCGGAGCTAATAAATATCACCCACCTTGAAAGGCAAGCGCCCAGCTAGGTTTTATGTGCATTTCTTGCATCCATTCCCACAGTAGTCCTATGATGTAGGAGTAATTCCCGACTTCAGTTAGGAAACCAGTGAAAATGGGCTTAATAATTGTTTAGGTGACTGGGACCGGATGAGACACGGATATGAGCCCAGGCCTCCATTTCAGAGCTCTTCTACCTCTGTCTCCGCTCCTTTCCAGCTGGGGCCTCATGCTGCTTCGTTCCTCCTCCTTTCTTCTCTCTTAGTGGCCGACGTGCAGGAAACCCACATTCTAACAGTTTGCCCTATGAATCAGCTGCTCGGGCAATGGAAGGCCTGGTGGGGGCAGAGAGGGCCCTTGGTTCCTCACCCCGTGCAGGGAGCAGCACCTGTCCTGTGCTTCCTGCTTCGAACTGTGCAGATTGGACTTCAAGCCTTACTCCTTTCTTCTCTGCCACTTCTCAGGCCAAGAAGTAACTTTTTTGTAGGAAAACATCTTTTACCAGTTAAGATGTCCTCTCACCTTCCTCTCCTACCTCTTCCACAAACACTTTTGGAAAATAATACTCAATCTTGATAAAATTCAGTTGAGCCCATTAGAGGTTGAGTTAAGCTGTGGTTTTCATGAAGATTATTTCTGCCTCCTATTTCTCATGTCCCTTTGTCACCCCACTCCCGCTCACACACATTCACACCCCACACACATGGCTGGACACACACCGCCCAGCTTCACCATGGCTCACTTTAAAATGAGACTGTTAACTTGGCTGAAGGAAATTTCTTAGCTCTTCAGATACTGCATGAAAAGGGCTCTGTTGGCGGCGCACCCTGGTATTTCAAATGTATGCTGGCTAGAAACGACAATTCACTCTGAGTGGTAACTTTCATTGAAATGTAAATTGCCTATACCCAGTCTCATTCTTGTACAATTCCCAGGAAGAAAACAGGCTTTATGTTACAAGTCTTGAAGAGAAAAACTTTCTCCTCACATCTCTTTTTTTAAAAAAAATACCTAACAAGATTGAAAGTGACTCATTTAGGCAGCTCTGATCCATGATAGAGGTTTGTAGATCTAACAATGGAAAATATTCACAGGCATCTTACCATTATGGGACTGTTAGTAATTGGAGGGAGAAAAGATGACTTTGTACCTGGATTGAATGCCGCTATCACCCTTGAATGCCAATTTTCTCTTCAGTTCCTTTACCCACCTGTGAACTACATTAAGACATGTCAAATGGGTGTTTAAATCTAAAAATAAAGTAAGACTTAATGTCCTGTGTTCAGAGTGCTTTTAGAGAGCACTGGGACTTGTAAGCAATGAGGTGGATGTGGAGGGAACAAGGAAGATGCAATGATAGTGGCATAAGACCTCCAAGTCCCACTCAAGTGACCACACATGCGGCCTTAGGCACAACAGAGGCTGTTAGGGCAAAGCCGTGCTGTTACTGTTGTAATAGCCAGCAGGCGCCGGATGTATTATGGGCCTTTTAGAACTTTCCTACTGAATACTGTTTTTTCCTATTCCGACTTTCAAACATGTCCATTCCATTGTTAAAACACTATTGAATCTGTGAGGCAGAATATATCAAAGACACACAGGTTACTTAAAAGGCTCTGGGACCAAAGGGCTGGACAGTCTTGAGCATTTTTCTTTAAATATTTGAGCTTAAACGTATGTTTATCAGCATTCCTGGAAGAAAAGCCCAGAATACATAGCATTTGAGATTTTTACACCTGATTTTTCTAAGACCTGGGGTTTATCCATTGGAAACTCGTAACTGCGTTATCAGATATTTGTGTAGTAGTGAGAGCGGTGTGACTAGGGTGTGCTTTGAAATGGCCTCGCTTCCTCCACTCCTGCTGAGTCTGCCTCCCCTCCAGCGTGCTGTCCTCGCTGTGTTTTAGGTTCTGTATGTGTGGATATGGGGAAACAATCCATGTTATTGTTACTGTTTCCCTGATGGTCAGCACTGACTCTTTATGTGTTCTATAATTGTTTGCCAAACCTTGAAAAGTCTCGTTAGGTCGAATATAATGAGAGAGCCCAGGATTATAATGGGAGAGACCGGGAAGATGCATTTTTTTCCTCATGCTACCTTTATGAAAAAATTGAAACTAATGTGGTAAGTCTGTGAGTTGTGCTAAATTGAGTTGGTAACAGTGTTACAGTTTTATAGGGTTTTTTATTTGTTTGTGAAGGTATTGAAGATCCTGTCTTATAATGTTTCTTACAGTATTTCCATAACTTAGTTCTTTGTATCCTGACATGCACTTGGGTGGTCCTCAACAAGCATCTAGCTGCCATCGGTTGTCCTTCCCCCTTTCCTACTCCCCCACATGCTTCCTACCTTAAGGCGGAGTGAGCTTCTTGTGGTTCTCTGCCTATTTTGTGTGTTTCTGAACATGTTGTCCCCTCTGCTTTGAAAGTCCCTCTTCTTCTTGCATGACTAACTCTGACATGTCCCTTAGGACGGCTGAGGTGGGCCTTTGCCTCCAGAAGTTCACCCTGGTTTTCACTTCCCGCCTCCCACACCTCCACACACACAGCGTTTCTTCTTTGCTTCCTCTTAGATTTCTCTAACACTCAATATACCTTTCTTATCCCTTTCTGCACTGGCCAGTCGCGGTTGACTTGCTCACCTGCCATCCTTCCCCACTTCCATGGTCCCCTCAAACACCCACAGAGCAAGACACAGCCCTGTTCTTTACCTTAAATAGCCTCACAAGAGCCGGTCAGTCAATAAATACCACCAACTGTGTGAATCTGTTGAGGCTGTGAAAAGGGATTCGGAGACATTTGAGATGTATTTGACCCCAGTAAATAGTTCTTACTTGGACTGGGGACATAAGGTTCATCCTTGAGGAAAGTTGCTGTGCTGGGCATAGGGACTGTAAAGTGAGACTCGGGAGGGGGGCGTGCACCTGTGGATGTGTTCAGTTTGCTCTTGCCTGAGTGTGGGGTGTGGGGGTGGTTCATGCCTCCTGTCCCCAGTCCCCAGAGGGCAGGGTGGGAGCAATCACCTTGGTGGCAGAGGCCAGAGAGATGCAGCAGCCCCCCTGTCCACAGGGGATACCTTTCAGTATCCCCAGTGGACTCCTGAAATTGAGGATAGTACCAAATTCTATATATAATATCTTGTTTTTCCTATACATACACACCTATGATAAAGTTTAATTTGTAAATTAGGCAGTTTCATGGATAGATTTATTTTTACCATAGATCTTAGCAACCTCAGCATGTGATTTCTTCTTTTCTTTCCTTATTAGGTCAAGAACTTTCACCTTTTCACTTAAAGAAAGCACTTCATAGCTTCTCTTTGCTATATCCAAACTGCCAGCATCACTATTCTCACACTTCGGAGCCATTACTAAGCCTTATGTTTAAGGGTTACTTGAATATAAGCACCGTGATTCTAAGACAGTCCATCTGCTAACTGAGACACATGCTAAGTGACTAACAGGCCAGGGCCTGTACCACTTGAAGACACTGGACAGGGACGACTCTTGTCCTGGGCGGAGTGATGCAGGATGGTTTGAGACCTCATGATGACACCGAGAATTGTCATGACACAATTGTGATGACACAGCGTGCAATTTAAAACTTAATAATTGTTTATTTCTGAAGTCCTCCACTTAATATTTTTGGACTGCAGATGTCCACGGAAACTGAAACCATGGAAAGCAAAATTGTGGATAAGAGGGGATGAATAGGATTGCTATAAGCTGTGGGAGAGGAGGGGGAGGAGCACAAGGAAAAGATTAACACTGAGAAGGGACAAAGTATTTGGGCGAAAGGTTGGAACAGAGATTTCCTCTTCTGGACTTAGTACTGGGAGGGAAGGTGGCAAGATATTTGAGAAGCTGGTTCTACAAAGCCTTGATGGCTGGGCTGAAATATTTGGGTGTTATCCTGAGGTACATAAGAGTATTTGAAGGTTTCAGAGCAGCAGAGTGATAGAAACAGAGTTTTTGTGATGAGAGGGGAGGGAGGCTGTGGGCGGGGAATGAGGCTCTTGAATAGTCTAAGCAGGAAGCACCCCAACCCAAGAAAACATGAGTCCACTAATTCACCCAGTCAATGAAACTGAGTCCTGTGTTTCAGGCAATAGGGATTCAAAGGGGTGAGTAAAGTAGGGTCCCTTCACAAGAAAGGGCTATGAAAACAGAACCACCTCAGTTATGTCAGTACTGAGAAAATTGCCACCTAAAGGCAAATGCATGGGTGTGACTGGCTATTAGTTAACTGATGTGAGCGGTGGCAAGTCTGCAGGATGCTAAGATCACGAATTGCAGATTGGGCCTTTGTTCACAATGAAATGAATAATAGCCTCTGTAAACTACCATAGTAGCTGCTGCCAGGAGTCCTCCTGATGTTATCAGCTGCGGTCCCTTTTAACTGGTCTTCCTGCTTCTTCCCTTGTCCCCCACCATACTCTGTTCTCAGCACAGCAGCCGGGATGATCCTTTTCAGTCACAAGTCAGATAGTGTTACTTCTGTTCCCCAAACCTCACAGGGTAAAAGCCAGAGTCCTCCCCGTGGTCCACAGGGCACCCCCTCCATTTCCCCTCTGTTCTCTTCTCCTCCTGCACTGCTCACACCGCCCTGCACACACTGGCCCTCCGATCTGCCCGGGATGCTTGCCCTGGAGGCCTCACCACTGCGTGGCTCTAAGTCTAACCTCTCACCTTCTCAAAGTCTGCTCAAATCCCACCCACCAATTTAAAATTGCAGCCTGTCCCCCACCTCACCCTTGGCCCTCCCTATCCCTCTGACACCACTCTACCAATTGTCTTCAAACATGGTACATTGTCGCCATCATCGTCATCATCATTTCTGGTCAGGCCCCCCCACATGCCACCACCACTTCCCCTCATATGCAGGCTCTTTAAAGGGAAGAATCTTTGTCTGCTTTGTTGTGGGTGCATCACAAACACTCAGAACAGTGCCTTCTACAAAACTGAAGCTCAGTGATATTTGATTTGTGAATTGAGATTTATCTGCTATTATTTAAAAAGACCTATTTAACTTTTTCTCCCTAAAATTGGCTTTTGGCAAAGAATAGTTGACCCTGTCACCTCAAAATCCTCTGTATTTTTACCCAGTTGCTGCTTGTTTTCTTCAAATGAACTATTTTCTCTCTGAGATTTTTAGAGCAAAGTTTTATGAAATATGCACAATAACTAGAGAAGAAAATTTGGAGGCAGCTTTTCAAATAAGAGAAACTTGGCAAAAGGGCCCAACCACATTATATCACAGAGGATTTGTGATCTGCAAGACTGGATTGGACTTACTGTAAGAATCTGGCAATGCCAGAAAATATGGCCCCCTGCTTCTCTGGCTTTTCTCTAAGTGCCTTTTAGTCACTCCTGACAACAGTGCCGAGTTCTCCGCCATAATCATCTTGGGGAAGACTTCAGTTACCCCACAATTATATATGCCCCTTACTACTTCATTACCCTTAATTTTGGAACAAAAAAACACACACATGCCCCCAAAACCCAACTAAATAATAAACACGTAATAGAATAGATGGAAACAAAATAATTGCAAAAAAGACAGGACTTTGCAGGGTTTAAAAAATATATTTTACTGTTGTTCTGTTACAGTTATGCCACTCTGTCCCCCTGTGCTCTCCTCTGCCCCGCCCACCCCCTTCCTCCCACAGTCCAACCCACCCTGTTGTCCAAGGTGTTTTCTTTTCTGGCACCTGACCTGTTTTTCTCCCCTGCACATAAACATTGACACACTCACACATGCTCACCTCTCTTGACCAAAAAACGTTGTTTAAGAAAATTTAGACAATCCTAATAGGGAAGTTGGAGATTTGCACAGATAACTTGTAATTAGGTAGCCCGTCACCTTGTAAAGTAAGTTCCATAGGTGAGCTGTGACCTCTCTGAATTCCCAGCTGGAAAGGTCCCAAGTAGACTCTTTTCTTTCCTCAGTGGGGAAAATTCTTTTTTTCTAAGAGCTATTTTTATTGCATAGCTCATTTCTCAATGAGGATGGTATCTTCCCAAGTGGGACAAAAAGTCTTTTTATGTAAAAAGCACACATATATCAACATATAGATATTTACAGTACATGAAGAAATATACAATATATCTACGGTACTAAAAATCTCAGGGGAAGGCAGTTGGGAAAAAAAGACTCAATAACTCCTAGGGGTGGGGGCAATAATAAAAATATGATTGCACAACCCTCGTTCAACCTACACGTGGAGGCACCAGCCTAGAGCATGAAGGGTCTGTTCTGGACTTCTGTCCTTTTGCATGAGGGAAAAAGTTATGTTGATAGTTCAAAAGGGAGATGCACCCAAGGACATGAGTCTGTTAAGAACACAGACATATTGCAATCTCCTGGGCTCTTTTTGGTTGGAGGGACAAAATGGCTTAGGTCACCTGGGGTCCTGGAGGGCTGCATGAAGGACTAGCAGGCAGCAGCAGAGTGTGGGAGTGTGACAAGAGTGTGGGAGCTGTTTGAAATGTCCAGCATTCAGTCATCTCCCCTGGAAGCAGCATGTTCTTTATTCTTCACTTCTTTGCTATTACTGCAGTTTCCTTTGATCTCTTGTGATTCTTTCTCCCTTATTTTAACCCCCTCTTCTAATACACCGATCCTCTCCCCTTCTGTTACAAAGTCCTAGGAGAATCCTTCCATTCATGCTTGAGCAGAGCAGAGTGCCATGGCCGGGTTAGATTTCTGGCCCCTGCAGATGGGCTGCCCTGGGTCAGCTGCAGTGTTGGCCTCCTTGGGGCAGGAAGGTGCCACACGGGATTTGCCTGTCGCTGCCTGTGCCTGAGGGATTTTATGAGGCCACTTCTCTGAAGTTTGTAGTCAGGATTCCCTGTGAGCACAGCATCTGAGGGGGAGGTGGGCATCCTGCGGCTGCACCTGCATGCTAGGAGGCTTACATTATGGGTGTGAGTGTTGGACGCAGGTCATCACCAGAGATTTTCCATTGGAGTTGCCTTCGGCATCTACTTGGACCAAACCTTTGAAGTGTTGTTCAAGCTTCTTAAATTAAAGCTTGCCGAATGCCTTAACATCAGGAAGAGAAAAGTTAGCGGAGACTTTTGAGTATCTTAGAGATGGCTCTTACAGCTCAGATGGTCTCTCTCCTGAGATAGTGAGAAGCTGGAGGGTAGAGACTATTATCTTCACCTCTCTTTCTTCAGCACCTAATATGGCATCTGACGCGCAGAACTATGTCAGCCAACTTTGTGACCTGAGAGTGGTCTTGTGCATGGCAGAGATGGTTAATAGTTTCAAAAATTTGAACATGGTCAAAAGACAGTTGACCCATCTCTAGTCAGGCTGTGGAAAGGCTACATTAAAAAATAAGCATGGGAAATATATTCAAACTTGTTAATTAAAGAAAGGCAAATTATAAAAAACACCCCATTTTACCTACCAAATTGACAAGGATTAAAACATGATCGCCACTCTGTGAGGGTTAAGGAAACGGGCATTCATACCTCGTGTGGGGGAGTATAAGTAAAATCCTTTGGGAGGATGATTTGGCAACAAATATTTTTGTGACACAGCAAATTCTTCCACAAGGGTGGTTATTGCCACACTATTTATAAAAGTGAGAAATAAGCAACCGCATGTCTGGGGATAAGTAACTGGTTAATTAAGTGTGGTAAATATAGATGATGGATTGGGGCCATTGAAAATTAAATTTGTGAAGTCTAATGTTATTGTGTAGCTGAAACAGAATCATACAAGATAATGTCTAACACATATCTTGTATTTATAAAAATGTATACATTTTCTTGGTGTTCATTTTAGTTTTTGCTAGAACAAACATTATAGTTCTTTCTGATATTTTTCAAAATTTCTGGAATTTTTATAATAGACCAAAATCACTGCCATAATCGGGAAAAATTACTTAATAAAACAAAGCACAGCGTATGGAAATGCGAGCACGTCCTGGCCACGTGTGTTGCATGTTGCTGAGTTGGCTGGTTCCTAGTCATCCTGTGAACGAGTGATGCCCACAGTGTCTTTTCCTTAATAGCCCTGCTCAGCGTCTGTAGGCTCATGCTTCTTTTATATAGTCAATCCATCTCACATTTAATCTTCCTCCTTTCCTCCTGCCTTCTGTTTTTCCAAGCACTACTGTTTTTTCCAAAGAATGCTGCCTTCTCATCAAGAGCCAGAGAAGTAAGACAGCTTCTTTACATCATTTTTGCCTCCAGCAATGCTTCGGGCTTAATTTGCTCTAGGACCCACTTACTTGTTTTTCTGGAGGTCCATGGTATCCGTAGAGCTCTCTTCCATCACTGTATTTTTAAATGAATCAATTTTTGTTTCCTGTCAGCCTTCTTCACTGCCCAACTTTTGCATCTGTACGCAGTAATTGAGAATACAAGGGCGTGGGTGACCTTGGCCTCTAATGACACGTCTTTGCTCTTTAATAGACTACACATCACTATAATGCTGTAATGATAACTTTTTTCCCCCAAAGATCTTTCCCCAGTGATTAAATAAGGAAAGTAGTTTGATAAAATGCCCTTAATTAACTATACC
Source organism: Trachops cirrhosus (assembly GCA_028533065.1). Classification (NCBI taxonomy): domain Eukaryota; kingdom Metazoa; phylum Chordata; class Mammalia; order Chiroptera; family Phyllostomidae; genus Trachops; species Trachops cirrhosus. The sequence continues at coordinate 150,008,821 of CM052540.1, read as the reverse complement.
ATTTTATAGGTTATTGAAAGAGAGAAACAAATAGAGGCAGCAAGGAACAGCAGAAGGAGTGAAGACTTCTCAGTTAGACGGTCCTGGGTTGGATCATGGTTGTGACTGTGAGACCCTTGGGCGCTGGACTTGCAGTTTTCACATCTATGGAATGGGTATACTGTCCCCATCTTTCCAGGGCTTTTGGAAGGAATAATGAGGTAGCATGTATGAAGCGCTTAGCACGGAGTGCGACTCACTGGACAGGTGGCTCTGAGGAGGAGAAACCTCTCAGGAGGGGTATAGCATATTTTTTAAGAGAATCAAACTCGAAAACCATGAATTAGGAAGTGATTACTCAATTTACAGAGAATGACTATTATAACGGTGTAGTCCTTTTTTATTCTTTAAACTTAGCTGCTTAAAACAACACACATTTATCATCTCATGGTTTTTTTGTGTCAGAAATCAAGCCACAGCCTAACTGGGTCTGCCACTTAGGGTCTCCGGGTGCTGCCCTCAAGAGGGTGACTGGAGGTGGGTTTTCCTCTGACAACTAGAGAAGCAGCTACTTCCCTGCTCATGTGGTTGTTGGCAACATTCAGCTTCCTGGGCTTGTAGGGCCAGTAGCAGTTTGCTTCTTCAAAGCCGGTAAGTGGGCAGCAAGAGAAAGACAAGCACAAATTTGCCTGCAAGATGGAGTCTTCTATAACACAGCATACTCATGGGGGTGACAGTCGGTCACCTTTGCCACATTCTGTTGGTTAGAAGCAAACCACAGGTCCTGCCTGCACTCAAAGAGACTGTGCAAAGGTGCAGGCACCAGGACGCGGGATCACATCAAAGGGGTCTGTTTGCTACGAGTGGAATTCACAATCCCATGTTTCAAACACAGTAGAAGCACATGCACGATTTTAGAAAGTGATTTGGTTGGGGAAAACTTTAGCTTATATCCCAATAACACCGATTGGAAAGCAAGATAAAGCCACACTGGGCTGGTTTAATACAATTGTTGAAGGCCAGTAGTTCTGCCTTGTGCAGCTGGGAGGTTGAGGACGTAACTCTCTTCCTGGAATTATTTGGTTATCTGAGATCTTCCAACCCAGCGAGTGTTTGGGGGACTCAAGAGTTCCTATTTTATAAATAATGGGTAACTGAAATATCACTCCAAAGGCGATTTTTCCACCCTTTCCTAAATGTTGGGGTACTTTTATTATTTGTGCAGTCTTTATGATAGGTATTGACTTCACTGAAAGTAAACATTGTTTTGTCTCACCCAGGTTCATTGTTACACTTGAAACTTTCATTTGTTCTCTAGATATTTTTTTAAAAAGCCATTCGTTTTGTTTGTTTTTAACTTGGCATTCTTAGATAAGAAATACAGCATTTGGTGTTCTCTGCCAGGTTCCCCCTCCTTACACTAGCTCAGAGTGTACCTTACACTAGCTGTTAGGATTAGTCAACTCTCCTCTGTATAGGAAAATGTTGATGAGTCACGCTAACAATTTCATGGGTATCATAAAAGCCCAAATGAGATTGCTATTTGAGACCAGCACACTGAGATGCAAAACAATAATGTTTTAAAGGTACATATGTAATCCAGAAGACAAGGAAGGGTGATGATCACATACCCTTAAGCCAAAGGTTAAGAGTTGCTGATGAACGTTAGAACTTATTTCCTTCTGGGAACAGACGTGCCGGCCACCACATTATGGCACTTCCCATGGCTGCAGGTTGGGGTCCTGGTAATTCAGCACGGGAACATCTTGTAATTTCCACTCACTCAGCAGCCCCTAAGGTCTGGCTGATAGACCAAACTCAGCAAGGCAGTGTTAAGTCATCTTACATTGCAGAAGTCCTGCATGTGGCATGTGGAAAAGCCAAGCCTCCCAGTTCTCTGACCAAAGAGCCTGTGTAGCCCTCACATCCATGTTCTGGTGGTGCATAGGGAGCCTCTTAGAGTGCAGAATGGGGACATGCTTTAGCATTCTCTTGGGCCACTTGGTTGCCAGAACACATGGTTGGACCAAAAAATATCAAATATTTCCATTTTTCTTTGTTTTAAAATTTTGTTAAAAAATTTTATTGATAGATATGAGAGAGAGAGAAAGAGACAGAGAGAGAGAGAAAGACAGAGAGGGAGAAGGAGGGAGGGGGAGAGAGAGAGAGAGAAATTGAGATTCATTTGTGTCTCCACTTACTTGAGCATTCATGGGTTGATTCCTGTATATGCCCTAACTGGGGATTGAACCTGCAACCTTGGTGTATTGGGATGACACTTACCTGGCCAGGGCTTCCATTTTTCTTAATGCCACACATTTACATAGTGCTTAACTTTCTGGAGAATTTTTAATCTCTTCTTGACAGGGTGAATTCATCCAAAATGTGGAGATAAGGCAGATGGTATTATATCCATTTGACAGATGAGGAAACCAAGGCTCAACCACTTGACTTGTTCAGGATTGTGTTGCACTCCTGTAGCAGAGACATAAATAGAGCCAAGGCCTCCTCCTTGTTCAAAACCTCAGACACCTTTTATTAATAAATTGTGCTGATCTCCACTTCTTTTCCTCATTGAAAAATGAAACATTCTAAGAGGAGAAATTCTTCCACCTTCCTATGAGAGATCTGAGAAATGTTGCTATGGTATTTAAATACCATAGCATGTTATCTGTGTAGTTTTTCGAAGCACGACATCATCACACACATGCACACATGCCCACCAGCATTTGATGAAAGGCTGCAATTTCAAGGTAAGGCAGTATCAAGGCACACAAACAAGGTAGTCTGCTTTCTAACCTAGCTTAGCTCAAATTGTTATTGAGAGGGTGAGACCACAGTAAATACTCAAATGTTAATTACCTTTTTCCCTCTCTTAAGTATATTTTAATTATTATGCTATTATGTTTTTCCCATTTCTTTTCTCCCCTTTATCCCCCCTCTGCCCTGCACCCCCACCCTGCCTTCCAGCATTCCATCCCCCCCTCACTTAGTTCATGTCCGTGGGTTGTACATATAAGTTCTTTGGCTTCTCTGTTTCCTATACCATTCTTAACCTCTCACCATCTATTTTATGCCTGCTGATTATACTTCTTTTTCCCTGTACTTCCCCACCCCATTCTCCCCCTCCACCTCCCACTGAAAACCCTCCATGTGATCTCCATTTCTCTGGTTCTCTTCCTGTTCTAGTTGTTTGCTTAGTTTTTGTTTTTATTTTTTAGGTTCAGTTGCTGACAGTTATGAGTTTGTTGTTATTTTACTGTTCATAGTTTTTGATCTTCTATTTCTTAGATAAATCCCTTTAACATTTTATATAATAAGGACTTGGTGATGACAAACTCATTTAACTACCTTATCTGGGAAGTACTTTATTTGCCCTTCCATTCTAAATGACAGCTTTGCCTGAGAGAGTAATCTTGGATGTAGGTCCTTGCCTTTCATGACTTAAATACTTCTTTCCAGCCCCTTCTTGCCTGCAAGGTTTCTTTTGAGAAATCTGCCGATAGCCTTGTGGGCACTCCTTTGTAGGTAACTCTCTCCTTTCCTCTTGCTACTTTTAAGATTCTCTCTCTTTTTCTTTTTTTTAAAGATTTTATTTATTTATTTTTAGAGAGGGGAAGGGAGGGAGAAAGAGAGAGAGAGAAACATCAATGTGTGGGTTGCCTCTCACATGGCCCCCACTGGGGGCCTGGCCTGCAACCCAGGCATGTGCCCTGACCGGGAATTGAACCTGCGACCCTTTGGTTTGCAGCCCACACTCAATCCACTGAACTACGCCAGCTAGGGCAAGATTCTCTCTTTATCTTTAATCTTGGGTAATTTAATGATGATGTGTCTTGGTGTGTTCCTCTTTGGGTCCAATTTCTTTACGATTCTTCCTGGAAGTCTATTTCCTTCGCCAGATTGGGAAAGTTTTCCTTCATTATTTGTTCAAATAAGTTTTCAATTTCTTGCTTTTCCTCTTCTCCTTCTGGCATCCCTATGGTTCAGATGTTGGAACGTTTAAAGTTATCCCATAGGTTCTTAAGCCTCTTTTCATTTTTTTGAATTCTTGTTTCTTCATTCTGTTCCAGTTGGATATTTATTTCTTCCTTTTGTTCCAGATCATTGACTTAAGTCCCAGTTTTCTTCCCTTCACTGTTGGTTCCCTGTATGTATGTTCTGCTTTATTTCATTTTGTGTAACCTTCATTTCTTCCTTCATTTTGTGACCAAGTTCAATCAGTTCGGTGAGCATCCTGATTACCAGTGTTTTGAACTCTGCATCAGATAGGTTGGCTATCTCCTCATCATTTAGTTCTTTTTCTGGAGTTTTAATCTGTTCCTTCATTTGGGCCATATTTCTTGGTCTTAGTGCACCTGTTATGTTGTAAGGGGGCAGAGCCTTGGGTACTCACTGGGGCGGGGCACCCCTCTTTGCTGCATTGTGGTGCTGTGTGTGGAGGAGGGGCCAGAGGGGGAACAATGCTGCTCAGCTGCTCCGCCATAGCCCCACTTCCCAACCAACTCTCCTGTGAGACTGGGCATTTCCCCCACCATCACAATCCCCACAGTATTTTACAGCCAGTTTTGAGTCGTTAGCTTCCCGTTTAGCCAGCCCTGCCTCACCCATGCCATCCACCGCCTTGCCACGTGTCCTCTCCTTTGGCTGCCCGTCTCCCATGTCCACTCCTCCTACAGGTCTGGGCGAATGTTTCTGTAACTCCTTGGTTGTCAGAGTTCCATGCAGTTCGATTTTCTGTCACTTCTGGTTGTTTATTGTTTTCAGATTGGTTGTTGTCCTTCTTTTGGTTGTGTAAGGAAGCAAAGCATTTCTACCTTTGCCTCCATCTTGGCCAGAACTCCCTAATTTCCTTTTAAAAAGAAAAAAGCAGGAGCACTTGTTTCAGTTGCCTCTGTGACATGCCCCCACTTCTGGAGTGTGGACATTTCCTCATTAGTTAAAGATGCTGGCTAGAGAGTGGCTGCATTTGCTCCCCGGTGGAGGCAGTGACCTTCCATAGCAAGACCATGTCACTAGCTAAGGACTTGTTGTAGAATTGTCATAACATAATTCTTTTTCTATTACAGGAAGCTTAGAAATGCATAAAAATAAATTTTATTTACAACCTTACCTTATAGAAATAATGAACATTTTGGTATTTTTGTCCCCTCTTTCTTTTTTCAACTTTAAGTATTTTTGTGTGAGAAATCTATCATGCCTTTAGAAATGCATAGAACACAGCTTAAGGAGTACTACACATGTGGGTGTCCGTCGCCCAGCTGAAGACCCAGAGCACTGCCAGCGTCTACGAGCCCCCTGTGCCTGACTCTTCCATTTCATTTTCCAAAATCAACTTAAGTTTTCTTTATGTAGTTTCATATCGTGTTCTTTTTTCTTACTTTATCATTATCATTTTCATTATCCTTTTCTCTGTGTTGTCATCAATTTAAGTTGCTTTCTTATCTTTGGAGCTTAAAGTAATCACAGATCATGGACTAGCCTTATCCTAATGATAACTGCTACTGGTAACCTAATGTATGCCAGATACTCTGCCTTAAATACTTGTCCTCTTTAAATTTATAGCACCCTATGAGACCGAGTTTCAGAAAGTTTAAATTGCCAAGGTGATATAATAAGCAATGGAACTGAGATTGGAGCCCACATAAGTCTGTTTCCAAAATCCTTGCCATTTCTACCCCAAGAGGCTTCTTTATAAACTACGCATTGAAAGCACAACACACATTTATGGAATTGGCCATTAAAAGTAGTATTTATGATGAAATCTAAGCAAAAACAAAGCACATGACTAGGCTGTAGTTTTTAGATGGTGCTGGTGCCAGAAATATCCAAACAAGAAATGTGTGTGTTTTGGGGGCGGGGCGCAGAGGAATAGTATGATTTCTTGACAATCAGAAGAATATTTCATGTAAAAGGTCTGGTTTCATCTGAAGGATCTATCGTGTTGGGTTGTCTGGTGCTCCCCCACCCCAAATACTGTAGAGCACAGCCTGAGCTTTTCCGTTCCAAGCAGCTCTCCTGCTGCGTTTGCTACAGTTGCGCATCTGTAATTATAGTGCAACCTGGGAGGGAGCTGCTTTCCTCCTCTGCCCATGGAGACACTGCCCTTGGAGGTCTGGAAGAATGAAATGGTTGCTATGGTTGCTGTGGCAGCAACAGTGTTGAGCTCCAAGTTGACACCAAATTTGTGCTGCTTCTGTGAGGAAAAAGCAGGGACTTGATTTGCACAGATACGATTGCTCATTATATTCTGCAGGTAGAGTCACCTGTGGCATCCTTGGATATATTCATGAACACTACGATTTGTATAGAAATAGAATGTGAATAAAAGGCTGTTTCCTTAGGTAAAAAAAATAGTATCTCTCTTGTAACAACTTATAGTTCTTGGGTGATGCCATGTAGCTCTTATTAAATTTAGAGAGGCTGCATGGTTCCACTCATCAGTGTTCATTTCTGTAAGCATCACCTTCAGCTTTGCCACAGTTTCTTTTTGAAGTATGTAAATTCACTGCCTGGGATGGTGAATAACAAAACACTAGTAGGATTTTTTCAAATGGCCACTAAATGCCAGCAGCCACCACCACTTGCTGCGGACAATAGAAGGAGAGGAGGAAGACAGTCACCACTTGTATACACGTTTGAATTCTTACACTGTAGGTGTGCAGCCTAAGTAATACTGTAATCAGTTTTAATTCAGTTAATCATGCTTGAATTGCAATAGGGTTTCAAAACTTTATGGGTATAATAAAAATAGTTTGTGTCCTGACATCATGTCTGAAACATGAAATAGTTTGTTTTTTTTTTTAAAGTTAAACTTCAGAATGTCTTATCAGAGGTTACTCCTGAATATAATAAATCTAATATGAAGTTCACATTGACTTTATTTTTTAATTCTATTGTTAACATTTTCATTTTCTTATTTAATTAAATTTTAAATTCATTTACCAGGGGACAGATCGACTTTGGATGCCTTGCCTTCCTATGTCAGAGTGGGGTCTTAGAAAGAAAGGAAGTCTCACCGTTGCCCTTCTTTCCAGCCACACTGGCATTTCCATGTTGGGCAGGTGTTTTCCTGTTGGTTGGTGGTGTTTGGAGGTGTCTGCCTAAAATCTTGTATCCCATAAGATTTTATCTGATGGCCGGGTTCTTTCTTTCTTTTTTTTTTTCCTATTTTTTAAATATATTGATTTGAGAAAGAGAGAGAGAGACAGACAGGTATCAGCTTACTGTTCTACACATCCATGCATTCATTGGTTGATTCTTGTATGTGCACTGGACCAGGGATCAAACCTGCAGGCTTGGCATGTTGGGATGGAACAACACTGTAACCAACTGAGCTACCTGGCCAGGATGCTGGATTCTTTCCAAATGCTCTGCTACAGCTGCTGAATCCCTGAACTTGAACGATCAGTGCTGGCATTGACTTCAGCAGTGGCCTTGACTTTTAGAGCATTGTGTGCTGACAGAGGAGCATGCCTCATCAAAGCAATATCAGGATAATGTTCAGGCAACAGGCCTACGAGTGTTTCCTTCCCACCCAACCCTCCCTACCCTTGTGTTTCATCAGCCTTCTGCCACTGACTTCTGTTTGACAACTCCTATCCTGGTGATAGGGGCAGGCAAAAATAGTTGGGTACAGCTCAGCTGAGTGCCTTCAAAGTGGGCGAGAGCTAGGGAGCTCGTTACTCTGTCTCCCTACTGCTCAGTTATCTACTGATGAGGCCCTGTCACCTGTCTGATCCATGTCATTACAAGTATTCTCTTGCCACTCTCCCCCACATGTGCTAGCTACTCTGTGTAACCAACATTTAAGTGTGGCAGTTCCTCAAGGCTCAGTCCCAGGCTTGCTCCTCTCCTCAATCTGTACTTTCTCTTTGTGCTGCAGATGGACGTAGGTGAGATTTCCTGATGACTTTTCCTTGCGCCCCAGACCTGTGTGTGTCATTGCACACTTAGCCTTCTCCGTGTCTGGGTCCTATTTCAAACTTTAAATGCTCACATTCAAACTCCTGACTTTGTAACATCCCCCACCCCCAACTATAACCTTTCCCCCAACAACAAAATCACAAGTTTGGCCCTCTCCAACTTCCCCTAACAACAAAATCACAGAATTGGTCCTCTCAAAATCCTCTTCGTATGAAATGCACCATCATCCACTCAGTTTCATAGCCTGCGAGTCCACCACCATCTTTCCCTCACCCTCTCTATTCAAGAGAGCCTATATTATATCAGTTCTGACTCCTAAACCTCTCCTTAATATGGCCTTAAAGGCCCAGCATGGCCCTGGCTGGATGGCTCAGTTGGTTGAAGTGTTGTCCAGTACACCAAAAGAATGTAGGTTTGATTCCTGTCAGCACACATGCTGGGTTGAGGGTTCGATCCTCAGTCGGGGTGCATATGGGAGGCAACACATGGATCTCTCTCTCTTTCTCTCTTCCTCTCTTCCTTTCTCTCTAAAATCAAACATATTCTCTGGTGAGGATAAAAAAAAGGTTCAGCATGATCTGATTCTGCCCCATTCACCTACCTCCATCCACTGCCAGTGCCTAACCCCCAGCCGTACGGCCACTCTCTGTCTCTTAGGTGGATCCTTCCCACATTAAAGCCCTCACCTAAGACCCCAGCTGCTAAAGTGCCCTCTCCCTGGCTACTGCCCGCCGTCCTTCTGATTTCATGTTAAATCTCGTGTCCTTAGAGGAGCCTTCCCATGATGCTCAGATGAGGTCAGTCTCCATGGTTTAAGCTCACAGAGGCTACATGGCTCCCTCAGAAGAGCTCTATCCCACAAAAATAGGACCATGCCTTTGCTTGCAGTGTATGCCCAGGGCCAGCACAAGGTATGCCCTTGGCAATTATTGTCTAGTGAATGAATGATACCAGGCACTGTGCCACACAGTTTACACACATCGTCTCATTTAATCCTCAGAATAGTGCTCAAATTGCTTAAGAAGCTTGCCACTCTGGGAGCCAGGCACAGTGGGGGAGTGACCCAACTTCCAAGCCCCGTACGGTGCCTGGTACATAGAAAGTGTCCAATTAATGTTTAACTAAATATTAAGAGCCTGAACAGTTGTGTAGCCAAGACCTCATCCCATAACTAATGATGATTCCTGTCAAAAGTGTGTGGGTTGCTGAGTACAAGGGCTGGGCTGGGGCAATGTTGACAAGAGATAGGAAGAAAGGTGGGTTGCAGCAAAGGCTCTTTCTACTCCCATCACTGGCTTTCTCAGGCAAGAAATGGTTGCTGCTGTTCGTGTTATTAGTAATAAATTTGTGATGGTAAAAAGAGAAATGTACAGGGCTTCTCATAAAGGAGAGTGATGGAGGATTTGAAGAGACTTGCATTCTATGGATGCTATTTCCTTAGGGTAGTTTCTGCTATTCAAACAAATGTCCTTAAATAATAAGCTTGGGGAACTGTAGGACTGGATCAGCAGATTTTGCTGCCAAACCTCTAAGTGACATTCCAAGTCCACTTTCCACTGCTTCCTGCGATGGTCTGCCCTCCAGAGCTGCACCAATTTATTCTTGATATCTGGGCTTGTAGCTTTTAATCAACTTGCTTTCAGCTCCTTTCCTCTCTCCCATTTTAGTTCTTAATCATTTCAGACCCCATTTATTTACTCAAGAAATTTTTATTGAGCACCCAGTATATTCTAAGGAAGTTTTCCAGGGTAGTATTGTTAACAGCAATAAAAAATGTCTTCCTGGAGTGAATGTTCAGAGATGATTGGCGTAGGTGCCTTTCATAGAATCTTTCGGGCAAGAACATACATTACATTTCAGGTCATATCTAAGGGGCTGCAAAGATGGATTCTTGTCATTCTCATCTTCTTTGTCTGTGAGAGACAGAAAGACAAAATATTTGAAGATAGAAATTTTAGTAGAACTTGACCATTAGCCAAAAGATAAAATTTGCCATTACAGGAGAAGGTTCTGAGTCCTATCCCAAGCTAGTTGCTGGATACCCAAACACGAGAGAGTAAGGTAGATTCAAAGTGTGAAGTTCACACTTCAGGTAAGTCTGCTGTAGCATCAGGGGGAAAACGTAACCCCCTCCCCTCGCCAAGCAGCCCTGTGCTTCACGTGCTCCCGGTCCCTCCTCCGTGTTGAGCTGACTCAGGCTAACCTTTCCATTTTAGTAGCTAATTTTCCAGTCTGTGAAATCAAAACCTTTTAATTGCTTTCTTTATTGGTAACCTTTAAGAGATAACTTGGACTTCTTGGTGTCAGTCTCTAAAGAAACCAACTCCGAAGATGTGATATTATCTATTGAATTAGGAAAGGAAAAGCTAATTAGAACTACAGGGAGATTGGAGGGTTCCCAAATGTTACTAGCCTTAAGTGAGGATGCGGATATTCAGCTTATTAGATTCTTCAATAAATCTATGTCATAACGTTTATTAAACACATTTTTCTTGACAATGGCAGTATTTTGCCTCTAACAACTATTTGCTATGTCTATGAGTCTTATAAAATGTTATCTTTGAATTACCATAGCCTTGGCTAGTTTGAATGCTTCTTTTTGGTAGAAAACTTAAGAGACCATGAAACAATTCATAGTTACCACTTACTGAGTGCTTCCTCTGTTCCAGGCACTGTTAAATATTTTAATCATGTTATCTTAGTCCTTAGAGCACTCCTTTGAGGAACAAGGTATTGTTCCCAAAACACAATTTTTTAAAAACCCCTGTGTTTTCAGAGATTAACTTATTCAGGGTCAGGGCAGGAAGAGAAAGCTCTGGACTTGAACCAGTTCTGTCTGCCATGAATACTCTTTATAGGATGAAATCTTGCATATTAAAACACTTAAATAGGTTTGTGAGTATGTTTAACATTGCTAGAATTCCTTATAAGAATATATTCATAGCACTGAAGTTCACTAGTGCCTCATCTTTCAAATAAGCCACAGAAGTAATTGATCTGACACAGTGAGAGTCAGTCAGAGCCCTCATGCCAGCTGGCACCTTAAAAAGCTAAGCCTGAACAGGCTACATATTCCAACTGTATGACATTCTGGAAAAGGCAAAACTATGGAGATAGCAAAGAGATCAGTGGGTGCCAGGGACTCGGGGAGGGACAGAGGCATGAATATGTGGAACACAGGACATGCAGGGCCGTGAAAGTATTCTCTATGGTACTGATAAGAGGGGATGTGTGTCATTATACCTATGCCAAAACAAAACCCACAGCATACACAGCAGCAAGAGTGAGCCCTAATGTAGACTACGGGCTTCAGTTAATAATAATGCCTCAGTGTCATCAGTTGTAATAAATATTACCACCCTAATCCAAGATGTTAATTAATAATAAGGGAAACTGGGAAGTGGGGATGGGGAGTATATGGGAAATATCTGTACTTCCCTCTTAATTTTTCTGTAAACCTAAAACTGCTCCCAAAAAAGGGTCTTTTTTTTTTTTAAAGTGAATTTTCCAGTCTTTCCCTCCAATTTCAGGATTTCCTTCACTTTTAAAATTACTGACCCCAGGTCCTAAAATGCCAATCACATTTAAAATTTCTCTGCCCTTCATTCATACCTGATATTTTGCTGTCTCTGTGGATGACCATTTCCCTATCTGCTTTTTCCCCAGCTGCCAGTATGCTAGCTGCTTGCATTTGGTCTGCCCACTCTCAGCCTGTCCTGCACGCTGCCATCCGATCAGTCCTCCTGACATGGAGCCTCAATTCTCTTCCTACCCTCCCCAGAAACCTTTGCCTGTGCCCCTCTCCCACCTCAGTTTCTCTGTCATCTGTGTCAGATGGCCTGTACTCCATGAAATCTTGTTAGAAGCAGTTGCTTCTTGAAATCAGAAGTGATCTCCGGTGCACATTGCTCATCACGTTGTTGACGTTTGTTCTAATGGCCTTCTATTAAACACTGGGCTGCACTGCATTTGCCTCTCCCCTCCCCACCCAATCAGACTGTGTTATTTGATGGTAAAGACTGGATTTTCCCTCCACCATTGTGCTCGAGTCACTGGAGTGCCCTGAATACAGTAGTAGGCCCTCCAAGAATGCATTCAGCTGAATTCAATGTATCTATGTTCCCAGTTTCTTTATCCAGGGCTCTGCCAGTAGGTGAAATGAAAGAGAACCCCATTGCCCATGTGACAGGCATTGTGAGACACGGAACAATAGTCGAGATGTTTCTGACGTTAGAGTGTTGTAATTTATTGGTGTTTGATTGCTGGCACATTCATTTGGGATCTGTAACCACTACTTTGGCTGCCCTTAAATTTGGTCTTAAGAGTTTAGATCAGCATTAACAATTTTTAAAAAGTACATTTTGAGCCAGTCAAACATCTATCCACATGCCTTTCCAAAAGAAATCCTTGTTTGCATCAGAAATGGGCACCTTTGCTACATTTCCTATTAGAAGATTGAAAATGAAATATAAATGATGCAGTTGCATTGAAAACTGTTTACATACTTTGAAGATTGAGGAATCTTGTGATTATTTTGTCAAGTCATTCTTCTAGAAAGAATTTTTTTTAACCTTTTGAGGCTTAGTCCAGTAAAAGATGTTCAACTGAATGAAAATGAATTGCACCTAGCTCCTAGGTCTGTTTCTTTATCTCAGGCAAAAGGTAGGGTGTGAGAAAGAGTAGTTCAGTTATTAACCTCCAACATTTAAGAGTTCAGCTTGAGGAAAAATAATTGACTGGAAAGACTATATTTAGCTCGAGGGCAGAGGTAAAGAAGTATGCATCTATAAAGCCAAGTTTGTTTCTTATTTGCTTTCAAAATTATTTAAGCAAAGCACATTTCACCAAGTTGAATTTCAACTTGAGAGATGTCCAGATGTTAAGTGGCAGGACTCCAAATACTGAATGTGCTGTGCTTTCGGAAAAAATAGTCATTTTTTGTTTTGTTTTGTTTCTTTAAAAATAAAGGTCAAGAGAGATATCAACAGGAAAGTTAGAACAGAAGTAGATTTATAGATATAGATGTTCTCATTGAGGAACAAGGGGTAATCTTTTAAAAAGGAGCAGTTTAATAATAGTATGTAGGAAATGGCCTTAAAGATTTTAGTTGATTGTAAACTCACTATAAATCAATAATGCAATTTGGCTGCCAAATAAGCTACTAAAATATTAAGTTGTTTTAATGTTTTGAGAAAAGTTACATATCCTAGTAGAGTTGCAAGGGCTACATACTTTTTGAGGCTTTATAGTTGTTTGACTCACAAAAAAATCACAAATCTATAACAAAATGTAAGTCAACTCATAATATTTGTCTCTCATGAAATTTGATGTCTCTCATCAAATTGCAGGATTATATTTTAATCGAAATTGTTTGTAAGTTCCCCAGGATGATAGAAACATTAATTGCTCAAAAAGCCCAAAACATAATGAGAATAGTAGAAAAGGTGTTGAGGGGTGGGGGAGGAGAAGGCGTATGAGATGGGAAATTGTCCAAGGCATTCTTAGTGCTCTAAAACAGAGCAGAAGATAGCTATGGAAGATGTTAAGTGACAACTTGACATCAGCGAGTTAGATCTGAGAGTTTTACAAATGAATTTCCTTTGCAGGTGGAAGTGCTCCATAAAGAGAAGAAAATCAGGTGGCTGTTTTTGGTTGTCTGGTTGCTTTCCCAAGAAGAGTGGCTGTTTTACCTTGAAATTTTGTTTCCAGTGCCAATTAAAAAACAACAGCAACTTACTTTTGGTCTGACTTTCCTGCTGATAATCTCTCTTGCCCTTTATTTTTAAAGAAACAAGATGCTTCCATTTGTAAATGCTTTTAAAAAAATAAATACATACAGAAGGCAAGATAGTGGCCCCCTTCTCCATTGAATGTGGGATTCCTAAGCAGCTTGAAGAGAGGGAACAGTTGGGTCTATGCTACCTTCTGAGTTCATTTTTGTTTAAATTATAAAGTATACACTGAGCTTCATTTTTTTTGCTTATGATTTCCAATAGTTCCAGCATCATTTGTTGAAAAGACTACCCTTTCCCATTGAATTGCATTTGTACTTTTGTCAAAAATCAGTTGATAGTATTTGTTTGCTTCTATTTCTGGACTATTCAGATCATTGATCTGTGTGTCTATCCTTTTGCCAATATTATGGCAAGTCTTAAAATAGGGTAGCATGAGTCCCCTAGCTTTCTTTTTAAATCAAAATTGCTTTACCAATTTAAACTATTTTGACTTTTCATATAAAGTTTATATGACTTGTCTATAGTTCAAAAATATCTGGGGTTTTAAAAATTAATTTATTTTTTAATTACAGTTTAGAGTTAATATGATTTTGTATTAGTTTCAGGTGTCAAGCATAGTGGCTAGATAATCATACTTTACAAAGCATTCTCCCCAATATTTCCAGTGCCTACCTGGTACCATACACAGTTATTACAATATTATTGGTTGTATTCCCTGTGCTCCACTTTGCTCTGGTGGGATTTTTAAATTGAGATTGTGTTAAATCTATAAATCAACTTGAGAATTGACATTTTAACTATAGTAAGTCTTCCATGAACCATGTAGGTCTCTCCATTCATCTATGTTGTCTTCGGCTGTTCCATCAGTGTTTTGTAGTTACCTCTCTTTTTAAAGTGGAAGCATTTGTTGATTCTGATTCCTTTGGCATTTTTCACCTTTCTTCTTCACAAAAATGTTTTTAAAAATCTGATTTCATTTTCATTAGGGACACCAAAAAATTCTATCATTTGCCCAGATTTCCATCTTATTTAGTGCTGGACTTAGGCCCTTAATGATAGAATGCCCCCCTTCACAGGGCAGTGACCATGTGTACCAAGCCCACTGGTCAAGCCAACTTCTCATAAGTTACAACAGAACAGAGTGCATCCTCTTGTCACCATTGCCTATTTCTCTCCTCTTTGTTTTAAGTTACAGTTTCTGTCTTTGGGGAAAAGCAGGCAAAATCTAATTTGTAATGGATAGAACCAGTTGTCCATTAAACAATAGAAAACTGAGTCATAAAATCTGTCTTCATAAAACTCCTCCATACTTTTGGAAAATGAGTCATTTTTAGGCAGCGTCTGAAGTAGAAAGTTGCCAGAAAGTGATCTAACTTGGATCAGCCTGATGATTTGTACAAGTTTCAGGACCCCCGAAGAGAAAGTATGAAGAACCAGAGACATCGTACGCATGTCTGTGTGCCAGGGTCATCAGTCCATCAACACAAGCCAGTGTAGCATTTGGAATGTTCTAGTTCAGTTTTTCTCAAACCTTCGTTTACTTCAGAATCACCTGGAGAGCTTGTTATAAAACACAGGTTGTTGTGTCTCATCCCCTGAGTTTCTGATTCAATGGGCTCAAGAATGTACACTTCTAACAAGTTCCAGGAGTTGTTAAGGCTGCTGGTTTGGACACCACTCTGAGGTCCATTCCTCTTGTTTATCTGTGTCACTAAAAAGAATTGATCATTTAAAAAATGCAGCCAACTGAATCTTCCTTATTTCTTACATGTTTACAATGAAATCATTCTCATAAGGGAAGGCATGGATTTATTCTTAGTAATCTCGGGTTGTTGAATGGAAACAGAAGCTCCTGCACTCAGGAACCCCATTTATTGCGAACAGGGACTGAGGCAAGAAAAGCTGTGTCGCGTTGCTGTCTGCCCTCTCCTTTGGTCAAACCGGGATGGGAGAGGTCCCTAGAAATTTAACAGATTATTATTTTAAGATTAGATCACAGGTCCTCTTGCTGATGGGAACTATAAGATGTTTGAATTTCTTTCATTCAGTCAAAGAATTTCATGCTAAAATTTGTAGATTGAATGCAGACTTAACTTGGATACAGGCCAAAAAATTCAATGGCATTCAAAAAAGAATTTACAGGGTGACTCAGCAGTGACTGAAAGGTTGACTCCTATGTGTCTTGATAAAACATAAATAGTAAGGTAGGGTGGAAAGATCAATCAGTAACCAAGGAAATCTGTGTACACAGCTTATGTTCCTTGGACGTCAGTGCAGTGACCTTGGGTAAGTCATTTATTTGAGTTGTGGTTTGGTCAGAAAACCAGAGTTTTTGGAATAATCAATCTTTTAAGTTCCTTTCTGGTTTTGAAATGTTATGTTCTTTATATTTCTATTTACTTCCAACTAAGTAAATTATGCCTTTTTTTCTTTCCCTATCATTCATCCCCATTATAAATTGAATGCCTTTCCAAAAACTGCATAATGTCCTAATATCAGAAAGAGAGAAAATATAATTAGCAAACACCCAACTTTCCTTTCAGTATTAATTTTCATTATAAAGAATGATATTTCAATATAAATAATGATATTTCAACCATGCTCTATGTCCTGTTCATTAAAGATCTCGCCATATCAAATTCTTGCTACCTGTGTTGAAATAGGGAATTTGCACGTCTTCCTAAAAAGCATACACTTACTTTTGTCTGCAGATGTCAAGCAGACATGACACAGCTGAGTAACAGATGAAAGTGTAGCTTTTGCACATGTGACTAGGGGTGGGGGATTCTCATCACTGTGCAGTCAGCTATGCAGAAGTGGCTCAGCTTCCATCATCTAGCACTGAACAGAATGGGAGGGTCATCAGCAGTCTACTCTGGAGCCTACTTTTCTAAAATACTTTGAAGAGAAAAGTTTTAATCTAGTAAGTAGTGAAGAGTTCCTGATTAATAATCACATTTCTTTGAATTGGCTTAAATTGAGACGATTAAGAAACAAAGGTGGGGTGAAGATTCAAGATTTTAGAGATGTGTTACACCCTGATTCAGGTGGTTGTTCACCCTTTGGGCCCAGGACACACTGGGCTTCATTCACCTGTGTTCTGAGGCAGACAAGATTGGACAGATCCAAGTGCCCTCTGCCCAAATATCTCTTACTTACAGATTTAAGAAATCATATTCAAGCAGGAATCTGCACACGGTAAGATCTCTTGAGGAGTCTGTAAATGTGAGGCATCTTCCCCGAGAAGGGTCTGGTCCTTGTTGGCTCACTCACTGTGAGGAGGCCCCCTGTAGGGCACAGGCCAGCCCCCTCTCAGATTCCCCTAGAAGTCCAGCAGAACTCTGGCCTTGGTGATTCAGGCAATCCAACAGCTTTGGAGTTGAATGAAATGCAGTCCCTTGGCTAAAAACATGACTCCCAACCTGTATCTGACATCCTGTGTGCTGTGATTTTATTATCTATATTATATTTTATTTAGGACATGTAGAATGACAGCTGAACTAAGTGATGTAGCCTGGTACAGCTCTTTAATGGCCATCTTTTCTTAACAAAGCTAGAGACCCTCCGAGGGCCTTCGGTTGTGGCTGTTCTCCAGAGGCGCCCGTATTTGAGAGTCCGCTGATACCAACCCAGTGACACACAAACTAGACCTCCTTGGTGATGGGAAAACAGAACTGAAGGCAGCGCTGACCAGGCAGGCCATGCGTCTGGGCATAATGGAGGCCACAGTTTCTCACTTTGCTTTTAACGTGGAACCACAAAGAATTTCTTTGTTAGGAACCAGAAAACAGAGTTGAACAAGCCCGAGGAAGAAATGATATCATGGCCCATTTGAATCAATTAAAAGATATTTTTATATTGAAGAAATTCTTTAGCCTTATAACCACAGTATTCACATTCTTGTGTGTATTGAATGGAAGATTCATTTGAAAAGAAAGTTAACATAAATGGCTTCATTAAAGATTTAGGGAAAATCTTTTAATATAAGACTTGCTATTAAAAGTCTGAATATTTTTTCCTACTAATCTTCTACCTGTCAGTGGCAACATCAGGACAATGACACCCTGCGATTGCACTGTTACCTATCACAAAGGTGTGCCTTGTGCCCACGTATTCAGCAACGAAGCGCTCTTTATTTCTATTGTCCTATTTTCACTGAGGAAACCCATGCCCGTCCATTATGCAAGAGCGTCTGGTATGTTGTTTAAGTACTCTCCCCTGAGACCTCCCTTAAGTCTGGATGAGGGGAGAGCTGTGTCTTTGCATTTTCAAATATAAGAGAGAGATGTTACCTGATACTCAGAGAATCTTGGCTGCAGTTTAGCAGCCGTCTCTGCATTAGTTTACTGCTGTTTTATGATACTACCTTTTTGTTTTAACCAGTTGTGCTGTTGTTTGCTGATGGAAATGGTTTCATGCTGGCAGGCAGTCAGTCAATAGGCCCTTGTAGAGTTTTCAGTAAATGGAGTGCCCGTGCCATTCTTTGCATCAGCAAAATGATGGGTTGGGTTTCTTTAAACATTCCTGTCCCCTGCCCCCTCCTCTTTAGCAACCATCAGCTTGTTCTCTGTACCTGTGGGTCTGTTACTGGTTTGTTTTGTCTTTTTGTTTATTTATTTATTTTTTTAGATTCCACATATAAGTTAGGTCATACAGTATTTGTCTTTCTCTGTCTTATTTTACATAGCATAATACCTTCTAGGTCCATTCGTGTCACAAATGGCAAGGTTTCATTCTTTTTTATAGCTGTGTAATATTCCATTGCATATATATATCTCTATACATATACACACATATATACACACACACACCACATCTTATTTATCTATTCATCTATTGATGGACATCTTGGCTGCTACTAGTATTGCTTCAATGAACATAGAGGTACATATATTCTTTTGAATTGATGTTTGATAAATTGGGTTTTGACCATCATGTGTAAAGATAATTAGAGACTAAAAATGTAGAGCCATGCAAATTTACAAATAACAATACTACTTACCAAGTAATGCTTTCATTGATTTAGTGGTTGAATCTTCAATAAATGCTCCTTTTTAAAAAAATTCTATGTGAGGAACCATTTTAAGATAGTCTGGGAAAGGAAAGGACCAGGGAGGAAAAGAGTGTGGGGCAGGCTGGGTGGAGAAATGAAGAGATGTAGGTTTGGGGTCTGACCAGCGGTTCTTATACTTTCCTCATGCCAGGGGCTCCTTTAGCAGGCTGAGAAGTCTATGGAACTCCTCCCAGAATTATGTTTCAAATGCATAGAATAAAATAAACAGGACTACAAAGGAAACCAATTATACTGAAAAACAGTTATCAAAATATTTAAGAAAACAAATTTGTGAGAGAGTAGTATGTGTTTCTGTCCTAATACATGAGTAACAATTTCTAGCGGTGAATCTAATAACTACTACAATTTCTAAGTAGTGATGAACATGGACAATATTTTAAAATTGACAGCAATTATAAAGTGATATGAAAATATATATTTTTTATTAGTGACAACATCATAGGCACTGTCATAGCTACTGTGGTTGGTTGCCTATATTCCTAATTGAAGGAAAATGAGACATTTCAGGTAGAAGTTAATGAAAAGTAAAATGCAATCATTTTCCTGCCCCAGTCCCCAGACCAAAAACCCATGGGTCTCAAATCACGATTACCCCAGGTTAGAGGAAATTTGGCTCAAATATTAATTTGACCATTTACTGCCTGCATGACCTTGGCCAAGTTAACCTCATATGGTATGTTTTCTCATCTGTAAGGGATGAATGAACTACTTTGTGAGTCCTTGGGAGGCTTAAGAATAGCATGTGCAGCCTCCCTCCTGTGTAGAGACCCAGTTAGGCGTGCTAGCTTCCCGGCTGGTTCTCCTTCAGCAGTCACGTGATGAAAGTGACACTTGCTATACTTGCTGACACGCTGGGGACTTTCTAGTAGTTAGGAAGCTGAAAACACAGATTATACTGAGAGCAGAAAACCCCTTTTACCTTTAGATTTTCTTAATGGTTGTTGACTCTTAGGGTAGAGGTAGGGGATAATATGAAGGTGAAAAACCATTATGAAATCTATGCAGAGGGCTCCATTAGGAAATTTCCTCCTTGCCTTGTTGATCGAAAGCTTTAACAATATTTTATTTTTACTTCCAATTGTTATGCAATACTATATTAGTTGCATGTGATTAGACATTTATGTAACTTAGAGAGTGATCGCCCCAGTAAGTCTAGTACCCACCTGGCACCACACATAGTTATTGCACTATCATCAACTACATTCCCTATGTTGTACTTGACATCCCTATGGCTGTTGTTATAAGTGGAAGTTTGCATATCTTAATCATCTCCCAATTTTCACCTATCCACCTAACCCCCTTCCCATCTGGCAACCATCAAAATGTTCTCTGTCTCTTTGAGTTTGTTTCTGTTTTGTTTGTTCATTTATTTTGGATTTTAGGTGCTACAAATAAGTGAGAGCATATGGTATTTGTCTTTCTCTGACTGATTTACTTCACTTGGAATAATACCCTCTAGGTCCATCCATGTTGTCACAAATGGCAAGACTTCACTCTTTTTTATGACTAATATTCCATTGCATATATGTACCACGTCTCCTTTATCCATTTGTCTACTGATGGACATTTAGTTTGCTTCCATATCTTGGCTATTGTAAACAACACTGCAATGAACAAAGGAATGCATATGTCTTTTTGATTTCGTGTTTTAGATTTCTTGATAAATATCCAGAAGTACAATCGTTGCATCCTTCTTTGTCTCTGGTTATAGCCTTTGTTTTAAAGTCTATTTTGTCTGATATAAGTATTGCTACCCTAGCTGGTTTTTTCATTTCCATTTGTGTGAAATATCTCTTTCCATCCCTTTACTTTCATTCTGTGTGTAACTTTCAATCTGAGATGAGTCTCTTGGAGGCAGCATATGTATGAGTCTTGTTTTCTTATCCATTCAACCACCCTATGTCTTTTAATTAGAACATTTAATCCATTTACATTTAAGGTAATTATTGACAGATATATAGTTATTGCCATTTTATTATTCATATTTTTTCTTCTTTTTCTTAAAGAAGACCCTTTAACATTTCCTTATATACTGGTTTGGTGGTGATAATGTCCTTTAGATTTTTGTGTGGGAAGTTTTCTTTCCTTTGATTCTAAATAATAGACTTACTGTGTGGAGTGCTTTTGGTTATAGGTCCTTGCTTTTCATCACTTTGAATATTTTGTGCCAGTCCCTCTGGCCTGCAAAGCTTCTGTTGAGAAATCAGTTGACAGTCTTATGTGTGTTCCCTTGTAGATAACTAACTACCTATCTCTTGATGCTGTTAAGATTCTCTCTTTGTCTTTAACCTTCAGCATTTTAATTATGATGTATCTCAGTGTGGGCCTTTTTGGATTCATCTTGTTTGAAATTTTCTGCACTTCCTGGACTTGCATGTCAGTTTTCTTTGCCAAGTAAGGGAAGTTTTATGTTATTATTTCTTCAAGTACATTTTCAATTCCTTGTTCTTTCTTTTCTCCGTTTGGTATCTTTATGATGTGAATGTTGGTATGATTGATGTTGTCCCAGAGGCCCCTTAAACTATCCTCATTTTGTTTTGGATTCTTTTTTTCTTTTTGTTGTTTTGATTGGATATTTTCTCTACCTCATCTTCCAAATTGCTGGTTTGATCTGCTTCATCTAATCTACTGTTGATTCCCTTTCATGTATTTTTCACTTTAGTTATTGTATCCTTCTTTTCTGACTGGTCCTTTTTTTATGTTTTCTATCTCCATTTTTATGTTCCTATCTCTTTGTTAAAGTTCTCATTGAGTTCATCTGTTCTTTCCCCAAGTTCATCGAGCATCCCTGTAACCAGTGTTTTGAACTCTGCACCTGGTAGATTGCTTGTCCCCATTTTGCTTAGTTCTTTTTCTGCAGTTTTGTTCTGTTTTTTTTTTTTTTTTATTCAGGGTATATTTATTTGTCTCTTCATTTTGGCTGCCTTCCTGCATTTGTTTCTATGTATTAAATAGAACTGTTACAGGTCCCCGTCTTGATAGAGTGTCCTTAGGTAGTAAGAATCCCGTGGGGCTCAGTGGCACAGTCTTCCTGGCCACCTGAGCCAGGTCCCCAGATGCGTCTTTTGTATGTGTTCTGTGCACCCTCCTATTGTGGTTGAACCTTGATTGCTGTTGGCATGTCAATGAGAGGGATTAACCTTTAGGTCTGATTAGCTGTGAGGACTGGCTATGAGGACTGGATGTGACTACATTGGAAGAGCTGTTATGCAGGGGCTGACCACATGGACCCAGACTCACTTTAGCAGATTCTGGTGCCTGCCAAGTCTGCCCTTTGAGTAAGTCATTTGTGCAGATGGTTGGGTAGTGCACTGGTATGGTCTGAAGGTGGCCATCCAGTGTGTTGGTTCTGGGGCCTCCTGGAAGAGGCTCTGGTGCAAGCCCAGGTCAGCCACTGCCTGTGCCCAGGCTGAGGCCACCTGATATGAGTTACAAAGTGATCTGAAGATGGTTGCTGCTTGTGCTGGGCTTGGAGGCACTTGGAGAAGCTAAGCTGTGAACCAAGGCCATCTTCAACTACTGCCAAGTTTGGGGCCATTTAGCAAGATGTATGGGGCAGTCTGAGGCCAGGTGCCACTTGTTTGGGGTTTGTGAATCTTTGAGACATTTTAGTAAAATCCATAGTCCAAGCCAAGATAGGCCATTTGTATGGAAAGGCTGCTGGAAGTGGGTTGGGTGGGCCTGTAAGTTTAGTGGGTGGGGTCTCAGAATCACCAGGGCACGACAAATGGTGTTAGCCAGGTTGACAGAGGCTCAGACTTGATGCCTGCCTGCCAGTTCTGTGGGGGGAGGTCTCTGCAAAGGAACAAAATGGCAGAGAGCCTCCCTTCCAGCCATTGCCTTTTAGCCAGACAATTCAGCCTCCCTGTGTGTCTCTGGCACTTTTCGGGCTGCTACCCCAGTGTAGGAGTTGAGGGTGAGTGAGTTCATCAGCAAGTAAATTCATGCGCAGGCCCTTTAAGAGGAACACCTGAGCCTCCAAAAGCCCTTCATCTCACTCAGCCACAATCCCCACTAGTTTTCACAGCCAGAAGTTATGGGGACTTCTCTTCCCAGCACTGGAACCCTGGACTTTGGGACCTGGTGTGGGGCTGGGACCCCTCGCTGCTCAGGGGGAACCTCCACAGACAAAATCTCTCTCCCAGTTTTTAACTGCCACATGTGGGAGTGGGGCCTGCCTGTTCCATGCTACCAGCACTCCTACCAGTCTCAAAGCAGCTTCTTCTGTATATCCTTCATTATAGGACTTCTGTTCAGCAAGTCTTCATGCGGTTCTTAATGATGGTGGTTCTATAGTTAAACTGTAATTTTCGTTGTGGGAGGAGGTGAGCACAGCATTAACCTCCTCTGCCATCTTGACCAGAAGATCCAAGGCCTTTTCTTGCAAAGAAATAGACTTTCACTTGCTACAAAGGTTTTTGACAGTAAATAGGAGTGTCATTGTGAGCCAGCCCATTTGGACATGACCTTTTTCACTAGTCCAGTAGGCCTCCTGGTGATTTACTTGCCTGCAAGGTATGAGCATGTCTTGACTGCTTCAGTAAGGGTCAAGACCACTACCTTCTCAGATCACACCTTCTATACCTGAAATCACACCTTCTACACCTGTCGAGTGCCTCAAAATCTGGTTACTCTATTAGTTCCTGGTTTAACATGTGAATCGTAGCCTAGTTTTATTACTTGATTTAGGGGAAACTCAGAAGGGTAGATACCCTGGTTTTGCATGCATAGTGTTTTAAGCAAATGTGCCTATGGGGCACAAGGGTATGTTCTTTTTCTGGCTGGCCATGAGTAGGTCTGTGAACAGTTCTGGACAATCCTTTTTTCTCTGCTGGCTTTTAAAAGCAGAATTCTGTAGTGTTTGATCCATCCCTTTGGCAGGGGTGTGAAGTCTGTGAGGCAATGGAGTTTCAGAGTTTCCGTGTCCCCTGGGTAATACTAACACCCCATTTAATGTCTCCTTTTCATCAAAACCAGATTTGTCGTCTCACTTATTTCCCAGTGTCTGGCCAAGATAGTGATCTTTATGAAAACAAACTGGCAGTAACTCAAGCCAGATAACATGGGAGCCTTTTGCCTCGGCAGAAGGAAGCTGTTAAGGGGAACAGATGGAGAGAGTGTCTAAACGTCTTGAAAAAGGTGTGTGCTTGCTAGTTTCAGAGGTGATTCCTGTCTTCCAAGGACTGTTTGAATCAGGAGAGCTGGTGGGGACCTGAAGGCCTTCCCCATCATGCCAAGGATCCTCCATCATCCCAGCACTTCTGACCACATTTGAGAGCAGTCCTCTCTCAGTCTTTTGTGATACCTCTGAAGGTAGAAGCAGAAGTGGGATATGAAGAGTAGCCATAGTAAACTCTCACCTCGTATGATTAGAAAAACAAGTGTCAACTTGAAGGACTTTCATAAGAGTTTGAGCCAGAGCAGATGACAAATGCTGGGAAGCAATATCTCAGATGTTCTGGAGAATGACAGTTTTGCAGGGTTTTTTTATGCATGGAAGTGGGAGAAGGCAAGGTGGGGATGGGATTGCAGGATGGTTAACAAGATTATGTGCTCTCTCTCTCAAGGTGTGTTAACATAGATGCACAAAAACAATGGATAGGGCTTTCTTAAGGCCAAGGTAGGCCTTTAACTAAAAAGTTACATGCCTGGGGTATGACTACCCACCATGACCTGCACAGCTAGGAATTTATGATCAGATCACCCTGTCAGGTTAATTTCTATAGAGTCCCTTTTTCATCCACACAAGGTGTTGCATTTTATAGAGAATTGCCAAATATACTATGGATAGGTTACTTGTATTCTAGATATAATAATTTATCAAGTGTGAAGACTGTAATTGTCATATTAATCTCTGAAAGTATAAATAGGACTTCAGGAGATTCCTGTGCACTGGCCATCATTGTAATCATTTATTATTACTAACCAGTTCCCTGACCACATATGGATGGTTAGCACTCAGGGCAAGGCAAGGGAAGAAACCACTTATCTACATTCACCAGAGCTCATGTCTTGGATGTTTGCAATTATTTTCTCCTTTTCCTTTCATATAAATTTCAACGTATCTAAGCTCATGGCTTATCATTTATTAACTTTCTAACTCACTTCCTTGTCTCATAGTTTCTTCTGATTCAACTTGTGCAATCAAAAGGAAGATCGTATATACTTTCTTGATATCATCCTCTTCAGAGGATCCCCTTTGCATGCCTACCCAGTCTTAACTCTCTGGCCATCGAGCTCTCAGGTGATATTCTTTGATCATAGTCAGGAGTCACTTGGTTCTCTGGTCACGAGTATGAGTATGGATGGTGGCTCCTTAAGATGGCTTATTTACTGTCAGGTACTCCTTGTTCCTTCCTGTCTTTGCAGTTGTGGGATTTCTTCTCAGCTGGATTCTATTCGTGCTCGCAGACTCAGCTCTGATTGTTTCTTATGTCCTGGAGCTGTTATACGTCAGCCCACACTGCCCACCAGCAGCGTCCTGGCATCTCTCTCTCACTGTGCTTCACACACGTTTTGGTCATTTGATAGATTTGATTTGTTCTTTTT
The DNA here is from genome assembly GCA_028533065.1 of Trachops cirrhosus. Classification (NCBI taxonomy): domain Eukaryota; kingdom Metazoa; phylum Chordata; class Mammalia; order Chiroptera; family Phyllostomidae; genus Trachops; species Trachops cirrhosus. The sequence continues at coordinate 149,983,558 of CM052540.1, read as the reverse complement.
TAATTTTTACTTTTAATTTAATTTTATCTTTATGGGTTTTTTTGGTAGATTTGGTTTTATATTGGTCTTCTGTTATTTCACATATACTGTATTTTTCAAACTGTAAGACACACCTAGGTTTTAGAGGAGGAAAATAGGAAAAAATTTTGAAGCAAAAAAATATGGTAAAATGTTTAATCACATAAATAACATAATATTTCACCAATGTAAATGTAAGCAGAACTCAACAGCAGCATTAACAACCATTATTCCTCCCAAATTTGGGGGAGAAAGGTGCATCTTATAGTCCAAAAAATATGGTAACTTGTTTATCTGGCAAGTTAAAGCTCCTCAGTAGAGTGAACTCAGCTCTATTAAATTTATATACACGTATAATATAGTTCCTAATAAATCGCAAGGACACAAAGTGTTCAATAAATATTTGGAGGAAGCAGGTAAAACATCCCACGAGTTAGGTATTTCACAGGAGGAGAGAGAGCCTTGATGTGGTCACCAGCATTCAGTGTGTCTGCTTTACAAAACCAGAAACTCCATTTTCCCCTACTTTTCCCAAGTTGATCCAGGCTGAGGGAATTGATCCATAAAAACAAAACTTATGTTAGTGATTGCCTATTTGTTTAAAATGAGAAATCTATCTCTTGTGCAACTGGAAGATCTGTGTCAGCTGCTCGATGGAAACTTTTGGCATTGCTTCTAGCAGGTTCCCGTAGAGCCATAGATGGCCAAGATGATTCATATGAAGCAGCTCAGAAATCCTAGTGTGTGATCTCTAGACTTCAGGACACAGTGCCAAGTTCTCACTCTTTGTTTCATATTTCCTCATAGATGACTCTGCTTTTATAAATTTAAGGTCTGATCTATGAACTTGGGAGTAAAACGTGCTCAATGATGTTCTGAAGGCCAGAATGGCTTTGCTGGAGAATCAAAGGCAAAATGATTTAGTTGGGTGCAAAGCACAATCAAAAGGCTTTGGAACGGAACTGCTCAAGATGTCATTGGGCATAAATGGTATTGGTGAACTGAGAGAATGGGTGATTCTGAGCACATGCATACCTCATTTTATTGTACTTTGCTTTATTGCGTTGATAGAAATTGAAGGCAAGTTCTTCCACCAACAAAAATATTAGGACTCGATTTATTGCGGTCCTATTGTGGGCTGGAGCCAAACCTGCAATATCTCTGAGTTATGCCTGTATACCTATATGAGGGAGAGGACAGTTTTGAAGGGGCAGGTAGGAGTGTTGAGTGATGCTGAGGAGTGATCAGAATATTGAAAGGAAAGTATGACTGATGTCTGGTTAGTTTTTTTATTTTGTTTTTCCTGAAGCTGATTTGGCTGCTAATTTACTTGTGAATAAAGGATGTTATAAATAAGTTATCTTCAAACTCAATTAACTTCATAATTTTACATGGGACTTCAGGGTATACAGAATAATACAGTAGTCCCACTTCATCCACAGTTTCACCTTCTGCAGTTTCAGTCACTTATCAACCGTGGTCTAAAAATATTAAATGGGAAATTCTGGAATAAACAATTCATAAGTTTCAAATTTCCCACCTTTCCGAGTAGGGTGATTGAACCCCGCACCTTCCTGTTCTGTCCTGTCTGGGCTTGTGACTCAACCCTTTGCCCAGGTGTCCACATTGTACATGCTCCCACCTGTTGATCACTTAGTAGGCATCTTGGTTATCAGATCAACTGTTGTATCGCAGTGTTTGTGTTCAAGTAACCTTTATTTTACTTAACAATGGCTCCAAAGCGCAAGAGTAGTGGTACTGGCAATTTGGATATGCCCAAGAGCAGCCATGGGGTGTTTTCTTTAAGTGCATGAAAAGGTGTGTATGTGCAGGAAAAACATAGTGTCTGTGGGGTTTGCTGCTATCCACAGTTGCAGGCATCCATGGTGGCTTGGAACATATCCCTCATAGAGAAGGTGACTACTGTGTATAGGCATAAAAATGGTTATTTTTAAGGTATGGTTTAATGTGAATCATGATGAAATTTCATATACTCTAAGCTGGTAAAAGCTGTGGGGTGTGGGAGGTAATTCCTGGCCTAATTTTTTGTATTGTCCTTTTACCACTGATGAGTATTTTTACAATCTTGGAGCTACATATTTATCAGGACCTTCTTTGTCCCATGGACAGTGTCAAGGAGTGTTTTAAGTGGCTTGAGCTCAGGAAGTCTAGTTGAATAAGCACTAGATGGGCTGATATGGGAGTTTACCATCTCTGAGAAGCTGATGTCATGCAAATGTATATAAGGAGCTATTCGGCCCTCCACCTCGTTTTGTCCTGCCCCGCACCTTGTTTCTACACGGTGGTAGCGCTGAGCTCTCCCTTACCTATTAAGGAGTAGTTACATTTATGCAGTCCTAAAATTATATTCGGCCCTTTGAAGGCAACTGTGAGGCTGACGTGGCCCCCGGTGAAAATGAGTTTGATACCCCTGGCCTAGTGCAAATGGGAGGAAAGACATTTCATTTGGTCTAGAACAGGGGCTAGCTCATTTTCCATCTGGAAAGGGTCAGACGGTTTTGAGGGCCGTAGGGTTCTCTGTTGCAGCTACTCAGTTCTGCCCTTGTGGCATGAAAGCAGCCGGAGACAGCACAAAAAACAAATTTGTGTGGCAGAGTTCCAATACAACCTGATTTATGGACTTGAAATTTTTATGTCACAAAATACTGTGTTTTCTAAGTTTTCCAGCCATTTGAAAATACAAACACTATCCTGTGGTGTGCCAATTCCTGTGCCAATGACAGAGATAAGACGGATTTAAGGGAGCAGTGCTACAACATGCAGGCTGCTATCCCTTTGCAATGGTGTGAAAGAGAACACCACCATTTTCTCAGCAACTGATAGTTTTTACACCATTCATTTTCAAAACCCATGATTTTCTTAGCTGGTTTTTTCAAACTAATTATTAGCTCTTCAAAGATAGTTGGTCTGTAACCAAAGTACTGTTTTTATCCCTGGATTTTACAAGCTGTGGTTGAATGCTAGGTTTCTCCTGCTTCAAAGTGAATTGTGTATGTACACAAATGTTGCACATGTGTACACACACACACACACACACACACACACTCGAGGGCTCTTTACCTTAACAGCGTCAAGTTCTCCTACTCTCCTTTCTTATTCACCGCTCACTGGTTCTCTTCTCCGTGTGCCAGCTTATTTCCGGACGTCTTAGTTTTCTTTTGACAAAGTCCTGTTTCCTCCTACTCTCTCTGATAGAGGAAACCACAAAAAGGACTTATTATAATTAAGAAAGCAATGTAACTTCAGCTGTGAATCTTGTCTACTTTGAGAAGAACCCGTCTGAGGTCCATGGGTGACATCCAAGCCCCAGAGGCAGGATTTACTTCAATGGGAACATGTTGCAGGAAAAGCCAAAAAATGGCAAACGCACAGTCATACAACACAGCCCAAATGTGGGCTTGTGTCCTGGTGGTTAGAACCTTTGCTGATCTGTGGTTAGTAGGTTAAGACTGACAGATGGAATCTGTTCCTGGGAACAGTGTCGTTTTCTTTTTTTTTTTTTTTGATGCATTTAATGATTCATGGAATACATGACTATGTTCTTGTCTTTTAAAATAATATACATGAATTGAATTTCCTATTTGACACTGTCCCCCCATACTACTCTCTTTACAGAGGTACCCATTCTTATTAATTCTTGTGTCTTTCTAGACACTGTTTTCTATATGTTCATATACATAAATATTCATGAAGTGTTTTTCTTTTCTGTTTATTAATCTTTACCAAACATGTACAGAGATTAAATGTGTGGATATGTTTATTGATTTTTTTAGAGAAAGGAAGGGAGAGAGAGAAAGTGGGGGGAGAAAGAGAGAGAGAGAGAAACAGAAATAGAAACAGCAGTATAAAAAGAAACATCAGTTGGTTGCCTCTCATACATGCTCCAACCAAGGATCGAACCCACAGCCTAGGTATGTGCCCTGACCAGGAATCAAACTCACAGTGTTTTGGTGTATGGGACAGTGCTCCAACCAACCGAGCCACCTGGCCAGGGTGAAGTGTATTTCTTAATATAAACTGAATCATACCATATGGATTGTAGTGAAAGTTGTTGGGTTTTTTAATATAAAACATCTTGGAAAACACTGGTGCCTTTCTCTGCCATGCTTTCCTGCAGTTGGAGGTGGGAGGATGGCAGAGGGGACAGGAAAATCTTTGTGACTGATACTGTGGTAAGACAGCCTTTGTTCTCTAGGCCTGGTAGAGTGCTAAAGCTGGCTCTCTCAGGGAGTGCTCTTCAGAGACCCCCATCCCTGAGTCCTTCTCAGCCCCTGGGAGCCCAGTGTTCCCCTCCAGTCCTGCACCTGAGGTCATGGCTCCCCCTCCAAATAGCGCTAGAGGTCTAGACATGAGACAAGCCCAGGCCTGGCTCATTGTTGCCCGTGGACCACCCCCAGCCCATGAAGACATCTCGCACTCTTGGCTCCCACAGACGCTGAGAGGCTGAGCCAGTTTCAGTGCAGCCACAACTGTCCTTCACTCCCTGGTCACCGAGGCAGCTCGCCGCCTGCCTCTGTTCTGGATCCCCAGGGTCGGAGTCAGACACCTGCTCTCTGTGTTTCCCTAACTGCGGAGGACTCCTCTGAAACTCCCCGCGGGTCTCACCGAAAACCCTCTGGAGAGGCAAGAAGGTGATGTTCCCACTCTTCCCCCACAGAGGAGAGGGGGTGTCACAGCGGTTCTTTCCAAAGAAATCCTTCCTCAGATGTTTCTCTCGACTCTCATTATGGGAGGAAGACTCAAGTCTGGTATTTTGTAATCTCCTTTTGGCAGGTTTTCCAGAGGGGCTGTTGTATGACTCACTTTGATAATCTGATATTTCTCGTGTTATAACTAGTGTGATAGCCAGCATCTCCACTGTAGCATCTGCATACGTGTGTAAGTCACTAGAGGCAAACACGATTGTTAGACTGTGGGGGTTGCGTGACAGGAGACTAAAATTGTTCACCAGCAGGGTCTCTGGTGAACATGCCACACACTCGGAACACTTTATAAACTTGGCCTTTACATTTGTTGCCAATCTATTAAAGAAAAAGTCTTACTACTTTAATATTTTTTCTTTACTAGGCAGCTCTTTATATGTTTGTGAGGCATTTTTATTCTTTTCTGTGAATTAGCTCTTAATATCTTCTCATTTTTTTAAGCAAGTCTTTATTGATTTATAGTTACTTTTTTTCCTGAATACTAATCCTTTGTCCTGTGGCAAATATTTTTTCTAAGCCTGGCCTTGTCTTTTAACTTTGGGAAATTGGACTACATCAAAGGCATCATAAATAATTTTCCACGGTATGACTTTTTTTGTTGTGTCTGACTTAAGAATGCCCTCTTTCTCCAAGATTATAAACATAGTCCCCTATATATTCTTCTAATGCTTTCATAATGGACATTTTTAAATGTTTAGAGCCTTAATCCATCTGGAATAGTTTTGTGAACAGTAGGACTCTAACTTAATTTTTTTCCCAAATGCGGAGCCAGGTCTCTCAACACTCTTTCGTGAAAAGCCAGCAGCATGTTCTGCGCACTGGCCTAAAATTAATCAAAGAGCCAGTTAAAGAGGAGGGGTGGGGACAAAGACAGATCCTTGGTAAACATCCCAAAGGCCAAGAGGAGGTGACATCCCAGTGCAGAAATGCTCCTCTTCTGGAAAAGCGCCTTGTGGCGGCGGGCACTCGAGATGCCTGACCAGTACGGTCAGAGCACTTCAGTGGAGGGGGCTAATGTCTGGAAGGTGGGCATGGGTAGCTCATGAGCAAACAGTTGCAGGTCGCTTGTTCGTCATTGTTCATTTCTTTCCCAGCAAGAAAAGTTTTTACTTAACCATTTTCTGTATGAATTTTTTATTGGCTCTTGCAGTTAAATTTCTTCAAAGAATGTATGTGAGATATTCTTTTTTTTAAGTGAGCCCTTAATTCATGCCCATTAATACCTTTTAAAAAATAATTGAGATTGGGGGGGGCAGTTAGAGCAGTTTAAGGGTTCACAGCAACATTGAGCAGAAGGCAGAGAGGTTTCCCTTATATTCCTACCCCCACACATGCTCAGCTCCCCCCGTTAGCAACGTCCCCCACCAGCATGGCACATTTGCTGTAGTTTGCAAACTACAAACTACAAACTACTACTATGTTGGCACATTATAATCATCAAAGTCTGTAGTTTACATTAAGGTTCAGTCTTGGTACTGTAATTCTCTGCGTTTGGACAGTCCCTGTGATATTATACACAGTAGTTTCACTGCCTTGAAAACTCTCTGTGATCCACCTATTCGTATCTCCTCTCCCATTGGCCCCTGCCTATCCCCAACCCCTGGCAACCACTGATCAAAACTGTCTCCATAGTTTTTTGTCTTTTGCCAGACTGTCACATAGTTGGGATCATGCAGTATGTGGCCTTCTGAGATTGGCTTCTTTCACTTAGTAATACACATTTCAGGTTCCTCTGTGTCTTTTCATGGCTTGAGAGCTCATTTATTCTTAGTACATTATCTGGATATACCACTTTTATTTATTCATCCACCCACTTCAGAACCTCATGGTTGCTTCCAAGTTTTGGCAATTATTAATAAATCTGCTACAGGCATACCTCAGAGATATTGGAGGTTTGCGTTCAGACCATTGCTATAAAGTGAGTCATAATCTTTGTGCTGGTGGAGGGTCTTGCCTTCAATTTGTGAAAACACACACACACACACACACACACACACATTTGTGAAATGCAGTAAAGGGAAGTGTAATAAAAGAAGGTATGTCTGCATAAACATCCATGTGCAGCTTCTTGTGTGGACGTGTTTTCAGCACCTTTGACAAATAACAAAGGGTATGATTGCTGGGTTGTATGGTAAAAGTATGTTCAGTTTTGTGTGAAACTACCCATTGTCCCTCAGAGTCGCTGCGCGGTTTTGCCCTCGTACCAGCAAAAAGAGCTCCTGTGCTCTGTGACCTCACTGAACTTGGCATTGTCAGTGTTCAGGATTCTGGTCATTATCGTGGATGTGTAATAGTGGCTCCCTGTCATTTTAATTTGCATTTCCTTGATGATATAGGATGTGGAGCATCTTTTCACATATTTATTTGTCATCTGTGTATCTTCTTTGGTGAGGTCCCATTAATATTTTTCAGTTTGTTTTCCCAAAAGCCTCCCAGGCTGTTTGAGAACATTGTGCCTTTAAGGACCAATGTCCTGATCTGAAAAACTTTAAAAGGGACCTTCTTCAGCTCTGCTGCCACTGTCCCAGGCTTCATAGTCAGATTGAAGCTCACCATCCTCAGCATTGGGCACGTGGCCCAAAGGAGGGTGTGAGTGAAAAACACCTGCACTCGGAAGTGTAAGCCTTTGTAGACCCCCTTGTGTTTCTTTCATGACATGAAAGCCAGTAAGGATTGTTGGTTTGAATCCAGGATTTTTCCTTGACTTGATCTAAATCTCTGGACATATAGATTGAAATATTTGTCCCTAGGGCAGAGAGGACAGCAGGTGCGAAGGCTCTGAGAAGGGATGGTGAGTGGCACACTCTGGAAACTGAAGGAAGAGCTGTGAGGCAGGGACACAGGAAGCAAGGGATGGGCTGAGGCCAAGCGGCAGGCAGAGCCTGGAGCTCAGGGTCCTGTGGCTGGGTAGAGGCTTTGGGCCTGTGGAAGCCACTGATGGATTTTAAGCAGAATGACAAGATCAGTTTTGTATTGGAAAAAAATGTTGGCTGTATGAAGACTGATTGACAGTAGGCAAAAGTAGATCCGAAAAACCAGCTTAGAAACCTTTCGCAGTGATCCAGGGATAGGATTTTTAGTACATTACCTTTATTGGATTGGAAAATATGCAAATATTAGCACCTGTGTTTTTTCAAGTAGACTAAACATGTAAGGTACAACTCTGGCATAAAATAAAATATTTTTTTAAACCTCAATGCCATGTTTTAAAAATCAGACCTGCATCTCTTAATAAGAGTATATGATTTTTTATCCTTTGTTTTGTCAATGTGGTGTATTACATTGATTGATCTGCATATGTTAAACCAGTCTTGTTTCCCTGAAATGAACCCCATTTGACCGTGATGTATTATTCTTTCAATGTATTGCTAGTATTTTGTGTAAGGTTTTTACATCTGTATTCATCAGAGATATTGGTCTGTAGTTTTCTTTTTTGTGTGTTATCCTTGCCAGGCTCTGATATCAGGGTTATGTTGGCCTCATAAAATGTCTTAGGAAGTATTGCCTCTTCTTCAATTTTTTTGGAAGAGTTTGAGAAGGATAGACATCAAATCTTTGAATGTTTGGTAGAATTCACTAGTGAAGTCATCTGGGTTCTGGACTTTTATTTTTTGGGGAGATTTTTTATCATCATTTTAATTTCCTCACTGTTTATCAGTCTATTTAGATTTTACAATTCTTCATAGTTCATTTATTCTAGGAAGGTTATATATTTCTAGGAACTTACCCATTTCTTCTAAGTTACTGCATTTGGTTGCATAGAGTCTATCGTAGTATTCTAGTATGATCCTTTGTGTATCTGTGATGTCTCTGGTAACTTCTCCTCTTTCTTTTCTGATTTTGTTTATAATTCTTTTCTCTCTTTTCCTCAGTGAGTCTAGCCAGGGTTTTGTCAATTTTATTAATCTTTTCAAAGAACCACCTCTTTGTTGTATTAATTTTTTGTATAATCTTGTTCTCTATTTCATTCAATTCTGCTCTAATTTTAATTATTTCCTTTTTTCTGCTGACTTTAAGTTGCTTTTGTTCTTCTTTTTCTGGTTTTTTAAAATGTAATGTTAGGTTGTTTACCTGGGATTTCTCTTGTTTCTTGAGATAGACCTGTAATGATATAAACTTCCCTGTTATTACTGATTTTGCTGCATTCCAGAAGTTTTGATATGTCATACTGTCATTATTATTTGTCTCTATATATCATTTGATCTCAATTTTTATTTTTTCTTTAACTCAGTCATTTTTTAGTAATGTGTTGTTTAATCTCCACATATTTGTGGGTTTAACTTCCTTTTTGCAGTTGATTTCTAATTTCAAAGCATTGTGGTCAGAGAATACGCTTGGTATGATTTAAATCTTCTTACATTTGTTGAGGCTAGTTTTGTGACCCAAATTATGGTTTGTTCTTGAGAATGTTCCACATGCACTGGCGAAGAATGTGTAATCTGGTGTTCTGGGATGAAAGGTTCTGTAAATTTCAATTATGTCCATTTGGTCTAATATGTCACTTAGGCCAATATTTCTTTATTGATTTTTTTGGATGATCTTTCCAGAGCTGTCAATGGAGCAATAAAACGTCTCCAATTATGAGTGTATTTTTGTCTGTTTCTCCCTTTAGTTCTATTAGTAGTTGCTTTATATATTTCAGTGTTCCCTGATTAGGTGCAAATATATTAAGAAGTATTATGTCTTCTTGATGTAGTGTCCTGTTTGTCATTAAAAAATGTCCATTAAAGAGTAAAGGAGGTCAAATATATGGTGACAGAAGCTGATTTGACTTTGGGCAGTGGGCACACAATACAATGTATAGCTCATGTATTGTAGAGATGTTTCCCTGAAACCTACGTGACTCTGTTAACCAATGTCACCCCCATAAATTTAATATTTTTAAAAAAGGGGAAAAAAAGAAATCAGATCTGTACAGAACCAGTTACAAAATTTGCAGAGCCTATTACAAAATGAAAATGTGGGATCTCTTGTTCAAAAATGAAGCATTTCCAGATGGCAACAGCAGAGCATCACACCAAACGCGGGGCCCATGTGACTGCCATGAAGCTCGCCCTTAGGGTCCGTCAGTCCCTAAGACACTTCTCTCTGCCTTTTCCGGAGCACAGCTGCTGACCGCCCTGACGTGAACGACAAGGCAAAGACTGAAGCAAGCTCGTGCTGTTCTTTTGCTCAAAGCTCTTATTTACCTTACGAGTGGTGATCAACAAATTACAAAGATCCTGGGAAGTCCAATGGAAAACAAATATTATGACTGGGTGAGACAAATAAGGATCGTGGTGGAAATTAAGAATGAATCTTTGTTTTATTGTTTCTTGTTTTTATTGGCAGGGGTTGATGAAAACATAACTGAGAAAAGGGAATACTGTTAACTTTAAGTCTGTTCCTCAGAGTTATTCTTTACCAATATGTACTCATTTAACTGCCTTTCTAAGAGTATATTCTTGAATAGTTTTGGGGGAACATTGGTTTAGGCAAGAAGTTTTCTGTCAAGTTCTGTGTTTTGTATTTTTTAAGGAATTGGTGAGACACAGCTTTTAATCTTAATTTTAAATGTCAAGACCCTTCTCTCTTTATTTTTGCCTCTAAAAAATGGATCCAGAAACTTCCTGAGCTTTTCCTAGGAGGTGTCAAAAAGTAAAGGTCTTTAACTCTGAAAATTGAAAGCATTGTGTGTGTGTGTGTGTGTGTGTGTGTGTGTGTGGTGTGTGTGTGTGTGTGTTCGCGTGCCCGCGCATTGGTGGGGGAGGTTCACCTGCTAACATCATAGAGGGAAGAATAGTGGCTGTGGAGTGCGACAGTTTGAGAGATTCTGAAATTGGATGCTGTCATTTTTATTCATAGTAAGTTTCCTTGGTCAGCTCTGTACCAGAGATATCTTGAGGGCAAAGTCTGAGAACACCTTTCAAAGGGTAGCTTACATTTCTAGGAAAAGATCTTGTGCTTACCAAACCAAACTTCTGTCACCAGTTTTCAGTGACTCAGAGCCCTGATATTTGCATGGTGATTCAACCAGCAAGGGACTGGTTGCTGAGATCATTTGGTTAAGATAAGTCTTCGGGTTAAGGCTTTTGAAAAGTTAATGAAGGCCTTTCCTGAGTAGTGTGCTGTGCAGCAGTTTTCAGAAACTTTCGGAACTATCTAAAGTGCTGCCCGTAGAGCTGAGCAGTAACAGCGGTATTAAAGCATTCTGTCGGAGAGACCCACAGGCCAGTTCTGGACCGTTGACATTAAACACTGCAAAATTCCACAGTGCAGACAGCTTGGCAAGTTTGAGTTCTGTTCAGAACTAGTGCATTCTGTTCAGAACTAGTTTTTTTTTTTTCAATAGTGCTTTTGTCTTCCTGCTAAAGGTCAGACTGCATTGCCCAGTACTGGTGCTGCTCCTTTGTGAGAGTTACTAGAGAAGGGGGTGGACATATTATTGACTCAGTTTTTATATCTAGAATCACCTATCACAACATCAGATTTTATAGATTTGAAAATCTAAATAAAATGGTGTGCATTTTTAAATGGCTGGTGAGCAGCTGCCAATTCTAAAATCACTTTGGACACGTGAGCTCTCCTTTCGGCTTAATTCTCACGTAGCCCCGCCTTTGCTCTTCAGCAAAGTGGGATGGAACCAGCATGGCTTTGGTTCAGGTTCAGGTTCGTTGGAATGTCACCCTTTGGACGGTCGATGTAATGCTAAGATGAACTAATCTCTGTGGTACGGAGTTTCCACTGCTACCTAGCAGGGCTCTTAGGAAGAGTAACTGGCGTATTGCCTGCTGCATAGTGACTGTTACATACATGTTATCTTACCTAATATAACCCCCGGGAGAGGGGATGAAGTTCAAGTGCAGACCTCTGCCCCTCTGCTTTCCTGTTCCTTGGGGAGGGACAGCAGGGTCCACAGGTGACCCTGGCATGCCTCAAGTTAGAGTACAATCCTGCTGTACTGTTTTTCACCTGCACACAATTTATTTAGGGATAGTTTGTAACTTTTGTGTACTTAGCCCTACTGTTAGTGTGACTGATTTCTTGAGGAGCCTCACTCAGTTCATTGGGGATAACAGCATGAATAATTTTCTCCAGGTACAGCATACAATTGTACTTTGTCAAATCCCCCATTCCAGCCACTGGACATTGAGTATATTCTATAGTTCGTTTCCAAAACTCCTACTCTCACGTCCAAGTCAAGCACCTCCCTTAGTCTCTCCCCTGGGCTCCAGCTCCTCCCGGAGTGATAGGAAACAGGAAGCACAGTTCCAGGAATTACTGAATTTGGCAAGTTGTAGTCAGTGGTGAGAAGGTGCACCCATCTGGTTCATTCTGATGCTAGTGATCTCTTCCCAGAGAGTGTGTGTAACTCTCCTGGGGCTATGTCAGCTTCATCACAGGGGAGCAGTGTCTCCGTTGGGCATTGCTAGGTTTTCATGCCCCATTCACACTCCCAACTCCTCCCCGGAGTCGAGTGCCTTGCTGCCTGGCCCAGCTGCTGCCCAGCAGTCCTAGAGCTCCTGTCCTGCCAGCCTCAACACTTTCAAAAGGAACTACAACTAGATCCCTTCCCACTCTGGCTAGGAGTTGTAAAGAAGTGGCATGGAAAGAAAGTACTCCTATCTTATTTCCTGGAAAACTGCGTGCACCTGGGTCTCTTTAAGCGCTGCTTGCTGAGGGCTCCTCCAGGGGCTTCCCGCCTTCCATATTGCTAGCTCAGAAATGGTGTCAGTGCCTGTGTTTATGGATGTCCCCCAGTCCAGCTTATGGGTGCCAAGTTCTCCTAGCTCCCTAAGGTGCTCCATTCTGCTGCAGTGTCAGCCCAGAGTGGGGGCCTATGGGTTCTGCTGCTCAGCAAGCAGCCAGACAAGAACAGGATGCCTGTCTTCACTTCTTGCAGGTGCCCCAGTCTGTCTTCGCGATTCTCTTAGAAACGCTCCCATGCACTTCACTTGCTGGGGAAGCAGGTAGTAATCTGCACTAGACACTTGCCCTCTGAAAAGCCAACATCAACCGTTCTCCCTTTCCTGGGGGCTGGGTGGAGGGAGGGGCTGCAGTCAGGTAGTAGGACTGGTCCTGTGATCTCTTGGTAGCAGGAGCAGGCAGTACAGGTCCTCTCGTGTTTATGGCTTTCCAAGTGGGTCCTTGGCCCCATTGTCCTCATCTTGAGTATTGTCTGTAATTCTATGAATAAGAAAAAATCCACTCTGCTATGCCTTCTTTATAGTAGTAATATTCTTTTTCTTTAAGTCCTTATCTTGCAGTGCCTCAGATGCTCTTCCCATCCATCCTTTCCTGCAGAACCAGAGGGCAGGACCAAGGGAATGTTTATTAGTACTTGTGTAGGATTTGAATTGTAGGCTCAAAATATATCTCACTTTTAGGAAGGTGCTGTGGGGATCTGCATGGACAGCGCTGAATGCTCGTGTCCCCTTAAAATTTACATGTTGAAGTCCTAATGCCCGATGTGATGGTATTAGGAGATGGATTTTGGAGATGATTAGTTCACAAAGGTGGAACCCTCATGAATGGGATTAGTGTCCATAGAAACGAGACCCCAGAGAGATCTCTAGTCCCTTCCACCATCTGAGGACAGCGATAAGGTGCCAGCTATGAACCAGCAAGAGGACTCTCCCCTAACCAGTCCTGAATTGGGAATTTCCAGCCTCCAGAACTGTGAGATGTCATTTTAATTAGCTATAGGGGTAGGAAGTTCAAGGTTCTCCAAGTTTTCTTCAGTTCCCATCTACTGACTCCTTGCCAGTCATTTGGAAATATAAAGGTGTGTTCTGCTGCGAAGAGTGCTTGAATTGCTGCTGTTTCTTCATACTCACCTAAGGAAGGGACAATCGAAATAAACTGAGTCTCACTTTAGATAGTAGGCTTGACAATTCATTGTAAGCTACTTCATTGTTCATTTTTTTCAACATACAAGAGAGGAAGGGACAACCACTGAAAGTATGTGAGTGAAAGGTGAGCCCGATTTGGGGAAAATTAGTCTGGCAGCAGCCTGCAAACTGGATCATCTGGGAGGTGGTGCTGCAGGTATGGAGCCCTAGATCAGAGGTGAAAATTCAGACCGGATGTCGAAAGGCCTCAGTGGCATGTGTGGCAGTGGGATGGACCAGAGGAATGACAGGGGACAGGAGGAGATTTGAGAGAAGACAGTAACTAATCGGAATGAGAACAGGAAGGGACGTTGCAGTTTCAATCTGGGTTCAACGAGAAGAGAGGGTGCCATAAACAGAAATGGGGAGTTAGAAGAGAAGGCCAATTTGAAGGTAAAGAAGATAAAGGCCGTCCTCTAGACACGAGACCTGGCCTGCAGAGCACAGGCCTGCCTCACGGGTGTGGCGCCTGTGCCGTGTGCCACCTGTACAGCCATGCACGAGAGCCCCATGGGAAGTTTCTGCAGGGCAACACGGTTCCTGTAGCCACAGCAGGTCATCGGGGCCACAGCCAGGCTGTCACAGCTGAGGGGCAGGGGTGGGGCCAGGAGGTCTGTGTCCTCGAATCAGTTCCTGAGAATGCCAGCACGTAGTAAAGGCACCTCCTTTTGACTGCCATCGCCATGAATATCCATATTATTCTTTTCCTTTTTATATTGTTGTGTACACAGAAAATTTACTGTTTTAGTCATTTTTAAATGTACAGTTTATTGCCATTAAATACATTTACCATGTTGTACAACCATCACCACTATCCCTCTCCAGAACTTTGTTTCTTATAAAACTGAAGCTCTATGCCCATTAAACACTAATGCCCCATTCTTATTCCCCCTAGCCCTGACAACTACCCTTTTACTTCCTGTCTGTATGGACTCGGCTATTCTAGAGACTCCCTGTAGTCAGAAGCGTACAGTGTGTGTTCTTTTATGTCTGGCTTCCGTCACTTAGCGTAATGACTTCAAGGTTCATCCGTGTTGGAACATATAGGAGAATTTTATTTTTAAGGTTGCATCTGTTGTATGGATAATGCCATATTGTGTTTACCTCTTTATCTGTTGGACACTTGAGTTGTTTCTGTCTTTTGGCTGTTATGAATAACACTGCTGTAAACATCGGTATACACGTGCCTGAGTCCCTGCTTTCAGTTCTTTGGGTGTATCCCCACAAGTGAGATTGTTGGATCATACGTGATTTTATGTTTAGTTTTTGAAGAACCACCAAACTGTTTCCCACAGTGGCTGCACCGTTTTACATTTCTACCAGTAATACATAAGGGTTTCAATTTATCTATATCTTCCCCACCATTTGTTATTTTCTGTGTCTCTTTTTTTAAAAAAGCTATGCTAATAGATGTAAAGGATTTTTTTTATTTGCCTTTCCCTAATGTCCCTATTTTATTCATCTTTTTCTAATGTATTTGTTATCATAAATTTAACAATTACATAAATATAGTGCCTTGCAGTTTTGTTTTTTGTTAAAACTCCACTTTTTGAGCATGTGCTTGAGAAAGAGCAGCTGCTAACCCTGTAAATTCATGGCCAACATTCACCCATCTGAAAACATATTCACGGGACATATTTTCACTTCCCTTTGAAATGTTATAAAAGTTTAAGATGTGTTTCATTCAACATGCAGAGTGTTTAACTATTTTTAAATTAGTTCTGAGCATTTAAAAATCAGAAGTGATTGTAAAAAACGAAAAAAAAAACTAACCCTGGATTTCTCACCCGTAAGGAAATGGCGAAGGCGGGGGCCCTGTGGCCCATGTCCACAGGAGGCGAGGGTGGGCTGGACCCAGACGGCACCAGCCCCAGCCCAGCCAGCTTACCCTTGTCCGATCTGCTTCACCCCCGCAGGCCTCTGTTCACAAGCCCTGCTACAGTGAATTTTCTGAGACTGAAGTGAGTCTGGATTTATTCCCATTCCTATTAATAATTAAGGTGATTAGAAGTTACTAATACTTCTGCTCTACCTAGCTATTTAATACCTCCACTGACACTTTCTATCCTGATAGCATCTGAAATCTTCTTGCATGCTTCAAGCCTCTTGGGGACAGGTCTTGCCAACAGATTGGTCCCTACTGGTTAAAAGTCCCTTTAAACTTGAGTGTCCCCCTAGCTGGAACTATTTAAAATCCAGCTCTTCTAGGTGCAGGAGCCCCACACGCTCTCTTCCAGCTCTGCCATGGGCCGGCTTAGTGGCGCTTGGGTGTGCTGCTGCCTAATTCCAAGTTCCTGCTTGTTATTCTCATCTACCAGGGATCATATCAATAAATCTGCTTTTCACATATGCTCGTTTGTGTATGTGACTGTGCGCCCTGCCATTTAAAATTCTGTGTGTGTGCTAACATTATTAAACTATGTGTATATGGCCTGGAAATACAGTTGGCAATGTCTGTAGATATTTCACTTGCAGAGATGGTAATTGGCCGGCTTCAGATCCTGTGTCCTGCAGATCATCAGCACTGCAAGGTGTTAGTTAGGTGAGGCTGCCTCGCAGGCCTGAAATGGAGGCGTTGTGAAATCCAAGCCGGCCCAGAACAGCCTCGCAGTATGATTTGTTATTGCACAGAGCTGGCTGTACTGTCGGTCAAGCCACATTTCCTGAAACCTAAGAACACCAGGGTGTAATAGCGTTCTCTTATAACCAGCTCCTGTTCCCTGAAACCTCCGTGTGACTCTCCTTGTGGTTTGTAGCCTGTCTCTCTCTGTGTGGTTGCTCATGACTTCACTAAAGGTGAAACTTTTAAGTGACTGTGATGGTGGTCGTACAAGGCCTGACGGTGCCTGTGGGTGCTTCAGGCCACTCGCCTCCTCTCCTCGCCTCAGCGCCCCCCAACAGGCTCCATCTCTGAGGCTCTCTTGGTGGTTGTCCAGGCAGCCGAGCTGGAAGCCTTGTTGTCAGTCACTAAGACCCAATGATTTGTGCTTCCTGTCAGGGGGGAAACTCGGTGGGTTTTTGTCTCCTGCTTTTCAGCCAGTTCCAAAATTTTTGTGCCCATCCCTCTTTTCCTGATTTCTAGTTCCTAACTGGACATATTATTCAGCTCTGGAGTTTGAATTCTGATTGTCATACTACATGGAAGTTGAGTGCCTGGCTTCTCCTTGCCCTTCCCCCTCTAAAAGCTCTACTTGTCAGTGGCCTTTTTCCCAAGGACAAGATTGCTTTTTATTCTTGCAGACTTTCACTTTCCCCCTTTGTAAGGGTTTGTCACAGAAAAAAGTTTTCTCTATTTCTGATGTTTATTTCAGTATAGAACAATGATGAAACTGTGAGACCAGTGAAATGGTACTTAACTATCTGTCTGGAAATTCTCATGCGTCTCAAAAGCTCTCTTGAGTGAGAAATTACTGTGGATGGCAGTTAGGTTCCCAGTTTCCAAACACGCCAGGAGGGCGGCTCTCGCGGGCGCTGCTTCCAGCCTGTCCGGCTGTCCCCCTCCTCCCTCTTCTCGCTCCCCCCCCCCCACCCAGGTAGCTGCTGTTCTGACCCAAGAGCTAGCAGATAGGTAAGAAACTGACTTCTAAGAAAAGGACCTCAGTTTAAAACTTTCTAACCAGCCTTCTTTGTTAAGGTGTAAGGACTCAGAAATCCAGGGGCTCCAGCTTTCAGATAGATCACCGGGGCGCAGGGGCGTCTATCCTTCTCAGAGCCAAGAAACGTTGACACTCAAGTGTGGGGGCATTTGGCAGGGACAGAAGTCCCCAGTTGCTTTTGGTGCTGAGCAGGTATTCTGGGAGGCAGGGCTCTAATTAATTATTAACCTACATGTATTAATAAAACCAGGGAAGTACAGGCAAGCAGAGCTGCAGATGCTGCCCCCTGGTGGAATGCCTCTGGTTGCGTTGGGAGGAATCTCACTAAGGGAATTCAGGTTATATCTTTGAGAGGAAGGCTCCTTGGATTCCTACTGGTTGTGGTATAATCGGAACATTTTACTTCGTAAGCTCATCTTGTAATATTATGTGTATAGAGTGGATGGTTGCTTAAGTAAGTGCTTTAAAATTCTGATTTGGTCATATATGTACATGGTATAAATTTCTTTAAAAAAGTACACAGAGCCCTGGCTGGCGTAATTCAGTGGATTGAGCGCGGGCTGTGAACCAAAGCATCGCAGGTTCGATTCCCAGTCAGGGCACATGCCTGGGTTGCGGGCCAGGTCCCCGGTGAGGACCACATGAGAAGCAACCACACATTGATGTTTCTCTCTCTCTCCTTCTCCCTCCCTTCTCCTCTCTAAAAAGAAATAAATAAAATTAAAAAAAAAAAGTACACAGTGGAAATTTTCTTCTGTCTGCCCTGTCCCCCTCCCCAGAGACAGCCAGTTTTGCAAGTTTCTTCTGTGGCTTTCAAAGGATCATTTCTGAGTAGTTATACTTCTGTAACTACATATATAACTGTACACACACACATGCACATATTACTATACAACTGTATAATACAATAATAGTGTACACAATTGGCAGCATGACTAAATATTTTTCAGTAGTTTCCTGTGTTCTTTTAATCTTCTTTTAAACAGAAGAAAATTAGAACCTGGGACTGAGCAGAAGTGGCTCTTGTACAAAGCAACTACTGCTGGGGAGCATGAGACACATGGTGAAGAGGAAATGTCTCGTTGTCTGAAACTGTAGCAATCACCTCCAAAATCTTAACCTCATGACCAGCCCCTCTTGAGGACCTCAGGTGCAGAGGATGAGCCAATCACACCCCCAGGGTGTGGAACCTGGTCTCACTGGTCACGTGGTGGGTGGTGCCCAGTTTGAGCTGGGTCCCCTAAAACTTCATTCCTTTTATCCCTAGTTCACTCTCTCTCATAGGCAGCCATTCAGGTGTGTGTAAAGTCTATCATTTAGGTCCGTAAGTATTCTTGCCACATATCTTGTCTTGTAAATAATTTCAATTTATGCAAAGGGAGTGTAGCTATCTCATTTTGCTTCCTAGTTTTTTCACTAGGCTCTGAATGTTCCATCTTTGTTGTAAATGTGCATCTAGTTTGTTGCTACTTATCCTTGTGTGGCAGAACTGAGATTTTGAAAACAGTTAGTTGAAGCATTGCAGTGAACTTTACCTCAATTTTTTTATCTTAATTTTTGTTCATCACAAACAACACTTCAAAACAAACTTAGGAAACCCTAGAAATCCACCAACCAAATATATTAATTTCCTTAACTTTTTTGTAGGCAGGCACACCTGACATAGTTATAACAAAAAGCCATGCATTTTTGTATTATTGTTTTATTCACTCTATTACATCAACATTACTTTATTTTGCTAAGTTGTCTTCATAAATTTCAACGGTTGCAGCTTCACAATCTCTTCTGTGAAACAACTAGGAAGTTGTTCATTTTTTAATATCACTGTGATGTAATACCCTCATGTGTACAGTGTTTTTGTTTTTGTTGTGTATTTTTTTCTCTTATATTATTTAGCCAGAATAGATATGCAGTAGGAGATCTGGGAGCTAAAGAGAGAAATTAGTGTATGGCTTATGATGCAAGTTGCCTCTCACTATATTCCCAGAAATGAATGCAAGTGTCAGATTTCATTTAAAACATCCTTCTTTTATTTTTAGAGTGTTATACTTAGAGCTGTTGCCATAGGAATTGATTTATCAAGCGCCATGGTGGTCAGCAGAGAAACAAGGAACTCCAGGTTCTCTGTCTTCAGAGCGAGTTGCAGAGCGTACCATCTGCTACCTGTATTGTGCGTCCTTTCTGTTCCGCATCCTGCCTGGCACTAGCCCAGCGCTGGTTTAATCACCCGTCCTTCCACTGGCTGTGGTCGGGATTGTCAGGAGCTGGTTCGCATACAGCCCCGCTTCAGTCTGGCCCAGGGCGTGTGAGAACTGTAAAATGTAAATATGGACACACATATGGAAAAGAAAAGTGCCTGGGCTGCTTCTACTATCTGCTCATCATCCTTTTCCACTAGAGGACTATTAAAAAGCGGCTTGCCGCTTGTAAGGATTGTGTGCCTGTGAAGAGGAGTAGGAGTGGAGAGTGGGAGACATTTGCAAGAACATATGTTGGATTCTTTTCATTTTGCTCTTAGTGACGATGATTGATGGCATCCAGTGAGGCCCCGTTTGTCACTTTCTTGGTACAGCTGGCAGTGGGGGTGCGGGAAATCAATAAGGACTGGGCAAAGGACATAGGTTCAGAAGGAAGGGGCTCTTGATATGGTACTGAAAGTGACATCTCTCACAGTTAAACTTTTCTTTTTTAAAAAATTATTTTATTGTTGTTCAAGTGCAGGTGTCTACACTTACCCCCACAACTCCCCCCCGCCCCAGCCATCCCTCCCTCCCTCCCCTGATTCCACCCACACCTTGGTTTTGTCCATGTGTCCTTTATAGTTGTTCCTGAAAACCCCTCCCACCTCCCCTTAAACTTTTCAATAGTGTCTCTTTCTGCTATTACTTCTCTACTACCTGCTGAGAGCTACTCTTTTTTTATCTTTTAGACTCTAGAAAAATCAGTCTTTGTATCTCTTCTTTATTCCCCATCTCCAGGAAAGGGTTACCTTTGAGCACAGGATACCTGTAATTTCAGAGGAGGAAAAGAAGGAAGAAAATCCATACTGGATGCAGCTTGTGCCAGTTAGGTTTCTTATATTTTGAAATATGGCCTGGTTCTAGTTATGGCCTTCCCTTGGTGTTCTAGAGTGTCCACTATTTAAGAATTCCTTATTGAGTGTTTGGTTAGGAAGCAGGAAAGGGCTATAAAAAGAGAGTTGAGAGTAGGAAGGAGTTGTGGCAAACTAGATAAGTTTACAATGGTTTCATTAAAGCTTGTTGCTTTCATTTCCCTGCCTATGTTGGGGTGGAAAGATGTTTTAAAAAGTGCAAGAACAGTGATTATTTCGTGGTTAGATCACGTCCACAGTGTGGACAAACCCAGGAAGGAGAACCTGCTTCATCAAGCCTTTGGTTGTTATTTAGGCCAGAATTTATGCAGAAGTCTCAGATGAGGGTTGATTTGCCAGGAAACTGCTGCCAACAACTTTCGGTTCATTCTTCTTTACTTTTTTCTGCACCCCAGCTCCTGGTTATCTTGCAAAACAGAGAGTGCTTTGAACTGCAGTTGAATGTTACAGTCCCATCCTGCCTGTGGCAAGTTCTAGGAAAGCCAGGTTGACAGAGCCCAAATTTTGAGTTCTGGTCTCCAGGGCAGTCTGATCTGCCGCTTGTCCTCCAGGGTGAGTTTCCACCCCGAGGACTTTGGACCTTTCGCATTTGCGTCAGTGTGGCCTTGCTGCTTGGGAGCCTAGTGAAGACAGGGAAGACTGCCCAGGGAGACTGTGCGCTCTGTGATGGATCCTCTGGAGCATTGCTCTTGAAGCTGATGCTCCCCTGCCTACTTCCTTTTTGTAAACAGTTGTTTTGTGAACACCTGTTGCATGCAGGTGACTCCACATATGGTATCTGTTTTAATTCTCAAGGCATCTATGTGAGGTCACTGGTGTACCCACTGTTCTGAAAGGGAGAAATTGTGGCCCAGGTCAATGGTTGCATGTCATGGTAATCACCACTAAAAAGTCACAGAACCAAGTTTGAAGCCAGGTTTTTGGGAACCCTAAGCCCAGTGCTCAGCTGCACCCCATAGACACCCCCGAAAGTGAGAGCAGCCTCTTCATCCAGTACCAAAGAGGATCTTCACCTTCATCTTATGTTAAAGCACAGGTGCACCTCACTTTGGAAAAGCAGAGTCTACGAAGATCAGAACTGGCTTATTCTAGTTTTCGAGAAGCCTTCCTATGAGTTTCTGCTTAAGAAGTGAACATTCCTGGGCAGTGAGCGTAAGCCCTGTTTATCACGTTCATCTTGAAGAATTTGTCCAAGCAGAGTGGAGTGAGGGGGATATGTGCACTCTGTGGTGACAACCTGGGCTGAAACCTCAGCTCACAAGGTTACACTAGCTGTGTAACCTTGAGCAACTTACTTAGTGCTCTGAGCCTCTTTCCTTCCCTATTAAAGGGGAATAATAGCCATCTATCTCATCAGGTTAGTGTGAGAGTATGTTTGCAAGTGTGAGAGTATGTTCATGCAAGTGCCAGGTACCTGCTCAATGCTGAGCAATGTGCTAAGCAAATGTGAACTGCCATGGTGTGTCGTTGGCATTGTCGGTATCGTGGGAGCACTGCTACAGTGGAAAACTGGCTCACGTACATATATAAATATTAGTATAACCCCTACTAAATACCAGCTAAGCTTATAACTTGTGTAGGGCAGCAGAGTGTATGGGTTGGCGGCGGGGGGTGGGGTGGCAGGACTGAGTATGACTTGGCTTGGATTAGCTGAGTGGGTGCTACGGACGGCCGGGACAGGAGAAGGCGTGTTTGACGCAGTAAAGGGCTGGGCTGGTTGCTGCCCTGTAGAAGTCTGTGTGGCAGGGGACAGCTAAACAAATAGTGTGGAAGGACAGGTGCAAACAGTGAGTTATGTGGGTGATTGGGCGAAGGGTGGCCCTAGGGTGTGGCAGGGAGCGGTGATGGCAGGGACAGCCCTCACGGGAGGTGCTTGCTAGGTGCCAGGCACCCTTTTCCTGCTTTTCTCCCATGGGCTCACAGCAGCCCTCTGGAGCAGTCATTGTCCATGCCCAATTCACAGAATAGGAAACTGAACACAGACAATTATGCCAGGCCCCAAAGGCACACAGCTGGCAAGTGGCACAGCTTGGGTTCAACCTCAGATGTCTGGCTCTGGAGTCTGTGCTTTGAACCATGTGCTGTGTGCCTCTGAAGACAGACAGGGTTCTTGCCCGCAGGGAGTTGACACTCTCAGTAGGTGAGTCAGTCAAACAAATAAATGTGATATAACCTGCCAGGTTGTAATAAATGTGGTGAGGGAAGTACACTTGGGTAAGCAGTTCTAGAGGGTGGTGGGGATTGACATTTTAGTTAGTGTACTACTTGCTTGGGCTGCAGTCACAAAATACTATAGACCAAGTGGCTTAAACTATTTTCTCACAGTTCTGGAGGCTGGAAGTCCAAGATAAGAGTGTCAGTGGGATTAGTTTCTTTGGGGGCCTCTCTCCTTGACTAGCCAGATGGCTGCTTCTCCCCGGGTCCTCAGCGGTTTTCCCTCTGTGCACAGCCCTGGTGTCTCTCTGTCTGTCCCAGTCTCTAGTACACCAGTCATTGGATTAGGACCTACCCAAATGGCCTCATTTAACTCAGTCACCTCTGAAACACCCTCCTTCAAATACAGCCGTATTCTGGGATACTGGGGTTAGGACTTCAACAAATGAACTTGAAGGGGGCACAGTTCTGCCCATAACACTCCACCCTTAGACCACCAAAATGTGTGTCCTTCTCATATACAAAATGCATCTAACATCCCAGAAGCCCCAAAGTCTTAACCCATTCTGGGGTCAACTCTAAATCTCACCTAAATATCATCTAAAGCAGGTGCAGGTGAGCCTTGAGGATTCATTCTTCACCCTGAGGCAAAAACTCCTCTTCAGCTGGGAGCTTGTACAGACATTGATAGACACTGACATTATAAAAGGTAGAAATTAGAAAGAAGAAAGTGGTCATGGATCGAAGCAAATCCAAACTGTAGCAGGGCAAATTCCATTCAATTTTAAGACTGGAGAGTAATTTCTTAGATGCTCTGTCCTTTGAGCCTATCGGGGTGCTGGTCCTGCCTTCCAGATGCACTGGGGCTGCATCCTGGCCCATGGAAACCAAGGAGGAGACAAAACATGGGCCTGTGGTGGGAAGGGCAGCCCTGTTAAGCTCTGAATCACCTTCGGGGTCATTTTTTCCCCTTATCTTGATACACAGCCAGATAGTTCTATTGTCCCATCCCATAGAATCCCTGAAACCTGAGGGCACTCCTTCATTTTTACCCTTCCTCTGTCCCCTTTGGTTTACCATATGTTGCTGTGTATAGTGCACTCCCGTGTGTAATATGCACCCACATTTTTGGTCCAAACATTCAGAAAACAAATCTTTCGTTTTAATTTTTTAATTCAATTATTTATTTATTTATATTTAGATACTTGTTTTTTGTATTATAAAGGAAGTTTAGTGTTTATTTTTGGACATATCATGGTACAAGAAATTTTCTACAAGTAATTATAATAAAAGGTATTTCAGGTACTGCCCATGTATAATGCAGATCATTGTTTTTCCCTCAAAAATTTGGGCAAAAAAATACGCATTATACACGGCAAAATACGGTATGTTTCTGCTCATACAACCCCATATCTGCTCCTGGCTCTTGCTGAGATGGGTGATTAAATCAGTGAGTCACATTCTTTATGCAGTGATTATCCAGCTGCACCTTTTATGTTCTCTCCCTTTCTTATTTTGTTTGCAATATTGATAGTTTGAGAATTCTCCAAATCTTCAAGTTCTGGTTCCTTTTTGCTCGACAATTTTTTCTTCAATTTCTCTGTATGCTCTTGCATTTACTATGAGCAGCAAAGACGATCCGAGGTTTGCTCTTGCTTTGTTTCACTTATTGTACGTGTTCATCAGTAACAGTCCTCCTTTACTTTCTAAGCCTTAAAGCCAGGCTGTTGACATGGTTAGAGGGACCTGAAAGGCATATCTTCTCAATGTTTTCCTTGACAGAGAATCCCATTGGTCAGGTGTCTCAACCAACATGCTTTAAAAAACAAAGCTTATAGTGTTTTCTTTTTGTCTTCTGCTGCTTCCAACCATCATCACAAACTAGACTAAGTCACAAGCCATCATTTTTCCCTCTACCACCACAAGACTCCACCTGGGCTCCAGTGTTAACAATCAGCAAACAAGCTCTTGCTTTTTGTAAAGTTCCTGGAAAGAACCAAGAACTTTAGAATACACTATTTCATTATTGAGAATAATACGGGCTCCTGATAAAAAGTGAAGATTCCCAGCTCAGTTGTGCAGCGCGCTCCCCTGCATCCCTGCTCCCCTGGGCAAATGAAGCTGAAGGGGACGGTTTTGCTGCAGCCTCCAGGGAATGAAAAAGTTTTACTGGGAGAACTTAATCTAATCCTCCTGACATTTTACAATCTATTGGCCCAGAAGGTGGCCAGTTACACTGTATGTATGAAAATATCTGGTCTTTGTTTTTATTCTTGTGTAAAATATTTCATATGCTGATTTTCAAAACATTTAGGGAGAGAAAGTGACTTGTAACACTGGAAAGTTCACGGAACAGGGCACTGCATTGAAACAGGACTTTGTGCAGAAAAAACACACTTTCTGGGTTTTGGCCAACAGTTCTACTTTCGGGACATTTATTCCATACAGTGCTGCATGATAGAGACCGAGATTTATAGTTGGTGATTTCCTGAATAACAACTCAGATAGCAAATGCCTCAGTGAAACAACTTTCATATGCTCTGCAAGGCACAAAGTAGCATAACAGAATGGATCGTTTGTCTCAGGATTTTCATGAGTTTGATTTTTTTATCTCTTGCAAGGCAAAATGACATTAGTTATTTTTCTTTTTGGTCTAAAGCTAAAATTGGAAACATTTCACCTTTATCTCCCCTCATCCTTCTCCCAGCATCCTCTCCCTGCCTCCTTCTTCTCCCAGTCTCACTTGGGTCAGACCCTATACTTTTACTTATGGAAATTACCTCAACTCAAAAAAGAAAATGATCGGAGACTGCTTAAATGATAAAAGGGAAATTCCTTTTACTTCCATTTTGTTTCTGTATCTGGTAATTGGTCCAAATTTTCCTTGCAGAGAAAGGAGAAAATAAGCAATACTAATAGGAAAGTAGCCCCTCTACCTTTGAAGATGCTCATAAGAAATGGCTTTGACTTTTGCTTTGGGGTGAGACATCCAGTTACTGGTGTTGTGGTCGGTAGGAGCAACCAACAGAAGGAACAGGGAAGAAGCAGTAAGTGCAAGGTCAGCAGGAGGACGCACAGCCAATTCTGGTTTTCATTTCTGTGGATTTTAGGTCAAATCTGAAGACAGGTTTTAGATGAATATGAAGTCTTTCTAGCTTGATTTTATGTATTCATGTTTTCTGTGCTATCATGCAGAAATCGCAGACATATAGATCGTTGGAATAGAATGGAGAGTCTAGAAATGTCTTTCCACATTTGCAGTCCATTGATTTTCAGCAAGGGTGCCAAGACAATTCAATAAGATAAAGTGTAGTCTTTTTAACAAATGGTGCTGGGACAACTGGATATCCACATGCAAAAATGAAGTTTGACTCTTACCTCTCACCGTATACAAAAAATAACTGGAAATAGATTGAAGGCTTAAATATAAGAGCTAAGCTCTTATATAAGAGTTAAGAGTTAAATATAAGAGTTAAGCTCTTAAATATAAGAGCTTATATTTAAGAGCTTAACTCTAAAGCTTTTTGAAGAAAACACGGGTAAATATTTGTGACCTTCAGTTATGCAATAGTTTCTTAATATGACACCAAGAGTACAAACAACAAAAGAATAGATATGTAGGACTTTGTCAAACATTTTTGTGCCTCAAAAGATACCATCAAGAAATTGATAAGCCAACACACATAATGGAGATGTATTTTGAGATCATATCTGATAAGGAACTTGTATATTGAGTATATAAAGACTTCTTATAACTGAATTATAAAAATATAACCCACCTAAAACATGAGCAATGGACTTGAATATACATTACTCTATAGAAGATATGCAAAAGGGCCGTAAGCACATGAAAAGATAGTATTATCAGCCATCAGGAAACGAAAATCAAAACCCTAATGAGATATCACTTTGCATCTACTAGGATGTCTATATTCAAAAAGACAGCTATTTGTGTCAAAGAGGTGGGGCAATTAGAATCCTCATACATTACTGGTAGGAATATAAAATATTGCAGTTGCATTGGGAAACAGTCCTAAAAATTGGAAGTTCCTAAAAATATTAAACATTCTACTTCTAAGGTATATACCCAGGAAAAATGAGAACATATGTCCACACACAAACTTCTATATTAATGTTTAAGCAATGTCACTCATACTAGCCAAAAAGTGGAAAAAACTCAGGTGTTGATAAACTATAAATAGATGAATAAAATGGGATGTGTCCATACAGTGGAATATTGCTCAGCAACAGAAAGGAATGCAGTACTGATACATCCTACAGATGACCCTCGAAAGCAGTAAGTAAAAGGAGCTAGTCACAAAAGGCCACGTGTTGAACGTTTCCATCTATGAGAATTATCCGGAATAGGTGATTCATAGAAAGAAAGTAGATTTGGTGGACTGGGAATCTGGGGGTAAATGGGGAATGACCACTAGTGAGTAAAGGGTTTCTTTTTGGAATGCTGAAAATGTTCTAAAATTGGTGATGGTCTCATAGCCCTGTCAATATGCTAAAAAATTATTGCATTGTACACCTTAAATGGGTGAGAGTATGGTGTGTGGCTTATTTCTCAGTAAAATGGTTAATAAACAAACAAAATCATATTACATAATTACAATGTCTTTGAATTCCACTGTAATTTTGGACTCAGGGACCGAAACAAGTGATCCGTTTCCAGGACCTCTGGTGATTGCAGAGCCAGACCTGCTGAACATCAGGCCAGTCGTCTCTACGCTGCGACTGTTGGAGGAAGTTTGACCCCAACAGACCATAAAAATCACACTTAGAGTTTTAATTGGTTTGGCAGATAATGCTAGTTTGTGTAAGAGATAAGCTACTGAAGTTGAGGTTGGCAGTAGAAGTTTAACTCTTTCTCATGTAACCTTATTGGGAAGACTCTCCGAGACTCTGCCTTGGCTTGCAGGAGCTCTTATGGAGATGACCTTATCTGGACAGGCTGTAAGCTCCCATACCTAACTGCTGCTTGCAACAGCACCCACAGAGCAGCCCAGGCCATTTACTCTTTATTATTAATATTATTATTGATTTTTTTTAAAGAGAAAGGAAAGGAGAGAAAGAAAAAAAATCCATTGTTGTTCCACTTATTTATGCATGCATTGGCTGCTCCTTGTATGCGTCCTGACTGGAGATTGAACACGCACCCTTGGTGATCGGCACGATGCTGCAGGGGTATCCAGCCTGCAGCCTGCGAGCTGCGTGTGGCCCAGGATGGCTATGGATGCAGCCCAACACAAAATCGTAAATTTACTTAAAACCTTTTTTTGCCCATTAGTTTTCATTAACATTGTGTATTTAATGTGTGACCCAAGACAAATCTTCCAGTGTGGCCCAGAGACACCAAACGGTTGGACACCCCTAACTGAGCTACCTGGTCAGGGCCAGGGCCAGGGCATTTACTCTTGCGGGGTAGACGACAGGGAAGTCTGCAGATGGTGATCCTAACAATACCTCTTTCATATGCCGTGGTCTTGAGGATTAAGTGATAATCCCCATAAAATATTAAATCCAGATTTTAGCACAAAATAGTGCTTAATAAGTACTAGTTATCATTGATGAAAATAGCATCGTGTTTGACTTTGAAGGCAGTGAAACGAATATATCTCCATTGATGCCTAAAGTTGCACAAATGCTACATTTATGTCTTTGGTTGTGTCCTAAAAGGTTTTAAGGGTGAGGCTTGGAGCATTTTTCCTAAGCAGGCAGAATCTTTCATTCAATAGCAATTTACCAGGTACCCACTACATATAAACATGTTGGCAGGCACAAGGGACTATAAGAGGAAGAAGAGGTGGCTGGTGCCTTCGCGCAGTTGGCACCATCATAAGCATTAGCAATGGCTAGACTTTAAACGGGCTGTAGCTAACCTAAGTTTTGGCGTCATTAGTGCTTTAAGCCAAGTGCGCATATATTCTGATACAGACAAAAGTAAATGGGATTACCGTTTTTTAACAAGCCCGAGTCTCATGTGTCCCACTTCACACTGGTTGGTATTTTAGCTTCCAGACCCCAGCTCCCGGTCGATGGCGTCTGTCCCCCGACCCCTGCCACCTCGGTCCATTTATCTCTCCCCACCTCCGCACGTGTACCCCAACTACAGGACTGTTGTAAAGCAGTGATACAGTGCTATGTGAGAAACAATTTCCTAAGTTTTTAACATAATTATTTGAAAATAGATTGTGTTTTATTGTGAAATAGCATAACTAATGCTACAGTTTGTAGTTCAGTTAGACTAGAAACTCAGTCTATTGCAACGGCTTTTAACTTGGCCAGGTTTTTATTAAAACGGCAACAACATTGATTTCTTAATTATTTTTAAATTTGGCCAGTCTGTGGCACTCACACTTCAGTTTATCTCAAACAAGGCTCATATGAACCAAACCTCCCTTATTTACCTTGGATAGGATACACGAAAGCCAAGTGCATCATCTCCTTGTACCAGTTCCTGTTTTCCCGTCTCACAGGCCTGCTAGAATGTCAGAGCGGGGGTCATCCCAGGGTCCTCACTCTCCCCGTTTTAGCAGAGGAGCAAACTGGGGCCCAGACAGGCGAGGGAACGTGTTTGGGGTCTCGCAGCGGACTGAGACCCTGGGGCAGAGAACTCCCTTTACACCAGGCCCCTAACCCTGGCTGGTGATATTTCTCTTTTCTTCTGCCCTGTTTTCTAAACTGTCACCAGGTCCTGTTACCGTTTCCTTGACATGTTTCCTGGTTTCCTCCCTTCCTCTTTCTTCCTGTCTAATCTTGTCCCTCAGTTGCTCACAGCGGGAAAAGCCTGACGGAGCGCTTTGTGTCCGGGACATCCATCATACGAGATTAATTTTCTCTAATTGCCACTGTCAGCATGTCACTCCTCTGTTTCGAAGCTTCAGGAGCTCCCTGCTTCCTGTGGCGGCAACATCAACACTTCGTTCTTGTGCTCGGTCCTCCAGAGCCTGACTCCCCTGTATGTGCCCAGGTGCATTTCATTTCTCCTGCTGAGCCCCAAAGGCCCAGGTCTTCTGTGGGTTTTCTCCCTGAGTCGGCCGTGTGTCATTTATGCCACAGGCTGTCCAGCTCCCTGGCTCTAGTGTTCCTTCTGCCTTTCCAGATACTCGTTTTTTGAGATCAAACCCTGGTCCCACCACCATTTCAGTGTTTTCCCAATTATTGCAGTGATAACCCTCCCCCCGTGTTCCCCAACTTTTTATTCTTATGCACTAACATGTGACATTGGGCATAATAGCTTCTTGTATATGATTCCCAAGTTTTTCTTGCAATTGCATTGCTTTCTCAATTATTTAATGTTCTTTGAAGGCAGGGCTTATGTTTATGTTTTTCTCATATATTCCATGCTTTACAGTGCCTAATAAGTGGTCAGTGAATACTCCTTGCCTGTCACGGGCTCTTTGAGCTTTTAAAGGATGCTGTCCAGAGCTACAAGCAGTTCAGACATTTTACAGTGCTCGCTGCTTGGATCGGGATCAGTTGTTAATATTGCAGAACAGTGCTCCAGTGTCTGCCAAATGTCGATAGGATCAGCCGCTGCTGTGTTAACGATCCTCTGGGGGTACTGGCTGTGGAGGTATTGTGCGCACACTAACAGTTTACAGTTTGTTTGAGGATAGGTTGCAGGGAAGTGGGGAGCTCCCCCGAGGAGAGCCCGCACACCTGCCTCGTGGACCTGATAGGAGGGAATAGTTCCTTGAGCGTGGATAGGAGTGGCGTTATCCTTGTAACTCGGCAAATTCTCGGCACGCCAGTGGGAAGTGGGAACTGGCCTGGCTCCCCTCCCACAGTCTGTCCTTGAGCCACTAACGACCTCGGTGCTCTCTTATCTACAATACTGGCACCATGTCCTCAGATTTAACCTGATCTTGTTCTGAAATATATTTTCAGAACCCAGTAAATCCTCTACCTTCCTCAAAAGGTAAGCATGTGGGATAAGCGCCTGATATCGGAAAGAGGACGTGTATTATTTAAAGAAGACCACGTGTGCTTCCTGCATTTTGGAGTTCCTTTGCACGCGCTCCTGCCTTCTTTCCTGAGTCACCCTGGACTGGGGCACTTGCAGGTTTTAGTGCACCTTGAATTATGCTCTCCCCACGGCATAGCCCCTGCAAGAATCTCCTCTGCAAAGGGCTCATAAACCTGAATTACTTTATTCTGTCATGTCAGCAGGACTAACTCCGCCCATACAAAATGGTTTGGCTTTTTTCCTCTTTGGTACAAAAGAGAATTGGCAGAGACTCGAAGCTGACAAGCTCTGGCATGGCAGCGAATTCAGGGCCTCTGGCCTTGTGCCCCTCGTTCAGCTTGTGTTCTGAATCCTTGTCCCGCCCAGAAAGTCCTCTCTTTCCATCTGGGACGCCAGTCCTGCTCCCTTAGTTCCTGCTTCCATCACACATACTGAAATGCTGCATCTCTTCACTTCTAGAAAGTCACCCACCTGGGGTCACTTGAATGTTTTTGGTTTTTTTTTTTTAATCCCTTCAGGTGGATGGAAGTCTGCTTAGTGGAAGAATTGCCACCGACCACTGAGCTGGAAGAAGGGCTCCGGAACGGAGTTTACCTTGCAAAGTTAGCCAAGTTCTTTGCCCCGAAAATGGTATCGGAGAAAAAGATCTATGATGTGGAACAAACACGCTACAAGGTAACTGAGAGCTAATTGGTTTTGTCTTCCAGCTAAAAGTGAAAATTCAGTATTTTACTTCCTTTCCCTTCTTTTAGTGTGTCTGTAAGAATTTTGAGGGGGGTGGGATGTATGTCCTTGGTCTTTGAAGCCCGTTAATAACCATTCCTGAGGCAGCAGCAATTTTAAAAAAGCAACGCGTTTGTATTTCCAGGCTGAGGCTGAGGGACCTGAGCTTTGTGCGGCTCCGCCATCTCTCCTTCATGGAGGTCATTTTTATTAGCACCAGTAAAAATCAGTGTGTGGGCACTCTGCCCCCCTTTTCCTCACCACCACACAGTTTTATTACTCCCCTTGTTCTCATCAAGGAATAGAATACCCAGCTGGGACTTGAACTTGTAGCCCCAAAGAGTTAGGGCCAGTGTGATAAAATGAATAGTAATGTTGAATAGTCAGGTAGGAATTCCTTTCCATTTGGTATTTAAAACAAAATACGATTAACCTTTTTATATGCAACCAGTTTTCAGAATTATTTCACAGCTAATTTGAGAAGGCATATGGGGGAGAACACAAGACTGAAATAATCACCAATCTTATATCAATTAAAAAACTCTGATATTTTAGAGAACGTGTCTAACTATTTACAGGTAAAGTAATATATCCAGGATTTGCTTCAGAATTACTGGGAGGAGCTTGGATAGATGATCCAAGACTGGCCGTGAGTTCATAATTGTTGAGGCTGGATGGTGGGGGCACAGGTTCACTACACTGTCCTGTCTACACTTTAATGCTCAAAAGCTTTCATTATTCAGTGAAGGAGGAAGAAGTGAACACTGACCCTTCATTAGGTTGTATCTTCAAAAGGGAATTTTAAAATGTGTGATGTTTCTCTTGTCCGCTTCAGATCAGGGTGTCTAAACCTTCTTTGAAACTTGATTCTTTATTTTCTTAGTAAGTTCTTTCTATGGGTATTTTTCATCTGCAGACTTTCAAGTGTCCTTAAAAGTTGTTTCTCTTACAGCCACAAGGATGACATTAAATCTAGTTGAAAGTGGCATGAGTTCCCATGTATTGCAGGATTCACAGCACCCTTCAGTTGTTATTGAGGTGAAATTTATCTTAAAAATGTGTATTCAGAGCAAATGTTTGAATAATCACATAAACTAACAGCAGACAAGAAGAAT
The DNA here is from genome assembly GCA_028533065.1 of Trachops cirrhosus. Lineage (NCBI taxonomy): Eukaryota > Metazoa > Chordata > Mammalia > Chiroptera > Phyllostomidae > Trachops > Trachops cirrhosus. The sequence continues at coordinate 149,951,271 of CM052540.1, read as the reverse complement.
TAACAAATCTTTTATGACAAATCTGTTTTCATGGTCTAGTCTAAAAGGTAACTGAGCAAAAGTTTCTGCCTTGAATAATGTTATGAATAAGGGTTTGCATTTGTTAAATAAGTTGAGCTTATGAAGTCATATGTCTCACCCGAGAGTTTTCAGCTCATTATAGCCTTCCACAGGACTTTAATGAAACAATGATTCAGCCAGACAAAATTAGTTTTTTAATTTTGAAAAATATTTTTAAAGCTCACAAAAGCACAGAAAAAATTATTTGTATATCCATTCACATCATGAAATAAATTAATATATGTCCACATTTTAGAGCATGATTTTTCTTTCTTTTCTACAATGGTTGCTATGAAGATCTAGGCCTATTAGTATAATACCAACAGCCAGGGAGATGTGATGACAGGGTTGAGCTCCAGCCCACTCTGAAAGGGAATTGTGGGTATTTTGTGCTGATGCCATGGATGGTGAGAATCAGGGAGGAAGGATAGACCTTCAGTGGGGGTGAGCCCCAGAGCAGAGCGTGGGCTCACTCTTTCCTCCCCCTGGGACATCAGGCACCTTGACTGTAGGCGTCTCTTTGCAGTTCAGCTGCGGAGTCCCTCCTGGCAACTGAAACAGGCGCTGTTTCCTGCTGACCTTAGAGATCCTACTATTTTGAATAAACGACAACTTGTCTGTGGGATAGAGATGGGAAATACTTCCGATCTTTTGTTACAAAATAAAATACCTGCGGGGCCTAGGCCTGTGAGTCATCCCTAAGTTGAACATGGTGAGAAAGGGGAGCGCTGTGTTTTGCTCTCCCCGGCCCATCAGGCCCCTGGAAGCCTGGGGTGCCCGGAAGAAGAGCTGCTGGCAGAGGGGTGGAATGAAGGGAAGTGGCAGAGAGAGGCATTGATGCCAGCTGTGGTGTGGGAGAAAACACAGGACAAATGGAAACTACTCCTCTGTTAAATCGCTGGAGAAAAGAGGTGTTTCTTTTTTTTTTTCCTTTTATTAAATTCCTGAAAGTGCTTAATGTTCCTGAATGGGACTGTTTCTTGATTTCCCATGTAACCATAAAATTTTTATCTTAAGGCCATTTAATTTCTTTTACAAAAATGAAAGGAAACAATTATTCGTGAACAGGAGACTTAATTAATGCCCTGTTCTTGTGTTCTTCAGGACTAAAACCTATCAGGCAGGCTTGTCCCAGGAGCACCAAACCCTGGGGCTGCGGCAAAGATGTGGAAACCCAAGGGAACACTCAGTGACCCGGGCCCACCCTTGATGTGCCATCTGGAAACCATGAGTTCAGCGAGCGTGGGCTCTCGCTGCAGGATCTGCCCAGACTGCAGCCATAAAACCTGACCCGCCTGCTAGGCAGTGTGCCCCCAAGCACGAGCTCCGCCCCCGAGCTCTGTCGTCCTCAGTTTGGGCACTGATGCCTTTGAGTGAAGCAGATGGGAGCTCTCGTGCTGCCCCATGCTCTCTGCCAGCTTATGTGCCAGCTTACAGGCCCCTTTTAATTTAGGGTTAGAAGGATGTCGTGGGTCTTTGAGTTAAACCTTCCAATGATGAGTATTTCTCTGTCTACCTCCACCCCCAGTCTGGGTCTGAGTTATGTGACCGTGCCCAGTTTGCAGTGACCCCTGACACTATCCCTCTTGGATACACCATGGTATACTGTGATGATTGTCTTGTCACGAAGGCAAAAAGCCTCTGTGTCTTCTCTGCCATATCCTTGGTGAATGGCACAGGGTCTGGCCGTGGTAGAGAAATAGCTATTGGGTGAAAAACGAATGACAGTAGTTTCAAGTAACCAAAGGACTCCATTTCTTTTCTTGTCTTCTATGCTTTGTTCGATACTTAATCAAGGTACCTCAAGTTTGACACCTTTCTTTTAAGTGTGATGCTCACACCTCCTGCAGAACCACCCGATGGGTGTGTAGAAACATGTGGACTCCTAGACCCCAACCCATGCTACTGAGTGAGGCAGAGTCTCTTGACCAGAGACCCAGGAAATGAATTCTCAGTAATCATCCCACGTGATCCTGTTCTTATGTACTACTAAGGTTTGAGGACCATGGCTTTGTGGTAGAGAAACATGAATATAATAAATTTTAATAAAGTTATAGGGAAAGAAGACATAATTGTACTATGATAGAAATATATGCAGGGTAGAACTCATCCAACCCTATAATCCGTATCAGCACCTGCTGTGTGCCAGGCACTCCAGACAGCGCAGTGAGCAAGGTGGATGTGGCTTCATGGCGCTTACAGCTGGAGAGATGGACTGGGAGTGAGTGTACATTGTGAATCGTGTGAGTGTGCAGGAAGAAATTGACAGATAGCAACCAACAGAAGAGGTGCTTCTCTGAGGAGCTGTTCTTCTCAGGCTGGAAGGATGAGAAGAAGATCATCCATGGGCAGAGTTCGGGGGAGGGAGTGGGGAGAACAACCCAGAGAAAGGGCCCCATTTGCGAAAAGCTCCTCAAGGAAGAATATAGCGTGGCCGAACTGAGTGTCTGCAAGGCTGCACTGAGGGACCGTGATGAGAAATAGATCAGGAGGGAAGCAGAGACAGATCAGGAAGTCACACGTGGAGGATCTATGACTTCATCCGAAGTGTGGGGTTGGGGGAGGGAGGAAGCCTTTGAAATGTTAAGCAGAGGCATCCTGGTGCAGCGAGTGCTTTAGAAAGATCTGTCTGCTGCTCCCTGTGGTTCAGAATAAACTGGAGGAAGGAGGATGGTGGAGGCATAGCAGAGTAAGGGGGATTATTCAATCCTGGAGACAGTGGCCTGCACAGCCAAGAAGTAAATGGATTCAAGAGGGAAAATGAAGGGTGAATCCTGGAAAGCTATTGGAAGTGGGTGGAGGGCAGTGAAGAGAAGACAGTCGAGTGGACAGTGGGAGACAGCCCAAGAGAGAGTGGTCAGACCTAAAAGGGGTGGGTGGGGCGGTGAAGAAGCCAGAAATGTTTCCGTGGTGAAAGCTTGAAAGAAGAGTGTTCCCAAGCAGACCAGCTGGGCAGGGGAAAGAAAAGGAGGAAGGCATTCCTTGGAGAGGGCTCAGCCTGACAAGGCTCAAAGACAAGGAACGGTGTTCCAACTCTGCACAGATCATTCTAGACTTGTAGTATTTTGGTGAACCTCAGATAGGGGAAGCATATGCATGGTGGTTAGTAGTATGAGCTGTAAATCAAAATATTTCAGTGGGGCCTCACCACTGAGTTTGCCTTTGTGAGCCTCAGTTTCCTCACCTGTCAAGTGAGAAGAATAATCATGATAGTGTCAGCCTTCGTGGAGACACTGCGAGGAACAAATGTGACTGCCCGTACGAAGCACATGGCGCAGTGCCCGACAGAGGCGAGTGCTCTATGAGAGTGTGAGGCGGCGGCGGCTCTGAGGCTAAGTGCGCAGTGAGTTGAACAGAATGTTTGGACTTGGAGTCAGGAGTCTGGCAAGCTGGCCTTGGCCCTGAGCTTAACAAGTTAGATCCACTTGACTGCATCTTAAATGCTTGGCTCCTCAGTTTGCTCATCTATCAAATGAGCAAATTAGAATAATTATTGGTCTCTAGGCTACTAGTTCTAAAATGCTTTGATTCTACTATGTAAGAAGTTACCAATCAAAGAAGACTTAACATAATTCCTTACCTACTCAATTTAAGCAAGAATAACCTTCCTTGCTGTGTTGTAACAGTTTGGCAGTGGAAAATCAGTATATACGTTCCAGTCCAATACTTGAAAAAAGTTAGGTGGATGCAGGACAACAACCCTTGGCTAAGGATGACTACAGATAGGCCACCTAGTCTAATAATAATATGTAGGATTAGTGAAGAAAATGGACAAGCTAAAAATGGTTGTAATGGACTAAGATTATGCTGAGCCTATTTAGAAGACCATTTGTGTTCTAGTTAAAGTAAATTTAGTAGATTAAAGATGTTTAATGCAGTTCGTTCACTGAAGCTTACTTCTTAAATGTGCAGCTTTGGCTCAAAGGGTCTGAAGTCAGTGGTCCTCAGGTGTGTAAAGTGGATGAAGGAAGACGCCTACTTACTGTGCTCAGTGTAGAACTGCGGCCAAGATGACCGCCCTTTCGCTCAGTGCCTCTGACATGACCTTGCGGGTGAATGGAAGTTTCAAGTCCAGTGTTGTAGCATAATAATTACAACAGCCAACATTTATTGCATTCTTAAGTGTACCTTGCCACAAGGTACTTTGTGAATATTCTCACTTAATCATAGCAACTCAAAGAAGTGATCCTACTTTCATTTTGTGGCTGAGGAACCAAGGTTCAGAGAAATTTGTAACTTCCCTGAGGTTACCTAGCTAATAAGACCACTGTATGGGTAGAGTACCTTTGTTATATGGTTTGAAATTCTTGAAGCCCACAAGCTGAAGAACCCCAGAAATCCACCTGGGGTCAAACAAAATTAGTTTCATTTCACTCACTGTAGCAAGAAAAAATGCATACCCATGGAGTCATGAGGAGGAGAAACGAGGGACTTGGTGTGTATCTGGGCTTGTGCTGGATGATGCTAATAAGGACTTAGGGAAGCAAGGACCCCTGTTATGTTTTGGGTATTGTCAGGAAATGGGGTCAATTTGGTGTCTTGGTAATTTTTATCTAGGACATGAGTCAAGAAGCAAGTTGTGCTCATCTTAGTTGGGAGGAGGAGGTTTTTTTGTTTGTTGGGTTTTGGTTAGTTTTTTTTTTGTTTGTTCATTTTTGGTTTTTTTGTGGTGCCAAGGAGCCTTTTCTATGTCTTGACGTTATTGTGGATTGTTTCCAAATTGTTCCTCCATGGCCACAGATTGACCGTGTCTGAGAATTGTTTGCCTTCTGCCAGCGTTGTCTGTGCTGAGTTACAAGCCCTCAGACACTGCAGCCTGGCTGTCAGCGGTCTGGCGGCTCGCGCTCCGTGCCTTCCCTCTCCCCCTTCAAGTTATTTCGTAGTAACCAGCTCATTCTTCCCTTCGAGGAATAACCCAGCCACCATTAGGACCTGTGTTCTCTGGGGTTCTCTATACAGGGAAGGTTTTCAGATCTGGAGAGACCTCGTCTTGAATCCTGAATCAGCCACTTCACAGTGGCTGTGACAAATTTTTGACTTGAGACTATTTGACTTGAGACAAATCACTTCGTCTTTTTGGCCTACGTGTCTTCATCTCTAAAACATAGGAGTGATAATCACCTTACAGGGTATTTTGAATATTAAATATAATTTACATAAATTATAATTCATATAAAATTATATGTTTATATAATTTACATAATAATTTATATATCTGAAATTATATTTCAAATATAATTTACATACATTTGCATTGTGTTTGACTATACAATGCAATCTCAATAAATAGTGGCCACTATTAAAAAAGCATAAACATTTATCAAAAGTTAATTTGCTTATATTTCTTAATTTCTAAAAGCAACAAGTATACTTTTTGTTAAATAAACTATTCAATTGTAAGTCACAGAAGATGAAAAGAACCAGATTTTCTGAATGTAATTATTATACTGTTCTTATTTTTTTGTTTTCAAATAGATAACATTGTGCTATTTACTTAACTAATTAAAAATACAAGACCATTTTAAGGTCCCAATGATTCATTACCTGATACAACTTAATGAGAAGAGGCAAGTATGCTGTATTTATAGAATATAAAGAAAAAAATGATGGGCTGATTAGGACTGTGAAGAAGAATGAACGATATAGAAAGACTATTTTTATTATATAAGTAGAAAAGATCTTGTAAAACATTTCCACTGAAGGTTTACTTACATTGTACAGGCCAAGACGGGGGTTAAATTACAGAAAGAATGGTTACTAAAATTAGCTTAGTGTTGTGGATGTTTTTTTTCATCTTTGTATTTTCTATATTTTCCAAGTTTTCTACAGAATATTACATTAACAGTCAGAAAAAAAATGATTTGGCAGAACCAGAAACCACAAAAAAAAAAGCATTTTATTTAGTCTTCGAAAAACCCTGTCTGTTCTTTCTGAAGTTACTCAGCTTCTCAGCTGTGGTTGCCAAAATCTTGACACCGTGTGTGGATGGGTGTATATGTGCACGCATGCATACATATGTCTCATAAAGTATCCTCCGGCATGTGCTATACATTAAGTAGTCTTTTAGATGCTACGTCAAATGTGTGAATAATGGAAATTGGAATGATCTATTACAAATGGTTGGGGTGTTGCTGAATAGTGTAGTCTCCTTACTGTGGTCTTTAGTTGTTTTATGTGGGCTCTAATAACTTTATTCTAGGAGACATACATTTGAAAAGCATCCCACTAATGAAAAAAGTTATTACAAATGACTCACGTTTTATGTGCTTTCTGCCCCCCGCCCTTTAGAAGTCTGGCCTTCATTTTCGACACACAGATAATACCGTCCAGTGGTTAAGAGCCATGGAGTCTATTGGTCTACCCAAGGTAAGCCTTCAAATATGGGAACCTGAACTGGGAAGCCAGAAGGGATAGTCTACAAATGCATCATTATAAAAATTATTTAGCAGACGGGGCATATTGATACAGGAGATTGCCTTATTGCCTCAGGAATGAGAAAGGTAAGGACTCAACAGAAACTTAGGTCCATAAAAAGTAATAAGTGGCAAGAACTCACAATGAAGTATGTGTATAGATCAAGAGCAACCATGCAGAAGTGTATATAAATTAAACAAGGTCTTTCCCTGGATGGTGTGGCTCAGTGGATTGAGTACTGGCTTGTGAACCAAGGGGTTGCCAGTTCAATTCCCAGTCAGGGCACATGCCTGGGTTGCAGGCCAGGTCCCCAGTTGGGGGCACATGAGGAGCAACCACACATTGATCTTTCTCTCCTTCTCTTTCTCCTTCCCTCCCTCTTCTCTAAAAATAAATAAATAAAATTTTAAAAAATAAACAAGTTCAGAGCAAACTTTAGCTGGTAGGTAGTTGATTTAAAATAGCCACTTCTCTTTTTCCGTAGGCATTTAAAAAATTTTATTTGTTGATTTCAGAGAGAGAAGAAGAGAGGCAGGAGTGGAGAGAGAGAGAGAGATTTGTTATTCCACTTATTTATGTACTCACCAGTTGACTCTATGTGCCCTGACCGGGGATCGAACCATGGCATATCAGGATGACACTCTGACCAACTGAGCTACCCGGTTAGGGCTTGTGTTGCCATTTGTACTTAAGATTCCTGATCTCATCATATCACTATAAATTATTATTATAAATTTATTTTTATAAATTATTACTATAAATCATTGTATCACTTTAAATTTTAAAGGCTAGGGGGTTATAGCTCTTACTCCTGAAATAGATTTTTTAAATAAAACTCATTCAGCAAACATTCAGAGCTTGTTAAATTCAGAGAGCAAGCCCTTCAGCCTGTGTGACAGACAGGCAAGCAGGAGAAATGAGGAAATCATTTCATTTTATAGAAATTGTGGAGCTATTTCTTAAACGTCTTATTTTGTAATAATTATAGAATCACAGGAAGTTGCAAAAAGAGAACATCTACATGGACTCCTGATTCAGCCTTTCAGTGTACAGCGGTGACATCTCCCAACTGTCACACAATCATAAATTGACATTGGTGCGTTACTGTTACCTAGACTACAGACTTTATTCAGTTCTCACCATTTTATATGCATTCATTTGTGTGTAGGTGGAAATTCCAATAAGTCTGTGAAGACATGTGTGTGGCCAGCACCACAGTCAAGGTCCAGACACCACAGGGGAGTGGACCTGCATCCCTCCCCTCGCCCTGTCCCCAGGCCACCACTCGTGTGCTCTTCGTCTCTCTAGTTTCGTCATTTTGACAGTGGTATGGAAATGGCATCATACGTTAGGTTACCTGCAGTGATTGCCTTTTCTCATTCAGCATAATGCCCTTGAGGTCTATCAGGGTTTTGTATGCATTGATAGTTCACTGCTTTGTGTTGCTTAATGTGTACACCTATTTTAAAGAAACAAAGCAGGAGTGGTCCAGCTGGAAGGCGAGGCAGTAGGCTACTGACTAATTAAGACCTGTGTTGGTGTTGTTGTTATCATTATCCCGGTTTGCAATTAAAAACAACCCTCACAACAAAAACAACATATTTCTTTGTGTAAATTATGCTTTCATATATATATACATATATATTTTTGCTGATATCAGTTTTAGCTTAGCTTATATTATCTCAAAAGAGTCAATATTGTCTTATTTCTGCCATTTTTAAGCCCTTTCCTTGCTCCTAAGGGCCCAAAACATTAAATGCTGTCCCCTTCTGGGCACTAGTTATAATATAGAATTCATATTTCTAGATTGTGATTTAGCAAGTACACTAGGGGCCTGGTGCTAAACAGAGTAAAAAGAAATTGCAGCAGGATTTTTCTGAGGCAACATAATTTAGACTAGGTGATTTCACGTTTGAGAGATCTGATTTAAACCTTTCCAATTGTGTGTATGTAAGACCAGATTTTCCTTGACATTAAGTCAAACAAGTGATCCAGATAGCAGATTCTATTTTAACACTGATTTTAATTGTGAAGTCACTGGTACATTACCAGGTGAGAAACCAGCAGTGTACAGCAGTGTACTGATATGTGTTTGCTGTTAAATCTTCACTCCGTCGGTGTGAAGGGCGTACTCTGTTCTCAGCCTCATGCTAGGTGCTGGGAATACAGTGCTGAAGGAGACGTTCTGCTGAAGCACAAATTGATCCCATCTCCTTGCTAAATGATTTTCCAGGAGAAATGTAAATAGAAAAGTTTCCTGTTTAAAGAAAAGGGAGGAGCATTATCCTCTGCTTACACAGACAGCTTTAAACCTGGTCACATTCTCCCAAATTGGGAATACTCTCCTCATTGACACTCTTAACAGCAAATGTGTTAAAAGACAGTTGGAAAGACCTTGGCAATTTCCTAGGCAACAGACATTTCTTCAGGTGCTCAGTGACTATACATTTGTATCCCAAGAAACTTTGCTTTTTTCCCTTTTCTCAGCTTTTTTCAATGCCCAACAGAAAATTGCACTGGAGTATCAAATACTACCTTGTGGTGCATGATTTTATTTTTATGTCAAATTTTATAAAATGTTTACTGAAAGCAAGTAATAGCAATATGCTTATGTTTTTTTAGAGAATTTATTTATTTATTTTTAGAGAGAGGGGAAGGTAGGAAGAGAAAGGGAGAGAAACACTGATTGGTTGCCTCTTGTGTGTGCCTGGGACCAAACCCAAACCCAGGCACGCACCCTGACCAGGAATTGAACCAGTGGCCTTTCCCTTTGCAGAACGACACCCACCCAACTGAGCCACACCAGTCAGGACCCAAATATATTTCTCTTAATCTTAAATTATTCTTCTTTCTTTTGTGCTTAGGAACAGGTAAGTTTGGCACCCCATTCTGAATTAGCCTTTTAACTTAGAGCTTAAAAATAGTGTAAATAGTGTACAACCTTAATGTCCTGACCTTTCAATCTAGTAACTTTAGATTTAAATGTTTATCTAAAAGAGGTAATCAGGTGTTCTGAAAATTCATGGATGTTCATTGCACTGATTTATAGTAGGGGGGGAAAATTGGGGGCAAAAATGTTCAACCATGGGGAACTGGTTAAATTATGGTTAAAAATAGGAAGCAATCATGCATCTATCAGCAATAATGTTCTTAAAGAATAACAAAGGAGTCATGTTCTATTAAGTGTTTTAAAGGGGTTTATGATATGTACAATTTTATTTTTAAACTCATACACGCAAAACATTTTTGAAAATCATATACAGAAAAAAGACTGGAAAAAATCCCAAAACACTAATAGTGACACTAATAACAATCTGGAGGTGGGTTTATAGGCATTTTTCTTTCATACTTTATTTATTTTCCAGATTATATTTGGTGAAATCTATAGTTTTAGGCAGAAAAAAAATATATCCATGTGTGTGTATGTATGTAATACATATTCACAGAACAGGGTAGCCAAGTTCTTAACAATGTAATAAAATCCTGAAGAAGGATGTTTGTTTCTCAAGCCAGCAGACCTCTGGGCAGTCACAGGAGTAACTCCACTCCAGAAAGCAGAGTCTGCACAGGCTCAAGCCTTGTGGAATCAAACAACCACCTACCTAACTAACCTGGTGGACACAGCCTTCTTGGGGAGGCGACCGGGAACCACCCCAACTGCGCACCATCCCCAACGCCCCCCCACACACACACTTACTCACCTGAACCACCAGGTGGCGCACTATAAGGCAGGGGAACAGATGCGGTGACTGGTCCTCCTGTAGAGCAAGATGAAGCAGTAACTGAGATTCCTCTTCCTTGAAATAAATACAGAACATCAAGGACAATCACAGTAAGATCATTTAGGAGACTTAACAATAATTTTGTAAAGAGCAAAGCATAATAGAAACATTGTTTCTTTTGTTTTCCAGATATTTTATCCAGAAACAACAGATGTCTATGACCGGAAAAACATACCAAGAATGATCTATTGCATTCACGCATTGAGGTGGGAAAAATACAACTAAAAATCTAGAAAGTAAATTTAATTTAAAAATAGAAAGTAAATTTAAATACAACTACAATTTTAATTTTAAAAGAGATCTTAAATTATCTTAGTAACCCAAGAACTTTTTATTAGATTGAGTTATTTTGAATTTGCTGGTACAAAATTAAAGTCATTGTCACATAAATACAATCATTGAACTTCAAAAGTATTTTTCTGCCTTAGGTTTTTAGGTTAAAAGTATTTTAGGTTAAAACCTAAATCAAAATAGAAAACCTGAAAATGAATGAAAGATCTGTAAATATAACAAGGAGAAAATTTAAGTTGAAACTTCTGGAGAACCTCATAGAGTTCTAGAATATTCTTGGATTACGATGAAGTTTACAAATGTAATCAAAATATATCAAGTGAGCAGCTTCAATGGTTATTATTTCAGTTTGGACACTCTTAAAAATTATCAGTTTGGTTTAGTTCTTATTGTAGATTAATAAAATTCAGTATAATTTTTGTTTTCTTTGTTCAATAGAACTTGTAACCTAAGGGTAAAGGAGACCCTTTAAATTAGCTAAAGCAAGATACATTCATTGTTTAAAAGCAATTGTTTGACAGCTGGTGGGGGCAGTGAGGGGCTGGAGGGATTGAGCAGAAAGGAAAAAGGACTTGTGGACATGGAGAACAGTGTGGTGATTGCTGGCAGGAGGGGGATGTAAGGGGACTAAATAATATTGGAAAAAATACAATAAAGATTTTTTAAAAGATTAAATTGAAATAATTAAAAAAATAAAAGCAATTGTTTGATAAGTTAATTTTTGAAAATGATGAAATTCTGCTAGTTCACAGATCACTTTTAACCTTAATGTCCTGGAAGAAATGTGATTTTTAGATGGTAGCAAAGATGACTTTAAAAATCCAGTTTGTGGCTCTGGTCTTGTGTGCACACAGGTAGGTAATGGCTGGAAGACTTCATGTCTAATTACATTGTAAATTTCTTTTAGAACATCTGCATTGTGTTTATATCACTAGAAGTCATTTTCCTGGCAGAATCTTCTGCCTAGAGGTTTATATTAACTTCTTCCTGGCTCTTTTCCTCTCCAAAGGAAAAGGTTTCTATAATAATTCATTGCAATTCTGGCCAGCTAGAGGAGAATTTTGATTATGTCATATAGTTTGACTTTTCCCTGATCAGTACTCTTGAGATTTCTTTGGAAGATGACAGTTGCTAGAAATAGAGACCAAATGTAGGTGCCTACATTTTCTATGATTTGTTTTTCTAATAATTTAGAACGGAGGAGAAAAACACCTCTATGCCAGCCTCCTCCTGTGTGGCTAATGTATCGTTAGGCCAGCGGGTTTTCAAAAAGCTTTTTGTGCAAAAGTGCTTATTTTGAGGAATATTTTCAAATGTGTTGTCGAACGTTTTTTGTCAAATACCTTTCAGCACTCAGAATGATCACCTAACGCTATGGTTAGTACTGTTTTTGTGACCTGCGAAGCCAGCCACCATTAATTAATGTCATTATCATATCCATGCATCACAGTGCTAATGTCCAGATCTGTGCCACGCTCATAGGGTGTCTTGCATACGCTTACACTGATTTCCTGAAGTGAAGCAGCATGCACAGAAATGACACGCTGAGTTCCTTCCAGGCGATGTCACTGCGCTGCAGAAATTATACAGAACTGAGCGGAGGGTGACATTGTGTTTGCCGTAGTTTAACAATGGCTTGAACAGTCTGGTAAACAAAAGCAGAGCCACTTCTTGTTTAGCATTGCCAGTGCTGTGCCTGCGTTGGAGTGACGGTTTCTAGGACTGTTTTTCTCAGTTTTTCAGTTTCTGATCAAGGAGTCTCCATCACTGTCACTCATCCTGGGGCAGATTCCTGTTGAGCCTGTCATTCACCAGATCGAACCTTAAATAGGATCTTTTAGAGCAGTATTTACTTGATAAACAGCATTCCCTGGGAGCGTCTCCTTCACTTTTCTCTGCTCTAAACGTAATGCATAGCTGCTTCTTAGTGTGGAGCTCAGAAGTCTCATGTGTATCTAAAGTTTTTTCTATCAAAACTCTTCCCTGCGAGGCTGAGAATGACACACCTGGAGGCTGGGCAGCAGAGCCCTTTAGTAAGCACAGTGGTTGTGCCCTCGTGTTGCAATTAGAAGTGAAGGTGGGAATGGACAACTATGTCTTCAGCCTTTGTATTCTGGTTGTGGATATAGCAGCATTGCTGTCATCACCTTACAGGGAATCAGGCAGGTCGGACGCTCTGCTTATGGGTCACGAAGTAGGCAGGAAGATCCCCTAGGCACCCAGGCACTGCCTTCCTCCTGCCCCAGCCTGTCGGCCTGACTTGATCTACAAAGTTAGCTGTTGGCCCTGCCAACTTGTCTTCTGTTCCCCGTCTTTTGGATTAGGATTTTACAGCTCATTAACATCCCCTGGGTTCTTGCCCAACTTCCCATTTGTATCTGCCTGCCCCTCACCTTTTTACTTTGCTTCTGACCCCACACTCCTTGCCTGCTACTCTCACCCCCTCTGTCAGTTCCGCTTGGTGTCTGAGTCCAGGTCCCAGTGGGTGTTAGCACAGCAGCCCCAGAGGAAATCCTCAATGTCTGCCTAATGCAGAGAGACCTCAGTGATGGGCAGCCTCCTTCTTTCTTCAAACAGATGCTTTTTATTTTTTTATTGTTTAAAATAAAATATGCTCATTATGGAAAATTAGAAGACTTAGAAAGACTATCAAAGGAAAAGCTGAAGTACCCACTGTGTCAACGCCAAGTGAAACCACTATTTGTGACAAGGTGTCCTTGGACTTAAAATGTGGATATGGTATGCTTTCCTTTCGTGGCCTCATTTGGAATGTTTGAAAGTCTGTGAAGGAAAAGGGACCTGGTTCAACAACTGCGAGCCTTGCTAAGCAGTTAGTACTTACCGATTTCTTAACTGTCTGGAGGCTGTGTATACTTGGAGAAAAACACTTTTGCATGTTGCTTTAGTAAACAACTGCTACATGTTTAAACACTAGTTATAATATTGAATTTTTGAAAACAGTTCAGTGCAGTAGGATTTTTCGAACACTTTCAATACCCGAAAGCTCAGGTGAGGTGCCCAGATACATCCTTAAAGACTCGCCGCACGTGCAGCTACTCTAAAATATCCACTGCACAGCCTTCACTCGCTGGTCATCTACACGCTAATTTTGACCCCTCCTAGGACGGTAATACTTCGATGCCAGCCCAGAGTTGCCATGACCTCATGGGCACCGGAAACAAACCTTGCCCAGGTCACAGGTCTGCTCTCTGACCAGTCAGCTGTGAGTCAGAACATGGTGCCCGTCGGAGTCCTCCCGGGGCGGGGAGGGGTGAGTCAGACCCTGGCCACCAGGTACCAGGTGGAACTTGACTTGTGAAATCAATCAGACTTTTTTCCCCCTTTTCAGTATATGGCTTTCAGGTAGGTTCTGGTTTCTGATCCAGTCCCCACTCCCACCCCACCCCCTATCACCCAGAAGCGATTTACTGCGTGTCTCAGTCGGCCAGTGTTATATAACCCATTGTCCTGTCATAACGGTGCATCAGCCTGATCTGTTAATGTTATTAAAAGCTTATGTATGCCTTTTGAATATTTTCTTGGATTTAGCCCGGCTTTCTAGAGGTTTCTCCCCGAGGAGATGAGGAATTGAGTCTACCTAATGCTGTTTGGTTCATTTGGCTGATTTGTCATCTCAGGTCATGTTTCTGGATCTTTTCTCTGCCTGACTGTTGCGGGTGATGGTCAGTGACAGACTCTCTTTCCCCCTAGCTGTTTTCGTAGCCATCTGTGCCCCTCAGTCCTTCCTTACTTTGGGACACCTCTGTGGTTTTCTAGGACTGTTTGGCTTACTCAGAGTTCCTGATTTCTTTTTTGTAGCATATTGTAGTGTGTACAGTACAGAAACAAGTATGTGTCTGTACTATATAGACAGTTACAGAAAAAACAATACCCTTATTTTAATAACACTTTCCAACTCATTAAAATCAATGCAAATAATTATGCATGTCTTATTTTCTCTCTGTTATGACGTCCTGTTTGTATACTTTGTACCATATTCTTTTGATTGTTGTTTATGATCTGGCCTCTCGCAGACTTAAAGTGAATTTCTCCTGTTTTGATGGAACAGGCTGATTCAGCTTGGGCAGCTCCCTGGCCTTCGCAGCACTGCCCCGACATTCCGTAAAATCGCCTTGCTTCGTGCCACAATAGGACCTTCCTGTCCCATCCTCATTATTCCTGCTTTGTGACACTGAATCAACTACCCTCCAAGGATCCTTTTAAAGCCATGTATTCATAATGATTTTTCTAGTTCTATAGCTTAGGGACCTGGGTTGTGCTCTTCTTACTGTATAAAGTTGATTTGACCGGTAAGATTCTACTACACTGACAACAACAAGCTAAAGATGAGTGAGTTGCCCCTCCGTGTACAGATTCCTGGTCCTGCTGCAGACTTGGAGCTGCTGTCCCAGCAGTTGTGTTTTCAAATGCAGTGACACGGCCAAAATCGCGCATCTGGGGCTTGCATTTCCGAGTACGGCCGTGGCAGGCCCACTTCTGGTTCTCCAGCTGGCCTGAACACCCTGCCTGCTCTGTGGACCGGGCTCCTCTGCCCGAGCCCTCACAAGGCCAGGTGGCTGCCTTGATTAGCAGGTGACTGACCTCAGGTGTTAATGCTAACTTCCCTTGTCTTTTACTCCCTTCCCTTAGGATCCCTTTCCCATTGAGAAACCCATGTTGTTTCATACCAGATTGATTGCATCTCTCACACAGAACATGTTTGCGTCTATATGTAAGCTTCCTAGAGATAGTCCCTTGCCCAGAGGTCACACTGTAATCCTGTGCTGTGGGAGGTGTATCTGGGGTGGCAGTGTTTGGGATTAAGGTGAGGACGGTTGTACCTTCCATGTCTTTCAGGTCATTCTTTGTTCATGCTTCTCTTCACCCTGTGAACCGCCTTCTGTCCTCTTCCTGTCCCAAAGCAGTATCATGGCCGGCTGGCTGTCCTACTGGCCCCTCAGCTGTGAGGCTGTGAGCCCTGTTTCTACCCAGCACAGCACACGCACCGCTGACTCCAAATTGGAGCCTCTGGCATTTGTATTTTTAACTTTTCAGTTGGTTTAACTGATTTCCCAATGGTGAGACTGCCTCAGGATTTCTTGGTTTTTTGACTGAAAATTGAGTAGAGAACACTAGATTTTGACGTTGATGTATGTGACTAAGATGGGAAAATAATTTGGTTCAGTAGATAAAAATATTTCAAACATGGAGTCCATGAGGGGAGATAGTAAAAGGTTCTTAGTGTTGAAAGCGGGCAAACCACTGTAGTAGGTCATTAAGGGTATCTAACAGGGGGTAATAGTAATAATAAAAACAAAGGCTGACGCTACTGAGCCTCTAATTATATGCCTGGCAGCATTCAAAGCACTGTATAGGTGTAATACCGCTTAATCCTTCTGGCATACCTAATGGGGTACATACTGTCATTAGTCCCACTTTATAACCAAAGCAACTGAAGCACGGAGAGGCTACCGAAGGTCACACGGCGCGGACATGGCAGTGAGTGTGCAAACCCCACTGTGACCGGAACCTGCACTGCTACTGACTCCGACAGCCCCTGGCTTCAGGAGGGGGTCGAGTGTTTTTCTACAGTTGAGAAAATAAAAAGAACACTGGCATCAGACTTGAACTTCAGCAAGGGCTTCTAAGCTGTTGTATTTAGGATATTTTAACATGAAGAATCATGGAACTGAGCACTGAGAAGATCTTGGGAAGTTATTTTAGTCCAGATCCTTCATTTTGTAGGTGAGAGCTTGGGTTTTGTGACTTGCTGAGAGTCACATACCGAGATGTTGCCAGCCCTGGGGCCAGGATGCAGGGCTTCTGATCCCAGGCCTGTGCTCTTCTGGTCCACTACGAGGCTTTCGTTTGCAAACATGCATCTCACATATGATAGCAGAAAATGAACTGTTCATGATGTGATCCAGAAAAGCTGAAAGAAATTCAGCTCTTGCCTTTTAAGTTTTCATTTCATTACTACAGAACCTTTAAATGTATATATTGAAAGTACTAGAAACAAAAAAACCTAATAGTAATTTTTTAAAAATCTCATTTGAGGACATGTTCATTGATTTTTAGAGAGAGGGGAAGGGGGTAGGGGAAGGGAGAGAGAGAGAGTCAGAAAAGCATGGATGAGTTGCTGCCCTTACAGTAGGGAATCAAACCAGAGACCTTCGGTGTATGCTCCAGCCAACTGAGCCACACTAGCCAGTTCCTTAACCTTAACAGTACTTTTTAAAAACTTTCTCGCTTCTTGGACTTAAACTGATCTTATTTGCACCAATGAGGTTTTAGCTACCTCAGCAACACTAGTGCACTATATGTACCTTGTCAGGTGATAAGAAAATCGTTATTTCACACCAAGTGTTTCTTAAACATAGGAAGTGATGGAGATGCTAATTCCACAACTTGCTTTGGGACGCTCACAGCCTTTTGTGGTCGCTGTTAGGCACTAAAGGTGCATAATAAGTTCAGTGTTGAAGAGCTACGAGAAACCAAGAAACCGGTGGGTTTCATTTAACATTGGATGGGCTTTTTTTTCTTTTTTCTTTTGTTTTTTCTTTTTTCTTCTTCTTTTTTTTTAGATTAAGACTGGGTTTCCTATATGCTTCAGGTAGTGAATGGCCCATTTGGATGTAAATGCTTGGGAAGGAGCCAGCAGCTGTTGCTGACTTCTCAGCAGGGGAACCGTGGATAAGTTTCCTACCGAACTTATGCCCCTTTGAGTAATCTTGAAAGCACCTCCCACACAGAGCTGGTATAAAAATCCTACACTGTGAAAAGTAGTCCTTTTAAAGAACAGTTTAAACCTCAGCATTGGGGAACAATATAGAAAACTGAAGCCAAATAAAATATATATGTTAACATTTTTTAAAAAATTTTGGTGAAAGTATGTACATGCGAGTGAGATTGCTACCTGATTCACACTAGCTTAAGCAAATTTGATTTCAATTTAAAAGTGAAGATTCTTCCATCTAAAAATGGTAACTTCTTAGCACCACCTAGTGGTAATTTTTAATTAAGCCAGAATATTTGCTGATTATGAGATTTATATTAGTATTACAGTGTACAGTGGAGAAGTAAAAAGTAAAATTGGAAATAGCCCCAATGCCTTTAGTACCACAGGAGAAAGTTAACACTTTTGTTTGGTAAATTGTTTTAGTTCATTTTACCAAACCTGTGTTTTGTGGGAGGTTAAATACCTTTATTTTAGGGACAGCATGGTGGAGAAAAATATTTTTATATGGTAGATATTCCACAAATAGTAATTAAATGAATGACTGGATAAACAAAGGAAATGATGACAACAGTTTTGTCAAGAACACTGAGCCCAGTTGTGTTATTCTCTTTCCAAAACTGATATGAAATTGCTCAAGTAGTAATTAAAAAAATAATAATCATTTGCAATAAGAAAGAGTGCCATCCACTGACCATAAATTTAAACAACTCCCTAGGAAAGCAAACAGATAGGACTGGATTGACTGAGAAACAAGACAGGAGAAGACCACAGCCCCCCAGCCACTGAGGGATGCTGCTGAGCTAGGCCCTGTCCCGGGGCTTGCTTGAAGCAGAGACAGTGGGAAAAGGAGAGTCTAAAAGCCTAGTGCAGTGGGACTTAGACTGGCCAAACCTTCCCTAAAGCATCGAGTGTAGAGGCTGATGGCAGGGTAGCATATCAGTACCCAAGATCGCTGATGAGCCTGGGAGTACACAGGAGGCCCCAGTCTAAGAGGGCAAGACGCTGGGCACCCTGCTGGCATCAGCCCCGCCAGCTCCCTAAGGCTGGCCTTTGTTGTGACAACCTGTGGTCAGCAGTGGCAAACAGCAGATCTGGAACTCTGAGAGGAGCCCAAATCAGGGAATGCCAGACATTTGAGGGGAGCCAACACTATGAAAGAGGCATTAGATTCAGGGAACAGAACCAATGCCCAAGGAACAAATGAAAAGATTGAAATATGTGCAATCAGTGATTCATCCAATTTATGTGTTTCATAAATACTGAGTACTTATATACAGCGAAACCAAAGGTAAAGGTAGGAAAGAGGAAACTTGGACAAAGATGAAATAGAAAAAATAATAAAATGTATAGTTATCTAAATTTTGGGTACATAATATAAAAATAAAAGCATGCATCTAAAATTCTAGATTATATCAACCTTACATATAAGTGGGGGAGTAAAAGTGTAAATATATTAAGGATAATAGATATTCATTAGCTTAGCCTTTGATACAAGAATACAATTTGACATATGTTAAAATGTTAGCAAAATATTAATGTAAGTAACACAATATATAACATTACTTGAAATAATTTGTGTTAAAAGGTATTTAATGGGTAAGTTTTACTGTCATATTTTCACAATTTCTCCCATTGAATTATATTTATAATTTTCTTTGTAGATGAGCTCAGGTGTATTTTTTAATGTAGTTGTAAAAAGGGAAGAGGAAAATGCAAATCAGGTATTAAAAAGAACTTGAAGTGATACAACAATACATTTTTGATTGTTTGTGAATCTATTTCCATGTCTTAAGTTATGTGTAGCTTGATTTTATTTTCTTAGAATTCTTTTGCAGCTTTACCAAACCTATCTGTTTAATTCTGTTGCATTTTTTCAGTTCCTGGTACTGGAAAGGAACAAGTGAAGAGGCTGACATTTCATGTATCACATGATAAGAGCTCCCTTTTAACGGGAATGTTTCTCCCATATAATAATGAGTTGAGAAGTGGTTCATAAAATACTGTTTTTGAAATTGTCATCATGCTAGTTTTAATTACAGTGACTTGTTGAACATGGACCTTGGGTAGCGAAGATTTCAGAGGCTGGGTAAATAGTTTTATATGCCTGATAACCTCTAAAGATCTAGAACTTAAACTAAGGAATGTACCCTGTTTTTCTAGTTTGAATCCTGGATATATGATGCCTATTTTACATTGAATAATGTTCAGAGTCTAATATGTTCTTCCTCTGTTGGAAAGATGTAAGATACAAATATCATGGTGGAATGTAATATTAAAATTGCCATATTGTTAAAATGTCATTTGTTCTTTGTCCTTTGGTTGTGGTTTTGAAGGAAAAGCTGGGAAACCATAGAAAAGTAAATACCCAAAAACAATCTTAAGAATTCAAAAACTCACTAGTAGGTATTTCCTGAAGAAATGGAAAAGGCCAATACGTATATGAAGAAAATGTTTATCCCCACAGCCAACAAAAGGAAATGGAGACTTAAATCGGTGTTTTTGGCTTATCACAGGGTTCTCAGGGGTAGGGTCCCGTGGTGGGGCGGGGGAGAGAACGGCATTCTCGTGCACTGGTGGTAGAGGGAGGCCACGGCCATCGCTGGCTTCAGCTGAACAGTCAGACTCTGATGACGGCCACAGCCATGGCTGTCACCTGTAGCTCAGAAGGATGGAGATGGCCAGGAAACCCACGAGGCTTTGCTCTTCAGTGGGAGCCTTTGCAGCAATCCACGTAGCTGGCCACCCAGCCATCTGGAAGCTGTTCTCTTTGGTGTGCCGGGTGACAACTTGGGTGAGACCCATATTGGTGGGTGCGGACCCTCCCGGGCGTGGAGCCTCGGCCCCCAGGAGCCAGTATCTAGTGTAACCACCGCACCGCATGGCTACCTAGTTGCCTGCCGGGAGTGTGCCAGTTACGAGTCACGGAGCACAGACACCTAAAAATATGGTGCCTCTTAGGTATTTATAATTCCTTTGAGTCAAGGTGTAGTTTATCAATCACAGGTTATTTTTCTTCTAAGCAATGATGGGTATTAGGGTTGTCAGTACCCCTAGGGGGACAGAGCTAGATGGTTAAGTCCAGGTCAGATTCTCTCACAGAAGGGAGAGGGGTTGGTTAACCCTTTACTCACAATAATTTAAAGAGCTAAATCTCTTTAGAAAAAATAATTTATTTATTTATTTTTAGAGAGAAGGGAAGGGAGGGAGAGAAACATTGATTGGTTGCCTCTCACATGCCCCCAACCAGGGACTTAGCCCACAACCCAGGCATGTGCCCTGACTGGGAATTGAACTGGCAACCTTTCAGTCCACAGGTAAATGCCCAACCAAATGGGCCACACCAGTCAGGGCCATAATCTGTTTTTAAGAATCAGTTTGACTATATATTGAAAGTTTTTATTGTGTTTATACCTTCTAATCTGGCAGTTTTGTTTTTAGGGATTTATAGTAACAAGGTATATACACAAAGATATAGCTATATATAAGTAGGTTAATTGACATGCTGAAGAATTAGTAACCATCTAAATGCTCAGCAATTGGTTAAGTACCATAAATTCATATTATAGAATACTATGTGAGCTTATGAAATAGATGTTTCCAGAAACAACATTAAAAGAATCTATATCAAAATTTATTTAGTGTTTAACTGTGGGTGATAATTTTCAATGTAATTTTTAAAAAATCATTCACTACTAATTTTTAACTTTGACCATGTATTACTTTTCTAAATGGTTGTTTTTACTGAAATGATTTTAAAAAGTGATTTTAAAAAATGCATGCTATTTAATTGATTAGTCAGATTTGTTCTAATGCCATTAAGAAGGCTTGACCTTGAACTCCTTTAACGGAATTCTGTGTCTGTCATAACCTACTCAGACCCGTCTCCCATCCATGTGGGAAGTGATAATCTTGAAACAGTTAAATCCACTGGAGTCATTCTCTGTTCATTTTCCCATAGATGTTATTGTGTAATTTCTAACTTCTAATTAAAACCTCAGAAATAATAGCCCTGTCAAAATTGATAATAAAGTGAACCCAGAATTTTTTAGTTGGTCTGTAGAGTTAATCTTGGGGGCTGGGACGGGTAGGATAAATCTGAAACAGGAACTACGGCTCAGTGATTAAATGGGAAAAGCCACGTAACCGTATTATTTTCACCTTTGGTAGAATTTAGATGCCAGCCCTTACCTTCTTTTGCAGGTTATAGGTAGGTTAGTGGGTGCCATCATTACTTCCTAAGGGATTTTTAAAGGTGTGTGTGTGTGTGTGTGTATATATAATTTACTCTCCATCTTGCACTGAGTAATATGCTCACATCATGGTTTATCTTTAACCTTACCTCATCTATCAATAGTCCTGCCACTTTATCTATTGGTTCAGAAAATGTAAAACAAGTATTTCCTCTAGGGTGTATGGTACTTTGAAGAATACTGAAAAGAACAATAGAATAATTTGAGCTGTACTTTCAAGAAAATAGGAATCATGTAAGGAAATATCCTAGGAAATGTTTATTTAAGTTATGAAAAAAATAAACATTTATTTCATTTATTACCTGCTGTTTTTCATTAGTCGTGTTTCTGGTTCTCCCTACACCTGGATGGTAGTCAGCTGACTCTGTGGAAGCGCCATGTACTGTGGGGAGACCAGTCTTTGGGATAAACTGGGCCTCTAGTCTCGGTCCCACTAGGGACTGTGTGACCTAGGGGCTCCGTTTCCTCACCCGCAAAATGAACGGATTAGATGAGTCATCTCTTAGGTTTTTCCCAACTAAAAAAGCCCTTAAGATTTAAGCAATTACTAACTCTAAAATTTATAATAATAAAGTTTCTGATAAGTTTATGTTTTCTTTTTCAGTTTATATCTGTTCAAACTAGGCATAGCACCCCAGATCCAGGATTTGTTGGGCAAAGTGGACTTCACAGGTACTGCTTTTTATCTTTATAATTTTTTACAATGTAATTACTAAGATGATGGACCATCACTTTTTGTTTTCACTGTGATATTTTTTATTTCTTTTTTTCCCTCCATATTGATTGGTCAGAGGAGGAAACATTATTTTTACTCAGCCAGGTTTCCTTTTCCCCACTTTTGGGAAATGAGCAACTGAGGCTGACTTCTGCCTCAGGTTCTTGCTTAGAAACGGCCCCACCTTCATGATAAAGACTCTTTCTTTCTTTCTTTTATTTTCCTTCTTCCTCTTAATAATGACATGCACTTTTTATTTTCTTTTATTAGAGAGCTAAGTCCTGCATATCTGGGAAAGGGACCCTAGGATGAAAACATTTCTTGATATGAATACACTCATTTCTGCCTCCATCTCTGTGGCTCTCTTTAATTTGTTATTCTTTTTCAGAGGAGGAAATCAGTAATATGAGAAAGGAACTTGAGAAATATGGAATACAGATGCCGTCTTTCAGCAAAATAGGTGGCATTCTGGCTAATGAACTGTCCGTGGATGAAGCTGCCTGTAAGACTATTTAAAATCTGAACTTGCCATTGACATCAGACTGACCTATATTTTATTTGTTGATCGTGGTTACAAGAAAAAATATTTAGAAGATACTTTAAACCCCTCTGAAAGCCTTTATTATATATATTAGACATGCTAAATTTGAGCATATCTGAATATAACCAAGTAATTGATTTGGGACTTTATTTTTTGTTCTCAAGAGAGACAAGAAGGGAGAGAAACGTTGATGTGAGAGAGAAACATCAGTTCGTTGCCTCCTTCACGCACCCTGACTAGGGATTGAACCCACAACCTAGGCATGTGCCCTGACTGGGAATTGAACACACAACCCTTCAGTTATGGGATGATGCTCCAACCAACTGAGCCACACTGGCCAAGGGCTAATTTGGAACTTTAAACATTCACTTGTACAATGTGAATTAAGAGGTTCCAAAGATATATTTGTTCTTCAAAATATTTCTCTTCTTTCTTTGTCCTTAGATTTTAGTGGTAGGTCACATGCTACATTCTCCTTTAGTGTTGCAAGTTACATTACAGGCATCTCTTAGAAACAACCTGCTACTTTAAAAGTGTCGGTGTTACTACCCTTTCAATGCCCAGCTGGTTGACATAGTGCTTCTTTCGTTTTAGCCATTCAGAGCAGGTTGAATAAATGAACAGGGACTATGTAACAGATGCTGAGACAGGACCCAAGATAGAAGGACAGGTGGAGTTTGTCAGAGGGATGCCCTGTGATGTGTTTGAGGCCCCTTGTTTGGTGTGCTTACTGGGAGCCAAAGAAGAGAGTAAACAAACCTGCTTAAGTGTTGATGCAACTGCTGTTATCATTTGCTAAAAAAAAATCTTGTTTTTTCTCTTCTCAGTGCATGCTGCTGTTATAGCCATTAATGAAGCTATTGAAAAAGGAATAGCAGAGCAG
The DNA here is from genome assembly GCA_028533065.1 of Trachops cirrhosus. NCBI lineage: Eukaryota > Metazoa > Chordata > Mammalia > Chiroptera > Phyllostomidae > Trachops > Trachops cirrhosus. The sequence continues at coordinate 149,927,596 of CM052540.1, read as the reverse complement.
ACCATTGTAACACTAAGAAACCCAAATGCCGTTTTAACTTTAGTGGATGAAAACTTTGCACAGGAATATCAGAAGGAACTCTGGGAAGCCAAAAAGGGAAAAGAGGAAAATGCAAGACTGAAGGTATTTGATTAGATTCTCAGTAATAAATATGGTTGAGAGTAGCTAGTTTGAAAAAAGTAATACTTTTAAATCAGCTGGCTGTGGTCTCTACAGCCATAGGCAACTGGCTTGGGTGAAATGTAAGGGTAAAAGAAGACCTTGCACTGTGTAAGGAAATCGGGTTCCCTTTTACCATGAATACTATAAGTTGCAAGGTTTTTAAGGTCATTCCATAAACTTACTACTTATCTGAAAAATGTAAAAGTAGTAGCTAAACATCTTTCCTGGTTAGATGTCCCCAGCAGACCTTGTATTGGCTGAGCTACCTTCAGATTTGTTAGTAGAGATTAATAATTCAGTGTGGTGGCGTTTAGAGGGGATGTTTTTGAACCCACTCTCCTTGTATTTTCCCAATATTCAGCCCCGTATTTGAGGATGAGGTTTTCCTCCTCAGCAGGGCAGCCTGTGCCGGTCCTGACTTTGCACTCCCCACTTCTGCTGTCTTGTGTTGTTGAAGGCTTGTCTATGCTCCTCTTCCACTTGCTTGCCAAATCTCCTCTCTTTAAGCTCTTGCCATGTCAGCTTCAGCCCCATCACCAAAAATGCCCACTTTATCTTACAGCCTTTTCTCCACTGGGGGCCTCCACCAGCCTCCCACGTGCTTGCCCTACACTGGCTGCCCGCCCTGATAATGGTCTGCTCCGCTACCTACGTGCTGATGTGTCGCTGTGGTTCTCCTCTGTATCAGTGTCTTGGCTTCCTCCTCCCTCTAAATGTGAGGATTGACTTTGACATGGAGCCACCCCTGTCTCTGTTCTTCCTCAAGTAAGCTTCTCCACTGGTTGAAGAAACCCTTAGCCTCATACCAGGCGTCTCTATCGCTCCTCCAGACAGCTCCACCCACAGGCCTTCCTCTCACCGCTCACCACATCGGGGGCGTGTTCATTCCTATTCCGTCCACCCTTCTCACACGGGTGTCCGTTGCTGGCTTCCCTTCAGAACGACTTCCACATTGTTTCAGAACTCTTTTCATGTCTCCTATGGCCCGGCCATCCCTGTATTCCTTTGCCTTTTCTTTCCAGGCTTGCATCCATCCACCTGCTCTAGTCTCAGCACTCTTGCCTCAGCCCTGTCCCTCCTGTCCCGGCCTCAGGGCTCCTGCAGTGCCTTGCCCCAGGGTCACTGTGCTTCCTGTCATTCTCCAAGCCTGTCCAGGGCTAGAGCTCGCAAAATTTATCTTCAACTGCAGATCTGGTGTCATTTCTCCAGAAACTTTCCCTGATTTCCTACTGCCTACTGGGGTATGGTCATGTCCTCTTCTTGTCCTTAAATGGCTTCCAGGACACCCAGCTTACCTCCCCAGCTTTCAGCGGAGCCCTGGACATGCACCCCATGCTGCAGGCGGCCGGTCCCACTAACCTTTCCCACCTCTGTGGCCGGACCTTGCCATCTGTGTCTGCTCCCACCTCTGCTGTTGACATTGCTCTGGTCCTCTGGAACACCCCCAACTGTCTCTTTGTAAAATCTTTTTCTAACTGAACATGTATTTCTTCTATAGAATGTGTCCTGTTGTGCTAGATATATTCATTATTGTGTTCTTGATTTTATTAGACTGACTCAAATGAAACTGCCAATATTTAACTGGTTTTGGTATTCAAAATGTGGTGACATCCAGGGGTCCAGTGTAATGTTTACATCAGAAAATTAGGCCTTTCCGGCACTCCCAGGGCCTGTTGTTCCTCTGTGCGGCCCTTGCTGGGCGTCGGGAGCCCCGGCGCCCTGCACAAGCAGGCTATCCCAAATGCTTACATGGCTTTCAAGTGAGAGCTAGTGGGTGGTTCCTTTCCCTCCTTGCATTTTTGCTTTTGACTATTGGGCTTTGGAAACATTTAACTTCAGGAGTCAGTGAAAACTTTGCTTTGCAGAGTAACTGTATTTCCGAAGAAGAAAGAGATGCGTATGAAGAACTGCTGACACAGGCGGAAATCCAAGGCACTATCAATAAAGTCAACAGTGAGTACTGGCTTCTTCACAGGATATGGGCACTTCTGTGAGATGTGAACTCTCCTTCTCAGAGTCCCAGCAAAACTCTCAATTTGTACTCTTGTGAAACTGCCTTACGTGACAAAAGAAATCCGTGAATTGTGAATGTTGCTGTTAATTAAGCTGTTTCATCTGGCAGTTTCCTGTGGAGCACTTTTTGGGGATCTTGCCCCCAGTCCATGCAGAGTAGGTCAGGGTGTCTTGAAGTTAGTTTGACTGTCCCTTCCTGTTGCATCATAAGTACAGCGTGTCATGTTTTGAACCTGCCTCTTATTGGGGTAATACTGATGCTTGTTTAGTAAAATATCATGACTTAAACACTCATTCTTTACCCATGATTACGTGATGGCATTTGATTGGAGTTGTAAAAGGCATTATTGACAGCATTACTCTTTAATACTTCCCAGTTATTAGCCTAGGTTTGTACGAACTGGTTTCTTCCAGCCCGTGTAGCTCCAGTGCAAGCGAACGAGACCTGACCGGCCAGTGGAATCGCACAGTGCCGGGTTCAGATCCATGTCCCCGAGTCTCTGTGGAGTTGTGTGGTTCGGTTCTTTGGTGGCGTTGCTACAAAGGACAGAAAGCAGATAGCTAAAATGAGCATATGCAAGCTTAGATACATTCATCTCTTTGTCTTTTTCCCCTTTCTAATAAAATTTATTTTTACTTGAAGCAGTAAGGAATTCTGACATTTACTTCTCATAGGTCAGCCTAAATAGCCCATATATATCCCCAGAATGAATACATAAAAGGCCATTTAGCCCATTTAATAAAGCATGTGAACTGTCTGCCAAATGCAAATTTGGTGTTTTCACTAATTATATCAGCCCTAAACCCTGTCCTCGATTTAACATCCTCTATGAGCTTTGGGTGTTCTTTATCACTCCTAACACCTTCCAAACCATGTAGACCTGTAGGCGTAACCTGGAAGTTTGTTCCTAAGTTGCGGTAGAGACACATCCAAAAGGCTTCACCCAGTAATTAAGCAGGCCTGAAGAACTCGGATGTGAATCTCTAGGTGTTCACAACCGAGTAGGTGTGAGAAATGTTCTCACACATACACTGCTAAGAGCTCCAGGGTAACTTTAAAAAAAAACACACATATTAACATATTGGAATGTGTATTCCTATCCTTTTCTTCTACTAAATGTTGAACATGTTGGTGATGATACATGGAGTATAAGTTCAAGTTTCTCCTTCTGTTCTGTTTAAAAGCTGAGAATTTCATCAGGCTTGACAGAAATGAATTACAGGAAGAAATGAATGTTGCCAATAAGACATCTGAGGCCCATAAGTTTAGGGAGGAAATAGTTCCATAGCCTTTCACCATCCTTTATTATGAAATGTTTATAGTCACTACAACAGATTTCTTTTTCAAGTAAAATGCCTTATGTAAATATTTTAATACTTTACTCCATGACAAATTTAATGCCAAATCAGCTATACTTTTTCCCCATTGTTAAGTAAAAGGCATGAGGTGATTTGCACTGATGCATAACCAGCTGAAATTATGAAGGACATTGCAATATTTGATGGTTTTAAAGATGCAGAACATGATTATTCTGAGGTTTTTGATCTCTCCCCATCTGAAAATTTATAGTCGAGTAGAACCAAACAGTCTTGAAAAAAAAGATCCCTCAAAAGCATGTTTTCATCAGTGACTTAATGAAGAGACAGTTGTATGCTTTAAAATGTGTATGTATAGCTCCTTGACAAGTTTTTCCCCAGCCAGGTAGGGTATTATATTAAGGTGTCTACATTCCTAGCAGCCATCGTTATGGTGTAAGTGACAGCTTTGGTGGCAATGTCACCAGCTCTGTCGCCAGAGCCTTCAGCTTTGTTTGAACTACAATTATTTAACTTTTGTGTGTGGCACGTGCATTCCACTCATCACATGACCTATTCTGTGATGCTCGGGGCTGGGGATTTTGTTAAATGCACAGTATAAAAGAGTAGTTAAGCTTACTTTATTTTAATTTCTTAGAAGAAACAGTGCACTAAGAGTGTTTTAAGGATGTGATTTTTCTGATAATATTTTGCCCTCAGTTGCATAAACATGTAATAGAGTTTTCAAAGGTGAAGCAGGGTCCCTTCCAAAGTAGTCAGAGGCAGAGCAGAAGGGTCTCTTTAACAGAAGAGCATACACCACAACCAACCACTGACCTTTCTTTCTGGAATTCTTTCATTTGTCCCATTAATTCTAAGAATAGAAAAATGTGTTTGGGTTTTTCGGATCCTTTAGAATAAGTGTACATTTTCTGGGAGTGTGGCATGAAAGACTGCATTAGTTGTAAGTACTTCCTGCTGCTGAAAGGTGTGTGCTGGTAGAGAGGTTATTGAAGGTAGCCTTGTGAATATAGTGAGAGCAGACAAATTGTCGTCAGTTAAAAAGAGTTAGAACAGTCTTAGCTGCAGTGTAGTTGTGTATTAGGGAGACAGAGAAGCTCTAGAAATCCATGGGTCTATGTTTTTTCTACTACCCTGAAGCCTTATTTACAAGGCAAAACCTGCTGGTTGTCTCTGTTTGCTATTGCCTGGTGGCAGAGTTCATCACTCATTCTTCCAGTTGGTCAGCAATTCCGTTTATGTTTTCTGAAAACAATGTTAAACCCACTGGTTTAAGCACTTTCAGTTTGGTCACTAAAATTCAGGTCTTTGTAATCTGAACATTGCAGCTGGTAAAGACATCACTGAGCTTATGACTGGGTCAGATCCGATCAACCAAGGCATTTCTATGGTCAGGGCTTTTTTTTTTTAGGTTAACTGATTAGACTAGCACAGACTTATTCGGTCATAAGCATTTTAGTTGTAGTATTTCTAAAAATATACCTGGATTACTTTGTATTAAGAACCACAATTCATAGAAACACAGAGTTGAGGGAGAATGTTCTGAGAACTAGTCACATCGAGCCCAAGTGGCAGTGCGTCTGAGTGCCTCCTGTGGGTTTCCTGTGGTTCTGACTCAGGGCGCAGATACAGCAGTAGGGCCAGGCCTCCCACGGCTCGGTCTCCTTGAGGAGGCAATGCTAACACACAATGAGCATTCAAGAGCAGTGCCTGCGGGATCTCTGTGGCCCAGCTCCCAGTACTGTGTGGATTCCCAAAGCGTGGGATCCTCAGGGACTGGAACCATGTGAAGGCTTCATGAGAGAGGGATGACCAGAGCTGGTCCTCAGAGGAAGGGTTTTGTAAGGAAATCATGCTAGGCAGGAATGTTCTCATATCTCCAGCTCTGTCAATGCTGAGTCCTTTTAGGGACTACCTCCAGGGATTAAACTGACTTCCAACTACTCAGCTACCATTTCCAAGGCTTTGCATGCCCTGCAACTGCACCTTTTCAGAGTTCGTAGACAGTGGCTTCTTAGGTTCTGTTTTTTTTTTATTGTTGTTCTATTACAGTTATCCCCGTTTTCCCCTGTTACTCTCCCCTGCCCTGCCCCCGCTGCTTCCACAGTCAATCCCCATCCTATTGTCCATGTCCATGGGTTATTTATACTTGTTCCTGAACTAGGCTGTACCCCTTTTTTCCTCCCTTATCTCCCCTCCCCTCTGGTACCTGTCAGTCTGTTCCTTGTTTCCATACCTGTGGTTCTGTTTTGCTCATTTTTCTGTTTTGTTCATTAGATACCACGTATAGGTGAGATCATATGGTATTTGTCTTTTGCTACCTGGTTTATTTCACTTAGCATAATATTCTCCAGTTCCATCCATGCTGTTGTGAAGGGTCGGAGCTCCTTTCTTTCTGCTGCATAGTACTCCATTGTGCAAATGTACCATAGTTTTTTAATCCACTCATTTACTGAAGGGCACTTAGGCTGTTTCCAGCACTTGGCTATTGTAAATAATGCTGCTATGAACATAGGGGTGCATAGGTTCTTTTGAATTGGTGTCTCAGGATTCTTAGGGTATCATCCTCCTTGGACAGCTGGGGTGGTTGGGTCAGGCCACAGTGGGAAAAGTGGGCCTTCTGACAGAATGTGATGCCCCTCCTCAGGACTAGCTGCAGTGGACCACATCAATGCTGTCATTCGGGAAGGCAACCCCGAGAATACACTGCTTGCACTGAAGAAACCAGAGGCCCAGCTGCCTCCCGTTTATCCCTTTGCTGCTGCGATGTATCAGACCGAACTTTCCAACCTCCAGAAACAGAACGCCATGGTAAGTCAGAGGAGACTGTGATTATGGAGATGTTATTATGAGTCCAAGCCACGAGAAAGGTTGCTTAGGAGGTGCAGGGGCATGTAGCATTTCTAACTTGTACCAATTCCCAGTCTCGCTGGCCTCCCTGGACTAACTCCATGGCCGCCTTCTGCTTTAATTCCTGCTTTTGATCCACATAAAGAATCTGAGTGCAGTTTGGAAATGCAGACAGGGCTCTACACAGATACACATTGAAAGCAGGTGGTTGTTCTCTGTGACTTTGTGGATAATTTTTCAATTACACTGAATTTTTTTAAAATGTGTTTTTTGATATAGAAAAATAAGCTCTAAATCAGCATGTCTAGATTCGGTGACCAAGAACGTTAGCCCCACGGCTTTAGTTTTTGTAAGCGTATGCTCCTTACTGTGCGAATGGTATTGAACAGCACTATTTACATAAGGTTAGAGTAATTGAGAGCGCGTGCACTACAAACTAAGCCAAACAATGGAACAAAATGAGCAGCGCTGGAGCAGAGCCAAGATTTTCATATATGAGACAGCTAGTATTTCAAAAAGGCGGGGAAAGAAATGAAATCCTGAACAAGCATTTCACCGTTGGGGAAGAAAGCATTACTTCACTACACATATCAAAATAAATTTCCAAAATAAACAGTTAAACGTAAAAAAAAATTTAATTAAAGATCTAAGGAAAAATAGAAGGACATTGGATCTTAAAAATCAGAAAGAGCACTGATCCACCAAAAAATTAGGTCGGGGGAGTTTAAAGCATAAAAAGGCAATTCACGAAATATCTAATATTCACAATGACAAACACACACAACAACGTTCACACTGAATCGGAAGGAAGTGTACATTAAAACAAAATACAATTGTTTTTGGAAGTCAGACTGGCAGACTTGCGAGATCTGACCTAGCGTGGGCACAGGCCTGGGCCAGCAGGCCTCTCCCGCACAGCCCGTGGGAGCGTGAGCCGCCCTCCGGAGGGTGGCCCGAGTGATGGGCCCCAGGGCTCTTCCCGTTTTCCTGACAGTCACGCTCCTAGGAGAAGAATATGAATCGAAAAGCTGTAGCCACGAGGATGTTTTCAGCCTTGTCTCTGATAGTGAGAAGCAGGAAACAAACCACATGTCTAACTCGTAACAGATTGCTCACACTAATATTAAGTGGAAAAAACGAGATTACAATATATAGCATTACCTTGTTTTTTTGGCAATTAGAAAATAACAAGTCAGTTGAAAAACACCTCTGTAAATGACTGTGTGAATTAAAAATAAGTAGAAGGATGTAAACTTAAGGGCTGGGGTGGTAGGACTTGTTTTTTTATTCTTGCTTATGAAGACTTCCTATGTTTTCTAAACAGAAAGATGTGATTTTGTAATGAAAGAAAAACTTGTTATTTCCCTAAATTGCATTTAGGTTCCCTCATCACTATTTTCTCCCGTTTCTCTAGCTTTGGAGTGCAAGGCCACTAGAACTGTCCCGCAGGCATTCATCCCCTGCTGGGCAGTCGTCAGCTCCTGCGTGTGCAGACCAATTTTTCTCTACTTTCCCTTACTGTTTCTGCTGCACACCACTTTAGACACTTGTGGACAGCTCACCAAAAGGGGTAGAAGAGGTGAATCTCAGATGATTGCATTCTTCTCTTATAAGTTTATACTTTCCCTATGTGTTAAACTTGCAGTTAATTTAATATATTTGGATAAAAATTTATTTACAATGTTCCCTATAATAACCTCTTCTTTCCATTTGCTTTGGAAGGGAAAATTATACTTTGTTACTCTAAAATCATTTTGCTGCAAGATTTCTACAGTGATCCAGAAATTTGTAATGTATTTAATATAAATATTACATTGTATATATTAAATACATTTAATATCCTAGATGTAAAGATATGTATCAGCTTTTTAAAATTAATTCACTTTCATGGTCCCTCTGTGTTCCTTCACTATATGGAAGAAATAACTGTTGGAAGTTCAGCCAAGTCAACATAAAATGGTTTAAATGGAAGAGAACATGAAAGGGGCGAGATGTTCTGAAATCTAAGATAAATTTTTTAAATGATTCACATAAATCACATAAATCTGGAAGTTCTGACTTGCTTTACCAAAAGATTTACCTCCCATTTCTTCAATTATCTACACCTTATAGTACATTGAAAAATTTCTACCCATTTATAAAAATGTGACTAAATTTTTTGAAACTAGAATCAATATTCTTGGCTTAAAGATTTTTATTTACTGTTCTGGGGCTGTAAGTTTTAGGTGACATTCTTTCCTCTTTTCCTTACCCTTAGTTCAAATGGACAATTATTAGTTATACTAAAATCTTACCTCACACTCAGAAAATGACACACTTACCTCACACTCAGAAAGAATGTGCCCTGGCTGGTATGGCTCAGTGGACTGAGTGCCAACTTGCGAACCAAAGGGTCACAGGTTCGATTCCCAGTCAGGGCACATGTGTGGGTTGTGGGCCAGGTCCCCAGTAGGGGGCATGCAAGAGCCAACCACACATTGATGTTTCTCTCCCTCTCTTTCTCCTTTCTTTCCCCTCTCTCTAAAAATAAATAAATAAAATCTTAAAAAAAAAAAAGAAAGCGATAATGTTATCTAATCCTTGGCTTATTTAGTAAGGCCAAGCCTATGAGCAGCCAGTAGAGTTGGGAGTAGGAATCAGCTATGGGGATGCAGATGTTTGTGGAATCATAAATGCTGGTTGTAATGAACTCAGTCCCCAAAATCAGCTAAGAAAGTCCCAGAAGCCACTTACCTGTTCTCCAAAGCGAAAGAAAAGGAGGTGACTAACAAGCCCTTGTTCCTCTGGGTTCTCAAAATCTTTGACTTCTCATCGTTCTTTGAAATGTGTATTCTGAACTCCCATCCCATCCACGAGGTATGCGAACTTCCTGCCACATGTTTCCCAACAGAACTGCTTGGCCCATGAGGAGCTCTTGATTGCAGTGGAAATGCTGTCCGCCGTGGCTTTACTAAACCAGGCCTTGGACAGCAGTGACCTCGTGTCTGTGCAGAGTCAGCTCAGAAGCCCAGCAATAGGCTTCAACAATCTGGATGAGACGTGTGTGGAACGGTAAGAAGTTTCCCAAACCTCTTTTCAGTGCAGAAATCTGTGTTTGACTGCTCTCACAAATAAAGGATCTGCCACTTCCTGAAGAAATCCGTATATCCATGCTCATTTTCTTGAAAGCTAGTCTACTTTGTCTTAAGAGCCTTTCTACTATTAGAGTTCCTTCTTCACAGTATTCCTTTTAGGGAAACACCGAGTCTAAAAACAATCATCCTGTGGCAATTGCTGACTGAATTTGTTGTAAGCAAAGATTATTTGATAGGCTAACAATGTGTTGAAAACATACCTTCCCCACACCTTCCATTGGGCTTCTTTTGGAAACAACAAAATGTAGAAAAGTTGGAAGCAACGTTAGTAGTCATCCAGTCCGGTTCTTTTATGTTGCTGATGAGGAAACTGACCCAAAGTTTAGCTATTGGGCCCCAAAACCCCCTTTTCCTGAGTGTTAAACCAAAGAAACCCTGAGACCACAGTGGATCGTGGCAGTGGGTATTCCCAGTTTAGTATTCTTCATTTCGTGCTCCATACATATGCTACTGGGTAGTGCAGTTGATAGTATTATAAAACACTAGAGCAGATCTAGGCAGAAAATTAAGGAGGTGGAGTAAGTAGCCCAATGAGAGACAGTAAAGCAAAAGCCTAAATCCAAAACAGTGACCGTCCACCTTTGTGACCACCAGGGGGAGATGTCTACTTAGATCTTAAAAACTCTTCAGATACTGATTCTGGAGCTGCTCAAATAGGAAGGTTAATTCTCCTGAGTCACGTACAGTTGTGCAGGGAAAAAATTGTTTAACCACTTAGAAATCTAAGAGACTAAGTTTGACCATTTATCTTTAGAGAGATGGTCCAAAAGTAGTAGGACAGTGAATTTTTCTCATTTTTAGTCTTTTTGGAGAAACAGATGCTCTTGTACTACATAAATTTGGCTGCCTGGTTCATATTATGCTTGCAACGTAATTTATTTCTACCACCACTGTTTCTGTTAATGGCACCACCCTCTACTCCAAGTTCAGAAACCTCAAGTTTGACTTGAGTTTTCCTATGCCTCCGCCAGGTGCCGCCTGCTGTGAGCAGCCTGCTCACTTCTCACCTTGTCAGTAGCCGATCTGTGTGCGTTACATGTGTGCAAAATGCATCGTTTCCCAGACCACATCATTTAGACGTTTTACCTTTGCTTTTATGATACCTTCCAGATCGGTCTTCCTACTCTTTTCTGCCCTCAGTCTTAGCTAAGCAGGTTTGCTCTGCTCTCCATGCTGGAGTAGAAGACAGAGCTGGCCGCTCCCTCATGAAGCTAACTGTCTACTAGGGAATCTTGATGAGAGAATTGTCCAGACTATCCCACAGACTCAGCGTCCCTGGCCACTGCCCTCTGACTGACAGCACCCCCTCCCTCCAAATCACCCATTTTGGTTATCAAAAATCTCCTCCTCCCCCCATTCCAATTTATAAATAACCCATTAAGGAAATGGTCCCACATCTCATTTGAGAACCACTTTTATTGCTGTGGTTTTCAACTGGGGCCTGCAGACACAGCCTCAGAGTTCAAATATTCTGTGTGAGAAATTTAAAATCTGTGTTTTAATAATCTTTTTAAAAAAATTTATGGGATCGGTGTGGTCCCGAGGTGTAGCGTTACGTGACACAGTGCATTCCTCGCCCACACTTGCATATCCCAGGAGGCTGCTGATGGATTTGTGCTTTGGTGGCGGGGGTGTGGGGTTGGGGTGGGTGGACCAGCTGGGACTGTGGGGCCTCGGGGATGGGAGTGGGCCTTGAATGCGGGGGCAGCTCTGGGACTGCAGCGACAACACTTCCAGGGAGCACCTAGGCCCAGGTGCAGGATGCTGTGGTTCCAGGGTGCAATTCTGGCCACCATGGCATCGGCCAAGGGCAGGACTCAGTCTTCGTGGTGTTCCTGGCAGGTGATGAGCAGTCTACACAGATGGCTGCAAGTTGGGAAGGTGAAAGTACCAGAAGCATCTTCAAACAGTTTTGTTGCTCTTAAAATTGATACCAAAAGTGGAGCCTGCCTACAGTTTTCACCAGTGTATCCCATAGTGTGTGTTCCATCCAGTTTCTTTACTGTAGACAGTGAACTTCCTTGGAAATAATAGCAGGAAGTGTTTGTGCAGATGAACTTGTTACCAGAATTCACAAAGTCTGGCAGATGCACTCATTAAAAGGTGAAACATCAGTGGCAAATGGCAGCCAGTCAGAAAATTCAGTCTCTATCCCATCCACCTCATTTGAACCTATCAACACTTCTGAAAACTATCAGGCCAGAAATGGAGAGGTCTGTGAGACACCACTCACTTCTCTTACAAAGTCAGATTCTGCAGCAGGAGAAAGATCAGGCCCTGCCACTCTGTCTCAGGAGCCAGTGGATGTGCAAATGAGGGACCTGCGAGGACCTCCCTGTCAGAGTGGAAAGATTAACCAAAAACCATGAAGAAAGGAGAGGAAAGGCAGAAGATGGGGCAGCTCAAGAGCATATAAAACAGCAGATTGCATTGGATCGCGCAGAGAGAGCTGCTTGTTTTGCAAAGACAAAGGAAGAAGTAGAAGCTGCTAAAGCTGCTTCCTTGCTGGCTAAACATAAAAAAATGGAAGTTAAGAGGGATGCTTCTTTAAGAGAAAGAAGCACAGTCACAAGAATTCAGTTCTGTCTTCCTGATGGTTCTTCCTTACAAATCATCTCCCTTCCAATGCGCCGGTAGAAGAGGCAAGGCAGTCTGCTGCACAGATGTTGGCAACACTTACAGTAATTTTGCATTAGCAACTGTGTTTCCTGAGAAAGAATTTACCAAAGAAGATTACAAAAAGAAATTACAGGATTTGGAACTTGCCCCAAGTGCTTCAGTGGTACTGTTGCCAGCAGGAAGATCAACTGCATTCTTGGTACATTCTTCCAGTGGAGAATTTGGGCATCACCAGGGACAGTACCCGCTCCTTGCCACATGGAGATTGATTAGCAACTTATTTAGTAATCCTCCTCCTGCACAGACCTTAGTGAGGGCAGCATCTTCGGAATCCTTCCACCTTGCATCGTCTAGCAATTCAGAAAAAAAGGAAACCCATGAGAAAAAGAGTACTGGAGAAGTGGGGAAAGACTTTTAAAAGGAGGTGAAGACATATAGATTGAGGACTCAGTGTGATGGTGAAGCCGAAAACAACACTTGGAATGGAAATTCTACTCAACAGTTTTTAGTGTGACAAGTACATTATGAGCAATAACCATTGTTTCTCTAATGATTTAACTCAACTGAGATTCTACTGGGGAGGTGAGACTACTTTATGTTTTCTAACCAATCTATAAAGTATCTCGATTCCTGCTTAGTGGGTTAAAGTCATTTAACTCAGACAAATCAAGAAATAAAATAAGTCACTCCCAGGTCCTTGCATATAATAACCAACTGCTAGAAGCCTAAAAGAATCAAAAGGTCCGCCACCACCTCCCTTTATCAGTTTTCTTATTCAGTATTTCATACACCCCCTTAGCCTGTGCTCTCAGATGATGTGTTTTGTTTAGAGCTATTTCACTCCAGAACTCCTAAGCCCACAAAGTAACTGGTATGTCACTGAGTAATTTCACTGAGTCATAGCATTTTAACTAGCCAATCAGATGATAATTTATGAGGTTTTTTTCTCTCTCCACTCATCAACTGCAAGCAAAAATCTTAACTTTTCAATTTTAAACACTGAATAAAAAACCTTCCCCCCCAAAAAAATTGATTTAAGCATTTTCTGGGTCACCCAGATGACCCAATACCAACATAGATTCAGGGCCTTCTTCGGTTCTCAAGTTGACAGTTGCATTGGCCCCATGTGACCTTCCGTGGCCTCAGCATTTCACTTCCAGTGTCAGCTTTGAACCTGGGTTCTTGGAAGCCCGAGCGACAGGTTTTCAAGTTTAAGAAACGCTGCTGAGTCTGGGCCAGTCCCTGCGGTCGTGCAGGTTCATAGCATAAGAATGTGGGCATGGCCACCTTGATGAATTCTTACCAAGTCTCTGCCTAGTTATCATGGCTTCCAGCCTTGGGACTGGGTTTTCCCAGGAAGGTTCTTTTGTCTAATCCTCACAAAGATGATGTAGAGTTGACATTGGCTCTAGGCACATGCTACTCCCAGACTGATGGTTCTAAAACATAGCTATGTTTATAACGCCCCTCTCTTTGTGTTCCCAGTTCTCATCTGAATTAAGAACAGACTCCTCACTCTGAACATACTGTTCTGGCCTGAGCAGCAGCTGCATCTTTCCTTGTACCTTGCCTTTCAGCCAAGCTGGATCTGAACACATTGTGCACTTTCTGGCCTGTCTGCTCCCGTGCATTCTCCTCTCACCAGGAACGTAATACCTGTCACCCGCCTCTGCCTGGCACAGCACTGGAGCTTCCCAGCCCCCCAGCACAGATTGCACTTCACGAGTTGTCTCCATGCTTCTCTCCACCCCCACTAATGTCATCTGTCCTGAGAACTGGCAGGATGTGGTCACAGTGTGGAGCCAAAAGTGTAATTTTGATTCCTCCTAGCAGAGCTGTTTTCTCTTCACCTGTGAAGCACAAAAGCAAAACAGAAACCTCTACATTAGCAGAATAGTTTTGAGGACTAAGTGCTTGGTCCAGCGCCTGTCCCAGGGAAGGCACTCCACCACTAAGATTTCCTTCTGCTTCTTCTTCCTTGGAACCGCCTTATTTCTACGCTTACTGACCATCCACAGAGTGGCCTTTCCTGTCCTCTACTGTTTTACACTTTTGGAGTTTTTGTCATCTTATCCATTAGACTGAAAGCTCCTTGAAGTGTAAAGGGGGCATCTTGTTTTATGTATAGTAAATGCTTAATAAACACCTGCTGAGTGAAATTGGCATTTTAATCTCACGACGTCCCCAGTCTGTTAGAAGTATAATCTTACGAGCCTGCCCATGGCAGTTGGTGAGGAGAAAGAGCGCTAAGAGAGGTGGGAGGAAAAGGACATGGACCTTTTGGGTCAGCTACAGAACACTTTCCAAAGTTGATGTCTTCAATACTCATATGGAAAAGCCTGTGGAGCTCTGTTGTTACGCCTAAAATCTGTGCCCTCAGACTAGTGGTGTTCATTTCTAAAGAAATGATGGGTGATTGTTCTTTCTGTTCATCCTTAAGCTTTCTCGTTTTATTCCCGTTGGATCATCATTTAGATGTTAAGCATGTGAAATGGTCATTAGGATTTTGCACTCATTTTTAGAGTGGCCCCATCTATAAGGGATGCTAACCATGCAAGTTGCCATTTATCCATAGTGTTATTATGTATGGTTAGTATTGTATATTACTAGTGACTCAGAGTGTCTTCTTAGGTCGGTAATTCTTGGTAAGCTGAAAATCTCACATGTGACAGTTGACCAGTTTCAGGCCTGCATTTGGTGATGCCTCAGCCAGCCGCCTGCTGTTCTGAATGCTGTTTTCCTCTCTCAAGCTACTCTCTGTGGAAGACACCTCAGTGTCACCTTGGGGCAATACAGAACTTTTAAGAAAAATTGTCACAACAGGAAAACAGTTTTAGACTTAAGGCGATGTTAATTTTTTTCAGCTCCCTTAGGAAATCCACAGGTGCTATTCAGAAGTCAAACCACATAACACATTGATATGCATACAGGTGATTGATTGGTCTTTATTTCCCCAGAGTAGTGCAAAAGCAAACTATGAAGTCTCTTTACCTTGGGCTAGAATGGCTCATGTTAGCTTATGATTGTAATGTTAGTTCTGTAATTTTTAAATAGGAAAATTGATTATTGAGAAATGAAGGTTTCTTAATAATGTATCAAGATAGATGTTTTTTCTCTAAAATTTCTCCAGACAAGAAAAATAATTGGAGTGGTTGGCTGAACTCTGTTTCCCAGAGGGCTGTGCAGCAGGAGGAGGGTCAAGGGTCCAGAAGGAGGTGTGAGAGTCGGTGGCAAGGAGGGGACAAAGACGGGGCTTTGCATAGCTGCTCTGAAGCCTTAGGTGGAATGGGCAGATGAGGAAAAACTTTAAGATATTCTGGTTCAATTTATGCAGCACGTCTTCAAGAAAGCATACAGTGAAGCTGTGCGTTACTCAGCAAGGTTTCTAGAACTGCGTTTACATCTTGTTTGACTCCTCAATGGGCCTGTTAGATCTCAAGGTAACTCAGCCATGTTAGGGTTATAGCCAAAGGGTCTCTTCCAGCTCAGATTTGGGGAAAACAAAAGTAATAAAAAGAACCCTTGATGGAAGGGTCGAGAGCCATGGTCATTCCAAGATGTGCAAAATGGAGGAAAACTAGTATTTAGGGAAAAAGCAACTTCACAGAGTTGAGAATGTCTCAGTGTGTTTTTGTTTTGTTTTCCTTGAGTTAGGTACAAAGTAGGATTTTGAGAAACTTTCATTAAGCAGCATTTGTATGTAAAGTATTTTTAAGAAAAAGAACAGTATTAGTGTAAGTGAGCGTGTTGTATGCTGGCAAAGCTGCATGTGACAATTTTGTCTTTTTACTCTGTGACTAATCTCATAACAACTACTCTCGGGCCCCTGTGTCAAATTGAAAATGCGGAACCTGAACAAAGAATAAATGTTTCTGATTGGTGTCCTGGTGTTTTCCCTCTCACAGGTATGCAGATGAACTGCTCTCCTTGAAACTGGAAGTTTTGTCCCAAGGGCAAGAAAACTTAAGCTGGAACGAAATTCAGAATTGTATTGATATGGTTAATATTCAGATTCAAGAAGAAAAGGACCGTAAGTATGGAACACTTTCTTTATCTAGTCTAGTGGGAAATAAGGTGTCTGGACAACTTGGCTCTCTAAATTAGGGCTACAGAGTTTTGCACATGAAGCCCTGTGACAGCACACTCCCCTAACCTGTATGTATGTATGTATATATAAATTGTATGCCTGTGCTACTGCACTAACATATCACAAACATGACAAGGCACATATGAAAAGACATGAACAGACAGAGTAAAAACACATGTAAATAGGGTGTGATCAGAGCAGGGCACCTGGAGACTGGCTCCTCTGTTTACAGCACGTCCAACAGCAACTCGGGTGTGCTCCTCACGGGGGCCGCGCACTGTGCCCTTCCTGTGACGTGGCGCCCTGCCATACACATGGGACAAAGCCCTAAATAGGGGTCCTAATAATTTTTATTTATTGGTACTTCAAAGATGACTACTCTACGTAACTCAGTTTTTTAGGCACTCAACTTTATTTTGACCTTTCATTTGGGCGTTTTTCTGAAAGGAAAACACACATATTCCTGCCCTAGGAAGAAATCGGAACATAACCTAACTGCAGCTGTATAATCAGAAGTCATGGTGAACTGCTGTGTTTCTAGAAATTATGAACTACCAGCATGAAAGTGGACAGGCTCTGGAAGATGTGCCCTGGAACATGCTTTCTGAATGTCACTTGCTTCCTTATCACTTGCCTCTTGTCTATAAAATCAGTGAAGAATGAGGAGCTGTGTAACTTCGGCAATCAGTATATTCACTGCTTTTCTGTAGCATGAATTACCCGCTTCAACCTCTAAGCTGTTTTTTCTGTCATAAAAACAACCAACCAGCACCATCATCTCTGGCTTTCTCTGAGCTCTGTGATCTGTCAGCAACATTGGATTCGGATTGCTAATGTTGTTGAGCTCCCTTCCACGCTCAGCTTTGACTTATTTTTCTAACTCACTTGTTCTAAGTTTGCTGATAGAGTAGGCAGGTACTTCTCTCACGAGTTTAGGTTGCTTTGTCCTAGTATGTTTTGGGAAGGTCTTAGGTCTGGTCTTCCCAATGCCCTAACTTTAGGATGGTAAAATTACTCTTGAGATAAAATGGATGGCTTTGTTAGTTCATTGCATTTGCATAGTTTTCCTCTCTTTTTACTATTTCCTGCAAGCACTTGTGCCCAATGTCAGGCTGGGTTTGTTTTTGGTTTTGTTTTGCTTTTGGTTAAACATTCTCACTCTAGGCCCCAAATACAATAGAAAGCAGGGTGCAGGCCGGCTGCCTTGGCATCGTGTGCCGTGGAAGGACCGCTCTTAAACCGACCACTGGACCCTTTCTTCCGTTTGTCCTTGTCAAGTTGTGTACAAATCGAAATGTCCTCTTTTGCAACCACACAGCTTTCTGCTGCCTCTCCACATTCCCTTTCAGTGAGACCTTGTGGAATCCCTGCAGTCAGATGGCTTACACACGGGCCCCTTAGCTCTTGTCCAGCATGTTGGCTTGGGAGTTGGCGGTTGTTGCCAGATGTTGATCAACAGGGAAGCGCTAATTTGCGCAGATGTTCAACATCGACTGCTGGGGGAAAGGTCCTGGTGTCTGTGTCCTGTTACAGAGCTTAGTGTCCCGGGCCTCCATCTCACTGCCTTCCTCCTGGGCACCCAGCTCCACGCTTGCGGTGTCCCGCAGCAGTGGCTTGGCTGCTTTGGCTCTTGCCACCCAAGGATGGGACTCCTCTCTTTGGGTAGGCAGACAAAGAATCATGTCTCATCTTTGTTTTCTAATTTTTCCCAATTCATTTTTTTCATTAAAAATTTATTGAATTTTGGGGGGTGACATTGGTTAATAAAATTATATATGTTTTAAGTGTATATAATTCTATAATACATCATTTGTGTATGGTATTGTGTGTTTACCACCCAAAGTCAAGTCTCCTTCTGTTACCATCTATCCCCCCTTTATCCTCTTCTACCTCCCCCACCTCCCTTTCCCTCTAGTAATTGCAATACTGTTGACTGTGGCTAAGAGTTTGTTTGTGTGGGGGTTTTTTTGTTTGCTTAATCCCTTCACCTTTTTTACTCAGTCCCCCCAACCCGCCTCCCCTCTGACAGCTGTCAATCTTCTCTGTATCTATAAGTGTGTTTGTATTTTGTTTATTTGTTTTATTCATTAGATTCTACATATAAGTGAAATCATATGGTATTTGTCTTTCTCTGAGTGGCTTACTTCATTTAGTGTAATTAATACTCTCCAGGGGCCTGACTGGTGTGGCTCATTTAGTTGGATGTCATCCCACAAACCAAAAGGTCAAAGATTTGATTCCTGGTCAGGGGACATGCTTAGGTTGCAGGGTCTGTCCCCTGTTGGGGCTCATGGGAGAGGCAACTGCTCAATTTTTCTCTCTCACACATTGATGTTTCTCTCTCTGTCTTTCTCCCTCCCTTCCCCTCTCTCTCTCAAAAAAAAATATGCTTTTCAGGTCTATACATGTTGTCACAAAAGGTAAGATTCTCTCCTTTTTTCTGGCCAAGCACTATTCCATAACTTTCTCCCAGTTCTTTCTGACAACACCTGCAGGCCAGGTGTGCTTTGGTTATTTTGGTATGTGTTTCTTATGCAAGTGAAGGTGCATTAGTTCTCAGTGCTGACCAACTGTAGTTTTACTCATTCTTGACTTCGATTGAAAAGGAGAGGGGGTGCCATATTTGCCCCAGACTATCTAATAGAGTGTTTGCTTTTACCAAGAAAAGAAAAACAAGTAACATTTGTACAACTTAAAAGGAGAGTGGTCTTCTGTAGGTGGTATGACATTAATCTAGGTAACTGTGGTATTCTCCACGAGCTATATCACATGGCCCCTATCATATTTCTTTTCAACATCTTCTCATGAAGGGCATATGCCATATCCAGGAGAGTTATTTCAGATATTCCATATCACATTTCCTTTTTATCTTTTGGGGAATTGAATACAGAATATTTAATTTTTCTGTTTTGGTTTGGTTTGTTATTCTGTCAAAATGATGTATTTTTGTTTAAAGTTCCTCAAGTATTGAGTTTGATACCATATATTTAGGTAATTGCTTAAAAAGCTAAATTTTTAAAGTACACCATCATGAACAGGCACAAGTTATACAATATAGTAATTAAATCATCTGAAAGAGCTGAGAATTTTTCGTGGACATCTCAAAAGTGCATTACTCTCCCCCGCCTCCCCACCATGTGCTCCCAGCTCTAACCCTCTGTGTGACTTGTGATGTGGAGAAGGTGTGCGGCTGATGGGAAATGATACAAGTGGAAGGTGAATTTAATGGAGAAGATGCGAAATGCATTTTGTTAGACTTGGATACTCTCTTGATTTCTGATGGGAAATTTCACTTTTCCCAGTAGAGTCATAGATGAGCATTATTTTAACCATGCAGCCTAGACAAGGAAGTTTTCTTCCTTTGAATCATTTCAATTGGAATTGTTGCTTTTACATTTGGTAGGTACCATTCTTTGTAGCTTGGCTCCTCTGCTGTCTCAAATATACAGCCTCTAAGAGGATGCCCACTCTTTCATTGGACTAGAAGGGTATAGTCTCACATGATGACTTGAAGATGTGGGCCATGAACTGAGGCTCAGCAGTCTTTGTTCAAATAGGATTTCCCCTTGACTTATAACTGAGGAAGTGATCAGATGCACCCAGGAGGCTTCTGGGTAGGTCTTTCAGCTCCTGTGAGGTCATTTACTGTGACCTCAGCAGCTTGAGTCCTTAGAAACACACCAAACAAAACTTGAGCAGGTGATTTCAATCAAGTCAGCTGGCATGCAATCATTCCCGGGTGAGCAGCCAATGGGAACACACGTTTCTCATAGTTTTGTTAAGATCATTTTTGGATGGGGTGTTTAAAAGTATTTAGAACAATCTACCCAATGAAAGGAAGTATTTTGTCCTCTCCAGTTTTTAATACTCAAGGGTCAAATGATAATACCTTGTGTGTGAACAGTACTTAGACTTCCCTGAGTTTTTTCCAATGTTTTGAAATAATGTAACTTGTATGTTAGAGAAGTACTTTTACTTTTTCTTCAAACATATTTCAGTACTATAAGCAGGAATAATTTCTAGTCATTTTAGATTGTTCCTTCCCTCCCCCAGATAAATCTTTTCATTCTTAGCAAGGTGGTATTTATGGAATCATCTATTTGGGACATGCTTAGCTAAATATTTTACCTTAATTCCAATATTAAGATGAAGATACTTTTTAAAAATTAATAGTGCTTGTTCTATTTCATAGCATATCACATTTGTAAAGTAACTTGTGATCATTTTTGATGAAAAATAACTGACAAAATGAGAAGTAATAAGTTTGGCTTATTACTTCTCATAAGTAGAAAGTAGAGTAATCCAAAGAATAAAATGTATATCCAAACCTTTTTGCATTTCAGGCTTTTTTCCCCTGTATATCTCTTCATTAAATTCTTCCAGCTCCGGTACGGTGTGGTTCCCTCATGCACTATCTGAGTGAGGGCTGCATTAGAAATTAACATCCCTGCTGCTACTTGTTTATAAAGTTATCCCCCTTTAGCAGCTTCATTGAGATATTCATGTACCATAAAATTTGCATGTTTATTGCTTTCATGGTATAGTTTTTATGTATTTAAAAGTTGTGCAACAGTTATAAGACTTCCGTTCAGCTGTCTTCAGATGGTTATTCGGGTTGACTTTCCGTATTTTAGCTGCAACTCCGATACGGTGCTGGGAGGAAGCAAGCGTGAACTTCCACCTCCTGCTCTGCCATCCTACCGTCTCACCACTGCCTAAACTTAGAACATCTCCATCACCCCAAAAAGAAATTTCATACCCATTAGCGGTCACTCCTATTTTCCCCTCCTCCCATCCCCTATGAATCACTAATCTACTTTGTTTTTATGTATTTTCCTATTCTTGACACTTCATATAAATAGAATCATGTAATATGTGACCTTTTGTGTCTGGCTTTTTTCACTTAGCATAATGTTTTTAAAGTTAATCCATGTTGTATTACTTACCAGTGTATGAGGTCTGTCCAGAATATATCCAGCCATGTAATATGAAAAATAAGAGACATTTATTGAGGGGCATACAAGTTATAAGAAACATTGTACATACAACAATGCCGCCTCAGTCCCCTTCATAGTAACACCTTGGGACCTCACACAGTTCTCTCAGTGTCTCTTCCACTGTTCAAAACACTTTGCAAAATCCTTTGTTGGAATCGCCATCAGCTGCCTCACTGTATTTTCCTGAGTCTCATCAACAGTCTGAAATCTCTTCCCTTTTAAAGGTGATTTTAGTTTTGGGAAAAGCCAGAAGTCGCAGGGCACCAAATCTGGGCTGTAGGGGGGCTGAGTCACCTAGGCGATTTGATTTTACACCAAAAACCCTTCACGAGAGATGATGCATGAGTGGGTGTTTCGTTGTGATGAAGTTGCCAACCACCAGTTGCCCATAGCTGCAGCCGTTTTCAACATATTGCATCTCTCAGCTGATGAAGAACACTGAGGTGGTACTCCTTATTAATTGTTTGGCCTGGAGAGATGCAGTCATGATGAACAACATCTTCCCAATCAAAAAACACGGTTACATGGTGTTGATTTTGCTGCAGCTTTGCCTTACCTTCTTTGGGTGTGGAGAACAAGGTGATTTCTACTGGGACAACTGCGCCTTCGTTTCTAGATCATAGCCATAGACCTACGATTCACCTCCAGTCATGACCTTTTTGAGGAAGTCTGGTTCATAGGTAGCAGTCTGAATCAAGTCATTAGCTACTGCAGCACTAAGTTCCTTCTGCTCTGGTAGCAGATGCCATGGAACAAATTTGCCATGACACATTTCATGCCAAGATCCTGTATCAAAATCTCAGACACAGTAGTTTTTGAAATTCCCAGATCAGCTTCTAGTTCTCACACTGTCAGTCACCAATCTTTGTTGATTGCAGCCCATATACGCTCAACATTCTCAGGTGTTCTGCTTGTTGCAGGCCTTCCAGAATGTGGATCACTTTCAACAGATTCTCAACCATCTTTGGAGCATTCGTGCCACACTTTTATTTGTGCTGCACTTATTGCATCATCCCCGAATGCCTTCTGAATCATCCAAATAGTTTCCATGGAGGGATGTTAGAGCTAAATGCAAAATTTGATGCAGATTCATTGCTCTACTCGCTTTGTCATTTTGAATGCAACAGCACACAGTGCACATGCTCATTCAATGGTGTCTACCACCCAACTGACTAGTACACTGAAGTCATCATTGTTCACACATGTGCATTCCAGTCCACTCTCCTTGGCTGCCAGTTTACACTGATGTTGTACAAACTGTTCTCATTATAACAATGGCTGGACTTCATCTTCTTCTCTAGGTCAAATATTTTATTCTATGGATATTTTATTTATTCCTTCATCACTTGATGGATATTTGGGGTGTTTCTACTTTTAGCTCTTATGAATACTGCTTCTGTAAACATTTGTACATAAGATTTTGTGTGAACATGTGGTTTCAGTTCCTTGAGTGTATACCAAGAAGTGAAATTGCTGGATCATGTGGTAGTTCAGTGTTTAATATTTTAAGGAACTTCCTGTTTATCAAGGTGACTGTACCATTTTCCATTTCCACCAGCCATGTGTGTCCCCATTTCACCACAGCCTCACACTACTTGTTATTGTTTGTCTGTTTTACTATAGCCATCCTAGTGGATAGGGCGTGGTGTCTCTTTAGACTTGGATTTGCATTTTCCTAATAGCTAATGATATTGAGCATCTTTTCATGTGCTTATTAGCCACTTCATGCCATCCTTAAAGAAATATCTATGTAATTCCTTTACCAATTTTAAATTGGGTTTTCATTTTTACTTTTGAATTGTAAGAGTTCCTCATATAGTTGGCATATTTGCATATAAGATATACAAGTGCTTTATCAGACACAGGACTTGCAAGTATTTTCTCCATTCTGTAAGTTGTCTTTCATTTTCTTTGATGATGTCCTTTAAAGCACAAAAGGTTTAATTTTTACAACATGTCATGTATTTAGTTTTTTCTTTTGTTGTTTGTGTTTTTGGTTTCATCACTAAAATGTAGTGCCTAATCCAAAGTCACAAAGATTTACTCCTATGTTTTCTTCCCAGAGTTTTACAGTGCATGCTTTACTTCTAGATCTTGGGCCATTTGAGTTATTTTTTTGTGCAGGGAGTGATACAGGGAATTCAGCTTCATCCTAATGCATGTGGACATCCAGTTGTTTCTGCACCATTTGTTATAAAGACTATTATTTACCTGTTGGATTTTCTTAACAATTGTGTCAAAAATCAATTGACTACAACTGTAAGGGTTTATTTCTGAATTTGAAATTCTATTTTATTGATCTGTATATCTGTCCTTATGCTAGTATTAACCGTAGATTTGTAGTAAATTTCAAAATTGGGAAGAGTCCTCCAACTTTGTTCTTTTTTCAATACTGGATTTTGTGGTTTTTTTTAAATATATTTTATTGATTATGCTATTACAGTTGTCCTATTATCCCCCCTTCATTCCCCTCCAGCCTGAACACCCTCTCCCACCCACATTCCCCCCCCTTTACTTCAGTCCATGTGTCATAAGTTCTTTGCTTCTACA
>CM052540.1:149820476-149903367 GCA_028533065.1 Trachops cirrhosus | reverse complement strand
CGACTTCCATACACTTCAATTTTCTGTCAGTTCTGGTTGTTATTTTGTTTCTATATCGTTGTTGTCCCTATCTTGGTTGTGGGAGGAGGCACAGTGCATCTACCTATGCCTCCATCTTGGCCAGAAGTCCCGGATTTTGTGTTCTTGAGCTCTTGCATTTCTATATGGGATTTAGAATCAGCTTGGCAATTTCTGTTAAAAAAAAAAGAGCTGGGATTTTGTCAGGAATTACACTGAACCCATTTGAAGGGTATTTCCATCTGAACAATACTAAATCTTTCAATTCATGAATGTGAGATGATTTTTCCATTTATTTAGATCATCTTTACCTTTTAAAATAATATTTCATAATTTTCAGTGTACATATCTTAATGCTTCTTTTGTTAAGTTTATTCCTAACTATTTATTCTTTTTGTGATTATAATGTATTTGTAATTATAATGTATTTGTAATTGGAATCCATTGTAAGTGGATTGTTTTCCCTTAACTTCATTACAGACTGCACACTGCAATTGTATAGGGATCCAATTGATTCCTGTACATTGATTTTATCTCTTGCAGCCTTGACTGTACTTATGTATTAGTTCTTATAGTTTTCTTATGTGGATTTTCCATACCCATCTCTAACTCAATCTTTGCAATTGCTGATTCTAGAGAACTTAGAAAGTATTGTGATTTAAAAGGAAAACTTTCTTCATTTTTCTAGGAATTGTGGCGGTAGGGCACATCAATGAAGCTATTGATGAAGGGAACCCTTTAAAGACTGTAGAAAGTCTGCAGTTACCTACTGCTAAAATTAAAAACGTGGACCCAAATGCTGCCCAGCACTACCAGGATGTTTTATACCATGCGAAATCACAGAAAATGATGGTAAGTCTTAGTGAGTTTGTTTCTTTCCAATTTACAGACTGGGTGAGGGAAAGGCAGAAGGGAGGGTTTTTATACCCATTTTTTTTCCTGAAGCTTGTTAGCTTCTTGTTCCAGCAATTGCCTATGAATCAGAATGGAAGTAATTGGGCTGTCATTTCCCTGGCTTCAAACATTAGGGGGAAGCTGGCTCCAGAGCTGATTACTGCTTCTACTCTTTTACTAAAAACTCAGTTGTGAATGAGGTTTTGTTCAGAGTTTAAGCTATTTGATATTTTTGAGTGCATACTGTGTGCATAGTGCAGCATGTAGCATCTGGTAGGGAAAAGAGATTCCAAGGCACACACGACACTTTTTGAATGTTCTCTGTCCTTATCTTCAATGCTTAAAAATGTATTGAGGCAGTAGGCATTGTCTTATAGAATAGTTAAATAATAGTAGAGATAGGTATGTGGTAAAGCATCAAAATGAGGAGTTCACAGAGTGATTCAGAGATGGTTGGGATCATTGTGGATTAGAGCCCCAAGAGGGGTTGCATTGGAGATAGAATAGGAGCTGCTCCTGAAAGGTAAGGAAGAGTTGGTCAGGTGGGTGGAAAACAGGATGATGTAGGCAGGTAATGGGTACCAGCATGGTTTGTTCTGGGCATAGGAGAAGACTGGCCTGGCCAGACTTCCCATAAAGAGCAGAGGGTTTTATCTGGCTATGGAGCTTGTACCAATATGATGAGGAGTCTGACAGATATTGGCCGTTATTGGAAGGGTACTGGGCTGAGTGGTGAGGCTTGTCTGACCTGTCACTTGAGAGTGGGAGTGATACTACCTGGGACCTAGCCAGTCATGGCTTTACTGTCCCAGGTGCTAGCCAAACACAAAAGTGGTGAGCGTCTCCTCTGTGTGGGTCTGTAAAACCCAGGAACTGCCTCATAGGAGACAGCAAATACATCCTTAGTACGAGCAAACATTTAACGATCACCTGCTCTTTGTCAGACATGGTGTTAGGTACTTTGTGCATATTCTTACATAATTCTCATCACAGCTCTATGAACTGTCATTATCATCATCTTACAGATAATGAAGCTAAGACTAAGTTGTCCAACGTTACCCAAAAAAGTAATTCTTTCTGAAACCATGCCCTGGTCTCTGTGACTAAGAAACATATATTATTGTGCATTAAAGGCAGATGGAAAAGGATATTTATTGCATCATTTTTTATAATAGCAAAAGACCAAAAACAACTGAAATGTCCATCAAGAGGTGGCTTGTTAAATTGTAATATATACATATCCATGTGTGAAACATGGAGAAGAGTGAGTGGTTCTGTACTGGACAATACTGAATGTGTGTGTTCAGTGCATGTATGCTTCCACACGCATGCAAAAATGGGATCCACACCCATATGTAGGTGTGCTTATATGTGCACAAACTATTTCTGAAAGAAGACACTGTCTGGAAGGCGAACTACATAGAAGGTGTGAGACTTCTTTTTCTTTTCGTACCACTTCTATTGTTGAATTTTTTACAGAGTGCATGTATTATGTATTCAATGTTTCTAAACTTTCAAAAAGCAAGGGAAACAACTCACAAAAGGCCAGTTCCCCCAGGAACTTAGTCTAGTTTCTAGAACAAAATTTCACCGATTCTGGTGTCCCCTTTGAAGTAACTAACTTCATCTCAAACCATTAGAAATATTCTGGCCTCACCTAGTCTCCAACAGTATACAGAAGTTGTCACCACTGGGGAAGAGCATTGAGTGGCTAGGGAAGAAAAAGAAATATTTAATCCTTTTAATTTTGTACCATGTATTACCTATGCCAAAAAAATTATAAATAAAAATTCACTAAAAGTAAAAAAAATAAAGCAATGTAAATCCTGCTCAGTCACACATGACTAAACCACCTCATTAAAAGAGACGAAAACTATTCCTTAAGGGGTGGGCCTTCTGTGCTTTTAGCCGTCTGGTCAGCATGGCCACGGCCCAGCCTAGCCCCCTGCACCTTATAGGTGCCCGCACACAGATCTTCATTTGAGCCTCATAGCAACAGTGGAGACTGGGTGCTCTCTTGATGTGAGTGAACCTGAGGCTTGGTTTGAACGCCAGGCCATTGAGTGGGAGAATGAGACCCAAATCCAGGCCTTGTGTTACCACATCCCAGGGGGCGGGAGGACAGCCTGTCCACCAGGAAGAGTGGGCTGCCTCCTGTTGCTCCCACGGATGTAGCTATAGCCCTGGCACACGGCACACTTACTGGCATTTTAAGATAAAAGTTATTTGCTTTGCAAAATAGAGACAGACTCATAGGTAAAGAGCAGGCTGACTGCTCTGGGGGGTGGGGTTGGAGGGATTGAGCAAAAAAGGAAAAGAATTTACAGCCTTGGACAACAGTGTGGTGATGGCGGGGGAGGGGGAGTGTGGGTAGAGATGGAAGAGGGTAAAGGGAGATAAATGGTAATGGAAAAAAATACAATAAAAACACATTGAACAATAAAAAAATAAAAATAAAGTTATCTGCTTTGAAAACAGAAATTGCCATTCAAATCTTGACTTTGCCACAAATTAGCCAGGGATTTTAGTCAAGTCACCAAGATTCTCTTTGTTGCAGTTTTCACGTGTGTAAAATGAGAATAGTAGTACCTACCTTATAGGATTATAAGATGATCCTCTTCCCACAGCCACACGGGGCTTTGTCCTGGAGGTGGGCCACAAATGTTTTCTAGGCAGGCAGTGGAGGTCCCGACCAGCGCATCCCACTGTAAGGTTCTAAATCAAGCCCGAAACTCCACAGCCCCTCTTCAGGGCCCCCAGGCTCCCCTGAGTGATCATGAGTGCCAGCTCCCTGCTGGGCATCCTTCCTAAGTGGGAAAGCAGTAGCTTTCACAATGTAATCAGAGCATTAAATATGAGCCTGGGGAACTGGGTTCTAGTTCAGACACCAAAACACTTTGGCCAATAAAATTAGGGTCTTAAACTGTTTTGGCAACAGCTTTAAACAGATTGAAAACAACTCCAAGCAGTGAATCTGGTTTGGTTAAATTCCTATTTTTAAACAGTTTTCTTTCTCTGTCCATTAGGTTTTGTTTTTTTTTTTTAATTTAATCCCTATTGTATTTTTTTGCCATTACCATTTAGTCCCTTCCTACCCCCCTCCCCTCACCCACTAGTTTTGAAACTTGCTTTCCTTAGCCTGATCTTTCTTTCGGTGAGGGGATGTGAGGCAGAATCTGGTTCTATTTATTTGGTGGGGTCTCTGTGTTTCTTTTTTAACCTCTGCTGTTTTGATAACTAGAAGTTCCAGTTGTGTTTATGGTGGTATTACTGTGTCTTGCCTTCCCAAGGTCTAGCCGTGGAAAATAATAGAAGAAAATGTTATGCTAAGCGAAATAAGCCAGGCAGTGAAAGACAAATACCATATGATCTCGCCTTTAACAGGAACTAAACAACAAAACAAAGAACCAAGTAAAATATAACAAAAGACACTGAAATAGAGGACAAGTTGTCAGTGACCAGAGGGGAGAGGGGAGGGAATTTCAAGGGTGAAGGGAAGGGTTTACAGGAACAAATATAGAGGACACATGGACAAAACTAGGGGTGTTGGAAAGGGGAGGGAGGAGGGGAGGAATGGGTGGGTGGGCTGGAATGGGAATAAAGGATAGAAACTGTACTGAATAAACTAAAATAAAAAAAGTAAAGAAAAAAAAAAGAAGAAAATTATATTGTATTGTCAGTATAAAATAAAGTTTGTAGCAAACTATAAGGTGTTAAAGGTCTCAATTATATCATCTTCAAAGAATGGATGCTGAGTTTTATCAAAAATTGAGGACAGTAATGTAAGTTGGTGAGGACTTTTGGTCCTTGTTAATAGTATTTCAAGTATATTCTTTGTGTAGGCACCAAATTTCTCTTGTCTCCTGGGGAAAGTCTGGGTAATGGGTGTGTTGTTATACACTTAGCAGAGAATACACCTTGTCTGTTCACTAGAGGCAGTGAATTTTGAGCTATTTTAATTTTTTAAGTGTATTTTATAGATCATGCTATTACAGTTTTCCCAATGTTGCCGCCCCTCTGCCTGGTACCCCCCTCCTTTGCTCCAGCGATTCCCCCTTCTCACCTTAGTTCATGTCCATGGGTCATGCGTATAAGTTGTATGGCTTCCCCATTGCCTATACTGTTCTTAACATCCATTTTATTTTATACCTACCCAATTATGCTTCTAAATTCCTATAGCTTTCCCCCCATTCTCCCTCTTTCCCCTCCCAGCTGGTAACCCTCCATGTGATCTCCATATCTATGATTCTATTCCTGTTCTAGTTGTTTGCTTAAATTTGTTTTTATGTTTTAGATTCAGTTGTTGATAATTGTGAGTTTATTGTCATTTTAATGTTCATAGTTTTTATCTGCTTTCTCTTAATAAGTCCCTTTAACATTTCATACAATAAGGGCTAGGTGATGATGAACTCTGTTAGCTTTACCTTGTCTGGGAAGCACTTTATCTGCCTTTCAATTCTAAATGATAGCTTTGCTGGATAGCGTAATCTTGGTTGTAAGTCCTTGCTTTTCATCACTTATTTCTTGCCAGTCCTTTCTTGCCTGCAAAGTTTCTTTTGAGAAATCAGCTGAGAGTCTTATGGGAACTTCTTTGTAGTTAAGTTTCTGCTTTTCTCTTGCTGCTTTTAAGATTCTCTCTTTATCTTTAACCTTTGGCATTTTAATTATGATGTGTCTTGGTGTGGTCCTCTTTGGGTCCAACTTGTTTGGGACTCTCTGTGCTTCCTGGACTTATATCTCTTTCCTTCACCAAATTAGGGAAGTCCTCTTTCATTATTTTTTTAAATAAGTTTACAGTGTCTTGCTTTTCTTCTTTTCCTTCTGTCATCCTTATGATTTGGATCTTGGCCCTTTGAGAGATGTCCCAGAGACCTCTCAAACTCTCCTCATTTTTTTGAAGGTGTATTTCTTCATTCTGTTCTAGTTGAATGTTTATTTCTTCCTTATGTTCCAAATTGTTGATTTGAATCCTGGTTTCCTTTCCTTCACTGTTGGTTTCCTGTCTATTTTTCTTTATTTCCCTTAGTATAGCCTTCATTTCTTCCCTTATGCTTTTGCCCTGTTCAATGAGATCTTTGAGCATTCTTACCACCAGTGTTTTGAACTCTGCATCTGATAGGTTGGCTGTCTCCACATCACTTAGTTTTTCTGTTCCTTCATTTGGGCCATGTTTCTCTGGCTCCTCATTTTGGCAGCCTTCCTGTGTCTATGTACTAGGTAGAACCACTTTGATTTCCTGTCTTAGCACACCTGTTAAGTTGTATGGAGCAGAGCCTTGGGTATTCACCAGGGCGGGGCAACATGATTCAACACTTTGTGGCTCTTTGTGTGGGTGAGGGATCGAAGAGGGGACAGTGCTGCTGCTGGCTGACTTCTGGGGGTTTGCCTGGCACTTGCCCCTTTTCTAGTCACTTTGCCCACTTCCTGTATGCGACTGGCGCCCCTCCAGCTGCTGTCCTGGTTGTGATTCCCAGAATGGGTGGGTTTGCATATGTTCCAGGCTTTCCTCAGAAACTGGGAGTTTCTCCCACAACCCCAGCCCCCGCTGGGTTTACAGCTCATTTTATGAGGTTTTCTTTTTCTAGCACTGAGACCCTGGGCTGCACAGTCTGGCCTGGGGCTGGGATCACTTGTTCACAAGGTGTCCCCCTGATTATTATCCACCACACGTGAATGTGGGGCCCTCGTTCTACCAGCCACCAGTGCCACAGAACGTCCTCTCCACCCAGATTCCCCTTCTCCACCCCTCCTACCCACCTGGATGAATATAGCTTCTTTAAATCCTTGGTTGTCAGGCTTCTGTATAGTTCTGGGTGTTTTTCTGGCAGTTCTGGCTGTTTTATCTTTTTAAGTTAGTTGTGTTCCTTCTTATGATTGTGCAATGAGGTGAAGTATGTCTACCTCTATTTTTAAATTGAAGGCTTTCCTTGAGAACATATGGATTATACCCCCCATCAAAAGTTCTATTTTGCTACAGGTAATGTGCTACATAAAAATGAAGTGTGCTTTTAACAAGGGAATATTGTTGCATATTTTCTATAGTTAACCATAATACAGTTGGTTATTTGCAGAAACCAGTTCTTTCCATTGAAGTTTTTGTCATCTTGAAATTTATTTTAGATTTGCTTTTCTTGCTTGCTTTAGTATTTACCTGATTTTGATTCTTCACATAACGACATGCATGCTGGAGAGGGTCTTTGTGGGCATGTTGTTCTTGTTTTGAGACCTGAGACCGTGAAGTAGGAAGCTCTGCACATTCAAAAATATGGCGCTTAAAAATTTTTTTATTATTTTGAAGGTCACTACAGAGTATAATGGTCAATGCACATTTTTACAGACTTGAAAATTCATGTCAGCAATCTTTCACGTCCTTAACTACTTTACCTCCTGTCTAATCTCTAAACTAAGGGAAAGATAGTCATTTACCTACAGGAAGATACTGGGCATTCATAACAAAATATCATTTTTCCAATAAAAACTATATTTAAGGAACAAAAATAATAGATGCACCTTAAACTTCTAAATGGCTTTGAGTATATTCATAGCTTAGCTTCCTTACTTTTTTTACATGTCCAACCAAAAATGATGCTGTCGGTGTCGTACACAGGACCTTGCTTTCTCAGTGTGAATTGAATGGACCTTCATGCTGTTAAGAGGCTTTGGGATTCTATCCTTTCGTTCGCTTAGCCACATCATATGTAAAGCATGAAGCTGGGCCCCACAGACCCTGAAAAACTTGGGCCTGGCTGGGGTTGCCACAGAAAGCACAAGGAAAGGAGGGAAGGAATTCCTTTTCTACTGTATATGGTACTTAAGTGTTTACAGAATCAATATTTGTATATAAATGAACTATATATAAGTACTGTAATAAAAATACAGCCCTGACCAGTGTGGCTCAGTTGGTTGGAGTGTTGTCCCATGCACCAGAATGTTGTAGGTTCCATTCCTGGTCAGGGAACATACCTAGGTTGTAGGTTCGGTCCCTGTTTGGGAGCCTACAAGAGGCAGCCAGTGTTTCTCTGCCCTCTCACCACCTCCTCTCTTTCTAAAAGCAATGGAAAAGTGTCCTCGGGTGAGGATAAAAATTAAAAATAAAAATACAATGAAATGCTTTGAAAGTTCAGATTAGAAAAGTGAACTTCTAGCTTGAGAATCAGAAAAGAATGGCCCTTTGAGGATTTCAAGAGATGGAAAGAATTAAGGCAAACATGTTAAAAATAGCTTTCCAGCTGGAGGCTGGGCAAAAAGAGGAGAAATCACATCACAGCAAAGCCAGAAGTTTGGCTGTATCTACATCACAGGCAAGTCTTACTGGAAAGTAAAATTAGAAGGTTAGCCCTGAATGCCAAACTAAGTGTTTATTATTTATCCCAAAGCTGTGGTGAGTCCATGGAGGTTTTTATGTTGGTTTTTACTTTATCTTTTGTATTGGTTTCAGGTATACAGCTTAGCGACCTTATAATCATATACTTTACACAGCGTTCCCCTCAATATTGTTCAGTACACCAACTGGCACCATACACAGTTATCACAATGTTATTGGCTATATCCCTATGCTGTCTTTACATCCCCATGACTATTCTATAGCTACCAACTTGTGGTTTTTAGTCCCTTCACCTCTTTTATCCAGTGCCCCAACCCCCCCTCACCTCTGGCAGCCACCAGTCCTCTCTCTGTATCTATGAGTCTATTTCCATTTTGTTTGTTCATTTATTCTGTTCTTTAGCTTCCACTTATAGGTGAAGTCATATGGTATTTATCTTTCTCTGATTTATTTCACTGAGCACAATACCCTCTAGGTCCATGCTGTTGCAAACAGTAAGATTTCATTCTTTTTGATGAACAAGTAGTATTCCATAGTATTCCACAGCTTTTTTTTTTAAAGGTTTTATTTCTTTATTTCTAGAGAGAGGAGAAGGGAGGGAGTCAGGAAGAGAAACATCCATGTGTGGTTGCCTCTCACACGCCCGATACTGGGGACCTGGCCTGCAATCCAGTCATGTGCCCTGACTGTGAATCAAACATGTGACCCTTTGGTTTGCAGGCTGACACTCAATCCACGGAGCCACACCAGCCAGGGCATATGTGCCACAGTTTTTTTTTATCCACTCATCTCTTGAGGGGCACTTAAGTTGTTTTCATAGCTTGGCTATTGTAAATAGTGCTGCAATGAACTGGGGGGCTTGAATGAGATATTCAAACTGATAGTTGAGGAAGAAAGGTATGGCTGTGGCCCCCATGAAGTGGAGGTGACGAGAATGGTTGGAAGGCAAAGGTGGGACTAGGACAATGGGTCCTAGTGAGAGAGATTTCAAAGATCCAATCAGCTGATGAGGCAGCAACTGGCATGAAAGTTGAAGGAGGCAGAAGAATAAAAAATGATGCCAGGTACATAAAACTGAGATCTTAGCTTCTCCCCATGCTGTGTCATTGTCCCTTTTCCCATTCCTCATCTGCAGTAGAAAGCTCATAGAAGTAGAGAAGATAGAGATAAAAAAGCGCTTGAAGTCCCAGTCAGGCAAATGTGTCAGTTGCCATAAAGAGTGATGGTATCTTTTCTCCTGTACTGATGTTCTTAAAATACTGGTAGTGTTTTTTAAAGCTAGTGCTTTTGTAATATTTTATTTTGAGGCACTATCTCTTAGGTGAGGCACTAGCTCCAAAAATCGAGCTGGAGGATAGAGCTCTTTGCTCATGTTATCCCAAGAATGTATGTTTTCACAAATAGCGTTCCTTGTTCTCTAAGGTGATTTCACTATTGCCAGGTTAAGCAGTGGAGTGATCTGGGACTTTTGACATGAGAAAATAAAGGAATGGATCTAAGCAACTATTCAGACTACCCAGGCACAAAGCTATGCGATAAATAAAGTATAAACCATCAGTGTTATAGTAGTTGCTGGCATGGTGAATAATAAGTATGATATTGCTTGGAGCAAAGCAAATGGTAAAAATCACAAGAATGAGGAGACTCGCCTTAACATACCACAACCACCTATTGTCATATGTATTAAGCGTCCGAATGATTGTTGTGTAGCAGTAGATAATGACCACAAATGGAATTAAGAATCCAAAAAATGCCAAGGAGATGAAGTAGTAGAGTTGGAAGAAAGACGAAGACGCGCATACATTGTGGACATCATGGCAGGTGGTAATGTCCCTGTGAACAAGATAATACTCCTGCTTCAGGATGAAAAACGGCAGCATGTATAAGAAAACTGTTGCCCACACCAACCCACACGTTATCAAGGCATAGGTACGCTTGGGCAGCCCCCGGTAAGTAAAAGGATGGACAATGGCAAGGTAGCGGCTGATGCTGATGCTGGCGAGGATCAGAATGGAGCAGTACATGTTGCCGTAAAAGATGACTGTGGTGGCCCGGCACAAGACCTCTCCAAATACCCAGTTGTGCCCATTGAGGTGGTAAGCTATTTTAAAGGGCAGTGTGGCACAAAAAAGAAAGTCTGCAATGGCCAGGTTGATATAGAAGATGGTCGTGCAGATGAATCTGGCCCTGAAGAGGAGCATCCACAAGGTCACTGCATTGGCTGGCACACCTACTACAAACACCAGGATGTAGATGGCGGGTATCAGTTTGGTACTTAAGGAACTGCTCAGATACCCCATGGTAGCATTATTCACATAGAGATTTGAAACACTTTCTTCGGGGCACTTAATTTTTACGTTTGTGGTTTCTGCCCAGTCTTCTATGGCAGAAAAGGGGATCTTTTCAAAAGAAATCACGGGAGCTCCATAGAAGGTCTTCATAAGTAGTGTTGGCTCTCCCAGGTTGTGTGTATCATTTCCCATACCTGTCATTAAAAAGAAATATTAACATGCGATATTTTGGTGAGCCATATCTATGGTTCAGGAGCCAGTAAAACTAAATGTATTATGCTACACAATTTCTGTAGTTAAAAAATTTAGCATCATTTTTATTTTTAAAAAACCATTATAGATCAGGCAGTCAAAGGCATAGCATATGCCCCAGAACCATGCTGGCCAATGCAGGAGCATTAAGTAGATGACAACTCCTGGCGTGTAAGGGATTTATAATACTGTTGGAGCGAAACAAAATAGCACACCAGCCCATTATAGGCCAACGTCACCTTAACTATACACTATATAGTCACTCAGACAATAGTTAACAGATTTAGGTGTTTGAGCAAAATGTCAAGGAAAAGATGAACGTAGCAAAGATAAGTTTCATAAAGAGACGGAATTTAATAGAGGAACAAGGCTCTGATGGATGATGAATGGCCAGAGGCATAGTGTGGACTGTTATGGGATCTAGGAGTGTCAGATAAGTTAATTCAACAAGTGCTTATTGCCTATTTTATTGCATACAGTTTTTAAATAAGCTCTGTCTCTGTCTTCAACTCTCAGACAAGTGGAAAAGTTACACAAAAATGCATTGTCTTATGCTAATGAAGTTCATCTGAGAGATAAAGTTGAAAGATTAGGTTACAGCAAAATCTCTGAAAGGCCCTTAACCTAAGAAATCATGTGCCCATTGATAGATACTGGAGTTGTACACAGAAAATTATGAGCAGGCAGATGGCCATTGTGGTGGACAGTATAATGATACTCCAGAGTTTCTCTCTGCTAATGCCTGGAGCCTGTGAATGTGTTACCTTACATGGCAAAAGGGACTTTGCAGATGTGAGTAAGGATCTGGAGATGTGGAGAGTATCCTGGATTGTCCAGGTGGCCCAATGTAACCATAAGAGTCCTTGCAATAGGAAGGCAAGAAGGTCAAAATCAGAGAGAGAGAGAGAGAGAGAGAGAGAGAGAAAGGGCTGACGATATTATGCTGCTGGCTTTGAAGACGGAAGGAGCCATGAACCAAGGAATGCAAGCAGCTTCTAGAAAAAGGCAAGAAAACAGATTCTCCTCTAGAACCTCCAGAATGAGCACAGCTCTACTGTCACCTTGATTTTAGGACTTGCAACCTCCAGAAATATAAGATATTAATAAATGATTCAAGCCACTAATTTATGGTGATTTGTTATAGCAGCAATAGGAAACTAATATAACAATGATTTATTTGACTTCTGTTTAAGATGATTTTGGTGACAGTGTAGAAAACAAACTGAAAAGATATGCAACTGAAGGCAAGGGGGGCTCATTTGGAGTCTGTTGTTATCACTTTAACTCAAGATGGTGAGTTATGGACCGAGAGCAAAGGCAGGGCAAAGGTGAAGGTGAACACATGTGACTATGATGGAAGATCAAAGGGACCTGGTACCTAACTGGTTATGGAGGTGGAGTGGGACTGGCAGGAGGCAAAGCGGACTTGGATGTTTCTACTCTAGATGACTTGGACAGTGAGGATGGTCCAAGGGACAGCAACAGAGAGAAGCTAAGATCTCAGTTTTGAGTATTTCTGATTTTGAGTTGCTGGTGGGGTATTAGAGTGTAGAATGTCCCAGGGCGGGTTAGAAGACTTAGGTATAGAGTCCAAACTTTCAGGAGCTGAAAATGAGAGGTGTGGATTTCTTAGTCTGCATAGAGGTTGTAGTTTAATTTAATAGGAGTAATTGAACAGCCTAGGGAGAGATGTGAGGGGGGCGGGGAAACATCCAAAGGCAGACATTAGGGGAAATACCAGATTTTAAGGGGAGGGGAGACAAAGGAAGAAAAATCAGAGGATGAAATCAATAAATACTATAATTATTTGGCATCATGTGGCATGTTGATATTAATAATCTTAATTCTTGAAAGAGCAATTTCAAAAATAAGACAAACATCTATACTTAGACCTGTTTATGATTATATAATCTTTCTATAAGTTAATCTTTGACATGAGTAGAAAGTAGATTCCCTCAAATTTCTGTTAAGATGAACTTCTATGCTGAATTTAAACTTCATACTTGTCAATTTAAAAAGCTATTTCTCTGCTAGTTCCTTTTCATGTGACCTTTGAATTTCTACCTGCTGAATACTTGAGGTTAGTGTTCAGTAATGTGGTTATCATTTAAAGCCAGTTTCTCTTCCTGTGTTTTCATCTCTACCAGTTGACCCCAGGTGAAATTGAAGCCTCCTTCATAACCCTGAGAGTGCACAAACTGAATTAAGTGTGTAACAAAGAGGGAGGGGCAGGGAGGTGCCCAGGTGTTATTTAAGGGAAGATAGATTAAAGAAAAGGACAGAAAAATCTGGGAAGTGGTGGCGGTCTGTGCCTGTGTTTGGATGTGAACTGTGAGGCGTGTGGAGGCGTGTTGTGTGACACTCAAGTTCAGCCACAGAAACCCTTTTGCTCACTTTTGAGTTTTGGAAAATTCTTGTCCCTGACATCCCCCAAATAGACATGCCTTCCAAGGTTGGCACGAAGCTGGATGATGGGGGCTGAAGACCCTGCTCATGAGTTGTTTCGCTTCAGGATCTGAGGAGAGAGCCATTGAAACCAAGTGTTTGTCAGTTTTCAGAAGATTCCTGTGATTGAGCAAGACGTCATGCCAAAATCGTGCTAATGCTAAACACCAACTCTGAAAAGTCTTAAATCCATTTATCGTGAGAATCCCAGCTGATTGATTCAGCATGGACAAGTCTTTCATTCTCCACAGCCTGGCTTTCCTTAAGAATAGCACTCGCTGTTAACGGTTTTTTAAATCTATTGAATTCTTCATACAGGTTTCCATTTAGCATAATGATTCTAAAATGTTTTCCAACCCAAGAAAAGGCCTTAAAGAGGCTCAGGTCCAAAGGAAGCGGACTTCAGCCGCTTCACACTTCTCCCCCACCCTCCTGAAGAAAGCAAAGTCACCGTCTGGAGACCCC
Source organism: Trachops cirrhosus (assembly GCA_028533065.1). Lineage (NCBI taxonomy): Eukaryota > Metazoa > Chordata > Mammalia > Chiroptera > Phyllostomidae > Trachops > Trachops cirrhosus. The sequence continues at coordinate 149,889,678 of CM052540.1, read as the reverse complement.
ACCCACATCTAGAAGGAACAGCCTCCATCCACAAGCCTTGTTTCTTTTGCTGTTCTGCTGCATAGACTCGTCCACTCCAGGAACAGTGTTCACTCCACCCCATTCCTAAGTCCCACATGCGCTGCTGTGCACAGGTTCTCTGAGTGCTCTTTTCAGTGATGCCAGCTGTCAGTTTTAGTGACACTTCTTTACAGAGGTTCAGGTGTTGTTGTTTTTTATTTTGTTTTTCCCCCTCCTCGTTGTTCCTCTGCCCTGCTCTCCCGATCCCAACAATGTTGACTGAAGTGTGACCTAATGGTAAGAGCTGGAGATGCAGATCTAGCCCAAACTGGTTAATTTTGGAGCGAGCGGAAAGTTCCAGGCTAACATTGTGTTGAGGAGAATGGGAAGCACATTACAAATTGAATGATAGTATTTGGGAGATTTCATTTCTAAAATTTAAAAATCATTTATGAGGGTAGGGATAACTAAATTTCTGGTACCACTGAAAGTCAAAAAGACATTCCATTGAGAAATACTAATTAATTAGCATTGTTGATTATTGAAAGCAGACCACTTGATCTCTCTGACAGTGCTCTTGTTCCCCCCCACCCCGGCACCACCAGAAGGTATAAACATAGGATTTTTTTAAATCTCTTTTTAAAAGTTCTATGTTTGCTGAATCAGAAGAAATGCTTAGAAAATTAAAAACCTCTCACAAAGAAAATTGACTTGAATTAATTGGAGAGGTCTAAAATCTTGACTGTGTCACAAATTTTTAAATATAAATAGAGAACACTTAGTCTTTAACAAGGTTTAAATAGTGAATAAACTATAGCTATTTACTTCCATGGTGCCACCTTTTAATATCTAAGATCAAGCTCTGCCTTTTAGGTTGCAATTTGTGTGAAATGCAAAGCAAATCAGATTCAGTGACACAAACCAGCACACCTTCCTACCCTGGAAGAAAAGAAAGCGCTTACCGCTCCGACAAAAAGTGGGCGACAGAAGCATGACTCCAGCCGCTGCAAAGATGAGGGCCTGCATTCTGATGACCTGAGTCCCGCTTCCCAAACGTTATCGTGTGAAAGGTTAGGGAGCACAGTTTCACTTCTGCTCCATGTGTGAACAGCAGACGGAACCCTAGTGCTCTCTGTAGAACTGTGCTTCTGTGCTCTGCAGGCAGAGAACTTGCTCAGGTCGTCTTCCTGGAAGGGGTGTGACGGCGCTCGTGTGTTGGTGTGCGTGACTCAGACTGAGCCTCTGTACACATGATTCCTGGAGAGAGTCGTTTAACTCTTACCCACCCCGAATAGTCCCTTCTGAATAGATGCTGTAAGTCCCTCCCACATACTTCTTTGCGTTGAAAGAATGCAGATAGTGTACAGTCCTTTGCAGAAGCAAGCTGAAAATAGATGCTGACCAGCAGTTAGTTTTCACTCTGTCTCATATCTCATTTTATACATTTTAAACATGGGATTCTACTTAACAATTAGCTTTTACTTAATAATTAACAATCAGAAATTATCCTTTATTCTCCCACCTATTTCAAATCTGAATTCTTAAACTCATTACATGATTAAAAATTAAATAAATAATGGAAAGCAAACATTTTTATGAAGTTAAAATTAATTGCTTGATTACTCTGAAAATTTTCCATCCAAGTCACATTGGCCTGAATTTGTCATCAGTGCTTAGCCAGAACTTTTGCTCATCATATTCTGAGCCATTCGATAGGGTCAGATATTAAGAGGGGGGAAGGGGGAAGGTCATACAACAGTATTTGATTAAACTAAAACCATAGCACAACATTGAAATGCAGACGACTCCATTTATTCCACGGGTGTTGGTGAGCAAGTCAGCAGTTAGTTTTTTTTAATTGTGGTAAAATATACATAACATAAAATTTACCACCTTAACCATTATGAAGTGTTAACACATTATTAACGAAACTCAGTAGGGTTAAGTGCATTCATGTTGTGTGACATATAAGCTTTATCGAGTAATATTATGGAGGGTATGATTTAATTCATAGAAAAAATACTACATTATAACAGATTTTCCTATAATTAAAAAAACTTAAGGTGAAATGCTAAGCCAGACAACCCATTTTAATGGCTTATTGTCCATAAAATACAGCAAGAATAAAAAAATGCCCATTTCACATGGGACTCAAAGGCTTGACGAATAAGCTAGGAATGAATTGATCTGAGCAAACTTTTCACATCTGATTAAATTGCACCACACAAAGTTTACAAGCAAAAGTCAGTCTTTAATACTTCAGCTACATAGCATATGGTAACACACTGAGATAAAATGCTATTTTATTATAGAAGTAATAACCAAAAACCAAAATACTGAGCAGAGGGTACTTTTGTGTTTAAAATTTTCTAGGACTTTATTACTTGATTTGCAGATGGCCTAGTTTCTGGTCACTTAACCCATTTGTAACTCATATGTTGAACCTGGCTGTTTGGCTGGAGGTAGAGCTGTGGCCATCTTGTAAATATATTCCATTCTTCTAGAGAGCAATTGAAGAGGGAACATTACATTGGTAGGATTTGGTTTTTACTCTTGATTTTTTTTTTATGTTTAGCAACTGTTGACTTGAATTCACTTGATTTGCAAAGTCTCTCTTTTGTTTAGCTTTTAAAACTAATCCTATCAGCTTTGCAGTAGGATTGTAGCTTCCTGTTCATCTGGATAAAAGTTTGTATGGTACATCTGTTACAGTGATAAGTTACGAAGGAATCTGGCAAATACCCTTCAAAAAACCTGAGACATACATTCATGACCTTGTATACAGCTTAGGTGTTAGGCTGTACCTTGTGAGTGCGGGCTTTCTTCGGTCTGGGAAACAGAAAAAATAGTTACTGCTCCCCTGTCTCTTCATTCCTCCTCTAATCTTCAACTTCCCATTTTAATCTTCCCCATTCATCCTGCCCAGAAATGAACATCTTAGTAAGTGCCGAAGGTTCCCACATGGCAGATCTAGCTAGGGGTGATTGGGGAAGCAGGTGCCCAGCTTTCTGCAGGGGTCTTCGTTAGCCTGGAGGTTGCAGGATTGAAATAAAACATTTTGATCACTCTCAGAACCCCTTCCACATACATTATCTCATGTTAGTGTCTGAGGGAAGCGGGGTTGAAGCCTGCAGCGGAGCTGGTGAATGTTACTGCTCCTGTCTGCTTCCCACCTTCCTGAGTCCTAAATGATGAAGGTGGTTCTCCATGGCTCCGATGAGCTACCTTCTCTTCATCACAGTCTTGCTTTAGGTTTTAGTATGTGACACTTATTTCTACACACAGGCAAAGTTCCCATTTTTAAAAACGGAATGTCTCGTCCTCCCCCAGAATATTTGATTCCTACTGATAAAATAATTTACTCGCAATCTAGGACAGGTTTATATATAATTCAGTTGCTGTCTGGAAGTCCCAGTTAATTATCTTCCAGCACTGCGCCTGTAGCAAGGTCATCAGAATCAACCCAAAGATAAAAAAAAAAAATTGAATTAAATTTAAAGAAAGGAAAGACAATTCAATACCTTTTTATTGGTGCTATCACTTCCTTTCTGAAACTAGTCTTTTCTCTCCCTTTGTAACTCAGTACCCCTACTTAATATAAGTTGGTCCCATCTTGGCTATTTCTATGTTGTGTATCTACAGCTAGTGCCCTAATCACATTGTATTATAATGATTTTTTTTTATATATCTGTGTCTTCTGCTAAACTGTTAGCTCCTTGGGGACAGTCACTATGTTTTTGTCTGATTTCTGTTTGCTTTTATTTTTGTCTTTGTGTCTAATAAATGTTAGTGTCATTATGTTGCCCTCAAGCTTAGAGTACCCCTGGCACTCTGGGCCACCCCAGGAACCACAGGGACAGAGGGACAGGGGAAGTGAGTATGTGGTGAGGGTAGCCAGAGAAGTCATTTTTGGAGGAGGTGGCAGTTGAATTAAGGCCCGAAGTGATAAGAAAGACTCACAGCCAAATAGCTGGGTTGGATGTTGTGATGTGACAGAGGCTGGGGTGAAGGTCTGGAACAGGGAGCCGAGTGTGAGGTGAAGCCAGATCATTAGAGCCCCACAGTCCGTGGCAAGGGAGTTTTGTTTGCTCCCAACCTCTGGGAAAAGTCTTTGGAGGAGTTTAAGCCAAGGAGGGCTGTAATGAGATGTCCATTGGAAGCAATCACCTGGCTCTCTGTAGACCACTGTGGTAGAGGGCAAACCTGAAAGCAATGAAGGCAGATCGGAGACCAGTGCAGCTGTTCAGGGGAGAGGTGCTGGGGGACTGGGCTGAGGAGTGGCTGGGAGACGGGAGAAGTGGTTGGATTGGGGTCTATCTCTTTAATAGCTTATACAGCGTATGGTGGACCTTACAGTGGTTGGTGGTTGCTAATTATTAAGAGCTTGTGGGAATTATCATAAAAGAGCTCCTTAAAAGGAGTACTAATTCTGTTTCATCCTCATGTACTGTTCTTTTTTATTCTCTGACCATCTTCCCAGGACCCTGAGAGTGCTTCTAAAATTCTTTGGCTGGACGAGATACAGCATGCAGTCTGCGAGGCCAACACGGACCAGGACAGAGCGAAGCAATGTAAGCCCTCGCCTCCTTCTGCTGGCCCAGCTCGCCTTGCTTATATCTGATTATGCTTCTGAATTTTTATATTAATTAATTTTTTAATATGTAATTTTTACTTTCTGAAGAGATTTTGACTTTCCTACCAATCTGAGTTCTTGAATGCATACTTATATAACAATAGGTTTTGTTGGTTGCACTATTTTCAATGACAGGTGTTGTCTCCAGCAAAATCTGAAAATGTGGCTGAAAAACCCAGTAAGCAAAAATGACTTCTAAACTCCCAGATTTATAGTTTTAGCAAGTCCTTTTTTATCTTAATCCTTAGGAAACTAGCCCATTTCTGCCCAATATATGTCCATCCTCCCTTCCATGTTTTTCACTGTATTAGGGTTTTCCTGAGAAAGAACTACATAAATATTTTTCTCTGGAAAAAAACTGAACTACAAAGATGATAGATAGGTAGCTAGGTAGGTAGGTAGGTAGGTAGGTAGATAGATAGATAGATAGATAGATAATAGATAGATAGATAGATAGATAGATAGATAGATAGATAGATGATAGATCTGTTTTTCTGGAAAGTGTATATATACATCTGTCTATATACACATATGTATATGGAGAGAGAAAGAGGGAGATTTATTTTGAGGAATTGGCTCATGCAGTTGTGGAGAGGCTGGCAAACCCAAAATCTACGGGGAGCCTGGCAGAGGCCAGGTAGCAGCACTTCATCACCAAAACACGAGTGGACATGACCCTGTGATGGACAGGAGAGTCATAGCAGTGATCAGCACAGCCTGGCCCACAGAGGCCTGTGGGTCGGCTCATTGAACATGGTGTTCCTGAACGTGAAGCAGACAGCCTACTAAATTCTTTTCTAAAAGATTTTATTTATTTATTTTTAGAGAAGAGGGGAAGGGAGGGAGACAGGGAGAGAGAGAAACATCAATTGGTTGCCTCTCGCATCCCTCCACTGGGGACCTGGCCCACAACCCAGGCATGTGCCCTGACTGTGAATCGAACCAGCAACCATTTGGTTCACAAGCCAGCACTCAATCCACTGAGCCACACCAAATAGGGCTAACTTCTTACTTGTACAAGTGGAGAAGAATTCTAGGTCAAGTGAATAGAAGTGTTACTTGAATCATAAAAACAGAAAGTCATGGCCCCTCAATCAAATCCCAGACTTGAGCCAGTTTATAGACCCAGGACCCCTTGAGGAAAAGGAAGGCAGGATTCACTTGAGAAAGGACTCTGCTACAGCACCAAAACTCTATACTGTTTATCTTTCTCCGGGGCTTCCCCCAAAGACACCTATGGCCTCTTATCGTGGTGGCTGTGCTGCGGAAAAGAACATGATCAGACTTTTCAGGGATTACTGAGCCCTGGCTCTGAACTGACAGGAATTCCAAGAGACCTAGAATGTCACTGTGGTCCAAGCAGTCAGAGTGGTGGCTTCTGGAGGCCAGGCGATCAGCGGAGTTCCAGCTCAAGTCTGTCTCACAGTGGGCCCGGTGGGTCCACACACCCACCCTGGGATTTTCTCCAGGCCCAGAATGCATACGTGGAAGAGACACACTCAGCAACTGGCAGAATGCCCACATTGGCTCAAAGGAGAACTTTTTTAAAAAATTTATTCTAAGCCTCTGTATTCATAAAGAAATATTATGAAAATTGATTTGGCAATGTAAGATAGCAGCAAGACTGATATATGAACACTCTGCATGTATGAATAACCTACATAAATTAAAATAAGATTCCTAAAAGTCTAATTCATTAAGCTGTCCATTCACAGCACAACTAGAATCTATCCTGTTCTGTCAGGTCACAGATTCTGTTGAGATGCCGTACCCTTGCTCCAGACATACGCTTTTAAACTTTGGGAGCGTCTGGGAGAAGCATCTGGTTTTTATTTCCGTAGCCAGGAAAAATGTGTATTTCCCCAACCTGAACTTTTATACCCTTAGGATCTTTGAAGTCTTTTTGTTCTAATCCTTAAGAAAAAGAAAATACAATTGAGATATGTATATAAGTGATTTGAATTTAAATATAAAACTGAAAGCAGTATAGTTTGAAGAAAAACTTTCAAGAAATTAGATCATCATGTAGGCACTCAAGTAGCCTGAAAGGGTTACAGTTTTTCTCTTAGAGATCAAACCAATTCAGATACTATATTATTCCTTTTGTTCTGTATTCTTCTTACATTTGGCCTGCAAATGTTGATCCTGTTTTTTTATATGAGACTCGTGATTCTATTTATTGACTGTGAAAGTCAGAGGCCTGCTCAAATGTGTGACTTTGTACTCTGAACTTGCACACGTAAAACTCTGCCTTCTGCCTCTGCCCCGTCCCTCGAAAGAGCTCATATAGTTTCTTCTATGGTGTATAACAACCAAAAGATGCTCTGAGGATAAAACAATGTAGATTCTGACACTGAGATAGGAATTTTCCAGTTTTTTAACAGGAATTTAATCTTACTTTTAAAAGCAGTTTTCATCCTTTGTATGAAGACCTGAAACAGATTCTGGCCATGTGTTGTAAGCATCAATCCCACTCCCAGATAACTTGATAAAAGAAAATGTGTTGGCTCACAAACTTGACCACAGGCAAGGTTTAAAAGGGCAGAGGAGCTCGAGTCTCCTTCGTTTTGGCCCACTGTTCGTTTTCACTGGAGCATCTTGTTTCTTAAAGTGGGTTTGTCTCTGCTTATGACTCCGGAGAGCGATGTTTCTCAACCTTTTTCCATTACTGCACCTGATGGAACCTTTCTAAACGTTGTTTTCTCTAATTGGTCCTCACCATGTAACTTTAGTACCACAGATGTGTATCTGATTATATACCATAGGTAGATCTGCGCTTTATACATCAAAAGATGTTTTTACCCCGTTCCGCCAAGCACCAACTGCATGCCTTAGTGAAGCCTGCTGGTGCATGGCTTCAGATGTAAAGCAAACATGTTTTTGGATTTCTTAGATGATTTGTAGGAAGTTTCTTAATTGTTTCTTAGTAGAAATATGCCCAACTTAATGGAGATCATTTATCTGACATCCTCAGCTATCAGGAATGCACAACCCACAGACTAAGCCAAAAAGCAATCAAATAGATGTCAAGAAGCCTACATACTGGAGCTGATTTACTCTGCTCATTGGGGGCCTCTTGGACAGACACTTGGAGCACATTTATTTTTATCTCAAGCATAATGCTATGCTGTTTGGTTGTTTTCTTCCCAACTCAGAGCACATCAGATGCCATGAATTAATTACCAAGCACGTAAGTGTTTGGGCTGCTCTCCACAGACACATAGACAGTAGCAAGAAGTGACAGCTGACAGTGACAGTGAGGGAAAAAACTAAAAAGCATGGGAGTTTAAGACCATTTAGTGCAGAAGCAAAGGAGCCCAAATGCCTCCATAGCCCTTGAAAGTATCCCTACATTATAGTTCAGTACAATTCTAATGGCATGAAGGACTCTTCTGGCAGCTCTCAGCAAACTTTAAGCTCCTTCCATGTACCAGGGCCTGCGGGTAAAATGATGAGCAGGACAGAGATTATTCCATCAGGGTTTTCTCTCAGGACTTTAGGTTTTCGTAGAAAATGGTTCTGTTAAGATGCAGAGCTTCAGCGCTAATGTGGACTGAGTGCCTGCCCACAAACCGGTTCCATTCCCCGTCAGGGCACATGCCTGGGCTGCAGGCCAGGTCCCCAGTAGGGAGCGCGTGAGAGGCAACCACACATTGATCTTTCTCTCCTCTCCCTCTCTTCCTCCCTCTCTCTAAATAAAAAAATAAATAAAATATTTTTTTAAGATAAAGATGCAGAGCTTCAGTCAGCTGGAAAGTTAATCTGTGGACCCACTCATTGAACATAAATATTCAATAATAAAGCACATCACTATATAAAGAAATTTATGGCTTCAATACCCATCTTTTAAGGAAAATAGTATTTTTCCAGGTTAGAAGAAGCTATCGGATGTAAGTCATGTAAAAATTCTTTGTCATTTACTGCAGTTTTGTTGTCCTACAAAGATTTTCTGGAGAAGAGGCAAGGGGGCAGCTCACCTATTCCTAGTAACTTCGGCACAAGGGCACACTGCTCAGCCTTTCGTTGGGCAGCAGCTGGAGTCTGCCGCCGTTGTTCTTCTTCCTCATGTGCCCCTTCAGGCTCTGAAAGTCAGACTCCATTTTTCTTGCCCCTTCAGGCTTTATAGTTCTGTGCACATGTGGACATGATTTGGTGACAACAATATACCATTTAGCATTTGTGTGGTAGAGTTTGACATGTGTGTATTTAAAAAATAAAACATATCCATCTCTCCCTTCTCTTTTCATCAAGATGATTTTTTCATCTAGATACTATTTTAAACTAGTTTATTTTTCCTTTTTTTTTTGTTCTACATTTCTAACTCAGTACATGTACAGGTTGTAAAAACAATAGTTCCATTTGCTTGGGCCATAATATTCTTACCTAGAAGTAAAGTGGACAGTAAAGAACTCACCACATAAACTTTCTTCAGGCAACCAAGAGTTTGGTGTGACTTCATTTATGGGGCGAGGCAGAAATTTGAAATGGGATAAAAGCTTTGTAGGTCTAAATTGGTTCCAGAATTAAGATTCTATACTCCTTTGCACATATCCACTAAGCTGTGTCTGTTGTCTTTCTAGAACATTCATTTTGGTTGCCAATGACAATCTTGGAAGTATACCTGCACTGTAAAGGAGAATATCGGGATTTACATAGCTTCAGTAACATTTTATTTGTTCTAAAATAAATAAATATCTTCCTAAAACTACTTCTTAAATACTGATTAATGCCCAGTGTGAGGGTGGCACAACTATTGCTGGTGTGCGAGCACCCCATTTCACGGGTTACGCAGTGAGCCGCACTAGGCCTCGCTTCCACACAAGAGTAACTGGGCGATACTGTGATTTTTGATGGACCAGGTTCCTGTGGGATCTTATTCTTGTGGTCTAAACTGGTAGGTGAGTTGGTGACTGTCTCTCAAGTATATGTGCTACCTACTCTGAGAGGGTAATAAGGTTTGACACCAGAGTATTCCTAAAAGGTTACATGCCTCCAGGGTAAGTAGAAGGTAACCATTAACAGAAACATTTTATTATTATTATTATTTATTAGTATTATTATTATTATTATCATCCAGGGGTTACACTGGTCGTTGATGTTAATCAGTGTTTGGAGAAAGAAAACACAAGTGATGTCTTGTCCGCTTTGAAGTCTCACGTCTGCAATACAAACGACGTGATCCCTGAATGTGCCGACAAGTACTATGATGCGCTGGCGAAGGCGAAAAAGCGAAAATCTGGAAGCGGTAAGCATTTAGCACAAGCTAAATACCATTTTGAGTATGAGAGTTTCTGTGGTATTGTATTTTCTTAATTTTAACACAAATATTGCTTTCAAATTGACACTACTAAAACGATTTTTATCCCCTATGGCAAAGGAAATTAGTTAGCTATTAGCTATTAGCTATTAGTTAGCTATTAGTTAGCACACTCCTTTTGGGTGTGTTTTAGAAAGCTGTGATAAAGTTGGTGGCTATGCGTGGGTAGCATCATAGACTTGAGAAAATAGCGTGTTCAAGAAAACCTTGTTTTACAGGTCTTGCTTGTTGACCCATTCCTCCAGTGATACAAACTGATTTTACACTCATATTTCTGTCTTTTTGGAAACAAATGATGTTTGATTGTACAATATTTAGCAGGGATAAAGAGTAATTTTGAAACTATGGAATAAAGTGCAGTGAATCGGTCTCTAAAAGATTAAATCAATAACCTTGGCAAATATTTATGCCTGTTCATTCCAATGGAAGGTCATGAAATGTTAGCTCTGAGACGTATCTTTGAGATCATGAGTTTAATACTCATCTTTCAGATTTAGAAATTTGTATTTATGATGCTTTGGACAGGAGGAGAAAATGACAAACCCAAGCAAATGAGTTCCTGACCAAGCTAATCTAGTATTTCTCTAGTAGACTATTCCTGAGCACCCTTCACGTCCTAGTCGCAAGGATCTGGGTGTCTCCTGAGTCTGAGGCTGGTGTTTATTTGCACCACAGCGTGGCTCATGTACAGAGTACTTTTCACCTTCAGGAAACTGCTGGACAGCATATGGCCTTGGAAGTGGAACTTGAGGGGAAAATGTTTTTATTTCAACTGAAGGTCTCTGTTCAGTAGTACCTTATGCGCTCACTTTTTAAAGTCTGATATATTTCCAACTTGGAGATTATACCCTCCAATTCAGCAAATTTCCTGTTAATGAAGTATGAGGAGGGCTCTTGGCTACTCTCTCGTGGCACCTCATCACTTTTGAGGCCCTCTCCTCTTTTCAACGTTTCTTCATCAGGAGTTACCATAGTGTCCCCTACCTCATCCTTCACGGGAAAGAAATGCAAAACAATATTAATTCAGGGAATGAGTTCTTAGAGGTGACTCATCATAATTTCAAATCCATCCTGGCCCAAAAATAGTTTATCTTCTTTCCCTTAAGCTTGCCTGCTCCTCTGTCTGTGTGCTATGTTTTGTTGAATGGAATCAAAATATCCCCAGGTATCCATCCAGTTCAAAAACCTCGGAGATAGCTGAGATTCATTTTCTTCCAAAAAATACCCTGTTCTTTTTAAAGGAGAGCTGGGACTTTGTTAGGGATTGTGTTGAATCTGTAGATCAGTTTGAGGAGTATTACCATCTTAACAATATTAACTCTTCTGACCCATGTACATACAATGTCTTGCCTCTTAATTAGGTCTTTAAATCTTTCAACATTGTTTTGTAGTTTTCGTGCTTATGGCTTGCATTTCTTTTGTTAAATTTATTCCTATATGTTTAATTATTTTTAACGTTGTTATAAATGTTTTTTAATTTTATTTTGGAGTTGCTTATTGCTAATATGTGGAAATACAATGATTTTTTTAAATTGCAATATAATTTCCATACTGTTTTAAGGTGTGCAATTCAGAGGTTTTTAGTATATCCACAAACTTGTATAGCCAAGACCACTAGTTAATTCCAGAATGTTTTTATCACACCAAACAAAATCCCCAGCACTATTAGCTGTAGTTCCTCACCCTCCACCCTCAACCCCAGACAACCACTAATTTAAATTTTGTCTCTATGGTTCTGCCTGTTCTGGATGTTTCATATAAATAGAATCATACCGTCTGGTGTCTTTCACTTAGCATAACGTTTTCAAAATTTGTCCTTGTTGTAACATATATCAATTCTTTGTTCCTTTTTGTGGCTGATAATATTCCATTGTATGGATGTGCCCCATTTGGTTTATCCATTCATCAATTAATGGAATTTTAATCCCCCCAACTTTTGGCTATTTTTGAATAATGCTCCTGTGAACATTTGTGTACAAGTTTTTGCATGGACACATTTTCATACCGTTGATTTTTGTATTTTGATCTTGTATTCTGCAACCTCGCCAAACTCATTTACTCTAACTGCTTTTTAGTGGATTCCTTGGGCCACACCACCTGTTTCTGTCAATCCAGTTTCATCAGAACTGGCCACACTCATTGATTTACCTCATGGCTACCCTCATGCTGCAGTGGCAGAGTTGAATGGTTGTATCAGAGACCTAGAGCCCAGTGGTTATATCAGAGACCTAGAACCCACAAAGCTGCAAATATTTAGTCTCTGGCCCTTTATAGAAAAAGTTTGCCAACCCCTGTTCTAGAAGAAAGAAGAGATGCTTTCTGAGCAAGTAAACACTGACTTTCAACTGCATATAAAGTTACGAACATTGTTTTGGGGGGAAGGGTGAGTAGGATGAGTCTTATCCCTCTCACCTCTGGTTCCAAGATGTCAATCTTTTCCAAACTGAAATGTCCACTCTTAGGTGGATCACTGACCCCTATAGCTCAGTCTAGCTCTTATACATAGGTTCAATTGTGTCTACCAGGCATCTAGAAAGTATGACTCCTTTTAGAATGCTTAGCACCTCTTAACTAACTGAAATCATTCTCTTTTATAGTTTTCTTAAAGGTCCATAATTAGTCTATCCTCTAAGTAAAAAATCAACTACATTTTTTGAGAAAAATACTTGGACTCTGAGCTAAAGACTTCCTCCTCAGCCTCTCTTCTCCTCTGACTGCAAATCCAACCTGGGCTTGCAAGTGATAAGTCTCTTTTCCTATTATCCACTGACGTTCCAACCCGAATAAAGCCTTCTGATGCCAACCAAGACCTTTTTATTTCTCCATTCTTATGCAAATAAAGGAAGCTATCTGGGTTTTTTACACTTCCCTTTACCTTCTTTCCTTCCCAGTGAGAGAGTTGCGTTAAAGGGGTGTTTGGTCTTCTGAACGCATTTGTGAATCTGACAACTATTAGTAATTGAAAAAAATGATTACTTGTGATCACCCTAATTTGTGCAATATATTTTCTGGGACAGCAGCAGTTCTAAACAGATGAACAGCTCTCTGACTGCCCATTTGCAAAGAGATACATCTCCCTTCCTGGGCACTGACAAACACCACAGTTGAGGGCCACTTAAAACCAAATAAGGAACTGACATATAATAAAGGGCCTTAAAGTTACCTCCCCTTAATTAATGGAATTCATTTAAATGTTATATGTGAAAATTCACATGAACTATGATTTACCTATAAAGTCAAATTAGTCTAATGCTCACTTGGCAGCAGTAGGCTTAGCTTGGTCTAGGTCAGAGCTTTTTAATTTTTATTTTTGTTGTTTTTAGCTCTCTGATCTGGGACAGGAAGCAAGACTGTTCAAGTAAATAAACAGATTTCTAAACAGGAAGTCTAGCCTATGGATTAGTGAAAAGGGAACATTTTTCTTGACCAATTTAAGCCATGACTGCCATAGCTATTTTTCCAGTCCTCCCCGACCCCCCATTAAGTCCTTCCAACATTTTCCCCTCATTTTGTGGGGTTGCGTACAGCAAGATGAGTCAGAGAACCACAATTTTCCTTCTCCCTACTTTGTGACCTTACTGTTTGCATATGGCGTTTTGTACTTTGGATAAGGTTGTCAGTACAGATGAGTCACTTCTGTTTTGGTTTCATGCACAGCATTGATCTTGCATAAATAATGGATTACAGTCCTTGTAGGTCACTTCTGAGAAAAGTCGTGGAAAGGCTTTCTAAGTCAAGAGGATTCTTGCTCATCTGTCCCCTCTGTCTACATTCCTTGTTTGTTTATCCTTCTCGGCCAATTGTGACTCCCGTGATCCTCAGGAGAAGCTTGGGACCCAAAGCCAGCCTCAGACAGCAGTCTCTCCTCCTTGGTCTTTGGCTTAGCAGAGAGCTGCCAGTGAATACGTAGCATTCTTTCTATTTCAGTGAGTCGTTTGTAATGATTTTAACCCAGACTATCCTAATGCTTGGTGCTGTTTTACACATTGAAGATGCTGAAGCATTCTGTGTTCCGCTCTAGAATGTAACACACTTTTTTCTTTAGTGTCTGCTGAAGGTCCATGGCTCAAACTCACCCTGCAGGAGAAATATGATTACTACTACAATATTGATTCAAAAGAGAGCTCCTGGGTCACACCGGAATCTTACTTGCATAAAGAATCATGGCTTATGGGAAAAGAAATTGAGGTAGGAGGTTGGCATTTCATGAAAAACTATACTAGATAAAGATAAGGGTGATTGTTTTTCTGTTTTTGACTCATGGAAGTGATGGGAGAAACTGATTGATTTATTTGAAGTCTGGATATGGAGCAGTCTTCATGGACTGCAGTTGGCTGTGCTGTGTGCTTCCTAATTTTCAATATCTTTCCATATTAGCATAACAACATCAAACAGCAGGAGAGAAAGCTTTTGTAGCTAGTAAGAAATCACTCTTCAGGGGTTCCTTGACACAAAAGCTCAATTAGTGATAATTCCTTGGTATTCAGTATTTAAATGTCTTACTTCTTTTCCCCTCTCAGCCTACAACACAGATGTGTAGATCTCTTAAAAAGTGGGTAATGCTTCCCAGAGGCAAAGAATCTTGAATGAATGTTCACCAAGATTACTTTGGACTTGAGACCAAAAGTTGGACCTAAAAGATGTGAAATTGCTATTTGATCAAGGCATTGTGATATATTTAAAGAGAAAATACCGAGAACTATTGAGTTCCATTTTGGGGAAAAAAAAAGTAAAACTCACAAATGCAGATCTCACATCATTGTTCAGTCACCAGCATCAAAGAAATTGCAGTGTAGCGTGTTGTGGGCGGAGTCAGCCGTGCTGTGTTCCCAAAACGTGGAGGAAAAACTGTGGCCTGGGACTGACAAGGCCACCCGAAATCCTGGCTAACAAGAAGATAGTGAAGAATGTAGCTTATTAACTAATTTGAAATGTTCAGAGTTCCCACAATTTATAGGAAAATAACATTGTGGCAATGAATTACTAGTGCTACTTTGTCAAAAAAATGGAATTATGGGCAATATTGAAAAACCATGCTGTAAGTGAAACTATGTATCGAACCGTGAAGGAGCAGCATCGGAGGGTTAAAATTCAGAGCCCAAAGTTGCACATGTGGCATCCAGAGATGCCCTGGGCCTGACTTTGTAAAAGTGAGCATCAATCTGTTAGAATTACTAAAAAGTGAAGGGCCTACGCTGTAAAATAAATGTCTTTTTTTCTAAACAATCTAAAATAACTGATTTTATTCAGTGAATATACATGTCTTCTCTTAAATGCATTCATGCATCTTTTATATGATTTCACTTTCAATTTTTAAAAATTAGCCATCCATTAATTTCAGTCACACTTGAGTAAGGGGCATCATCCATAGAAGTGAGTCCAGTCTTTGCTTGTGTCTCTCAAAGAACATAAGAGTAAAGCCCATTCACACTGCACATAAAGACTTCTCACCATCCCCCTTCATCCTTTTTTCTCATCCATCTACGTTTTCCCTATCTACCCGAGATAGGGCTTGTCTTTCCTCCCCACCTCCTTTTATTCTGCCCTAAGTCTTTTATTTTCCCCCAAATTTGAGTTTTTCTCAAGTCATTGCAGGAGTCTGCCTTCTCTGTCCTGGGCAAGAAAGGCAGCAGAGAAACCTCATGGGCACTGCCGTCCTTTTTTTTTTTTTTGGCAGCTCAAGGGAGAGAGGAGATGGTACATATTCCTACTGTAATCATCCTTGTCCCTTTTATACTCTTGTGGAGCTCAGGCCTCACGCCTGGCAAGGGCCAGCATCATCCGTACATCTCCGCCTCCAAATCTGCGATCATTCAGCCACGTTCTCATTCCAACTCAACACAGCGTTTAGAGGATTCCAAAATCATGTCGCTAGAAAGAAGCCAAGCCAGTTCATCCCCCAGCTCTGGTCAAATCTATTTTTAAACCACACCAGAAAGAGCTGTTCATATCATTTTCTGAAACATAAAATTTCCAGAAGCTATTCTATATACTTCTTTCACCTGACGTGTGAAGTGTAACCATGAGAAATGTCTCTTGCCAGGACATTGTTGAGGAAATCACAGCAGGTTACATTCGTGAGAAGATGTGGTCTGCTTCCGAAGATTTGCTTCTTCACTTTCAAGCCACAAGCTCAGGACCCCTCCTTAGGAAAGAGTATGAAGCTAGGAAATCATTTTTGTATGAACAGGAAGAGCATGTGGTCAAAATACAGGTATGTGACTCACCTACCACTACTTGCAGCGAATGGTCATATCCCCTACGAAATGTTTTATTTGATAATAGGACCGTCAACTACCAGCATTCTAATAAACAAATCTGACTACAGACTTTTTCCTTAATCCACCCCCAAGTCCTCTTTATTAAGGCTATGAGATGGAAAGGATGTGGAATGATGTTTCACCCGTGGTCTTCTAGAAAGTGTTCAGGGGCACTGTGAGTCCCACAGGTCCCCTGCCACCAGTCTAGTCAGAGCCAGAGAAAACCTCAATCAGATTTGAAGTCATGTTTCTCTAAAAAGCTGGATCTCTTTGTGTCGCCTACTTTATGACTTGGGTTCTTTGTGAACTGTTGTTTTTTTTTTTAGTCATTAGTAGATGTCAAGTCGTGTCTGAAAGAACAGAAAAGCTAATGAAATAGATTTAGCATCTCCAGGAGTGTCCTCTCCCTTGTATAATCTGTCATTCTTCATTTGGGCCTGCAGGAAAATTCTTGGTCCAGCTTCGTGGTTGTGGGCTGTTCCTGTGCTTGCGTGACCAGTCAGGACTTTCTGGCTGGCCTGAGAGGGACTCACCAGATTTACATGTTTCTCTTCTGCATTCCCCGGCACCCTTGGCCGGCTGCCGGGCTGGCTTCCAAAAGGCGTGTGTTTCTCCTTTTTGTTGCATCCAAAGTGATATACTGTAATTGATGGGCAGAGTTTGATGAGTTGTTACTTTGGCCAATAACTAGGAAATGTCCTAAATTGAAAGTTTTTAAATTGAAGAGCTTCTCTTTTGTGATCATTTGTGTATTTATCTTCTTCCTCCACCTAACTATAATATCATTCAGGGCAGAAAGGGAGTTTTTAAAACTTTCATATTCTAGTGTCTTGCATGCAATAGGTGCTTGAATATGTGAATTTGTCAAAACTTAAGGTGTTAGAAGGCAGAAATGATTAATTTTTTAAAGACATTTCTTCTATTAACCTGATACTCAAGGATTTTTTTTTCAGTAAGTTTTCCAGTTTATTCCTTCTTTAAACAAATGGTAGGCAAAGCACACAGGAAGCAAATAAAAGCATAAAAATAGAATCATCTACACTGCTGCTAAGGCTCTAATTTTGTACAAAATTCAGAGCGTCAGCTGATGTGAAACCATTTGGACCACCCCTAAGCTCTCCAGGCTTGGGGCATAGGGCAGTTGGAAGAGATTCTGAAGAGCCCACCGTGCAGAATCCATCTGATATCAGGACCCAGGCTGGGGGAAGGACAGAAAGAATCATTTGGAGCCTTTTTCCTCCACCTCAGCCAAGGCAGCAGGATTGAAGAAGAAGCCATTGAACTTGAAGTCACTCTGCCATGCCTTTTCCCCCACCCTTCTGACAGTTTTCTAACAAGGAAGGGTCCAAAGGCAAGCTGTAGATGGGGATGAATATGTACTCAAAAGCTGCACAGATCCCAAATAGGATAAACTTGAAGATATGTACACAAAAATGCATCCCAGTCAAACTCCTGAGAACAAAGGACAAAGAAAAAAACCTGTTAAGTGATGAGATAGAAGTGACAGCTTCTCTGTAGGGGAGAACAGTTCTCATGACAGATTACTTATAACAACCTATGGGCACAAGGAGGAAGAATCACAGCATTTTTCAAGTGCTGAAAGGAAAGTGCTATTAATAGTTCTTTATTCAACAAAAATATCCTTTGGGAATGAGGGGGAAATCAAGGTATTCTCAGATGAAGGAAAACTAAGAGAGCTTATCACCAGCATATTTGCTCTATGAGAATGGCTGAGAAAATTCTCTAAACAAAAAAGGAAATGATAAGTGATAGAATTTTGGAACACCAGGAAGGAAAAAAGAACAAGCAAAAGAGTAAAAATACAGGACATACATTTTCCTTTTCTTCTTGAATTTTTAAAATTATGTTTGCCAGTTGAAGAAAAAATTATAGCACTGTTGAGTATGATTCAAAATGTATGTGGGGGAAATGCTTAAGATGATTGTATTATGCATGGGAGAAAGGACAGGTGTGTGAAGGCAGGTAAGCTTCCCAACACTTTGCTGGAGGTCAAAATATAAATAAAAATGAGGCAGCAGTTTTCATCCATCAGGTTGGATGTCATCAATTTTTTTTACCTATTTAATGAGACTCTGTTTTATTATTACTTCTGGTCACCCACAGCCTTGGTAAAATGAAGCTTTTGGACAGGAAACTGGGCTTCCCGAGCTTGGGGCAAGCCTCAGCGGTGAGCTGGTGATCTCCGCTCAATGTCCACCTGCAGAGGCAGTGTCCAGATGAGATCTGGGGGGAAGGGTCCCAGACAGCATTCCAACTCAGCGTCTCAAGATATCCTCTGTTCTTGCGCCTTTTAAAATGAACTGGAAAACTGTTCTACATCAATAACTCTGTAGCTCACTATTTTCCACAGGCGTTTTGGAGGGGACACAAACAGCGGATGTCATATCTCAGCAGGCAGCAAACATTCATTGATCACATTCCCTCCATTGTGAAGGTAAACATCCTTCCCTTCCTTATCAAGTGCTTGACTTAAACTTTTTTCTCTGTTTAGTTTTGCTTCTGAAAAACAGACTATGGAAAGAGCATGTACAAGCCTTGAGGCCAGAAGCAAGTCTTGGGTCTGAGTCCCACCTCCACCACTCACTCAGCTGATCATCTACAAGCAAGCGCATTAAACGCTGTAACTGGTGCAGGTCCTTTATATGCTCATGAGAATCCAGTGTGAAAGTGCTTTGTAACAGTAGATGCTCTTTCTCTAGAAAGTCCAAATTGATTCAAGTCTGACAGAAACCCCACATTTCACGTTCCTCTTATCATATTTGCTGGTGATATTTACAATGCTCATACTTAACAGTGCAAAACCTTAATTAGAAGGTAAATTCTAAAGTCAGATCTGAATCTGGGGTGTGAGCTAGTCCAGCCCAGCTTTGCACCCAAGGTGTTTGGTCTGACCTCCAGGAAAGAAAAGGCCCACGATGACCCCTCTGTCAGAGCTAAAAACCAAAGGGCAATGCAGAAGTGAATTGATAGACAACTTGGAAATCCTGGTGAAAGTCACCATAGTGGGGCTGGGGAGGGATTGGAATCAGACGAGATTAGTTTAAAAGACCTTTTAAACTGTGAAGACACAGATGGACCTTTTCCAGATCCACTGCCCATTGGCTCCTAAAAGCTGTCCCCTGCTTACTGTGGAACACATGCATGTCGCCTCAGGAAACTGCTGTTCACAGCTGGGCCCTCATGAGTCCTCTGTAGATGGTTTTCTGTAAAGATCTAAAGTATATTGGATACATTTAAGAAATGTTGGAGGGGAAACCCTGGACTAGCTTCGATTCCCTGACCCATTGCAACACTCAGCATAATGCCTTGCCCTCCTGGCTTTTACTTACTGGGGTTAAAGAAAAATAATCCCAGTAAATAATCCCTTCTTTTATTGGGATAAAAGCAGGTTGAGCTACGTTACCTTCCCCATCGTGAAGTGTAAAATGTTTTGAACCCCTTAAGAGAAAAAGCCGTGACAAGGGTAGGAGGTGAAACTCAGGCTCTAGATGTTTATTATTTGGCAGTCTTCTAATTTTTACTTTTTATCAAATATCAAAAGTATGTTTAGAAAGACTGCATAAAAAGGTAATAAAGCTGTTTGGTAATTGCCTCGATTTCTCTATTTAACTTACTTTTAGATTCAGTCCTGGTTCCGGATGATCATAGCACGAAAGAATTACCTTTCACGACTGCAGTATTTCAGAGATCATGTAAGAGACGTACATGTGGATTTTTACCCTGGTTGAGAATGAACTACATGAATGCCTTGTTAAATGTTAGCATTGAGTGATTTTTATTAAATGGTGCAAATGAATACTAGGAGAAAAAATAGGTCTTATAATGCAAGGTGATAACATTTGGAAACTTAACATTTTTTATTCAGAATTCATGTGCATAGTGAGTGAGACTTCACCCAGTCGGGACTGGCTGGGAAAAATGGCTGAGAGCAAACCGATGTGGGCTAGGAACATTGCCCAGAAAAGATCCTAAAGGAGTATTTTCCATTGTTACTTGTATAGTTTTACTGGTTACTGACTAATTTAAATAGAAGCCCACAGAGGAATTTTTTCAGAATCTTTAAAGAGATATGTGAACATAGATCGGATTATCTAAGTTTGGTGGTAAAATTCTTTTTTTTTTTAGATCTCTTAAGAATCCCCTTGCAATCTTGTTTATACTTTTAACTAACTTGTCTTACCCTTGCTTCAAAAAAATGGAATAGTAAACATTGAATCCACCACATCTAAATGCAGTCATTTCTAAATCGTGTCTATTCTTAAATCGTGTCAGTTCTTAAATAGTCCTAAATTTTAGAACAGTGCGATCGGTGGGACTCTGGAAGGTCACGACTGGTCTCATTTCTTTTGCAGAAAAATGAAATCGTGAAAATACAATCACTATTGAGAGCAAGCAAAGCCAGAGATGACTACAAAACATTGGGTAAGTGGGAGTATTCAGAAACAAATATGGGTCCCTTGTAAGCCAGGCAAGGACAAATGATTCCCAACTTAGTCACTTCAGGGACTGTGCCAAGGACAGAGGGTGCCCACTGTGTTCAGGAGATCTGGATCGTCGCCAGCCCCGAGTCTGAGCTGTACACAGGGCGCATGTAGTAACAGGAGAGGGCGAGTGGAGTAGATATAATTTCGTCTTCAAAAGGAATGGGTTGGCATAAATTCTGATATTTTTGTATTAAATTTAAGCTAAAATCTAGAAAGCAATGCAAAAGAATTAGCCAGAAGATAAGCTTACAATTCAGCTGTTTAATTTATTAGCTGTCCTATGATTCCCTGCCCCACTCACTTTAAGAATACAACATGTCCCTATCAGAAATCTTAGAAATCTGAATAGCAAGGAAAAATACCCATGCTTTCATCTCCCAAAGGTAACTACACACACCTTTCTGTACCTTTGTTCTGGACTTGTAACTATGATTTCTAAAAGTTTTTCTTAGAGTGGTAATAAGGGATTTGTAGAAAGTTTGAAAAAGCAAAATAAAATAAAACTCGCTCAGGAGGAGCAATCATATTTTGCGCTGTCTCTTTACAGTCCCAATTCTACATATGTCTCTTACTGTTTTTTACGTAGTGAAGATCACTCTTTACAGGCTGAGTTTTTTACATTCTACTTATCGCAAGAATATGTGATAGATTAAGAATATGACCTAGATTAAGTCGACAAGAGCTTGCTGACAAATTTATGAGGACTGCTCAAATTTTTTAAATATTTTATTTAGGTCATTCAAAAATAGTGTTGAAAGGATAAAAAAATCATTGTTTGAGTATCTTAGTAATGAAACTGGCCATTATGTTGTCTGACTTGTTTTTTATTTTTGCTTTTTTGGAGAAAGTAAAAAACTGTTTAGTGATTTTGCTAGCACAGTGCCTAGTGAGTAGGTTAGCCCACACCCTTGATTGTCTAAAGTGTATCTGATTAGGATGTGAAGTTAGTAACTCAAAAAAGATCTTCCCTGGCACTTGTTCAGGAAAAGCCTCGGGAAGCTTTAGAGGCCGAGTTCTGCCTCCAGCATGCAGAATCTACTGCGAGGCACCTCCCCTGGGCTGCAGGAGTCAGTATGTACCGGAGTAGGGCAGGCAGCCACCTTTCAATGCCACACCTCTCCACTTTGCGTTTTTGGGGTATTTTTTAGATTTTATTTATGTATATTTTAGAAAGAGGAGGGAAAGGAGGAAGACGGAGAGAAACATCAATGTGTGGTTGCCTCTCACACACCCCCACCAGGAACCTGGCCCACAACCCAGGCATGTGCCCTGACTGGGAATCGAACCAGTGACCCTTTGGTTTGCAGGCCAGTGCTCAGTCCACTGAGCCACACTTCTCCACTTGGAGTGAATGAGATTCAGCTCTCAGTTGATGGACATCTTTAAGATTTCTTACAAGGAGTCTGAGCAGAGGGTTTGTTCTTGGATCACCTCCACGTTAAAACTGGCTTGTCATTGCCTTTGCACATGAAAGACAGTTTAAGAATAAATTTTCCAAATGAACACAGGCTGATTTTGATTTCATTCTAGGTAACATGTTTTTGTGTATGCTTACAGTGGTGCTTTTCATTTACTTACATTTTTTTATTACAAAGGCAAAAGTAATTCCAATTTAAACAAATCTAGGTGATTTTACATTAATGTACAGAAGGTAGGCAGAAACTATGTTAGTGAATAAATTACAACTGAGCTTCTCTGGACTTTGGCGATAGGGTGGTTTTGTGGTAACCTAAGTATACGTACGTTGTCGTTTCTCAATTCAGCATCTTCAGAAAACTAAGACTATTTTTTAATCTGAAAAAGGTCACTTTTTCTTGGTCATCGTCCACTCTCACCCATCACGTCTGGAGAGCCATTGATGCATTTAAGCGTGGGAGCTGCTGTAACTGTAGCGAGGCCACCTGTCAGTGCCGACTGTGGAAGTGTGTGGTTTTCTACAATTAAAATACCTCCGGGCAGTATGAAGATGCCAAAAAGGCCTCCTGTTGCTACAAGAAATATTACATTTGAACCATAATAATTAGTAAAGCTAAAACATCGTTTGTTTCTAACTGGCCCATTAGAACATAAAAAGATACATAGCCCGTAGGAGCAGGGAGAGAGAACTTCCCAAGACGGCCCAGGCTCTCTCAATTCATCTACATAAACAGTTCTGGTGCATTGCTCAGGCTGCTTCTGAGATGTCATTAGCAATATCTTTGCTGAAAATGAGAGGAAAATAAATTCATATATGTTTCAGTGCTCAGGAAACAAAGGGTCTCATGATCCAAGGTAACTTCTCCAAAAAAGACCATCCAAAGTGGCAAAATAGTAATCCAGATGACTCTAGAATTGGTGGTTCATGCTGAGTTTGTACTGTTGTTAGTTTTGTTGATTGAACTCTTTTTATGTTTTTTTAATTTTCTTATTTATTTATCTGTTTGTTTTTATTTTTAGAGATAGGAGAAGGGAGGAAGAAAGAGAGGGAGAGAAACATAAATGTGTGAGAGATATATCAATTGGTTACCTCCTACACACCCCCAGCCAGGGACCTGGCCTGCAACCCAGGCATGTGTCCTGGCTGGGAACTGAACCAGCAACCTTCTGGTTCGCAGGTCAGCACTGAATCCACTGAGCCACACCAGCCAGGGTTCTTTTGATGTTTTGAGTGTCAAAACACCACAGAACCAAGCAGCAAGTAAAGGGGAGATATATTAAGACCTTAGATGCAAAGGAGAGGGTGGTTGAGGTCACACAATGGGACAGGGCTCTTTTGAGTCATCCTTATATCGCAAAGTTAATCATTCATCATTGAAGGTCAAGAGTTTATTCTTACAGTTTAATCAGAGTAGATCTCACTGAACATCTTACAAATACACTTCTTCAAAAGTCAGAATGCCAGGGGATTAAAGCATAAGTCATGGTCAAGGCACGAAGGAAAAACCCCTTTAGAACTCAGAGAGATGCCTCTCTCAGTGAAGAAGGCTGGTCTCCCAGGCTCTGAGCATCCTCCCTTGGTCCCTGCAGGAAGAACAAAGACCAAATTTCAATGATTAAGATCTTATCTCTGCCAAGCAGAACATATATTCCACTTGTCATTCCATTGGCTCCTCTTTGGCCTTACTGTTAGTTCTCCCTTCATCGACCTTTCCTCATTCACCTGTCCCACGTTCTTGCTCCTTCCCAAAGGTCTTTTGGGCTGAGAGACACCACTTTCTGCTTCCTGCAGCAGGAACACAAATCTCATAACCTGGCTCAGCCACAGGCTCTCAGAGCTGAGGTCAAACACTAACGTTCTTTCCCAGGTCCCTCATCAGTAAGGCACTATCTTCTCAGTGCAGGAGTCCTGGAAACTGTGGGAGAGGGCTGATAAATGAGTGTTAGATAACTGGAAAATATTGAGGCCAGGCATTATCAGTGGTTTGCACTTATTTACATGACCAGTTTTCTTGTCCAGATTTTACATGGAGCAGAAAGATACATTCCAAAGACCAAGTAATCCCATTGCTATTTTTTTCTGGTAATGTTTTATTTAAAGACCTGGTTTCTTTCCTATTGATAATAATTCCAAGCATGCCTAATGAAAACATGCCTGTTCCTCTCCCTGCAGTTGGCTCTGAAAACCCACCATTATCAGTAATCCGCAAATTTGTGCACCTGTTGGACCAAAGTGACTTGGATTTCCAGGAGGAGCTGGAGGTTGCACAATTAAGGGGAGAAGTGGTGACCAAGATCAGGGGCAACCAACAGCTGGAGAAAGACTTGAACCTGATGGACATCAAGATTGGGCTCCTGGTGAAGAACAGGATCACACTCGAGGTCAGTGGGGGGTGGGACTGCTGGCTCCCAGAAGAGAGAAGGTGCGTGTGTTTGTCCATAACACTTGGGTCCAGCTAAGCTCATTCAGAACCCAGAATGAGCGTCCAAAGTTCACTTACCATTGTCACTACAAAGTAGTGGTTCTCAGATTGCAGAAGTCTTTCCTCCCCCCACCTTTTGTAATGTTTTGTAAGGCTTACCAGTCTGGAATGAAATTTATGTGAAATAAGACTGACTTCCATATGTACCTTCAGAACAAGACTAAGGCCTTTATATAAATATAAAAGGGAAATAAAAAGAAAGTAATTTACAATTAAAACACATATTTCAAAATGAAAATACGCAGGCCCGATGCCATTAGGAGACGTGATAAAGTTGCTGAAAGTGGGAGCCTCCTCCCAGAATAACCGCAGACTGAGAGCTGCAGATGAGACCCCCCAGCAGGCGGGGGCGCTATCGGGGCTTCCACTGTCCGAAATGGAGACCAACTCTTTGTAAAGTTCAGAATAAGCAGAGTATGATCCTCCCCACCCCCTGTTTATGCAGCATTGTGGTCCTGGAAAATTAAGTGTTTATTAAAATGGTGGAGAACCTGTGTCGTGCTTATATGTAAAACAGATTATAAGCTCAATTCATTACACAAAGCATTTTTACCTATATGAATAGCTGAACTTCCAGAACTCCAGACATGCGGGATATGGGGCAGTTACTTATACAGGACAGCAGAGCAGCTGTCATCCCTGGCCCACACCCACTAGAAGCCAGTAGTGCTGTCCAGTCATTCAGATGTTAAAAAAATTTTTTTACTCATTCCCAAAGTGGCTCCTACAGAGTGGAACTGCCCAATCATAGACTCTAACTAAATAATGCTGTCGTTTGGGATCTGTGTGAAACTGGACGATGTCAGAGCTCCCTACAACCATGTACAAAGGTTACTTTTAACCCAATAAAGGGCACTGTTAGGGCAAGGCCTGTCTCTGTGTCCCTGCTTTTGTGCCACATCAGTTTTCAGAAAAATGGTCAAGTGGGGAAGCTGATCTTCTGGAAGCTCTGAGAAGGTTGCAGGGGACCAGAGGAGGAGAGCCAGCTGCCAGGGACTGATATGTGGTTCTGGAGAACTGGGGCATGGGCAGCCCTGGGAGGCTGAGCCTCACCGAGATAACAGTGAAATCAATAGTTGAAGGGAAAGCAAGGAAACTAGAGCGAGTTGTCATGTAGGAAAGGATCGTTTTCCCCCTAAATATTAAGAAATAAAATTACAATTTTAATGTTCTTCATTTAACTCTATTTTCATCATTTTAGCTACAAAAACAACAGTACTTGCTCTTTAAAAAAATGTTTGAATTGTTTGACATGCCTGAGAGCTTTTAAAGTATAATGCAATCCAGGAGGTCTGTGAAAGAATGCCTTTTATAGCCTTAAGCCGCTTCATGGGAATTTTACCCACTTCCCATGAAGTTCCAAACAGGAAAGGCCTTGTCTTTCAAAATAAAGGCTTAATTGCAAAACAGTAAATAATAGAAATAATACATAGCTTATGGAAATACAGTCCTGTCACTGGCGGTGGCATTTTTTAGTGTGCTGGTAAGAATGGTGCAGTTAAAGCTCTGTTCATAGAGGTGAAAAGAAGACAACGACCTAACACAAAGTCAACAGACAGAGGACCGATGGAATTAGTTCAACATGTATGTTATGCAGCCCCTAAAAGTAATGTTTTTGAAGAACATTTAAGGGCAAAGGAAATGGTTCGCAATATAATGGGGAAAAATAGTACCTAAAACAGTACGATTTTATTGATCATACTATATAAAAATATCAATAGAAGTTAAGTAGTTTTTCTTCGGGTGGTAAAACCAAACCTATCTTCTTCATTTTTTTATTTTTTTAACACTGGGCATGTGTTTAGTGAGAAGTAAAGGTTTTAAGGGGAAGTAAATTAGTTCTTCTGTAGCAACTCTAGCTCTCTGTAGTAACCATGCGTCTTACAACTCTTTAAAATTTGCAGTCCTCCTAGAAATAAATCTGAGAAAGTCAGTGGGTGAGTGAAGTGGTGAACATTGGTGTTAGGCAAAAAGAATGCTATGGAGCTGGAAGCAAAGCCACTGAAGTAGAGGTGTCTCAGAGGCCATAGGGAGCAAAAAAGGCGTAGACTCCCACTTGCTGGCGGAAAACCGAAGCAGGAACTGCAAACACTGAGAACAGTGAAGCTCCGCGTGAGTGCAGACTGGCAGACCAGGGCTGCCTGAGACCCTGGGGAGAGGTTTGTTTTATTGCTTAGTTTTATCACTTCACTGAGCCTGGTTTTCTTCACTGGAAAATATGACAAATACGTAACTTGTTCTTTATCTTCACAACAACTCAGTAAGATGGTGGTATTATTAAGCCCATTTTATAGATTTAGGAAAGTGGGACTTAGAGGCTGACTAACCTGTGCAGTCACAGAACTAATTATGCTTTGCAGACACCCATATTTTTATGACTCCAAAGCCCACGTGCTTTGCACTAGTCCACACCTTCTCCAAAACTTCTGTGTGACCTGTATGCAGATACCACGTTATCAGGGGAAGGGCAAAGGTGGTGCCGTTTAGGGCAGCACTGCGATGTGGGAGTATCACACAGACGGTAAACGCTGTTGTTCCTGTACACCAATATCCCTTGTTTTCAATATTTGATTATGGAGGAAATTAGATTTCTATTAATAAAAAGCACATGCCTCTGTTTGTAACCCCTGTCTAGAGTGGCCTTTGTCCCCTTCTTCAAGCTTCCCAAAGCAAACCTCCATTCACGCGAGAGCAGTCGTAAGCAAGGCGTAACCCCACAGGGAAGAGGGAAGAAGGGCTTGCAGCCTCCCCTCTGCTCTTGGTCTCCAGCAGACAGGCGCCGCTCCCTCCGCACAACCGAGCTCTCTACTCCCCTCCCCTCCCCTCCGAGGCTCAGCATTTGTCCCCGCTGTTTCCCTTCCTCCGTGACTCTTTCTGTCCTGTCTTTACCAAATCTATCGCTAATGGAAACGAATTTGGTTCTGCACCGGAGCTTGCCACCACCCCTGCCCTCTCTTCTCTTCCATATATGCCCAAAAACATTACCGCAGCCATGAAGTCTGGAGCAGAACAAATAAATGCAAGCCTCGTTTCCACGGCTGCCTCCATTGAAAGTAATCTGGGTGGGGCTATAAGTACCCAGTTTTTTCCTGCCATACATAATTAAAATCAAGATAATCAGTTTTTTTTCACGTATTTGAGGGAATTGAATAATCTACACATCACCAGTTATTTGAAGAGGACAAACCTGGGTTAAATGGAATCATAAGCCAGTCAGCTTAATGAAGTTTTAAGACTTTGGTAGATAAGGATAGACCTCTTCAGCAGCCACCTGCTAGACTTCCCTTTAATCTCCATCTGGTGGTAACTGTGCTTCCTTTTCATGTTCATGGATTTTATACACTTGTGAAATAAGGGAAGAAATGTTGCCTTTTAAAAAGTTTAATGGACATGCAAATCAAATTCCCCTCTTTCCCCATTTAAGAAATTAGGGAGCCAGAAGTATATGGTTAAGCTAAGGTTGTTTTTCTCTAAGCTGAGAATGAGAGAGAATGAACTCAGATCTGGATGTAACCACGTAGAACTCTTTCCTCAGAGCTCTAGTGGGGGTTTTTCCTACCTGTGCAATGACACCAGCTATGGGAGAATGAGGGGCTACAAGGTAAGCTGATTCAGAGCTCGTCCTGTATGCAAAAGCTGACCGCGGTTCTCATCCCCAGAGTTACTTGGGAACAGGGGCAGGCAAGTTTTGGTTGTCAGAATGACTCCGGGTCTCTGCTGGCACTGGGCAGACAGGGCCGAGCGCTAGAACGCGGACAGTGCACGCGCAGCACAGCTCCGCGGTGCTTGAAACGCCCACAGCACCCCGCGCGGGAACAGGGGTCGAGCATCCTGACGCTGGCTGCCCAGTCCTTGTGCAGAGGTTGGGCTAAGGGCTCAGTGAAGCAGATGGAAGTTTTAGGACAAACAACAACTTTCTTGCCACCTACTCTGCGGGGCGGTGACCAATGGGAAATGGCGGAGGAGGCGCTCCAGAGCAGTGGCTCTCTGGCGAGGCAGTGCCATTAGTGGGTCGTGAAGTAAATTCATGTGTCACGTTGGCAGTCTTTAAAAATGGAATAGAGTAAAAGCAAATTGGAAACGTTGAAGTATATCTCAGTAGTAAGGGCAAGTACTATTTAGGGGTATGTGTGTTTACCAACAAAACATGTAAAATGTGTTTTTTATTGTGGGTCTCTGTAAAAATGGTAGACCCTTATCAAAAGGACCTACTCTTGCTCATGACCCTTGAAGCCCCCGAAGGGACCACAATGCCCCGAGATGTAACCACTTAGCAACGTTTTCGGCCACACATTCTCCAAGATGGTGAAAGGAACAGATTGGGGAGAAAGGAAAGATGGGGGGGATTAATTTTGTTAGATATTTAAAGGATTCCTATCACTTTCATCTCTAACTAATTTCTACATACCATATTTTTGCAAATGCTTTATAAATTGAGAAGATATAATTCACTTTTTATAATTCACAATTCAGTGATGTTCAGTATTATCACAAAATTGTGCAACTATCACTTCTATCTAATTCTAGAACATTTTTGTCACCCTACAAAGAAACCCAAGGGGAATGCTTAGCTCTTACATTTAGTTATTAGATCTTTGAGTTCGTTTTTGCTGATGGTGTAAGCTAGGGGTCTGACTTCTTTCTTTGGAACGTGGCTGTCCAGTTGTTCCGGCATCATTTGCTGAAAAGACACTTTTCCCTTACTGAATTGTCTTGGTACCTACATTACAGCTTAAGAGCAAATAAGTGCAGCTTTGGAGAATAAATATTACAAAAGCCAAATTAACCTACAAGCTGGATTTTCTTAATTTGTTTAATATTCTCTATTCCTTTCTTTCTTCATGAAGGAAATGTGGAAAATTAATCTTTTCAACTATGTGAGTCTCTGTGGGTGTCACGGAAACAGATAAAGTGTACCAGAGCAAAAAGTAGTAATTCTGCAAAACTTTTTTCCAGGATGTAATTTCACACAGAACAAAGCTGAATAAGAAAAAAGGTGGAGAAATACAAGTACTGAATAACACTGACAACCAGGGAATCAAGAGTTTGAGTAAGGAGAGGAGAAAAACACTAGAGACCTATCAGCAGCTGTTTTATCTTTTACAGGTGAGAACAATTATTTCACTGTGGGTTTTGGATAAACACTATGTATCATGTTTGTGGTTTACAATGGATCTTAAATAGCTTATATGTTTTGAGCACCTAAGTACCAAGTACTATTCTAGGTTCTTTACGTACAATTATCTCATTTAATTCTTACTGCAACCCTGGAAACCACCAAAAAATAGTTATTATTGTTATTCCCATATCAGAAAACTGAGGCACGGCCAGTAAGTAATAAAACAAGAGCTTGGGGGGACCCAAGTAGTTTGACTTCAAAGCCCATGATCCTCATTGCTGTATCATACTGCAGGTATCTGTAGAAATGGAATAAATCTAATAATAACATAAGCAGATACTGTTAACTATGAAAAAATTAAAATAACTATGTGAGCAATAGGTGTTTACCAGAGTCAGCATGACGTTCTTTTGAGGAAAGAGCCAGAGAGTTTGGATGAAGGAAATCGGGTACCTTTTTATTTCATTATTTTCAAGGCATTACTGGGATCTAAATGAACAGTAATTTCCCATTGCTTCCAGAGTGCGAGTGAGAACCGATAAGCTGAACTGGTTATGGCTGGGTTCTGGTGGACCAGTTACTGTTTCATCTGACCATTGATTCAGCTTATCTGCACCACCACAAGGTCCTAAAGGAAAACGAGTAAGCAATAGCGATAGATAGAAACAAAGCCTCCCCTTCAGCAGGAGAACTTTCCCACAAGAGCTGCATGGGCAGTTCTTCCTGGAGAGTCAGGTGTCCCTGTGTGGGAGGCAGCTGCTGTCAGTGTGATGCCTGAATCCGTGCTTGAGGATGTCAGTGACATCAGGTGTCAGAGGGCATGTTAGCCAAACCACAAATGAGGTGTGGCTGGGCCCATTGAGAGAAGAGATGTTAATCCTGGTAGATTCGAGAATTTCCCATTTGAAATAATAGATTGGAAAAGAGGTGTAGTGCCACAGAGAGCCACGATGTGGCAGCACAGAAGGAAAAATGTTAAAACAGAATTGTCCACTGCTTAATACCAGCTGCCCTTCCAGAAAGAAAGGGGGCTCGTGCTAGGCAGGGAATGGGTTGGGGCTGCCTAAATTAGGTTAATAGTTACCCACCAGTTGTAAATTTAATCTTAGACATTTTTCATTTTTGATATCCACAAACTTCCAACTGTATAAATCTTCTACGATAGAATTTATGTCATGCGGAAAGTGAAATTTTAGTCATTGGCCTAAGACTTGTATTGTTTACCCATTACATAAGTGGGGCTCATTTGTAGGAAGGAGAAGGCACAGCTTAAATAATTCCACCAAGTTTTATACCCCAAACAATCAAAACTGATAGTCCTAGGACACGGCCATTCAGTTGTACCAAGCGAAGTGTCTCTTCTAATCATGTATTTTCCTTTACCTTTTCTTCTCTCTCCCTTGGAGACATTAGCTCAAGATCAATGAGGAAACTCTAGAATAGCAAGGTCTGGATTTTTTTGGACTGTGCCTTGGCAAGAATTCCTAGCCAAAGTAGCCAATCCGCTAGCATAGGTTTTGCTTTGAGTTTGTCTCTGCAGTATGAGCGTAAGTTTAAAGTCTTTAGGGCATCTGAGAACAATGAGGAGAGGGCTTCTTTCGCTTTAGAGTAGGTTTCCTTTCTCATAATCCCATGTGCTTTGTGTGGGAAAAGAATCAGTACAGAGCTATAAAGCCATAAAAAAACCTGTCCTGAGCTGCTTATTCATAAAATGTCAGCCAATCATCATAGGCTTGAAAGTAAATCTAAGTTGTAAAACTAGAATTTAGACTTTCTTAAAAATGCTAAAACCAAACTGCTTGAGTAGAGTATTTGTCCCTTAGTGTCCATGGTGGTTTGGTTCCAGGACCCCCAAGGATACTGAAATACACAGATTTTCAAGTCCTTACACAAAATGAGGTAGTATTTGCATGTAACCTATGCACATCCTTCCATATACTCTAAATCCTCTCTAGATTACTTGCAATACCTAATACAATGTAAGTAGTTGTTATACTATAATGTTTAGGGAACAATGACAAAGAAAAAGTCTGTACAGTTCAGAATAGATTCAGCCATTGTAAACCTAACTACATATTACACACCAGTAATAAAAACTTTTTTCCCAAATATTTTCCATCTGGGGTTAGTTGAATCCATGGATGCAGAATCTACTGATATGGAGGTCCAACTCTGTATTAGAGGAACACTAGTTTCCATGTATGGCAAATTTTCTTTTCTCATCAGAAGGAAAAAGTAGTAGTATGTCATTATAACCTAAATACTATTTTTCTTCTCTGCTGACCTTCATCTGGTTGGTGTAGCTACTGGAGAAAACCCCTATTACCGCTGCTGCCTCTCGTGGACTCCATCCTCAGCTGAGCCCTCAGGGCTCCATTTCAAAGTTTTTAAAATTCTTGTCAATTTTTAAGTTGTCTTTTTTTTTCTTGTCAGTTTCTTCTGGCATTTCCCCCATCATCTATCCTGACCTTCACCTCTGTCTTTAGCCTCCCTACGTCACTCCTAAGTGCTCACCCGTTGTAAAACATCGTAGCCATCCCCCTGTCTGCACGTGTAACCGTGTCCTTTTCTTTTTCTTTTCAGTGTCAGAATATGTTTCCTTCCCTTCATTCATTACTTCTTCTAGGACAGTCTGTTTGCTGGGCCCTTGGTCCGTGATTTCCAGTCTCTTCAGATATCAGATTCTATTGCCCAAACCCTGCATCCATGTCTCAAAAATAAACATTAATATGTGGCTCAAAATGCTTAACAGTGTAAAGTATATATAATATGCTTCAATATACCGCAGATATATGAAATTCAAATCTTATCATAACTTTCTAATATAATAATTTCCTATAGTATAGTATTAAGATATGCTGATGCCTTTTAAAGTCTTATTTTGTGCCATAGACTCTTCTGTTTGCAGGATACATAGCAAGTCATTGACAAAGAACTGGGTACTCTTCTCTGATTTAACAATATTTTAAATACAGTTTTTTTTGGTTTTTTTCCTTCTCTCCTTTTTTGTTTTAGACCAATCCTTCATACCTGGCTAAGCTGATTTTTCAGATGCCCCAGAACAAGTCTACTAAATTTATGGATACTGTCATTTTCACACTATACAATTATGCTTCCAATCAGCGAGAAGAATATCTACTCCTCAAGCTTTTTAAAACTGCTCTGGAGGAAGAAGTGAAGTATGTATAGAAACATATGTAAAAGTACCAATGAACAGATCCTTCTGTTAGTGGTGGCTATCTCTGATTTACTAAAAGTAATTGTAAATGATTCTTATGTTATTTATACCTATTAAAATATATCAATTTTTTGACAAATTTCTATATCATTCTTGATATATTTAGATACAACTTTCCCCCAATTATATCTTTTGTAATGCAGAATTAAGTTTTGACTTTGCAACTGTATGACAAATGAAAATCAAAAGATTTTTTGCAAATTAATATGAAAATTTAACTTAATCAAAATTCTGTGAGTAATAAAGCCATAAATGGTTGAGGATAAGGGTCACTGCTAAATAGTCTTCCCCTCTTACTGGAACTGAAGCTTATTTTTTCGAATTTGTTTTCTGACTCAGTTAATGTAAAAAAAATATGTATTAGCTATAATCAATTGGGGGGAAAGTGAGAAATGCCCTCAGCCAACTAGATGGACTTTATCTACCTTTCCGACTTTCTGACACCTGAAGCTAGGCTAGTTTCCATGGGTCCCTGAAGCACGCTAGCCAGATGTCTCTGCCCTCAGGGTGTCTGTAAACCAGCATGACAAAGAATATCCATGAGAAACAGTATACTGTACGGAGGACTAAGGTAAGAACTAAATGAGTGACATGCACAGTGTGACCGATCCCAGGAATGGTAAAAAAAAGTTCTAATTAGGTCTAATCAGTTGATAGAGATTTTATGGAAGATGAGGCAGTTGGCCCAAAACCTTGAAGAATATCTATAGTTTTATAAAAACAAATGGAAAGGGGAAATGAGGCCTAGTGGTGAAAGAAATAGCATGGGCCAAGGTGTAAGAAAAAGAAGTAGATTAGCCGGATACGGCTGAGTCAGCCACTACCGGGAAATGAAGCTGGAACGACAGGTTGAACCAGACCATGGAAGACAGCGAGCACAGGCCCAGGTGCTGAGGCTCCTTGTTCCTTCCTGAGAGGCTGTGAGGGTTTTCAGGAGGGGTATATGGACATACCCACGTTGGGTTTTTAGATTGACCTGCTGGCTGTGTATGAACAGGACGAATCAGAGAGGCACAGGTCAGAGAAATGGAGGAACGAGAGGGACAAAGGTAGTTTGTATTTTTAACACACTAATTAGAACGTGTAGGTGAAAATGTCCAGCAGAAAACTGGAAATTCAAGACTAACTCCTGGGAAAGAGATAGGGATTAGACACTGAGATCGAAGGACAGGTTCCAGAGAGACGGAAATCGAAGCTCTGCAGGTGAGTGGGTCTGCGGAGAGAGCATGTAGAAAGTGAAGGAAAAGAATTCAAAGGTGGGAAGGAGCGAGAGCAAAAGCTAAGATAATGGCTCTCTCAGACCCTGAAGACAAAGCAGGTAGAAAAGGGAGAAAGAGGTCAAGTGGGAGGAGAGCAAGAGGTTGCACGGAGATGAAAGGGGGAGATGAAAGGGAGGCGAGAGGGAAGGTCAGAGGAGTCAGCAATCGGAAGTTAAGAAGAGTTCTCCCAGCCAGGTGATGTAGCCGCAAGCCACATCACAGAGAATCTGAGTGGACATGAAGACGTGGCGATAGTGCATTCAGCCAAGGAAGTTATTTTTGAAATGCGGTAACTAGAGGGGGCACAATACTTACACAGCGTCACCCAGTGTTATTAGCCTTGGTCCATTTTCAGTTCAGTCTTGTCTTCTAGATTTAAACTAAGGCTGAGAACCTATTTTTAAATCCTTAAATTCTCAAGTAAGAAACACTCATCTTACAAATGATAGCTTCCTTTCAAATCACACCATCTTTGATCTTCAGTGGAGAAAAACATAGCCCCACGAAGCCCTCGCCTGCCGGAGAGAATATACGCTGTTTAAAACTATCCACGAGGCAAACCTTTTTCTTTTGTTCTGGGCTCTTTTTAGATCAAAGGTGGACCAGGTGCAGGACATCGTTACTGGGAACCCTACGGTCATCAAGATGGTCGTCAGCTTCAACAGAGGTGCCCGTGGACAGAACACGCTGCGCCAGCTCCTGGCTCCGGTGGTGAGAGAGATCATCGAGGACAAGTCCCTGGTCATCAATACGAACCCTGTAGAGGTGTACAAGGCTTGGGTGAACCAACTAGAAACACAGACTGGAGAAGCCAGGTAACAAAGCTAGGACAGCGTTGCTTTTCAGTCATGGTTTGTGATCATTTTCACCTGTGTAACTTACGTATCTATCCTTAAACTGTCAAGCTCTATTAAAGAACAAAGTTTACTGTGAATTCCACTTCACTCCAAGACGCTACTTCCCTTTAACACAGTGACACTCAACCTTTTTCACCTCATGGCACACATAAACTAATTACTAAAATTCTTCGTCACACCAAAAACATATTTTTTGCTGATCTGACAAAAAATAGGTTTATTTTTGGTTCACTCACACCAGATGGCTATTGCTGTGTTGGCTGTTGTCATTTTTTTATTTGACCATCTAAGGAAAAAGAGGTCAGTGCCCCTGCCTAAACAGTCAAGCATTCATTGCATGTTTTAAATATTCTTGTAGCTGAAAATTGCTACTTGAACATACCGGGCAAGTCACATCCGTGGACCACTGCCCATCTTGATAGTGCGTGATATTGTCCAATTTCAGTACCAGTCGGTCTCCAAAGCCACTTCTATAATTCTCCCCCTTGGCTATTCTTTGCGTGTTTCTAAACTAAACCTAGAAATGGTACACACTGCCTCTTCACTGGAAATACATACATTTTTAGATTTCCGAAGTGAGTAACTTCAACATGTAAGCATCAACAAGCCAGGTGGGATTGGCTCGTTCTAGGTGGTGGCTTGTAGATCTGAGCAACCCCAGCTTTGTACTTCCTGTCGCAGGAGGCCTTGTGAAGTCACTCAGATGTGCACAGAGAGCTTCATGGATATCACAACCCTAAAATAGCAAAAGTTGGGCAAAGTCAAAATATTTAGCTTTGGGGAGTTCGTTAAATAAATATTTGTGAAGCACATAATGGAGTAGTAAGTAACTATTTAAAATCTTGGTATAGAAATGTATTTACTGGCATGAAAAAAGTTTTCACAATTTAGTCTCAGTTCCAGTGAGGTACTGTAACCCATTTTCTTTAAAAAGAAATGCTTGTGCAAACACACACACTCACACATGGGATATGTATGGGGCGTGTGTATATGTGAACTGCATTATACCCATGAGGCCCACATCCACACATGCATAGGAGGACCCAGAAAGCTGTGGACTAAGATATGAAAAGTGGTTGTCTGTAAATTGGTATTTTCTCTTGTTGGCTTACATGCAATTTTTACTGTAAAGAACATACTGCTTTTTATAATTTTTTAAAAGGGGGCAGGAGAGAAAGAGAGTTAGCTGGGTCTGTGTTACCTGGGTCTGCTTGTCCGTTTGCCAGCAGAGCTCAGAGGGAGAGCCTGGAGCTCCACCGCCCCCCCATCACTCCACTGGCGGCAGAGGACCGTCTGGACGTGTGAGGCCTCCCCTCACTTAGCAAACATTTTGTCACTGGAGTCAGTGGGCAAAGTCCAGATCACTGCACAAAGCTTGACTGTAGAACCAATGTGGCAAGGATAAACATGCGTGTACCTAAGCCCCATAAAATTAAAAGTCCTTGTTGTGTTTTCAGCAATCTGCCTTATGATGTGACCGAAGAGCAAGCTCTAACATACCCAGAAGTGAAAAGTAAACTGGATGCATCCAATGAGAGCCTGCGAAGTGTCACAGACAAAGTCCTGAACTCCATCATCTCCTCCCTTGACCTACTGCCGTAAGTGCTCCATGTAGCAACTTCAGCATTCTTTGCTGAAAGTTCTTGAAAAAATGCATAAAATAAACCCTAGCAGTGAATATAGGGGTTTTCTCTCATATTGTATTTATTGTACTATTTTAAACATTTGCCTATGCTAGCATTTTAAATTCATAACTATCCTCCAAAGAAGGAAACAATACAAACCAGTACCCAGTTACTATCATCCACGGAAGTCCTGTGATTCCATTACCATCTCATTTTTGGCTGAAGTTTCAGCAAAGTGCTCAGCTTTAGTTGACTAGAACAATTGATGTCTGCTTCTTTCTTACTTAGCTTTTTTCCATTACTTTCTTTTGTCATCTGTTTTACACGCAGTTATGGACTGAGGTATATAGCCAAAGTACTGAAGAATTCTATCCATGAGAAATTTCCCGATGCAACAGAAGATGAGCTATTAAAGGTAGATTTTCAAGGGTAATCTCATGGGTTATGGTCCAAAATTACCAAAACACCATTTTGTAAGATTTTCTTCACCTTCTATGGCTATTTATAATAAGCTACAAATCTATTTCTAATGGTTATCAAGATTATTGATTATGCTGAGGTTCATTTAGAGACCTTACACATTATTGAGATTCTTTATATTAGATCATTTGGCAGGGGGCAATAGCATATTTTTCACCAAAAAAATAATTTTTTAACTATATTAGTAATGTGGGACTGTATTAGTAATGTGTGCTTATGTTCACTACCTTCAACTACTTTAGGAAAAAACCCAAACCCTTGAGTGTTCTCTCTTAAAACTAGTCTTCTGCGTCACTGCAGATTGTTGGGAACCTCCTGTACTATCGGTACATGAACCCAGCTATCGTAGCTCCCGACGGCTTTGATATCATCGACATGACAGCTGGTGGTCAGATAAACTCTGACCAGAGGAGAAACTTGGGAACAGTGGCCAAGGTCCTTCAGCATGCAGCCTCCAACAAGCTGTTTGAAGGAGAAAACGAGCATCTCGCATCTACAAACAATTATTTATCAGACACATATCAGAAGTTCAGGTGAGAGGGGTCATTACTTTTGGAGAAACTTGTAAGTTTCTCCGATGTGTGTTCTGGTTCAGAGCTGGAGTTGGGGTCAGGAACCTCAGGTGGCTGCATGCACTTCTTCTATGAGTGGGCACTGGGGATGAAAGAGGACAGAGGGACAAGCAGGCTGGGTCACTGCTATCTGTGCTCCCCATCCCACCCCCAGAACCCCTGTCACATTTAATCATCCCCATGTGTATGGTTTCTGCTGTCGACGAAATGAAGCATTCACTCTTGGTGGTATGCTACAGCTCACAGTACTTAGAATTAAATATCAAGGTAGCTAATTTTTGCGTTTTTGAACTTAAGGGTTTTGTTTGTTTTTTAGAACTTATGCAATCAGGGGAAACTTGCCTATCTATATCAAACAATAAGTAGGAAACTGAGTAGTTGGTTTTGAAAAGCTGGGAAGATCCAGCTTTTATATTTGTTGAGGAAAATGTGTGTGGTATGTTCTGTTCCATTCTCAAACCTTTTCTAATTAATCCTGTAAGACTTAAGTCTACTGACTTCCGATGCATTTCCAAAGCGTGTCACTAATTATTCCACAGCGACATGAAAGGAGCGCGTCTAGCAGGAAGATGTACTCACCCCGACGCTCTCTGAGGAAACACGTTCACCTTGGCCTTCACTTTTTCACTTGTCTGCCATTGAGTCAGTAGGTCATAGAAATGTCACATAAATGTGGCCTCTTTCGCTCCTCCCTTGGAAAATGATAATTGCTCATGCTTCAGTTGTATTCTGGATTAGTGATTTATCTACTGACAAAGAGAGGTTGTGATTATTAATCTCTATTTGGAATTTTTGGCCTCTTTTGAAAAAAATCCTCCAAATCCCCTTACCGCAGAAAGTTTTGATTTCTCAAGCTGCTAATTTTAGGTCTTCTCACTGACTAAAAAAGTGATGTCCATTTCCCTGTACATCATTATCTGCTATTACAGCCTCCCTTTACTTCTCTTTTTCTCAGATTATCCCTATCAACCATCTGTGTTCCCAAATCTCCTTCATTTAAGAACCAAAAGCCTCCCCTCACCTCCTCTCAAATTCATCCTTTTTCCCCCTCCCTAACGTTTATCTTTTGTGCACCTTAGCAACCATGAAAAATCATAACCAAAAAAGTGCAGAAGACCAGTTGTCACATGGGAACATGCTCCTACCCCAGGCCAGCATGGCTGCCAGCCTTGGGGTGGGAAGGTAGAGGTCATTTCCTGTGTATAAGCCTCGGGTACCCTGAGGG
The DNA here is from genome assembly GCA_028533065.1 of Trachops cirrhosus. NCBI lineage: Eukaryota > Metazoa > Chordata > Mammalia > Chiroptera > Phyllostomidae > Trachops > Trachops cirrhosus. The sequence continues at coordinate 149,850,689 of CM052540.1, read as the reverse complement.
GATGTACCAGGGATGGTTTGAGGCATGTGAAACATTTACAGCTTTACAGAATAGAATGTCTACTCCACCTGGGCAAAGGATCCCTCCTAAACCATGATCTTAGCACAGCTGGCTTTCCCAGCCTCTCTGTCTAAACTTGCTGTAGCTCACAATAGCAGACATTGTAGAGTCTGGCTTTTGGAGGAGTGGGGCATTGTGCACATCTGTATGTCTGTGCTTAACAGTATCTCCATCAGCCACGAACGTGGTTTGGATCAACTACGAGTACAATAGGCTTAACTCAAATTTTTGTCAAATTGGTAACAGAAGTTCTGAGGGTTGTTACAGTGTTGAAGGCCCAGGACCTTGTGCTATTTAAAGTAGCAAATTTGATTAATCTTTTTTTTTGCAGGATTGCGGGGAGGGGGGGATTGTTTTCTCTAGAAAATCTTGATCTTAGATCAAGGAATATCAGTCTTGACATTTTTGTTTAAATTTCAGGGGCCATTTCAAAATGATATATTCTTGCCCTGGCTGGTATGGATCAGTGGATTGAGGGCCAGCCTTCAAAGCAAAGAGTCGCCGGTTCCATTCCCAGTCTAGGGCACATGCCTGGGTTGTGGGCCAGGTTCCCAGTAGCGGGCGCATGAGAAGCAACCACACATTGATGTTTCTCTTCCTCTCTTTCCCCTCTAAAGATAAATAAATAAAATATATTTTAAAAAAGAATATATACTTTAAATGACCTGCCCATAATTTTACTAAGTTGAGTCACTAACAGGGCTCTTACTGCTGTCTCCATTCCTTTGTGAGGAGCCAGGTTGAATATCCAGAAACATGGACTCAGCTTCCACAGTCAGGATCCAGCCTGGAAGATGCTGTGACAACTTTCCCCAGGGTTCTCTGTTCCCCAGAGAACAAAGAACTAGCCATCATTCAAGATGTCCTCACTATTTATGAAGCTGTTTAACTCACAGAATTTGACTATCTTAAGACTTTTTTTCTTTATTAGGAAGTATTTCAAAGAAGCGTGTGATGTCCCTGAGCCAGAAGAAAAGTTTAATATGGATAAATACACAGATGTGGTGACAGTCAGCAAACCAGTGATTTATATTTCAATTGAAGAAATCATCAGCACACACTCAGTAAGTGGGGATAGAAAAGGCTCTCAGCAATGAACCCATAGTTCAGACTTGAACTATGTTTCTTGAAAATGTTTAGTCTTTCCACAGGGCTTGCTTTTAAGCATGTGCCAGCGCTCACATAGTTAATTCTAAGAAACCCTTGATTAATTATTCCCTGACTCATGCATTAGTAAACCTCCTTCTCCCAAACAAACTTTTTCCACGATCTATTTGTAAAATCAGACTGTGAATGTTCAGTGTAAGCCCTGAGCGGGGACAGACCCTGGCATTTCTGTACCCACCAAGGCCACTCTGACTGATCGCCCGTACACTGTCTCTCTCCCTTTCAGGAATTCCTTCAGCTTTTCCAGTAATTTCCTGGGAAAATGAGAATCTTTATTCTAATATTTGGACATAAAGAGGAAACAAACAGATGGTTCAAAGTTAGGGAGGAGAAGATACCCCCACTCAACAAGAGCCACTTACAGAGAATCACTTCTATAGTTCTGAAAACCCTCATTTCTTAGAAATGGGAGTTTCAGTCTGTGCTGTACTGTAATGTCCTCCATCTGGTTCTTGTGCAGATGTCACCAGCATCTGCCCTTAGTGTGTTTTAAGCGCCTGCTGGGGGCAGGGCAGTTTGCTTGGCATTGAGAAGCCTTAGATGGCTTTTCAGTCATTTAAAGTAAAAAGAGAGGCTAAACATTGAGAGGGTTTGGTGGGGTGTTGGGGTTTTGTTTTGTTTTGTTTTGTTTTGTTTTGTTTTGTTTTGTTTTGTTTTGTTTTAAGACCTGTTGGGTCTTATTTCCTGGAAAATCTAGGTTCTTAAAAGGTAACTTTTTTGAGAATAGTTTTGGACCTTCCTTACCACTCCAAGGCAAGTCCTTGAGATGTATTTGAAATGTACCCCAGACCTTCCAAGTCAGAGCCCTCATTCTAACAAGATCCCAGGCAGTTCAGATACACACTAGAGGTCAAGAAGCCCTGGTTAAGGATACACCCGACTTCAGATGGTACACACAACTAGGAGGAAAACATAACAAATGCACACTTCTTGGAGGTACTAGCCCGGCTTCCATGAAATGAGATATACTAACAGTTCGCTACATGGGCAGCTCAAAATTTCAGTCTTTGTTTTTAAGCTCTTCTAAGAAACTAAAACTTGACTACAGGTTTGGAAGAAAGATTAAATCTACTTTTGAGATCCAATCTTAGACTGGATCTACTTCTTCCCTCTTTCAGAGTTAGAACAGGGAACCCCCTCCACATTTCAACAAGCTCTCCGTAAGTACTGCGAGCGACCTTAAACAAAGGCAGGTGTGAATGCCCCACTGAAGGAGTGAGCTGGTTGACTAAATGAAGAGGCTCTACTTCATTTCTCTATGTACAAACACCCAAAATCACAAAGAAAGCAGGTCCGTGTCCAGCAATATTGCATTTGCAAAAGTAACTTTCTAATGAGCATGTAGACTCATTCCTATTTGAGCAATGCCCCATTTGTCTGTTTCTACGGAAGATCATCCATCTCAGAGAAGGTGTCCATGTGGTGTCTACACACTCGCCGATGGCAGTACCCTCATCCAGAAAAAGTATTGAGAGTTCTCTTTTAGAACGAGAGCTGATTTCCCAAGGACAGTAGGGCGGAAGTGTTATTGTATTAATTTAGACTGTTACTCTCTAAGGTGAAATAGTACATTCCTTTTGTGACCAAAAATTGAAAACAGAATCCAGTCCTGGGAAACAGAGCTTGTGGCGGGTCTGGAATTCCTGCCTGGTTAGGTTGGAAGCAGATGTAATGCCGTGGGAGTAATGCCATTTCAGAGAAAGACCATCCTGTTTACTGTCTGTCGCGAGTAAGGAGGTGTCCCCAGTGCAGACACAGGCACGCAGCAGCGTGACGTGCCAAGCCTGTGGTCACATGCTTGTCCCTTATTCTCTAAAGAATATGTGGAACCTCAAAATAAACTCTTTAAGGAGATATTTTCTGGCAATTTTTATGTAATGTAATTGTCAGAATAGAGGGCAGAAACTGGCCATCCCTTTCCAGAGACAGCAGCCAAATCACCTGTCCTGCCTCGTCAGAGAACAAGAACATAAATTTATCCATCTTCCTCATTTTGTTCTTGTCTCTAACTTACATTTCCCCCAAAATATCCTATATGCAACCCTTCCAGATTTCAATGTATCTTTATATTACCTCTATTACTTATATATCTTTCTTTAAATTAACTCACCTTTTTATTTAAAAAAAAAAGTACCTATCTTTGCTTTAAAACAAAATACCTCTAACTATGGTGGGAAAACTATCATGCCTTGCAATATACAGAAACTTTAAAAGTAAATCAATACAATGAAAATGGAAGGGTTCGATATGGTTGCTTCGTTGAAGCTATGCATCTTGAGACCTCCTCTCCCATTCTTAAAAACCCAATTAGCAAGTGTCAGGAAATGTTAAGAAAAACTCAGCATCAAACAGATATTCTCTCCTCACTAATCTTAAAGATTAAAAGACACTGAAAAAGGAATCAAGGTAGTGTGATACTAGCGTAAGGACAGACATACCAGTCAGTGGAATAGAACTGAGAGCTGAGAAATAAACCTTCAAATTTATGGTCAATTATTTTTTCACCAAGGGACCAAAACAGTTCAGTGGGAAAATGATAGTCTTTTCCACAAAAGGTGCTGGGGCAACTGGAAATCCACATGCCAGGAATGAAGTTGGACCCCTTTCTCCAGCCCTACTCCACATGAACCCAAAATAAATCAGAGACCTAGAAGTAATAACTGAAAGCGTAAAACACTTAGAAGAAAATGTAGTAGATCTTTGTGACCTTGGATTAGGCAATGATTTCTTACTTATGACACCAAATGCATAAGCAGCAAAAGAAAAAACATAGGTAAACTGGACCTCACAAATTAAACACTTTTATGCTATAAACAGTGCCATCAAGAAATTGAAAATATAGCCAAGGGAATGAGAGAAAATAATTGCAAATAATATGTCTGATAAAAGACTTATATCCAGAATATTCAGAATACACAAAGAAAACCTACAACTCAACCTCCAGCCCAATTAAAAAATGAGCTAAGGCAGTGATTTTAAACCACGAGAATTTTTAAAATATGCAATACCTGACTGTTCAGTTAGGGGCACTTATCTCTTTTCCCTTGTCAAAGGGAAAATTAGATTGTCAAATTAAAAAATGACAACAGCCAACACAATAGCCATCCAGTATGAATGAATCAAAATTAGACCTGTTTTTTGTCAGAATGGCAGAAAATATATTGTTTTGGTGTGCCACAAAATTTTAGTAATTAGTTTATCTGTGTCATGAGATGAAAAAGATTGAAAATTGCTGAGCTAAGGACTTGAATAGACATTCCTCCAAAGAAAATATACAAATGGCTGACAAGCACATAAAAGATGCTCAACATCACCAATGACTAGGGAAATTCAAAAGAAAACCACAATGATGTTGCCTTATTGGGTTAACAGAGACAAACAATAAATCTACCATTTGACTTGGGGGAAAAAGCCCACAATGAGATACCACCTCATGCCTACTATTAAAAAAAATAGAAAATTCATGTTGGCAAAAATGTGGAGAAATTGGAAACCTTTTACCCTATTGGTGGGAATGTAAAATGGTACAGCTACTATGGGAAACAGTATGGTAGTGCCTGAAAAAATTAAAAATAGAATTACCATATAATCCAGCAATTCCACTTCTGGGTATTTACTCAAAAGAATTGAAAGCAGAGTTGAAGAGATGTTTGTACACACATGTTCACAGTAGCCTTATATAGTAGCCAAGAGGTAAGAAGAAGCAACCCAAGTGTCCATCGATGGATGAATGGGTAAACAAAATGCGATGTATACATACAATGGAATATTATTCAGCCTTCAACAGGAAGGAAATAATCATACATGCTACAACATGGAAGAACCATGAGAATATTATGGTAAGTAAAATAAGCCCATTGCAGAAAGACAAATGCTATATGACTCCAATTACATGAGGTACCTAGACTAGTCAAATCCAGTGAAAGAAAAATAGAATGGTAGAACAGGGAGCTGTTTAATGCATAGAGTTTCAGTTTTGCAGATGAAAGCATTATGGAGATCAGTTACACAACAATCTGAATGTGCTTAACACTACAGCACTGTACACTCAAAAATAGTTAAGACGGTAGATTTTATGTGTATTTTACTATAATTAAAAATAAATATTTTTAATGGGCAAATGATCTGAATACAGATTTCTCTAAGGATGATAGACAGGCATACCTTGTTTTGTTACACTTCACAGATGTTGCATTTTTTACAAATTGAAGGCAAGACTCTCCACCAGCGAAAAGATTATGACCCACTTTATTGTAGTACTGCCTTTATTGTTGTGGTCTGGAACTGAACCAAGATATCTCTGAGGAGTGCCTGTAGTAATGACCAATAAGCACATGAAAAGATGCTCAACATCATTAGTCATCGAAGAACATGAATCAAAACCACAGTGAGATAATCATCTTCACACCCACTGGGATGGCTAGAATAAAAAGTCGGGTAATAACAAATGTTGGCAAGGAGGTAGAATAATTGAAACTTTCATATAACGCTGGTGGAAATGTAAAATTGTACAGCCACTTTGGAAAGTAGTTCAGTAATACCCAAACATTAAACATGGAGTTACCATGTAATGCAGCAATTCCACTCGTAGAGATGGACTTAAGAAAAATGAAAACATGTTCATACAAAAAATTGTACATGAGTGTTCATAACATTATTATTCATAATAGCCAAAAAGTACAAACACATGAGTCAACAGATGAAGGAATAAAGTGTGATGGCACTGTGTAATGGAATACTATTTGGCAAAAAAGAGGAGTGGAGTACTGATCTATGCTACAACATGGATGAACCTTGAAATCATCATGCTCAGTGAAAGAAGCCAGTACAAGAGACTACAGATTGTATGATGCCATTCACAGGCAGCACTCAGGACAGCTAACTCTACAGAGACAGACATTAGACTAGTGATTTCTAGGGTCTACAAGGAAGTAGTAATGAGGAGTGACTGCTAATGGGTACAGTTCCTTTTAGAGTGGCAAAAATGTTCTGAAATTACAGAGTGGTGGTGGTTGTGTAATTCTTTGAATATACTAAAAATAACCACATCATACATTTTAAATGAGTGGATTTAATGGTATGTTAATTACCATATTTTGCCATGTATAATGTGCACTTTTTTGCCCAAATTTTTTAGGGAAAAATAAGAATGCGCACTGTATATGGGTAGTACTAATTCTGTATCTATATAAATGTTTTTAAATCTTTTATTTATGCTTGTGCATTAAAAGTGTAACTCTAGGAAGCAATAATGATATCCATATGCACAATATACCCTGGAATACAATAATTGGTTCTGTTTGTACCAAATTTCTTGTACCTTGTATCTGTTCTTGTGTTTTGTAATTATTTGTTACATAAAATTTCTTGTACCATAATATGTTTTTAAAAAATGCTAAAATTCCTTTACAATACAAAAAAGAAGTTCCTAAATATAAATAAATAAATGAATGAATGAATTAGAAAATTAAAATAAAAGATTTTTTTCCTGAAAGTTTGGACCAAAAACATGGGTACTCATTATGCACAGCAAAATATGGTATATCTAAATACAGCTTTTGAAAAAACAGATTGAAAATGGAAAAGATGAATTTAATCATTATTACTTGAGAGTTTCGTAAGATAGTGATGCAAAACAACTAAAATTATATGTATTTCTTATCACTAGGGGTATAAGTCCCATACTTTGGAAACATGGTTTTAATTTCATTCTAAATGCAAATGAACACAGATGTATTTTTCACAGTTTCCCCTCCAAAGCTGCTGCTGCACCAAAGTTAAGAATGCTTCCTCTAAGATCTGGCCAACACGCCAGCAGTGTTACTCTCTTCTGATCTTTTGCCGGGACGGTGAAAGGGAGAACTAGCTCTAGGTCTCAAGCCAAGGAACCAGATGGGCATTTCTGCCATCCCTACCCTTGAAAGTCCAGTGCCATTCAGACTAAAGTAGCTTATTAAATAGCTGTAGTATTTGATTACTGCATAGTTTTTCTCTGAAGAGATATGGAAATGCCCTTCCAGTTGGTTACAAGAGTTAACCAACCTGACCCGCTTTAGAGTCTTTCCCCCAACTTTGATGTTTTCTGGGAAGGCGGAGCGGAGCACTGGGATCAGGAGGGAGAAGCCTGCCACTGAGCGGATCTTGCACGATCTTGCTAAAAGTGGGTTTATGAGCACCTTTCACGAAGCTACCATTTCTTGACAAAAAGTAGGCATTTTCCTCCAATATAAAAAAAATGCGTCTCTCTGTGATCTCTAATTTTAATAAATGTCAGACTTGTATTTAAGATGCAAACACTATCAGAATAAATGTATCATGAAAAACTGGAAATGGAACTATGTGAATATGGTATCAGTTGAGAATTACTTCTGTCTTTGTGTGTGTGTGTGCTGTCTACATAAAGCTCCTGCTGGAACACCAGGATGCAATCGCACCTGACAAAAATGACTTACTGAACGAACTGTTGGAATTGCTGGGGGAAGTACCTAATGTGGAGTCTTTTCTTGGTAAGAGCTCATCCTTGTACTTACACTCTGGCTTGTATTCAGTAGTTTGGTTGGTTAGTTAGTTGGTTGGTTTTCCTATCCTAGATCAAATTTTTTTTGGAATTTAATACCTAAGCTTATGTAAAACATAGTAAGTGTACTACACTAAAGGTTCTATAATTCATAGTGTCCTAGATTATAAAACATTTTGATATTCTTGAGGTGAGTTCTAGATACCTCCAGAAAAGTATTTACCAACTTATACCATAAAGAAAGAGTCAAGTTAATTAAAAATTCCTTGCCATGTTCTCTAAGGAGTTTATTAACAGTTCTCTCTCTTAGTAATCTTTTCATATGTTGGATGTCTACATCCCATGCTATTTTAACTTAAAATCAAAGATTTTTAAAAGCCATGTTAAGGGTATTGGAATGTGGTTTTCTGTGAAGGCCATGATCTCCTGCCCAACCAGTGAACCTAGGTCTCCCTTGGAGCCTTCATCTTACATTGTTCACACACCACCACAATGGGTGAATCGGGGGAATGACGATGTTTTTTTTCCTGCAGGGGAAGGAGCTGTCGACCCCAATGACCCTAACAAGGCAAACACACTAAATCAGCTCTCAAAGACTGAGATTTCCCTTTCCTTGACAAGCAAGTATGACCTAGGGGATGGTGAAGGTTTGGATGGCCAAAGCCTCATGATAAAGTAAGTTTGGGGCTTAAAGGGCACAAGCCCACAGTTGCGCATCTTTGACCATGCAAATTCAAATAAGGCTGAACCCCCAAATAATTAATTTTTTAATGGCTACATGTTGAAATACATTATGTTTACCCATCAAACAACTAACCAAACAAAGGACAATAGAGTCTTTATAATTTAAGAGGAAACTAAATATTATAATAGTGATTGTGGTAATGTGATTCCTTTAAGAAATGATTAAGTCGGTCTGAAAATGTCTTTAGATAACCCAAGGGAAATATCTGTTTCAGAGAGGTCAGAAGATTAGTGAGGAAATACTTTGAACTAAATTTAATTAGTAGTATAAAATTGTAATGTAAAAGCACATATAATAAGATGTAGTGCTGTCATCTGATTTAGTGGCTTTCTTTCCTTTTAAACTAGCCTGGGAATGTTTGTCAGCTTTGACTCTATACCTCACTTCCCACCCCTAAAGAGTTCAAATGAAACATTGACATTTTTAATCAGTGCAGTCTTTCTTCCATCAAGGCCTCATGGATATTCCACACCATTTCTTCACACACAGAGTAAGAAAGAGTGAGATCCATGATAATAACATAAATTCAAACATTGCAAACCAAAAACACTTGCTCACCAACAGTTCAGTTTTTAACAACTTACACAAGCAAAAGGATATGTGTTTGCACATTAGAACAGTTGTGTATTGGGATGAGATGGAGGATGGAAGTAGGAAATAGAGGCAAAAGGAACAAATATGTCTTTAAATAATACTTCACACATTACTTGCAAGCTTACATGTCCTGAGTTCTAAGGTTCCTTTCATTTGTGAAAAGAGCTTCTGTTCTGCCATTGACATGCTTCAGACCGTACTCATTTCCAGTTAATTTTTTTTCCAGATATTTAGCACATAGCAAACAAACAAACAAAAAAAACACACAAAAAAAACAGTGTACTATGTTGTGATAAGTTAAAATAAGCAAGCCTGCTTCCATTAGGCTTGCTTATTTTATCCTTAGATCATCTAAGGCTCTATGTGTTCACACAGCAAATACTGGAGTACCCACTGTGTCCACGGCACTGGGCTGGATGCTAGGGATACAGCAGAGAGCAAGCCAGGACGAGTTCCTGCCTTCCAGGGGTCTGAGGTCTGGTGGTGGAGAGCACGGCTCACTTGTAGGACAGAGAACAAGGTGCAGGACGTGTACACAACCTCGGTCTCACAGAGTTGAGGGGAGTCTCCTTAGACCACCAATTGGCAAGTCCAAGTAACTGCAGAGCGAGAGCACAGGGCCGAACAACAGGGAAGTGGGGGAAATTGCGCAGTCTGCTCCCTGAGTTGTTCCTCCGCACAAATGCCAATTGCAAAGCTAACGGAAAGTGCAGATTGTGTGTGTGATTCTGCCATGCAAATTAAATTAGGTCAAATGTCCTATGATCTCATAAGCTTTGCGCTTACAAGTAATGGGAGGACATTTTTTTCATAATTGGTTTTGTTTGTTATTTGAACATTTTCTAAATGCAGTCAACTCAAAGGTCTGCATTAATGAATGGAAATCACCATTTGGGTAGTTTAAAATATTAAATTATTTAAATATCACATGTATTTGTGCTTATTTCTGAATGTGAGTTTCCATGGTTCTGCGAATTTTTAGAATTCACATTTTGAAAGCAAAACCACAAAAGTCAGGCACATGTGGCAGTGATGTGTCTTAGCCAAGGAAATCTGGGCATTGTCCTGCTTGCCCCAGCCCCACACTGTGTGCTGGAAACAAATAGTTCACCCCTTTAATCTCCATGCTAAGTAGAGCCAGCCAGTGGTTTCACTTTAAGATTCTTTTGGCTACTTAGGGTTCCTTGCAATTCCATGTGAATTATAGCATCAACTTTTCCATTTATATGAAAAACATTATTGTGCCAGTGTCTTAATAGCCCTGATAATTCACTGCTTTCATAGACCTCTGGGGTCTAGGGCGCCTTCCTTGGGGCACACTTCGAGAGCTCTTCACTAAGTAGCCCAGTGACCAATGTGAACAACTTCAAATGAAGACAGACCAAGTAAGCCGTCCATGAGAGTGGAATTTGGGTACTGCCCAAGGAGTCAGTCGAGTTAGCTCCAGATATTAGGCAAGCCTTATTTCCAAATACATTGTACTTTAGAATACACTTAAAAAGCTTGCTACTGATAGATAATAATAAAATGTGTCAGTGACAGAGCGCTTGAAGACCATCTAGTCTGAGTCTTTACCTTAGGGGTGAGGAAATTAAAGTCTAAAATTAGAAGAAGGAAGTAGCTAGCTACTGACAGGCTTTACATTCTTATCATATATCATTGATGTTGCATTAATATATACTTTGAAATGCTGATTTATGGGAATGAATTTTTTTCCAAGCTAATAAACCAAATTCCTAACTCAAACATACAGTGTAGTTTTTGAAACTCTTCATTAGGGAACCAAATTTAACTAAAATCTAACAATGCCTTTCCGAAATTACTATGAAATGGATAATCGTGGAATGCAGACTAGTTGGAACATGAATACACCTGGCTTTCCTCTATCAAAAAACTATTTTGCTTCCTTCTTAAACAGGTTGCGTTTTTAACTTATAAAAATGCCCCCTTATGGTTTATTACAAAATCACTAGTTTCCCAGTAAGGAGTAACTCATCTTAGGGGTCTCTGTAGTAGCAGAATTCGAGGCATTGTTAATTCTTATGCCTGTAAATCCAATTCCTTGCTAGTTTCATAATTCTTACTAATTAGATGAGGATGAAAGTGATCGTGATAGCAAATACCTATGTAGTGCTTGTTATGTGCCCGGGGTTGTCCTATGGATAATAGCATATATAATATAATAACATATATTGGCATTTATGTCCTTTAATACTCTCAACAACTCCATGAGGTGGAGGTTATTACCTGTATTTTACTTATGAGGAAACTAAGCCCAGAACAGACAAAAACCCTTTTCTAGGTAGTGTGGCTAATAAGTAGAGCATAGAGTCAAACTCAAAAGATCTTGAATCTTCCAGGGTCTGCACTCTTGATCACAAGGTTTTACAATCACAAGGGCAAGGTCACTGGTCTTCATACTCTTAGGAATCTTAGAATAAATAATGAGAATGATAGCAGAGCAGTTATCTCATTCATACCTGATGCCGGGGCATCTTTCCGGGCCAAAGAAAAGGAATGACTGATGGGTGGGAGGGACATAAAGGCACATAACTGGAATAGGAAGAAACATGTTATTTCTTTTGCCCTTCTGTATGCCCATAGAATAGGGAGCTCAGTTTGGTGATTGCCATTTTGTCAGTACTACCAACCATGGTGATATTAAAAGAATAAGGGGGAAAAGCCTGGCTGGGGAATCCTAGGAAAAGCTGGGATCACATCCTCAATCTGTCACTTATTAGCAATAGGACTCAGAGCAAGTCACCTGTCAGCTTCCTCGTCCATCAAACAGACTTGGGGGTGGGGGGGGGGTGGGAGAAGGGCTACAATGAACAATGAGCAAATGAAGTCATGCATTAACACCTCATAAATTAGAGCCATACAATTGTAAATCTCATTATTACTTACGATTCAACTTAAAATATGTGATCCTTATGGCCTTTATTAAGCTTCTTTTTCTACAAAAGTATGTACATTTAAGTAGAGGGTATTTTTATGGTTTTTAATCATACTTAGCTGCCTGGGTGCTTAGGCTGTCATCTCTTCAGAATTTGTTCCATCACGTGATTCAATTTAGGCATCCATCATCCCAACTGAAAGATTTCCTTGCTTTTGGTCCAAACTGGTATGAGAACTAAATAGCTACAGTGATATTTGATGTAGGGTGATTAAAATGTGTAATCATGTTATTAGAATTTTAAACACTGGAAAGGATTCCTTCACTCCCATAAACACGAATTTCTTTTCACCCTGGGGCACACTGGAAGGCTGATGATGGGGGGGGGGGGGCTCAGGAATGCTGCTGGTGGGAGTCTAATGACCCAGGCCACGTGAGTGGCACGACGGCCTAACCAAAGGGCCCACGCCAGTTCACAGTCCCTGTGCATCTCAATTAACGACAGTGGGATTTAGCTCAGCTGTGATGAATAAACTCCCCGGTGTTTTTCTTTCTCTTTCTTTCCCCACAACCCCCAATTCTTCCTCAGAGTTAGATACCCTCCCTATTCAGACAGGGCGGCAGAGTCCTTGGTTTTATCAGCCTGTCTTACATATTGTTTGAAGTCCTGGGGCCAGAACTAACCAGTTGATTTATGCTGGTCAGACCATATCTAGAATATTGTGTTTGCATTGGGGTATGGAGGGGGACATGTCTTCAGGTCTGAAATGTGTGCAGAACTATGAACTCTCTTTAAACTCAGTTATGAGGAACTGAAGGAACTGGGGGAGGGGGTTTACTTGGAAAAAAAGAAAGTGGTGGAAGAGAGGATGGGGACAGAGCTCTGGCACTCCGTGCAGGTTCCGGAGGGCGGAAGATGTGGAAAGGGGGTGTTCAGCTTGTTTCCTGCAACTCCAGAGAATGGAGTGACCCTGGTTACCATTGAACCTCTCAGGTCCTCGTCACCTCATTCATAAAATCGGGGATTAGAAAGTTTCCCAAAGGTGTCCCCTTAATGCTGATGTCCTATGACTAACCGGGTCCTGTGAGTGGGCATCACTGGGTGGCCCGCCTCACAGAGCGAGCTTCCATTTAAGAATGGAACGTTCCAATGTTGCACTCACCAACAGAAATTTAATGTGAGCCACGGAAGTAATTTTAAATTTCCTAGAAGCTACATTTTAGAAAGAAGCTGGTGAAATAAGTTCTATTTTTACTTAAGCCAGTATATCCAAAATGTTATTTCAGTATGTAATCAGTGTACATTCACACGAATAAGAATGGTACATTCTTTCTTCATCCTGAGTCTTCAAAATCCAGTGGGTGTTTGACACACACACCCCAGTTTGGACCAGCCGCCACTCAAGGGCGCGGTTGCCGGCTGTGGCCAGTGACTGCCGTTTGGGGCAGCACAGCCTTAGTGACCACGTGAGTGCTCACCACATGTCAGACCCTAGTGAAAGGCTTTACCTACATCTTTTCAACCTATCCCTGCACCAGTTCTCAGAGAGATCCCCATTATATAATTTCAAGTACAGGGATTCTGTAACTTGCATAAGCGCACACAACTAGTGAGCAGCAGGAGCCCCAGTCTGACCTCAGATCTGTCTGATCCCAGTGTTCTTAATCGCTAGACCTACTGCAGCAGGAAGAAGTGGTTCCCCGTCAGCCCGTCAGGAAATGGGGTGGTTACTTCTGCATAAGATGTCTGGGGTGGAGCTTTGGCCATGGATTCCACAGGCCTGACCTAGCGCAGAATTCAGTGAAAGAGGCTGTATAGGTAGGGTATCTCCCAGCAGCTCCTGAACAAATAAACATTCATTGTGGCTGGCAGGGCAAGCTGGAGTGACCCCAGTCATTTTGGTCATCAGATAGCTTCTCTAAAGAGATGAGCTGGGAGTTTCCTGGAAGCATAGGTCATTAGCAGTTCCTAGAATATTATTTTAAATAAGAAACAGTCACTGCCTTCAGGCTTTTAAAATCATCCACAGCTTTTATTTTTAACTCGATGTTCCTGTTGAATACATTTATAATGATGATTGGAGAAGGGGTCGTGTGGGAGGAAACGATACTTGGCTCGCTAAGCCACAGCAGCCTCAGGATCAGTGCCATCTCCCACGTGGCTATAATTAGCAGGGTGCCCACCTTCGACTCTTGGCAGAGTGTTTATCTGCGAATTCCCAGACAGCCCATAAATCCCCAGCAGTGAAGGGTCATGGGCCAGACGAAATGGTTGTGATCATTCTTTTCAACACACTGGCAATAAGTAAGAAGTGAGAAAAATAATGTTTACAGATGGTTTATTGGATTTTGTCCTATTTTCAAAAGTAACATTTTTGGAATTAACTTAGGGACTTTTCCTCTGCTGTTTGCGAGCAGTTGCCTCGATACTTCAAAACGTTTTGTTTTCATTTTCCAATTTCCATGCTGAATGAACATTTCCTGCTATAGTTGAGGAAGGAATTCATCACCCAGTGAGACCATACAATGCCTTTGAAAGAACTGAGTGCAACAACAGGCCTGCAATACAAGTGAAACTTGAGACAGTGAATAGACCTGTTTATAACTTCAGGCAACTTGTTTGTTTCCTTTATTTGAAAGGAAAGTTATATCCAGTAATATTGTTCCCACTTACGTAAAAGGAAGAAAACTTGACCAGTTGGCTATTATGTAAAAATCTTTTTATGTAGTTACATAACATGATCTTAAATTAGGAAGGGGTGGCTGATTACCATACAGAACACGTATGGAAAAATACATGGTTTTAGTACATCCAGAGGAGTCTTCCCCGCCTTAACTTCTTCCTGAGCAGCCCTTCCCTTCTCTGCCGCCTGAAGACAAGGACCCAAGCCAACCTGTTAGCTCCTCCACCAGATCTGAGGTTCTTCAACACCCGTCTCCTAGCTGCTGTGTCAGCTGGCAGCCAAGGTCTCCAAAGCTGCCCCCGGATGTGGGCTCGCACTGGCCTTCAAACTGTTTCAGAACTTTCTCAGAGCGGGAGAGTTACCACTTGGTCTGGCTGCTAAAGTCTTGTAATGTATTAAACAGGCTCAGAAGTTTAAAAGTTATTAAAGTCAGGAAAGGGGGGTATTAGATATCATTCCTATACCCTCTACGGTATCAACCCAAATCAGCAGCTCTTTTTCCTCTGGCCCATCCAAGAAGTAGTCTCAGTCTAAGAAGAAGGAAAGTATTTAGATAAGAAATCTTATGGCATATTTGTGCCCCTGTTACTGACGGTATAATCCTGCTACGTTAAGGGTATAAAACCCAGGCTTCACCTATCGAGCATTCACAAACTTTCTGGAGCCTTAGAGCAGACGTGGTGAATTTCTGCGAGACTGTGTTATTTTAAGGGATTATCTTTGAAGCTTCATTTTTGTTTATGTGTGTGTGCACTCCCTCAGGAGAAGCAGATTTTTGTGCATTAGGACTGTGGTCTGAAAGTTTGCCTCTTCTTTCTCTGTTTTGTAAGGACCAAAAAACTGATAATTGATGTGATCCGGAACCAGCCAGGAAACACATTGACAGAAATCTTAGAGACACCAGCAACGACACAACAGGTAATTGGTCTTGGAGTGCAAAACAGTAAATACTGTGGCTACGAGTTCATTTTATTAATCTCCATGCCAAATGTTTACTGTTATCTTGGAGCAACTATATCTGACATAGTTTGGAAGTAAGGAACTTTATCTATATATAAAATCCATATAGAGTATCAATAGGAATGAAACAGAAAATGCAGCATTGAATTTAGGCTGAATGTCATTTTGTCCCAGACTAGGAAGATAGTCCTGGGTCTCTGAAAGCTTCTGAATGTTCATCATAAATTTTATCAGTCAGTGAGTGGGCGGATAATTCAGTTAAGAGAGAGTTCCGGTCAACAGGATGTAGAAAAATGCCTTTCATATCTCATGTTTGCTAACTTGAAGAAATGAAAAAGTGTTTCACATTAAAATCATTTTCCAAATGTTCCAGAAGCAAGTATCTTGTAACTAAAGTTTCATAATAATCTTCCATTAAATTCTTTATCAGCATCTTCTAAAATGCATCATTGTTTAGTGTATTCTGAATTAATTTCAGTGTTATTGCTTTAGTATCAATAATTGCCACTCCCTAAACAAAAGTTAACAAAATTATCTATTTAGTTACTTCTTAATGGAACTACACATAATTTTTCTCATTCTTAATTAAATTGGTTGCCAAAAAATCATTCTGTCACAATTTTTATTTTAAAAATATACAATATTTTTAAATAAGTTATTTGATGTTTGTTAATGTGTGGATAGTTTTAAACAATGTGAGTAGAATATCCTACTAATTTGAGAATTTTAGTCCTTATTGATATTTCAAACTTCAAGATCATGTATAGCTCTTGGCTGTACCTGCCTAGTAACCCTAGGCACTTAGAAATATTTCTGCACCTCAGTCTCCTCCACTGTGAAATGGGAATGATAATAATAGCACCCAGTTCACAGACAGGAGTAAATGAGTTAATAAATGACGGTGAAATAATATCTGGCGTGTTTAAGTGCTCAATAGCCCTGGCTGCTACTGTTGTTTACTGCTGACCCAGTAAGTGTTTCCTGGGTCCATAATGTTGCCCCGTCCATTGTGTGTCTCGCATTTGCATCCTCAGAATTCTGTTGTGTCAACCAATTGTCTAGTGCAGTGAAATAGGAAGATCACTAGACCTTTTGTTACTGGGGTTTTGTTTTGTTTTTTTAACAAACTATCCAAATTGCATTCATTCATTTACTTATCATTTATTTGGGAACTTACTACATGCTAGAGTATTTTTATTCCCTTTGGTTCAAAGAAACCCCACAGCTTTTTCAGAGACTGTAGTTTGAGAATGATTCTCTCATCAGAGCAAAGGTCTCTGACTGCCTTTTCAGCTGAACAATCTCTATGAATATGGCTGATGTGCATATTATATGGCTGGTAGTTGAGTTCAGGGTATTCAGGGTTCTTGTAGCCACGTGTTAATGGATAATCTAGTTTAAATTTCTTCACCTGGACTATCCAGGAATTCAAAGCCTTCCATCCAGGGAATTACAAGTACCAGTCATCCATTGTACTGTGTCCATTACTAAGGTGATCTGTTGCCTTAGCACTAAGGTAGCAATTAGAATTTGCCCCCCAAAGGCTGGCCACCACTGCTACGTTTCTCGAGAAGATGAAATAATTCCTTCCCAAAGACCTACTTCAAAATCCATGAAGAACATATTCTGGTCTTAGACTGTGGTTTGAGGACTTCTTCCATTTTGACATTAACTTGCTTTGTGCAGGTCTAAGCTTGTGAGATGAGGGAATCAGAGAAAAAGCAACATCTTGATATTCCCTTTTCAGGAAGCGGACCATGACACGGACATGGTGAGCCGAGCCAAGAAAGACTCCAAGACTCCAGAAGAACTGAAGGATGGCCAGTCTATGGTCGAAGATGCACAGCTGCCCCTTGAGCAGAAGAAGAGGAAAATCCAGAGGAATCTTCGGACATTGGAACCGATGGGACACGTGTCATCCAAAAATAAATACCAACACATTCTCAATGAGATTGCCAAGGTTTTTGGAGATAATATTCTTTCTTTACTTAGCAGGCATTTGCTATGCATTGGTCACATTCTGGGCTATTTGGGAGGTGACACGAGGCATACATACCTGTATATGCCATGGCCAATGTTACAGATTGTTAAAGGTTTCAAAGCAGTTGATGACTCGTAACAGAGAATGACCACAATTCCCCCAAGTCACTGTGAGAGCAGACACACCCCAGAAATAAATGATCAGGAGATGTAACACACAGGTTTTGTCTACACCTTTAAGCAATTATCTACTGGTTCTAAAAATGACACTTCCAGGAGAGTGCTTTCTCGGGTTGTTAGTGGTATTGCCAAGTTGCTCTTAGGGCCTGCTGCTGAGATGGTAACTCATTGTCACTGAGAATTTGCCCCTAAATGCAGGTCTGACTTAAAGGGTAGTTTCTGTTTTCTCACCCCACATTTTTACAGTGGAGAAACTTCCTGAGAAAAAGCTCTCAAATTAGTGCAAGGAAACATCACAGGAACTGACCGAGATCTGTTTGCCAAGGATAAGGAAATACTTTGTTTCAAACGCTATTTGGGTTCAAAGGACGTTTCATTCTTTTTGTCCAAACACAGTAGTAAAAATGGGAATGGCAGTTAAGTAATCAGAAAAAAATAAATTTTCTTACTTCCTTGAGGGAAGTGCCCTCGGCCTCATGCTTCCACATTAAGTCCCGGTCAGTTCTAGCATCAGGCTTATTCCTCTTGGCCCAAACAACTCAAGGGAAGTACCATTTCTCTCTGTAGCTCTGGGTTGGGAAATATCTCCCTTTGGGAATATGTAGTAGGGAAATTGATGATTTTGCCTTAAAAAATAAAAGAAAACAAAAAAGCTATCATGAAGGCATCTACCAAAAGGTTCTAGTTAGTGAAGAATTGTTACTTAAGAAGGGTCGGTCTGTCTGTCTTTGGATTCCTAGGGGAATGTTTTTAATTCGTCCACAAGAGAAAAAAAAAACATTAAACAGGTACCATTTTCTTAAATGAAATATTTTCATTATTTACCAACCAGAATAACAAAAAAAAAGAAACATATCTGTAAGTTTAAATGCAGCATAGCTTTGGTAGGCTGTAAGCAGTTTGATCAACTTTACAATCTAGGAACTCTATTTAAATCCAAGTAACAGTTAAATAGTTATCAGTGTTGAATGCTTTCAGTCTTGAGTGCCCAGTTGTTTTTGTAAATCTTGAGAATAGTTCCCAAATTTAAAAGAGTATTGATTTTTACTTTTTATGAAATGAATACAGTGATTAAATGTAAATGTTTTCAGTGTAAAGTGTTCTTCAAAATGAAATGTTTGAAATATCCTGAAGAAATTGCTTGTCTCCTGCTAAGTCTTCCTTGTGCCCTTTTTTAAGACACTATTTTTTCTTAAATTAATTGTATTGTTATTCTAAAATTGCTTCTTTGCTTTTCCATCAAGAAAAAAATAAACCTTAGCCACCATCTTAAAGTGAAATAAGGGTACTTGCCAGTTCTGAAGTGAAAAGGGAAGGGTGTGAGAGATTAAAATAAGGAGATGGAGCCCTAGTTGATATGGCTCAGTGGATTGAGTGCCAGCCTGCAAACCAAAGGGTCACCGGTTCGATTCCCAGCAAGACACATGTCTGGGTTGCAAGCCAAGTCCCCAGTTGGGAGCATGAGAGAGACAACCACATATTGATGTTTTTCTCCCTTCCTTCCCCTCTCTCTAAAAATAAATAAATAAAATCTTTTTAAAAAATAAATAATAATAAAAAATAAGGTGACTGAGATAAATAGAAAGTTAACAGTCACAAATAGTGATTTAATACTTGATACTCTTCTTGTCTCAGATTGGCAAGATTGTAAAGCACATGCCTGCTTAAATTTCATGAGGGGGGATTGAATGTGGGAGGTGGGGATGGGTAGGGCAGAGGGAGAGAAATGGGAAAATGAGGATAACTGTAACTGAACAATAAATAAATAAATCTTATATTATAGTCTTTACTTGTTGTTCTAGGATATTCGAAATCAAAGAATCTATCGTAAGCTTCGAAAAGCTGAATTGGCCAAACTGCAGCAGACCTTGAAAGCACTTAACAAGAAGGCGGCATTTTATGAAGATCAAGTCAACTACTATGACACTTACATAAAGACTTGCTTGGACAACTTGAAAATAAAGTAAGTTGAAGTCATCTATTCATTTGCAATGACATGTTTTATATGAGATGTCAATTCATTTACAACCCTGGGCTATTCATCTGAGTTTGGAAGCTACTTTTTGCTTTATTTTATAATCAAAAACTAGAATCTCAATTTTAGGATTTGCCACCATGAACTAAAAAGTCAAGACTAAATTTAGAAATTCCGTAATTCCCCATCAGCATAACTTCATATCTGAAATTAAAGTAGCTTAACTTCAACACTTGGTGAAGAACTTTCATTATTCCTTTTGTCTACTTTAGTCAAAGGTGTCTTTTAAGCACTATTATAAAAAAATAATAAAGGCTACTCTTGATTTTTTAATGTTTATAATGTTAGATAATGCCAGATATTTGCTAATTGCTTAGTGGTTTTAAAAAATCATTATTGACACAAAAGACAAAATTTGGCAGTTCTGTATTATGCATTAGCATAGATATTAGATTTTTCATATGCAATACAGTCACCTTTAATGAGTGTTACTTATAATTATTCTTATCACTAGACTAAGGTCAATACTAATCAATCTTTAATTACCCTTATAAATATATAATACTATATTTTTATGTAATGCTGTTGTCAGCTTGACAGTAGGAAATGGTGCTGTATGGAAAAAAAATCAATTGCATTAACCTTAGAAGATTTGATTAAGGGAAGTAACCAAGTTTAAACCACATTTGTATGGGCCCCACTAGTTCTGAGTTTTAATTCATTTGCTTGTGGCCTATAAATTACTTTATTCCTGGGAGGAAAAAGTCAAGCTAATATATTCAGTAGAAATATTAGAGGTTTTAGAAATGTTAGAAGTTTTCTTTACATATTTATCGCAGACTATTTCAGACTTCAGTTTGAATTACAAACTAAACGACTTGAAGGCATTTTACAATCTCTGCAGTCGGGTGAGCTGCATTTGGGTTCTGACTCTCTCTCACATTGTGGGATCTTGAACCTGTCCGATGAACTTCTCTGGAGCCTGAGTCATCTCACCTTTAAGGTGAGATGAGGAGTGCTAGCCTCACAAGTACTGTTATGAAAGCTGAATGAAGTAGCACGTAAGATAAGATAGGAAGTGGATTCCAAAGCAGCATGGAAATGTTAAGTTTGTAAATGTGAGGCGATGTGTATAAAGCACTGGGAGCAGTGCTGGCTGTGTCGTATTTGTTACACAAATTAAAGCCGTCCGAGTGATACCTTTGCTCAGGAGTACACAGTTCCTGTCATTGCACCAAAGCTGCTTACAAAATGACGTAATATGGCTACTTAGTTCGATATGCCTGGAGAAGTAGAGTGTGAGTTTAATGAAAAATATTAGTCTGTAATTCAAACTTCAGTTTGAAAATAGCTTTCCTTTAAGCAGTTCATAGTGAGGTTTTCCTGCGTGTCACCTACTATCACAAAACCTAAAGCTGCCCCCTCAGTGCCACGGGCCCAGGTCGGCACAGTGATGTGCTCCCTGCATGGCCAGAAATGGCCGAGTTTGCTGTCAGGATGACACACGGTTTGTTCTTGTTTCGCTAGAAATTCTCGGAGGTCAATTAAAATGGATGGGAAAGGAGAACTGAAGGGGGCGAAGAGAGCAAAGCCGGTGAAGTACACGGCCGCCAAGCTGCACGAGAAGGGCGTGCTGCTGGGCATAGACGACCTGCAGACGAACCAGTGAGTGTGCCCCGGAGTCTGCACAGAACACCCTCCCTCCCTTTGCCCCCACAGAATCAAACTCACGTTTCTTTGGCTTCCTGAGGCCTCTGAGAGAGCTTCGTTTGGTGAGGTTCACCCTTGATGACAGATGATGGGGAAAGTACGTGCACTGTCATCCCTAGTCTTCCCAGCAGGCCTTGTGCACCTGGTGCCCTGGGTTGTGTGAAGGGCTGATCAAGAGATTATGTTTCCCATGGCCTGTCCAGTGCATCTGGATTTGCCAGCCCCCCTGCTCCCTCAGAAAGAACAGAGTCATAGCAGTGAGAAGAAAGGCTGCCATTTGGTCTTGATAGATGAGATCATTTACAATTGAGAAATAGTACCTTTCTCATTTCAAAGCCACGGACTGCGTGCCAATGCCTGGGTCCGAGCCACTCCAGCAGTGTGCTGCCAGGCGGAGGAGAAAAACCCTCCTCTGCAGCCCCGCACCGGGTGCCATGGGGGTCTCCATCTTAAAGGGGCCCCAGAGAGCAACAAATGAACACACAAGACAACAACACAACTCACAGACACAGATAACAGTAGGTGGTTACCAGAGGGAAAGGGGAGCGGGAGGTAGTAAAGGGTAAACAGGGTAAAACATATGGTGATGGACGGAGACCTGACTTTGGGTGGTGGACACACAAAGCAATTACAGATGATGTATCGTGGAACTGTATACTTGAAACCTACATAATTTTATGAACCAAAGTCACCCCAATAAACTTAATTTAAAAATAAAAAGATAAAGAGACCATGAGCCCCATGCCCCATCACTCCCTTGTCCTTGGTCTGGGGAAGCCAGGTCCACTCCTCCTCTCGGACTCCTCCGCCTTCCTTCCTTCAGGGCCCGGCTTCTAGTCCATTTCTCCCAGCAGCCCTCCTGACCCCAGTGACTCAGAGAAAATCCTTCTTCCTCTTTCCAGTTCCTATAGAGCGTACCATCTGAAATACTTAACTGGCCTGTCAGTGGTATAAGTCAATATGTAATTCTCACATTCTGTGAATTTCATATTTTTTCCAGCTATTTTTATGCTCTTTAAAAGCAAGCACTATATTCTGCATTTCTTTTGTAACAAAGCACCTACTTCAGTGCTATGTGGGTCCCAGAGCTCCACAAAGGCCATCGGACGTTTTAGTGAGCAGGCCAGGGAAAGGGTGGGAGGCTTTGGAGACTCTCTTTAGGGTCATATGGTTCACTAAGAGTGGTAACAGGATCCCATTAGTTTGTTTTAGCTTTCAGGACATATTTGTAGTTCCACATAAGTGAATGTCCCTTTCTTCACTAGGTTTAAAAATGTTACATTTGATATCATATCTACTGAAGATGTAGGCATCTTCGATGTCAAATCCAAATTCCTGGGTGTGGACATGGAAAAGGTGCAGCTCAATATTCAGGTAAGCTGGGGTTTCTGCAAACTGGGGGTGAGTTTTACAGTGTGGTCATTTGTGACCCGTGGTGACAATGAAGTTCAACAAAGAAGGCCCGTGCAAGCCTTGCCAATACTAGCTTTTGAGGCATTTGATTAAAAACGTTTTAAAAAACTATGATTTTTCAAATTATTGGAACCTAAAATGTTTTTAGAAGGTAAAACCATGGCAGTTAGTTTTTCCTAGTCATGTTTCTATTTTGAAGCGTAGAGAAAAGAATAATATGAAAGCATTCACAGCTCTTAAGTAGAGGCTGGAAAGTTTCTTTCCTGGGAACATGCCGTTCCTTCCAAGACTGCATGCCCAGGACTGAAGCTTTCCCCATTGCATTTCTCCTCCTTGCTCCTTCCTGGCATTGTTTTTTACATGTTTCGTACATTTGTTTGTTAAATGTTTGGGATCATACAGATGAAAGACAGTGTGCAAACAGTAACTATAAGTGCAGAAGTGGTGTTTCCAGTCTGAATTACTGCTGTTTCTCATAAGAACTACATTTAAGCCAAATATATTTGAACAGAAACCGAGCAACCCAGTTTATGTGTCCCAAAAAAAGTTAAGGAAGTGTACAACCAAATGTTTAAGTTCATCTACTCCCAACATCTTACTCCTTAGCACAGGATCAGTTCAGAGAAGTGATTACATTTTTCTTTTTAGTGTAAGAGTTTTCAAATGGCAATAATACCTATTTACCTAGGTCCCAAACTACTCGTAAAGTGGCTTTCAGGTGTTCTGCATGAATCATCTTGAAAAGTCACTGGTGTGCTGTAAGCTCCAGCCTCCCTTCCCACTCAGCCCTTCGCTGAGAGCCCTGAAATTACCTCCCCTCCTGGGAGCAGAGGCCAGAGCCCTTCTTTTCTCTCTAGCCTTTCTGGTGGCTTCAAATGGAAAATGTGAGCTAAATGGACATGATAAAAAGCATTGTCATAATGGAGCAAATTAGGATACAGAGAGAAAAAAGATATTATGTAATTATGGACAGTATATTTAAACAGTATTGTTTTCTAACTTAATTTTAATTTCACTAACTGTATCCATCTACCAATTGAACGGAAAGTCTTGAGTTACAGTATGTAACACTTTGACGAATATGGGAAGAGGAAAGAATGTGCTTGTGGTGACCCACCTTGGTTAGCGATTCTCCTCCAGGTGGCAGATGCAGCATGTGATTGCCAGGAAGGATATGATCCAAGGCCAGTCAATATCACATGGACAGATTGCCAAGTGCCCAGGAGACACCTGTTTAGAGAAGCCTTAGAAATTCCACGCCACTTGCTCTAAACACTGGTGCAAATACCAAGCTTCACTTGCTCCTTTGTTAAGGATTTGGTATACAGTGGGATTAGCTATTCATACCACTCATTTACGCACGTGATAGATTGTGAAATGTTACCCCTTAGCTGTATGCAGGTGGCTCACAAGCCCCAGATTTTTAAAGT
The DNA here is from genome assembly GCA_028533065.1 of Trachops cirrhosus. Taxonomy (NCBI): domain Eukaryota; kingdom Metazoa; phylum Chordata; class Mammalia; order Chiroptera; family Phyllostomidae; genus Trachops; species Trachops cirrhosus. The sequence goes on along the minus strand of CM052540.1, from coordinate 149,826,378 downwards.
CATTACTTTATCATCCAGACAAGCTACAGGATTTGCAGCCCTTAATGGAAAGTGAAAATGCAGAGCCCCTTATTAAAAATTATCAAGAATTTCACGGTGATGACAGCAGAGCAGCAAACTAAGTGCAGGGCCCTTCCGATGACGAGACCCTGCACAGGTTGAGTTCCCAAGGAGTGGGCCCTGCACATGATCACTGTCAGACATGAAACCAGGCTTCTACTCGTACACATGGCGTTCAGACAACGACATTATCAAGTGAGTTACCACAGAGAAGCATGATGGCCAGGTCTTTAGTGTGAGTCATGGAGTAGAAACAGAACAGGAGTTTCTAAGAGGTTTAAGGAAGATGCCTTCTAGCATTGTGTCTAGGCTTTCTTCATTCCACTCTTCCCTTAGTTCCTAAAGATTATATCCTAATTATATCCTGTAGCTGTAGGCCCTGTAATAACAGGAGGATGTAACGTACATGAAGGTGTTCTGCTTATCCGAATAATGGCCCATGCTCATTGGGGGCTGCAGGGTTGGCGTTCTCCCCTTCCCAGCTGAAGAGCTGGGGCTTGGAGAGCTGGTTACGGAAGGGACAGCTGGAGTCCGCGTTCTTCATCGCTCTGCTCCGCTGCTGCTCTCGCAGGTTCCAGCTGATCCTGACAAGACAAGGGTGGCTTACCAAGGGTTTGCAGACGCCTTTCTCCCATACACCCAGTAACATTCCCGTGAGGTTAGCAGTGTTATCCTCAGTTTACACACAAGGAGGCAGAACTTCAATGAGGTTACGTGATATTGCAAACACCACAAGAGAGCAGATGATGGAGCTAAGACTAAAATCTGGTCTTCCAGTCACCAGTGTGATTATATTGGGTTGGCCTAAAAGTTCCTTTAGTTTTTTCCATACAATAGCTCTGGTACAGCTTAGGTGTCTAACTTCATTTGAAACAATTTTGTCAGATTGTATTGTGACAGCCGTCATATCAGTGTGCATCTTCAAAAAACTTGACAAAATTGGTGAATTTTTGTGCAGCCATTTTAATATTCAAGATGGAAGAAAATATGCAACATTTTCAGCATATTATGCTTTATTATTTCAAGAAAGGTAAAAACTGAAATGCAGTTTGTTCGGTGTAGGGAGAAGGTGCTGTGAGTGATCAAACATGTCAAAAGTGGTTTGTGAAGTTTCTTGGCACTATTGACATTGTGGCCAAATAAGTCCCTGCTGTGGGCTGTCTTACGCATTGGAAGATGTTTAGTGGCACCCCTGGCCTCTATCCACTAGAAGCCAATAGCAGGAGACAGCTGACATACTCAAAATATCCAAATCAATAACGTTATTGGTGAAAATTAAAAAACGCGTCTTTTATTTTACAAAAACTAAACAGACTTTTTGGCCAACCCAATATTTTCTCTGCTCCCCATGTTGGGGTCCCAGCTAATTCCCCTGCATAAACCATTCTTTCTAAGCTTAACAATGTTGGTGTCTTTTCCAAGAGGCTTGGATTAACAGACATTGCCTTTCCCAAAGGAAAAGTGAATCTCCATTACACTTTAATAGGTAAAAGCATTCTTGATGGAAGAATTTCAATTCCCCATGGAATTTCTGCCCCAGAAGCATATCTAAATAATGTAAGGGTTTAGTTGAGTGCAGTTGGAGGTAATTGAGGAAGTAGAGGAAGAAGCTAGCAAGAGTCAAGTTCTCTCAAAAATGACTCCAATTTCTGCAGGTGGCCTTGCTTAATGCAAACATAGGCATTATCATTAAGAAAACCAAGAAGTTTCCAAAGCTGTAAACAAGAAAATGAGACCTGGGTGTCAGTCTAGGGCAGTTCAGGAATACCTTCTATTCGGGAAAGGTCTCCTGCCCTGTGTTAGCATGAAATGTTGCTGCCCAGTCTCCTGCATATGGCTTGCACAACCCAGTTATGAATTTTAGCAGGTGAGTTTATCTTCTCTGTCACATGGTGACAGTGAAACCCAGAATGGCAGTCTGACTTGGGGATGAGGCTTGTTCTCGGCCCAGGAGCAGAAGTAGCTGCCACGTGCAGCGGCTCTCCAAACTGCAGCCCCACACCTCCATCAGTGACGGCGCGATCGCCTTCCCTGTTTGTGCATATTTACTTATAAAGTGTACGTGTTCCCATCACGATGCTCAGAACGTACTTTGTAAAACATAATCGAAATGTAAATGTTTGAAAAGTGAGAAAAAATTAAAATAAATACTTCTAATGCTCTTCTTACTCCCCATTGAATCGTCTTGTTCACTTCACTTTAGAAAAAACACTGTTGCTCTAAAGGAAATACCCCACCTTGCTGGGACATTTGTTTTGAATTTTTCAATTCAGAGTTAAAATTATAATTATATATCTGAATTAACTGAATCACCATGGTTTTCTTTCAATGGTCTTTATCAATTCTAAGAAATCTATTTGATTCTCAAAGCATGGCACCTGCACTGACAATATTATCATCATATAGGCACTTGTTGAAATGCAAATTTTGCCCCCCCCCCCCAAAGCCACAACACCAGAAGTTGCTGGGGGTGGGGCCCAGCAGCCCAGCCTGTGAGTCTAACCGGATGATTCTGAGACACATGAAAGTGTGAAAACCCCCACCTACGTCATTAGGTCACTTGAATCTAGTTTTTGTCAACAAATTTTTTTGGAATGTTTTTTAAATGTGCTCAATGTCAAGTCTGAGATTTAATGATGTTTCTTACAATTTCAGGATTTACTTGAGATGCAATATGAAGGAATAGCTGTAATGAAAATGTTTGATAAGGTTAAAGTGAATGTAAATCTTCTCATATACCTGCTGAACAAGAAATTCTATGGCAAGTGAAGTGCCTGCGGAAATTTCATGGATTCTGTAACACCTGGATCGGGGAATGAATCTGTTTCCTATTTTTGTTTTTAAACATGATTGAAATCACTGCTTATAAACGTGTGATTTAAAAAAAAAAGACCAAAACTGTTCCGAAGAATGTACCCATTGTGCCTTTTTGATAATTTGATATTATAGTAGAATGACACACAAAATGAATAATGTAAACACTTCCACATTGTACTGTGGAATAGGTACTCTGATTGAAAACTTTGAACATTCTGTGATTTGTTTTAAAGTAGGGAGAAAATGAATTTAGCTGACTAGGGACAAATGTGTAAACCTATTTTCCTATGAAAAAAGTTTTAATTGTCCCATTTGAATAATGTAATTCTTCACAGATTTTTTTTTAATCTGTGGAGAAATGAAAACCTAATTATTTGAATTATTTAGACAGACACTTAGTCCTAAGCCCTGTCTTCTGGGAGTTATCAATTTTAAAGAGAACTTTTGTGCAATTTAAAATGAAGTTTTTATAAGTAATTGAAAGTGACAATACAATAACACTTTCTGTATAAAAGTATATATTTTATGTGACTTATTCCCACTAAGCGAAGTGCACTAGTGCCTCACGGTAAAGACTCCATCCCCAAAGCCTCGAAGTGACTGAAGAGCGACCTGCATTTCGATCCTAGGCCCCCCTCCACCCTCACCATTCATTCGAATACTTCAATTGTGCCTCTCAATTTTTGTAATGCAATAAAATCAGTATTCTTGATGGTTTTTAAATGTATTCTTTGAAAATTGTTTCATGTAAAATAAATGTTACTGAATTACATTAATTTGGCTTTTTAGTTTTCTCATAAGTCCAAACCATTTAGTAGAGAAGGTTACGGGTGGGGGTTTAGCAGGGAAAGAAATAATACACCAGTAGGGCACAGAGGCGGCTGCTGTGACCCAAAGATTCAAAACCCTGTGGCTAAAACAGATGGAAGTTTTTCCCAAATTCAGTAGCTAAGCAGGTAAGTAAGCAGGCCCACAAAGTTACCCGGGGATCCAGCTCTGTCCTTGTCACCGATTCCTGGCCAGCAGGAAGAGGGAAAGAAGTCCAGGGCAAGTGTTTTGAGCCATACATGTCACTTCTGCTTATATCTCATTGGTCAAATAAAACTTAGTCACTGGCCACAGCTAGCTTCCGGGAAGCACAGCTAGCGGCTAGGAAATACAGTCCCAAACTAGGCAGCCATGTCCCCAGTTAAACCCGGGGCAGAGAGGGCAGTGGTTCTATTATTAAAAGAAAGGGAGACTGGTTCCTGGGGACCGCTCAGCAGTCTGCACACACGTCATTCGGATGGTCAGGCTGGAACCCCGACCCTTCGTGTTCTGTTCGCTCATTCAACAGGCTTTGTCTCCCACCCGCATCACCGCCGCAGGTTGAGAACGTGGGTTCGCTTTTGCACATTCGGCACAAATGTCCTTGTGAGGCCTGTAGAATTTAGAAAATTCAAACTTTAAAAAGTAGAATCTGCTACTTTAGTGTCTGTTTCAGGCTATACATATTTTTGACAAAGAGGTAAATGCCTGGAAACAAGACTCATTGTCTCAACAATTTGAGGATATAGATTGTTGTTGTTTTTCTTGCATTAACCTTAATACAGACTTCTGTAAAAGGAATCAAACAGTTACATTTCGCCTTGACAATAAACCTTCCTTACCCCTACAGCCAGCATTAGCTGAGGGTCAGGAGCCAGGGGCAGTATAGGAGGTGGGTTAAACTTCCTTCTTCGGGCTCCAGGTAAGACTTAGTGTGGACATGTATGGGAAGAGCCAAAATTAGGGGAAGCGATTTGGAGGCAAAAGCTAACCTTTCACAGCATCTCTAAAGGGGGCTTGTCAACTTATTCCAACAGTGAGTGAAATGCTTGAGCGTCACTTGCATGAATAAAGATCTTTGAGTGTTGCCAACAAGCTCAAAGAAAGCTGTGACTGTTTTCTCTCTGTTGACCCACACAATGAGATTATTGTTGAGGATATTAACAATGGCTCTTGATTGAGATTTAAGTTTAAGGGACAGGAATGAATGGATGACCCAGAGAAGAAAGCACGGAAGAAGCATGAACAAGAGGCCAGTGGAGGTATGGGTGTAGGGACCGTTGGAGCCAGGACCTCCGCCTCTCCCAGGAGGACAGAACAGCTTCCCAACCCAGGGGAAAGTTGCACCTTATAACCCTGAGCTGGGTCTCCTGATAGTTGTAGGGGAGGAAAAATAATTGCCCTCTACCCTTCTAAGTTCTAGGCTGAAACCCCTCGTTAAAAAAAAAAAAGATTAACAGCAGAAAAACAAATAGAAATGTATTAACATGCATGCCTTATGTATACATCGGTGATACCCAGGACAACAGTAAAACTGCCCCATGCACCACCTAAAGCACCATCATCGACTACCTGGGGGGGAAGGGGTAGGGTCAGTTGGCTGGAAGGTAGAAACAGGAAACAAAGTCTGCCCTGCCATAGTGAGGGCTCGAAGGTGAAAAGGTGACCTCTGACCTCTTCCTGGGAGAGGCACCCTTTCCAAGGAAAATTTCCCTTACAAAAGGGTACTTTGTTCTCAGAGCTTCTCCTGTATTTGCAATTTCTCAGAATAATCTCACTGTCTCAGTGTTTTGGGTTATATTTTGCTTGTTTCTTTGTTTCGTTGTTTAGGTTCCTGTTAAAGGTGAGATCATATGGTATTTGTCCTTCACTGCCTGGCTTATTTCGCTTAGCATAATGCTTTCCAGTCCATCCATGCTGTTGCAAAGGGTAGGAGCTCCTTCTTTCTTTCTGCTGCATAGAATTCCATTGTGTAAATGTACCATAGTTTTTTGATCCATTCATTTACTGATGGGCATTTAGGTTGTTTCCAGCACTTAGCTATTGTAAATTGTGCTGCTATGAACATTGGGGTGCATAGGTTCTTTTGGATTGGTGTTTCAGGATTCTTAGGATATAGTCCCAGCAGTGGAATTGCTGGATCAAAGGGCAGGTCCATTTTTAGTTTTCTGAGGAAGTTCCATACTGTTTTCCATAGTGGTCGTACCAGTCTGCAATC
>CM052540.1:149791005-149819976 GCA_028533065.1 Trachops cirrhosus | reverse complement strand
GGGCTGGAATGGGAATAAAGGATAGAAACTGTACTGAATAAACTAAAATAAAAATTTAAAAAAAAATACTTAGCAATTAAAACAGAAATTTGATTTTTACATAGTGTACTCCAGTATTTTGATATTTTTTATCGTGTTTCCGCTGTTGCAAAAATGGTCTTTGGTCTGGCAGGTTGAGAGAGCCCATGCTCCCCTGAACTCCGCTTTCTAGCACCTGGAGTGTAAAAAGGCAACACAGACTTAAGGGGCTCTCTAGCTACTGTGAGGGAGGAAGAATAACTTTCCTTTGGGGTTTCCCCTAAAATATGGGACCCCAGGGCAAGTTGGGCAGCTGAGGCTCACATGGGCATGTCATTCCGGACTAAGGAGAAGGGAGGCAGGAGCCTGGGACTTCAGAGAGAAAGTCCCGGACGACTCAGAGATGAAAAAGAGCAAATATTTGGTAAACAAATTCTTGCCAGAAGCCACCCAGTGGGACACAGAGGGGAAGTCTATCAAGCAATTGCTAATTTCTTCCGGTCTACACCACTTAGTTCATATTATGCTAAGGTCATAGCTTCCTGCCTCCAAGAGGTTTTTTTAATCTGAATTTCTTTAGACGGGTAAGGGGGAGAGTCAAAGTTTCTTTGAGTCTTTTGTTTCTTAAAAATAACCAGCTTAAGATAATCAATATTCCAAAAGGCATATTGTGGGGCAGCAAACTCAGCTCCCCTGGTTAGCAGCAAAACTGGCACCAGGAGTCAGAGCAGACGAGGTTCGGCAACCTCTGTACAGCTTGAGTTCTGGCTGAAGAATTCAGAGCCAAGACTCACACTGTAAGAGAAAGTTTATGTAGAAAGTCACAGAGGTAGAAGAAGTGGGTGGTAGAAGAAATGTGCTCAGGAAACAAGTCACAGAGGCAAAAAAAAAGAAGAAGAAAAAGAAAAAGTAAAGCCTTTGGGGGTTAGGAGAAAGAGAGAGGCAGGCAAGGAAAACCTGACTGGGGAAAGGGGGCGGGGAAAGGCACTGGTGTGCTCCATAGAGAGCTAGCTGCACTGGCTTCTCTGTCTTGAGATTATTTATCTGCGGGTCCCAGGGGAGGATCCCAATAAAATATTCATCAGCTTTCAGGTGTGCCTTTTCAGGGTCACGGTCTCTACTGACTGGTCAGCACCAGGGCAGGGAGACATTAGTCAACACAGCTGGTCCTGATGTCAGCCATGCCTGGCTTGTCTGGTTTCGCTGCTTTTCTGGGCCTGGAGCTAAAACACAACTGAGGCCTGGACATATTTGATGCTTTGATGCGGGTCAGAACCGCATTGTCCTGGGGGATTAATGCTTAAGTTGTCTTCTCCACCCTCCTTGTTCATTCCCCCTCTAAGGGTCTCTAACCCACATGACTAGCAACAGGCTAGGGGAGGAGAGGTCAGGGGAGGGTCTGAACAGAAACCATAGAAATGCTAGGTGAGGCAAGGTTACCTGGGGGTGAGCTCCTTGTTTTCCCAGCTTTGCCTGTTGCTAGGCATCCCGGGCTTTCTGCCCTGGTGACTTTCTGTACTTGGCCCATCATCCTCGCTCTGCGCACATCTGTCTAACTGCTTACCACACTCTCACTACTCACAAAGGACATGCTCTAGTGATTTTCAAGAGAGGGGAAAACCTGTCCATTCTTGAATATTCTGGAAGTTTGTGGTGAAGAAAGAGACCAACTCAGTGTGATCATTGTCTGACATGACACTTCTCTCTTGTGTCACTGAAAGACCAGAATCATAATTGTGTGTGTGTGTGTGTGCATGCGCGGTTGGGGGCTGATTAGCGGTGCTATTCAGAATGGAAGTTGTATGACTTGGACTGTGGTTAAGTAGGGATTTGTGGTACTCCTCAAACATTCCAAGAAGCAAACCAAAGAGTTCTGACTGGTGAAAGTGGTCTATATTTTGAGGGATTCTAGCGAGCATTGGATGGTCTTCCTGCTGATCAGTGCTTTAAAAAACCTATTGCCTCTGTTACTGAAACCAGGGCTTCATAACAGGTTAACATAAGCACTCTTAAGTTGCCGCTAAGCTCCAGAGGACAGAAAGTGTTTCAGTCACTGCAGTGAGGGCGGAGCCTCAACAGCGCCTTGTAAAATGAAGACCTGGAGTCCCTGAGGCAGGTTGAGAAGAGACAGACCTCACCACCCCGCTGCCTCTCAGGAGTCCTAGTATTGCCTTAGGTTGGCCCTGGTACGAATGAGGCAGTTACTGATTATCTCAGTTTAACAATACATATGGCCCCAACTCAATCTCCAAATAATATAGCTTATATGGGTTTTTTAGGTGGTCTCACTGTTGTTTTCCTTAGAGTACAAAATCTGTTGCTAAAATCCATTGGAAGGTGTGGTGGTTAATTTTCTGTGGCGACTTGAGCAGGCTAAGGGATGCCCAGATAGCTGGTAAAACATCATTTCTGGGTGTGCCTGTGAAATGTTTCCAGAAAAGATTAGCATTTGAATCCATGGAGGGAGTAGAGAGATCGCCTTTACCGATGAGGGCGGGCATCATCTAATCTACTGACAACCCAAACAGAATGAGAAATGTGCAGGAGGGGCCAATTCTCTCTCTTTTTGAGCTGGGACATCACATTCTCCTGCCCCTGGATATTGGAGCTCCTGGTCCTCCGAGCCTTCGGACTCAGAGTTACACCATCAGCTCCCCTGGTTTTCGGGGCTGTGGACTCACACTGAATCACACCACCAGCTTTCTCATTCTCCACCAGCAAACAGCACATTGTGGGACTTCTCAGCCTCCATAACCATGCCAGCCAATTCCTGTAGTAAATCTCCTGATATATATCTGTCTGTCCTATTGGTTCCGTTTCTCTGGAGAACCCTTACTAATACAAAAGGAAAATGAGCAGATATGAGAAGTAAAAGATATCAAGTTCACTTTCTATAACTGAGAAGTTTTTAAATTTGACCTTTACTTAGCACTCCAACCATAGGGATAGTCTGTTATTCTATCCATAGTATATAATCAGAAGGAATACTGTTGTTGGCCCATTATGAGATTAACTTTACTTCTAAACCCAAAATATCAATGCAGTTTTATAACAGCAAAAGGCAGAAACAGCCCTGGTGGAGTAGCTCGTTTGGTTAGAGCATCGTCCCAATACACCGAGGTTGCAGGTTCAATCTCCAGTCAGGACACATACGAGAAGCAACCAATGAATGTATACATAAGTGGAACAACAAATCAGTGTGTCTCTCTCTCTCTCTCTCCTCTCTCTCTCTCTCTGTCTCTCTCAAATCAATAAATAAAAAATATTTTTTAAATATTAAAAAGGCATAAATTATTCTCCTCCTGGGTCGCTTGTAACTTCATTACAGAACTACTGTTGGCTGGAAAAACAGATGTGAAGATAGCTGCACAGAATCTGGAGTGTCTCACAGCCACGTTGAATACAACCTGATTCCATTTCATTTCAGGCCTGGTATCACTACCATCAGCTCCCAGAAGGAAACTACTAGGCAGGTGTTGGGATATACTGTCATCTTTGCAGGACCTGGAACAGAGGAATGGTGACCAGACTAGCTGAAGCAGGTAGGTCCTCTAAGTGTTTAAAAGAAACTGCTTTCATATCACCTTGGGGTTAAAACTTTCACCATTTGGATGTCACGTTTGTTCAGAAACACTACTAAATACCACAAACACTATGAGAGGGTAGCTAATGATTCATATTATTTAGTGCCAGTCAAGTTCAAACAGAGAAAAGGAAAACTGGGTACTAGGTCCCAATAGAAATGGTGCTGCATTGTTGAAATTTTGTTTCTGAGGAATATCGACATCTGAGGCAAACCATCTCGGGTTAGGCAGACTGTCTACGCTGGGGAAACTACACAGATTTGCTCTAAAACTGACAGCAAAGAGGTTTTTGTGAGGCTGACATGGAACAAAATGAAATTGAGAGATTGATAGGTTTTGGGAAGGTGGAGATACTTTTGACTTTTCATTTCATATTCTCAAGCTGTAAAAATCTTTTGCCACCTATATTGATAACTTTCATATTTTATACTGTATTTTATTGATTCTAAGCTGCCGTTTTTCATCTTTAAACAATGCTGAAATTGGGTTGTTACTTACAATCAATATGTCATGGTTTAATTAGCAGCATTTTTTCTTGCTTATGGTACATAAACGAAAAGGATGTCTTAAAATCAATAGCATCTCTCTCTCTCTCTCTTAAAAATCAGGGCGTCAAAAAAAAAATCAGGGTGTCTTAAGATTGATGAAGACAGTATCCATTAACAGGGAGTGGAGAAATGTATCTTAATGGTCCAGATCTACTCTTGGATATGTTTTCCTCAAAGAATTCCATAAGGGAAATCTTGAAATAGCATTATATAATTAGGTTATTAAGTCATTTACTGAGCTACTTCTATATACAAGGCACTGCGCTTTGAGGATGATGGGGGGACAGGGTACATAGGAAAGAATGAGATAGTTTCTACGGTATTTTCTCCACTGTTGTGTCAGGGCTTGTGGGGAATGACACTCACAATGTAAAATTCCCTTTATAAACGCTTAGAAACCTGACTGGTGACTCCCAGCACTTTGGAAAGGAGAAGGGTTGCAATGACTTCCCTAGAATCCTCAGGTGGAAGAGGCCCGCTTCCTCCCGCGGTTTAAGAGACGTGCTCACCCGTAGGGCACTTCGCTCTCTGGGCCTCCGTCTCACAGGCGCCACCGAGCTCCGCCCGGGGCGCAGAGGACGTTCCGGAACTGGCTGCGCAGGTGATTCGGAGGAGCCGCTCGGCGAGATCGAAGATTGGCAGACTTAAAGTTCCAGCGGTGGGAGCGGGAGGAGAGGCCCTTTGACAGTCACGTAGTCGGTGAAATAAGTGCCCCAGCAGGAAACCTCTAAGTTCGCGAAATAAGAAATGTCAAGAATTCTCCTCAAACGTAGGCCCTTTCTCATAAGGGGGCAACCTTCTCACTACAATATAAACTTTTAAATCCACTAACCCCTAAATTACAGAAGTACGAGTCACTTTAATATTTTCAGCTAAATCCTGAATTTCCAAATGGAACGCAGCTCTCGGCGAGGTCCCGCGCTCTGCAAGGGCACAGGGAGGTCCGGGCCAGCCGTGAGGGTTCCAGATACCTCGGAGGTCCCCTGCACGCGTCTTTGCTCCCCAGGAGGAGGATGAGAGACCACTGGGACAGCCGCCCAGGCCGCGGGGCCGGATTCCAAGGCCCCCGCCAGACTGAGTCACTGATATGTCGCCAGTCGAAGGCGCCCAAAGGAAAAAATGTCTCGTTTGGATTCCCTCGCGGGGCAGTAGCCCGCAGCCTGGGGAGGGTGGGGATGACGGCGAGGGGAAGAGAGACCCGGCTCACTGTACAACCGGGCAGGACGCGGGGGCAGGGCCCAGGAGCACCCCGGGAGAGGGGTTCAGGGTCGCCCAGCCCCAAAAGCAGCTAAACCGCTGCGGAGGGGCCGCGAGAAGTGGGGTCCATCGACCACGTCGAGGCGCACACTCAACGCCGGGGGGCGCTCTTCCCCGCTCGTGTTGCTCAGCGCCCGCGCGCTCCGCCCCTCGGCGCCCTAATAGAGCCACAAGACACGCGGACTCGCGGGGCAACGCCGAGCCTCCTCCTTCTGTCCACACAGGGCTAGGGTTCTCCCGGCCCGCTCGCACCTCCCGGCGCCGGACCCGGCAGGCAGAGGGAGAGAGTTTGGAGCCCGAGCCTCACTGGAGGCGGGTACAGCCTCCAGGATCAGGGCCGCGCTGTGCGCGCCGAACTTGGGGACAATGGGACCGCGGCAGTTGCTGCTTGTCGCCGCGGGACTGAGTCTGTGCGGCCCGCTGCTGTCGGCCCGAACCCGAGACCGCCATCCAGGTAATAGCTGCCCTGGGTATTTCCTCCCAGCCCACCTCCGGCCCCGCAGCTGGGGGCCTCCTTGCTTGGGGCAGGCTGAGGAGGAGGGACGCTGCCGGGGGACTAAGTGGGTACAGGTTGCTTCTTCTCCTCAAAGGAGTTGTGCCCAACCCCACACTCTGTCTCAGTTTCCTTCAGAAGCCAAACAGGCGTCTGGGCTGCGGTCCAGATTCTCCCCCAGTCCTATGCGGACGGAGTGTACCCATCCACCCACTCCTCATCGCGGGCTCAGCTGAAGCCCCTTTTGCGCTCGGTTTCAGAGGATGCACCGGCCTGCGAATAGGGTGTTGGATATGGAGGAGGAGGGGGTCGGATTTTCCTGGGGAAGCCTGCGGTGCCTCATTGCATTTGTTATCACTGTTTCTCCCAGGACCACCCCAAAGAGAGTCTCACATAGCTACACCAGTAAACGTTCTGGCCTCTTCAATATAAAGTGGAGACCCTCTCCCCTTGACGTTTTGGGGGTTTTTTTTAAAAAAAATTTTCTTGCTTATTTTACAGGCAGGGAAAGTGGTGTAGAGAAAAGTTCGGTGCTTTGGCACGTTTAGAAGAAAATAATCACCAGCAGCCCCTAGCACGGGCCTTGGGCGCCGGAGGAGCTCGTGGGGCGGGATATTGGGTGATAACTGGAAAGCCACAGGGAGGTGGGAGTAATTGGGAGGTTGGCTGGTTTGGTACCTAGAACCCAGCCTCCGGAGTGAGTTGAGGAAAGAGAACCCTCCCCCTAACCTGGCTCTATCAGACACCATGGAATTTACGTCTTTCAGTTTCTGATCTGCTCCTAGCTGGAGGTTGCTCACTAGAATACATTTACTATGAATAGTGTATGTTTAAGTATCCAGCTATTTGACCAAATAAATTTCTTTTACAAACTCTCCCTGCTTTACAAAAAAAAAAAAAAACTGGGCAGAGAAGTTGTTTTTAGCCTCTAAAGACACTAGTTATAAAGTGAGAAAAAGATTTTCTAATGTCTTTGTAGCGATAGTACTTTATAAGCTTTCAGCCACGTTTCTTCATGCAGAAACAAATTCTAGCTTGTTTAGTTATCTGTGAAAGATTGTGTACTATTGTTTTCACACTGAAAATAGTGTAGACACATCAAAATTAAGAGGTGGCAGCATTTTCTCTGCCCTCTGTCTTTGCTCGGGGTACTTTTGAGGCAATGCTTTTAGGAAAAGTAAGAGTCCCAGAGAGGAGCGTGATCTCTTGGAGTGTCTGGGGAAATGATGAGATCTGAAAAACTGTGTTTGGTGATACATGATGCCAGACAGCTGGAACAGGCTCTTAAAAATACAAAGCTTTGATAGAAATTTGGATGGTGGATGGTGATGGAGAAATTTGGATGGTGGATGGAGAACAGGTTTATACTAAAGCTGCACCCACCTTAGTCACCTTTCCTCTCACTGGAAGATGTTTGGCCGTTGGGGAGTGAAGCTCCTACGGCTGCCGTTTCTGCCACTGCTCTTCACTTCCTCAGCCACCCAGAGGGTGCGTGCTGAGATGCATGAAGCTGGTGTATGCAGAAAGATAACTGAGCAAACATTGGCCAAGTTATCTACACCGGATTCTGGAAGCACTTTGGGAGGAAGGGAAGAAAGGAGGATGAGAGAAGAGAAGGAACTCGAGTTAAGTGCCATATTCTATGTCAAACCCTGGGCCAGGAGGCATTTTTACTTCAAATGATCTCATTTCACCTTCCCAAAGCACGCTGTTAGGTGGGTGTTCATCCCCACTTGCCAATTCTGAAACTAAGGCTCAGAGACAGTGCCCCAAAATTCCAAATGGGGGCGGGGCCCTGGGTGCAGGCAATAAGTGGAACGTCGTCCTCAAAGAGTTTGAAATCTCTAATAGAATTAATTAAAAAATAGGTTTGCTTTCTAGTGTCACTGTGGCAATTAGAACTGGCAATTCTAAACAATATCTTATAACCAGCTCCATGAGGTTAGAGGGTCTGTGAGACCCCCAGCCACAGGAGACCCCTCCAGGGCTGGCTCTGCTCACCAGTTTGAGCCTTGCGCAAGCCCAGTCCTTTTTGTCCCCACTCCTTGTGGCATTTCCTGCGCTGTCACTTTGTGCGTAAGTCATCTCCCTGGCTAAGATTATAAACCGCCATTTATCCCCGCGAAGCTTAGGACAAATGTTTGCTCAGCAGATATTTACTCAGAAATTCTTATGTTCATTAACCAGTATACATTCCTTTGTCCAGGCAGTTTAAGGGAGATGACTTGCCTTCATCAAAGAGAACCAGTGTCTAAGGGGCGATGTTTGTCAGTTTTATAAGGACCTAGAGGGCAAAAGGGAACGAGGATAACTGATGGTGACTGTAGCAGAGGGGACTGGGTGGGAGATTCCATATGCTGGCCTCCTGGCCCACAGGGTCAAACCCAGCTTCTTAGTCCAGAGTGAGGCCCCCCTCCCCTTGCAGGATGGGCCCCCAGCCTCTGTCTAGCCTCCCTCATTACAGATCCTCTCCTATTACATACCCTGTTATACTGCCTGCACTTCACCCAGCCCCCATTTCTTGTTCCTCCCCCAAGAGCTATGCTTTCTCTGGCTTCCATCCCCCTGCCACTCCCTCTGGCCAGAATGCCCTCCCCACACCCCGCATGTTCACTTTTCATTGAAAACAGCTACCTGATAAGAACCTATTACAGCCAACGCCCTGCTTAGGGCATTGTATGTATTACATATCCCGTCTTATTTTCTTCTCATAACAACTCTTTGAGTGAGTGTCATCCCCATTCTACAGGTAAAGAAACCGAGACCCAGAATGGTTAAATCACAAGTGTAGTGTGGAACTGAGATTAGAGCACAGGCCTGTCTTTCCTGAGTGCAAGCTTTCTCTACCACCCCTCCAGAGAGGGAGCCTTCCAGGCCAGCAGCCCCTCCTGTAGTAGAGAAATAACTCCACTGTGCTCCCAGGCCCCCAAGAAGGCAAAATCTGTGCCCCATCAACTTGGTAGCCCAGGCCTAGCACATTTATGCATGGATTTATGCATGGATTGTGGTATCCTACCATTTGCTTTAGAAAACAGATGATAAAACAGGCTATAAATAGATCCCCATTATGAATATGCTAATTAATTGGCTGTTAGTGAGAGATTGTCGTCTTAAGCCCAAACAAAAGACACAAAGCTGGACAGTGATTCTGCTTTAAGTAGACTAGAAACCTCTGAAAGTCAAATTTCTTATGAACCAGCTAGTCATTTTCTACTCCAGCATTTATCTCAATTCTTCCCTTCCCCCCATTTTTCCTTCCTTCTCCCTCTCATGCATGCAGACACACATTCATTCATTCCTTAGTGGTTTTTTGGCTTTATTTTTTTTATTATTTTTTTAAAGTATTTTTTTAATCTTCACCCTGAGGACGAGTTCCATTGATCCTTGGGTGGGGTGGGGGGAGGGGGGCAGAGAGAAAGAAATATCGATGTGAGAAAGAAACATGGTCTGTTGCCTCCCCTAGGCACCCAAATGAGGGGGAGGATGGGGGAGAATTGAACTGCAACCCAAGTATATGCCCTGACCAGGAATCGAACCCGAAACCCCTTGGTGCAGGGGAGGACACTCCAACCAACAGAGGGCTTGGCTTTATTTTTGTAGGACTTATCAAGAGAGTAGGTTCTCTCCTAATTTGTCCACTCTTCCTTTGTGTGACGGCATTTTTGAGGCATTCCCATCCCTTTGTCAGGAATATGCTCCTGTCGTCTCTGCTGGTCCCATTTCTACCCGCTCCATCTTTTTTGTTCAGCATTTCTCAATTCTTTATGTCTGAAAGGAGGAGTGTGCTGTGAACTTGCAGCTTCTCAGCAGCTCTGAATTTGCTCCTGTCCGAAGTGCTTTTGGCCAGTCTCCTTGCCTGCGCGCCTCCTGCCCCTTCTCTCCTCACTCAGTCAGCTCAGCTCCATCCTGGTCACACTCACAAACTGGAACTCACTCGAGACTTGAGCTGCAATTCCACTGAGACAGCGGGGTCCCCGGACCCTGTGTTTCTAACCTTCCCACTCTTCTCTTTTTGGAAACACATCCCTCTTTCCCCTTGAATCTCTACTTTCTTTCTCTCTCTTTTTCTTTCTTTTTTAAGTTGAGATAAATTTTATGTAGTATAAAACAAGCCATTTTATGCGACTTAGTGGTACTGCCACCACTGTCTAGTTCCGGAGCATTTTCATCGCTGGAAAGGAAACCCGGTACCCATCAAGCACGTGGCCCTCATTTTCCGTCTCCCTAGCAACCACCCATTTGTTTTTCATCTCTCTGGGTCTCCCTCTGCTCTGTGTTTCGTATAAATGGAATCATCAGCTCATGGCCTTTTATTCTGGGGAACTACCCTTTAACTAGTTTCCGCGGGTGCCTGGGCTTCCCATCTGCTATGGATACTCACAGAAACTCCCTAGAGGGCTCATTAGGAACCTCGGCCTTGTGGGTTCCTAGTCTACTCTAGTAACCTTATAGGTTCCTAGGAGGTTTCTAGTCTACTCTTTTTGACTATGATGCTAGTATTGAGGACTCTGCAGTTTCAACATGCAGACTTGTCTGTTTTGCTATTTTGTGGTTCCTTTCATTCTGCCTTTTGCCCTTTCCTGCTTAGGCCTAGGCTGTCAGAGTAAATAGCTCTCTCTGTCCGCTGAGATTGTGATTTATGGATTTGAGCGTCCGCTGTCCCTAGATACTCACCCTGCTCATGTTGACCATGTGATGGTACTTGGAGAAACCCACTGAAGTTATGCTCCATTCCCTCCGCCCCAAGGCATCTGATGAAGTTTACCACTTAAAAGGTCATCACATGCCTTTATACGTTTCTATATCTGCTTTCACAAGAAACTGCCTTTTGAAGTAGCAGGAATAATCTATAATTTGCACTTGAAAATGAATTTATTTACCTTTAAGAATAGATACTATTTATATAATCTTTTTATGTCCCAAGTTTGTGATGAACTAGAAGTCATATATTAAATTATTGTAGAAGCGCGTTTTCCATTCTTTTCTCTTTTTTGCTAACCAGCAGTAAGAGCTGCAACAAATACCCCTTCTGTTGTGACACAGTAGCGCTGCGTGTTCAGTAAGCGCGCATGGACAGTCGCGGTGTGCATATCGAAGTGAAACAGAAGTTTTACCAAAAAATACTCCACCTTACCACATGCCCTCCTTTCTGGTACTTTCTGCACTATTCTGCTTTTTAAAATGTTATAACAACCCTGTAAACTGATTTCGTAACCACTGTGAAGTCTCTGCCATCATTTAAACCCTAGCGCAGTGTGTACAAAGAATTGCCCCCAGTTAGCAGAATCGAAGGCCTTGTTTGCTGTGAGAGAAGAGTTCAATTTTTCAGGCTGTGTTGTTAATGATTGTTTCTATCATATTTGTTTGAGAACCAAATTTGTTTGAGTTCAGGTTTACAAAGTGCAGTGGGGCTTGGGCGGGGCTGGAGATGGAGACAGCTTGGTATAAGGAGGAAGTGCTGCTTACACCAGCCTTTACTGTGAGTCAGTTTTCATTTCAGCCTGATGTCTTGGAGAGGAGACAGCAGCACTCCCAGGACCCTGAGCTTGGGGCCTCTATCTTTTGGTGACCACAGGCCCAGAGAGAGTGTCCCGGCCGCACGTGTCTCCTCTTGGCCTTCAGGAGGCTCTAGGAGGCTCCAGGCAAGGCCCCCCACACTTCCCTCATGTCATCTTTGTGCCTGCCCTGGCCGTGAGCACACTGGCGTTTCCCTTTTCCAGCTGTCTTCACTTGCACTCCCCTGTCACCTCCCCCTCCCAGCTTCCTCCCCCGTTTGCACATCCAGTGGGATGTGGGATGGGAAGGCTGGCTGCCTCTGATACTGAGGACTCTCTAACTCTGCAAGTCAGTGTTTACCATCTTGTGCCTTTAATTCTGGCTTTTCCTCAGCAGAGATTTTTGTTCACTTTCTGCTCTTGCTTCTGTTCATTCTTTTGTTTGTTTTTAATTATATTTTATTGATTATGCTGTTACAGTTGTCCTAATTTTTCCCCTTTGTCCCCCTCTACCCAGCACCCCCCACTCCCTCGCTTCTGTTCTTTCTTCAACAATATTTTAAAGATTTCTTTTTCTGTTTTGTGCTTGAACGTCTCTCTACTACATCTGTCCTCTCTGTGAGGTATGTGATCGGTGGGCAGCCAAGGTCAGCAGGACTCTTGAATTTCCATGCAACAGCTATGGGCATCATCAACCTCAGTTATACACTCACATGGCCGTGTGCTCCCTGCAGTAGTTAAAAGGATGGCCAGGCTCGTGTGTTTGGTGAAACACTTAAAAGAATTCAGGACCTTCCCCTGAAGGTCCTGAATTCACAAGGTTTTTTAAAGAGACAGGGTAAGGTGAAGGACATGAGCTTTGGAGCCAGGCAAATACGTTAAAACCCTGGCTCCTCTGCTGACTAGCTGTGTGACTTTGGATGGGTTACTTAGCCTCTCGGTGCCTCCGTGTTGTCCATAGAGTGAGGGTTCTAATGTGCATGTAAACGTATTAGAGTTCCATGAGATAAGTAAGGTAAGTGAAGTGTCTGGCACATAGTAGGTGCTGAACAAACGTTAAGTGTTTTTCATACGCTGATTCCTCCATATCCCAGAAAACCTAAGGAGTTGGTATCAAATTTTCTAAATGTAAAACTGTGTTCACACAAACATTCAAGAACTTTTCCGCCTTCAAAACTATGACAAAAGAAAAATGAAAGCAAAAACATTTGTCCTTAGATTCCAGGGGCAAATAATTATGTAAAAAATGTTTGGATTTTATTTTTACTTTTTATTATAGAAATTTTCAAACATACAAAAAAATGAAAAGCATAATTACTTCCCACATCTTAGTGTATCTACTATATACTCTTGCTTTTCTCCTCTACAAACTGGACAATTTTTAAAACAAATGCCGGACATAAATCATTTCATCTATAAATTTATCAGTATATATTCTTAGAGATAAGACCTCCAATTTCACATAACCATAATGTTATCATAACACCTAAAAACCTGGACAAAAATTTCTTAAAATCATGTACTATTCAGTCAATGTTCAAATTTCACTGATTGTCTCATAAACGCCTTTTTACAGCTGGTTTATTTGAATCAGGGTCCAACAAAGCCCACCAGTGCATTTAGTTGGTTGATGTCTCTTAAATCTCTTTTAATCTGTAACCATTTCCCCTCTCCTCCTTTCTTATTGTTGTTTATTTGTTAAAGAACTGGGCCGTTTGTCTTACAGACTTTCCTGCATTCTGGATCTGGCCAGCTGTATCTGTAGGGTCGCTCGACAGGCTCACATGTCTTCTGCACTTTCGGTAATGTGGTAGGAGCATTGAGAGACCAACCAAATTCAGGTTTGGTTTATGCAAGCCTGCCTCAGTGGTGGGGCTCTGTACTTCCTATCATTCAGTACATCGTCTCCAGGTTCTCGCTTTCTTTGAGATCATAACGTACTCAGTGGGTTCAGGTATTGTCACCTTGATCCGCCCAAAAGTCCCCCATCACCCTTTTACCTAACAGTGTTCGCAACCAGTGATGATAACTACATTCATTATTTCCCTAAGAGCTTCAGAGTGATGCTTCTCTGAATCTGTTATTGCATCTGTGTTTATGAACTGGAATTATTTCATAAAGAAGAACTTTCAGTGGCTATTTGGTTTCCCTGAAATGCTGTTTAGTCGAAAAGGCATGGTACATGCTTGAAGCTTGTCTTTATTTACCAGTTTTCAGACTGGGTCCTTTAATTTCCTCCAGAGGTGACCAAAAAGGTTTTTATTTTCCTTTGAGTATCATCACGAACTTCTGGATCTCAACACATTTGACATGCTTCCCATGTTTCCATGCATTTTCATCGTTATTCTTTTGATGATCGATTGTCACACCTCAGCCAGGGGGCGCCCTGTCAGATTGACTCCAGAGTCTTTCTGACCTGGTCCTAGTATTCTCTGAGGATGTCAAGGCTCGCCTCACATGTCTCCTACTCCAGATTTGGAACCAACAATTTCTAAGGAGCACCAGTTCTTTCCATTGGAAAATGGTGTCTGTTTGCATTTGAGGCAATGGGGCATTTCAATAGTGCCGCTCTTTTCCCCTGAAGGGGCTCGTATGTTTCTATTTTTTTCATTGTCCTCTTTTTTCATTTCTCATTAGCTTGTGGTGATTCACTTGTGAAGAAGCACAGGGTACAACCATCCTGCTGTGTGTGAGAATATGGGCAAGGTCCTGGAACTTCTGCTTGTTGACTCCCATAAAGCCTCCACGGAGAGCTCTGAGTCAGAGCCCAGGCCGCTGTGTCATGGGAGGCCAGCCCGGTGTAAACCCACGGGCCCCTGAAGAGCCTCTAGTCTCCACCCTGCTTCCAGGCCAGACCTCGTCCGAGTCAGAAAAGGCATTACCTGGTCTACTAGTTTTTTCAGATCTCCAGAGTTAGAGTCCATCTTTAAGCTATTTAGCAATATGCCATATTCAATAACAAAACTACTCTAGAGTCATTTAGAGAAACCTAAATTAAGTGAAACTTAGCAAGAAATATGAGAATCGACTTCAGGGCCTGAGCTGCTTTTTTTGTGATTGAAACCATAGCGTAACAACAGGAACACAGGTGGGTTACAGAGCATCTGGTACATGGGCAGGCACTTTCTCCTCCACCTGTGAGCTGCAATAGGACTGAAGGAAAAGCCAGATGCACTTGAATTTCAGCCTGCGGGCCTTGAGCTACTTGGATCTACCTAGTCACCTGGAATTGGTTTTGTTCTTTTGTATTTTTATTTTTAATGCTGGTACATACTTAAACAAAAAATGTTGCTGATATTCTTTAATTACACAAAAGCCTTCAGAATATCAAACCTATATAGTGTCAAGAAAAAGTGACACTTGAGGCAATAATATTTAATCAACAGATTACGCATTCTGACTGGGCTCCAGCCCAGAATGTTGTGTTTCAGCGGGCATTAATGATTCTGTCATAAACACCACAGTGCCCGGGATGGCCTGGTCAGGAAAGGAACTTTTGAAAACAAATACTTCTTGCCAAAGTACTAAATATAGAGTAAAGCCTAATGACAGTTTTATTTTCAGACCAAGTGATAGTATCTAAGAAGCTTTGTTATGAGCATTCAGTAGTTTTCAAATTTACCACTCCCCTAGGTAGTCGTTTTCTCTTTTTTTTCCCTTTTTTGTTCAATCCCGCCATCTCCGCCGGTCCCCCAGCCCCTGACAGCTGTCAGTTTGCTCTTTATCTATGAGTCTATCTCAGTTCTGCTTGTTAGTTCATTTTGCTCATTAGATTCCACATATAAGTAAACTCACATAGTACTTGTCTTTCTCTGACTGACTTATTTTACTTAGACTAATGCTCTCCAGGTTCATCCATACTGTTGCAAAGGGTAATATTTCTTCTTTTTTTTACGGCCAAGTAGTATTCCATTGTGTATACGTATCACAGCTTTTTATCCACTCATCTACTGATGGGCACTTGGGCTGCTTCCAAATCTTGGCTGCTGTAAATTGTGCTGCAGTGAACATGGGGGTGCATATATTCTTTCAAATTAGTATTTCGGGTTTCTTCAGATAAATTCCCAGAATTGGAATCACTGGGTGTTAAGGTCATTCCATTTTTAATTTTTTAAGGTAACTGCATACTGCTTTCCACAGTGGCTGCACCAGTCTGCATGTCCACCAACAGTGCATGAGGGTTCCCCTTTCCACATCTTTGCCCATACTTATTGATGATAGCCATTCTGACAAATATGAAGTGATATCTCATTGTGGTTTTAATTTGCATTTCTCTAAGATTAGTGTTATCGAGAATCTTCATATGTCTATTGGCCATCTGTATGTCCTGTTTGGAGAAGTATGTATTCAAATCCTTTGCCTATATTTTAATTGTTTTCTTTGTTTTATTGGTGTTGAGTTTTATAAGTTCTTTATAAACTTCAGATATTAAGCCCTTATCAAATGTATGGTGAATATGTTCTCCCATTCAGTGGGTTGCCTTTTCATTTTGCTGATGGTTTTCTTTGCTGTGCAAAAACTTTTTAGGTTGATGTTGTAGGTGTGTCTTGATTCATGTGTGCGTATGTGCATGTGCTTTTTCACCCTCCACATGTGGCAAAAGTCCTCAGTCTGCCCAGGTCCCCAAAACTGCAGGGGAAAACTGTTATTTTCAGGTCCCTCCGGGCCCGCATTTTTGAGGACACATATCTCTGTGGTACTACAGTGCCAGAACCACTTGTTCTTTTCTCCCAGCTCCCACACATTCATTCTGACCTTGAGAGTACCTCCCATTCCTGGGGGCTGTCAGTGCCAATGTCAGACCTCCATGGGACTGGGCCAAGATGCACACAGAGTAAGTTACAGCTGCAACACAAAGGGAAGAAAGTAATACTTCTGGAAAAGGCTCTGAATTTGAAATTGGACTTACAGCTCTGACTACTGGGACTATACACTTTACAACCTGTTCATGTCCCTCATCATACTGAAAAGCTAAATGTTGCTAAATAGGAGAGAAGAGCAGCCTAGATTTCATTTTAAGTTAAAATAATTGGGAGCAAGCAAATAATTGAGTGTAAAAGTAAGCTACATTGAAGTGAGTGGGGAAAGATGATATCAATAATTTCTTATGTTGATTAATTTTTATAATTTACAAAGTAAATATATGTTCTATTTCAGATTTGTAGGCAAGGCAGGTATTGGAATCATTTTAATGTTTCTGAGGCTGAGTTCAGAAGGGCCCAGTGACTCCTGAAAGAGCCGATATGAGAATGCAAAGCTGTGATTAAAAGCTAATTTAAGGAACACTTACCGTGTACAGGGTGCTGGACTGGTTTCTTACCCTTGAGGTATAGTCTAGACATATGTATACATAGAGGCTCATCACTAGAGACATGTGTCCTTCTCCTGTGACAGATCTTCCAGGCTACCCTTCACCCTCAGGGTCCCTCTCATGACCTTGCTGAGCTAGTTTGGCCTCAACACCTCACTGCCAGGCCCTGTTGTGCTGTTATTTCTCAGCTGGTAACACTCGAGCTTTGCTCTTCATTTTGGAAGTAGATGCCAAATTATTGTATTTCACTTTCTAGAATTTTCACTGATTGGTTTCTTTCCTGATTTTCTACTTTTTCACTCATTTCAATGAAATACATTTTTCTTTATTTCATTGAGCATCCTTTAAAATCCTTACCTGCCAATTTCAGTATCTGGGCCATCTTGGGATTAGTTTGCTTTGATCATGTTTGTTTACTTTAGACTGAGTCATACTTTCTCATTTTTTTTATACCAAATGATTTTAGATTATGTGCTGGACATTGTCATACTGCAAATTATGAATTTTGTTTTATTCTTCCAAAGAATGTTGGTGGTTTTGCTTTTGTGGACATTTAATTTGGTTGGACTTAAACTTCAGCCTCTTTCTCATGAACAAAAAGCTCTAATAGCACCTGAGTTCTCTTATCTTTAGTAGAGCTGCTTTCATCTTCCCTGCACATGCATGGTTCAAGTGTCAGTCACCCCAAAGCCTGAGGCAGAAATTACATTGGAATATAGGGCCGCCCTTCTCTGGGATCCTCGATTCACTTTGCAGTGTCTGTTGTAGCCCTGAACTCTGTCCTTTGGTTCTTCGGGCCAGAGAGACTGTGGGCTTCCCATCACAGTCTTAGCCATCCTTTACATCACTGACTTAGACCTCTCTCAAGCTAAAAGCCACTGAAAACAAGAAACTCACCTGGTACCATCCTTTCTTTCAGGATTTATTCCTTCCCTTCCCAACATCACCCTGTGAGCCTAAATGCCTTCAGGTCATTGATTTGGGGGAGGAAGGGTTTTGTAATTTTATTCTAAGGGACAGTTGTGTCTGGCAGGACCTTACAGAGCCACATTAGAAGCCGAACTATCTTATATAGCGTTACGCCTCTCTGTGTAATTTTCTGTATGCTGAAAGGTCCCACTACTGAAAACTAAAACCAAAAGTTTGAAAATCCACCGTATTTATCCCATCTCAAGCCAGTTTTTAAATTCTGTAACATGATTCCTAAGTGACCTGCACATCCAGTCTTCGTTGGGAACACTACCGGAGGTGGAGACCTCTCCCTTTTCCTCTGTGGTTTCCCTTCCCACTCCTCAGCTTCCCAAGGCTGACAAAGGTTCTTTGTCTGACTCTCCTGAATGGCAGAATTTTAGCAAAGGTCCTTAGAAAGAAATGCTGGTTGAATTCCAGGGGCTGAGTGTTGCATTTCTTTGATGAACATTTCAAATGGATGATTTTGGCGAAAGAAGGTGACAAAAGGAGGAAGTATGCTACTGAGCCTTTATTTTGACTTCTGGTTGATACTCAAAAGCACCTGGTTGGCCTGGCCTCTGCTGCAGTGCAGGCAGCACTCGGAACCGAGCTGAGGAAGGCCGTCAGCCTCGACCATGCGCTCCTCCCCCGACCTGCGAGGAAGGAGACAGGAAAATAACTGGGGTACCTTGTGGTTATGTTAGAAGATAACCCAGGGGCCTGCAGTTTTGACCCAAATATGGGGACAGATTTGGGACATTCTACTGTGTAGACAAACTACAGATAGCAGAGGAAAATGCCACGTGGATTGTGATCGTGGCGATCGGAGCCCTTGGTCCTACTCTGAATTTGCCTGTCACTCCATAACCTTTAAGAAGCCTCCTCAACTTTCCATGCAGTTTTTTATTGGGAAGGGTGGGTTTCAAGGGATGCTACAAACTACATGGAGAAAATGTACACAGGAAGGCATACAGAGGTGAGAGAAGTGGGTGGCTCGTGCAGTATAGAAATCACTGCTTTTTTCCTGCATGTCAGGTACTCCGCCATCCTGAGGTCCACAGGCCAGATCTTGAAAAGTGTATCATTCACTTCTGTTCCTCTCAGGAACAGAGTTTTCAAAGTGTTTGCTTGTGTCAAAACATATAATGTATTTTGACTAGCTAATTCTCTGATAAAGTCTGTAACCAATTTGTACATCTCCTGCTTTTTTTACCACCTACTATCCGAGTAAGAAAACAAAAAGCAAAAGTAAAATGTGCTCTCTATTTTTCTCTTTTGACTCTGTAACTCATCCTCTTTTTACAGTTTTTTTATTAAAAAATTTTTTTTCAGAGTTACAAACAAGAAATGATTCTGCAGATCCCCGGACATTTTCTCTCAGGAAATCCAACAATGAATTCGAACATGTCCCTTTGGAGGACTATGAGGAGAAAAATGAAAGCGAGTTCACTGGAGACAGAGTAAACTCCGTCAATCACAGCGGTCCTCTTCGAAAAACACCCTATACGTTCATCTCGAAAGATGCCTCCATGTATCTGACCAGCTCCTGGATGACTGTCTTCATCCCCTCCGTCTACACTGGCGTGTGTATCCTCAGCCTTCCTCTGAACATCATGGCCATCATGGTGTTCATCTTGAGAATGAAGATCAAGAAGCCAGCTGTGGTGTACATGCTGCACCTGGCCACGGCAGATGTGCTCTTTGTGTCTGTGCTCCCCTTTAAGATCAGCTATTACTTTTCCGGAAGTGATTGGAAATTCGGGTCTGAGATGTGTCGCTTTGTCACTGCCGCGTTTTATTGTAACATGTATGCTTCCATCATGCTCATGACGGCCATCAGCATTGACCGCTTTCTGGCTGTGGTGTATCCCATCCAGTCCCTCTCCTGGCGCACTATGGGGAGGGCGTCCTTCGCGTGTCTGGTCATCTGGGCCATGGCCATCGCGGGGGTGGTGCCTCTTCTCCTCACGGAACAGACCATCCGGGTGCCGGGCCTCAACATAACCACCTGCCATGACGTGCTCAATGAAACCTTGCTCGTAGGCTATTATGCGTATTACTTCCCAGCCTTCTCTGCTATCTTCTTTTTTGTGCCGTTGATCATTTCTACAGTTTGTTATGTGTCCATCATTCAGTGTCTTAGCTCTTCCACAGTTGCCAGCCAGAGCAAGAAGTCCCGGGCTTTGTTCTTGTCTGCCACAGTTTTCTGCATCTTCATCATTTGCTTTGGACCCACAAACATCCTCCTGATTCTGCATTACACATCCCTTTTTCATAATCCTGCCACAGAGGCTACCTACTTTGCCTACCTCCTCTGTGTCTGTGTCAGCAGCATAAGCTGTTGCATTGACCCCTTGATTTACTACTATGCTTCCTCTGAGTGCCAGAGATACCTCTACAGTATCTTATGCTGCAAAGAGAGTTCCGATCCCAGCAGTTACAATAGCAGTGGTCAGCTGATGGCAAGTAAAATGGATACATGCTCTACTAACCTGAATAACAGCATATACAAAAAGCTGTTAGCTTAGGAAAGGGACTGCTGGAGGGTTGCAAAGGAAAGGTTGAAAACAGCGCAGAACCTGAGGATTCTATTAGTCCCTGCCCAAAAGTATTTACTTTACCATCTTAAACAACAAATGTGTGATTCGCATGCCTCCTTTTTAGGAGAGCCATTAAGGGTATAGATTTGTTAGCTACAGAAAAAGACAACGTGAATAGAAAACTATGTTATTCCAAGACAGTATTGCCAATGCTACAATAATACCTGAATGTCACTTTCTGATGTGTTTAGGTGACTTACACGTGTATGTGTGTGTGTCTATGTACATAGACACACACTTTTATCAGTTGTGATGCAGCCTAGAACGGACACTTTGAAACTCTCTTCTTTCACCAGGAGATTATGAAAATGAACTCTGATTCTCTGATTTAATATGCAAAGTTTAGATCAGTGGAGTTTAGCCTGAGACATCTGAAGATGTCCATCAACAGGGAGGGATTCTGTAGTTTGTACTTACACAGCTTTTGCAAATAAGTTTATTTTGAAATTGTTCAACAGCTTTAAGTTATTGAGAGATAATATTATCTGTGTGTAGAAAAAGTTCTACTGTTTTTCATTTTAAACATATCAAAGTTTGAATTCTTTACTACGAAAACATGGGTAGGATTTTTGATGTTTTACACGCTGTGTATGCAAACCAAGAATGAGCAGAGCTGCCACTAGTGACAGGAGGTTGGCCTTCAAAGTGGCTCGTCCCCGATGGGGGACTCCACAATGTGCATACAAGGCAGTGGCAAGGGGTGGCCCAGCCCCCGAGCTGAGCCTCCCAGAGAGTGCAGGGATCGGGTCCACAGTACTGCTGTCTCTCCTGGGGTCCCCTCTGTGGTTGGCTGCAAACAGATCGTGTTTACTGGAAATTGGCAGAGTAGGATGTGCTATCCCAAGAGATAACGAATATAAAAGACTTCTCTGGCCGTTCGTTCATTTTAAGAACAGAGACAGAAGGCATGTTCATTTCCAGCAGTTACCTTGCAAGGTCCATTGTCAGGTGGAAGCACCCACAGAGCAGACGTGAACACCCATCTTGTGCTCCAGGCACTCTGACCGGTGCTGGGCAATAGAGTTGAATGAGACTGGCACCTGCCCTCGAGAAGAACAAAGTACAGCCATACATGGACTGTGACATGCGATGTGCGTATGATAAGTATGTCATTATCTAAAGAAGTGTTTTTTAACCAGATGCCACCAAACAGGCTTCACGCAGTCTGTCTGTTGAAAAACTTTGAGCATTTGCATTACTGCTTCCTGTGGTTATGACTTGAGAAGAAAACCCAATACAATACAGGAAATATATTTTTATAAATAAGTCCTTCCAACTATATTAATTGGACTGTGTTTACAAATGTTTTCAATAAATTACCCAAACCAGGTTTTTAAAAAAGAACTAATTATGTCATTCTGATTAGAAATAACAATAAAATTGACTTTGAATTCTAGCAAAATTATTCTATATCTTACATTCACACTTTTCTTAATAGCTAATGAGATGATTTTAAAAAGCATTTTCTTAATGCCACAATGAGTATGAAGTACAGAAAGTCCTCGGATTTGACAAAATCATTTGAAAATTATGTTGAAATGTTTTTTCCCCATAGGAAAAAATGTTAGTATAGTAAACAAAAACATGGAAAGTTCCAAGGCAAGTGCTTGCCTGTTTAAAAAAACAAACTTTCCAAATACCCTAGAATGATGTTAAGGTATGTATTATAAATGGAAGCTAACGTTGATTTTTATTAATTTAGTTATATTCATTTTACCCAACTCAGTGGAGATTTGCTGTCATTGTGTATTCAGTCTGTATATATATTAAAATACCTCTGGCTTAATATGACCATTATTCCTATATTAACAATCTGTACTTACAAAATATTATGTCACTGTTTTTATGTTATCTCCTTTTTAATGTGTGTAACCTATAGTAATAAACATGAAAGTTTGCTTGGTACCTGTCTGGAATAAACTTTTATTGTATCTTTCAGGGCCCCGGCAGGAAGGCCAGTCTGAACATTTAGCTGAAGAGCGTTTAGTGAAGAGGTGATTTACAGAGTTGTGGACAGGGCTAAGATAACCAATAGGGGGGTAGTGAAGCACCTCAGGGACTAGCAATTAGAGAAGCTGTTACCACCCCAGGACCAAAGGGGTGGAGGAGGAATGATCCCCATTCTCTAACTTTTCACTGGTGCCTTCCATTGCTCCTGTCGTAGCCCAGATCCAGAGGTCCAGAGGTCTAGAGAACCTGGTTACGTGGGTCGTAAAGGCCAGCTGCTGGGAGCCTGGAGACGGGATAAGTGGGGGTGATTCGCTCTCTGGATCTTTTTTTTAATTCCCATCTTAGGAAAATTCAAGATTCCATCATTGAGAACATGTTCAGAGTTCTAGGTTACAGGCACGGAGGAAGGAGTCTGCAGTTCCTTCCTAGAGAGCAGTAAATTAAATGTCAGCGCCAAGACGGCACTGAAACCCAAGGAAGGGCCACCCTTGGGTGACAGTCCTCAGCCGTCTGACACCCTCTGTGGTAGAGGAGAGGAGGGGGAATTGAGGCAAAATGAGAGCTGAAAGTCAGTGAAAACTGCTGGTAATGTATTTCTAGATTCATAGTCAACAGGAAAATTATTTCAACTAAAGAATTCTGTTAACACAGAATAAGTTAACACACAAGCTTAGGTTTTTGTGGCCTGGACTCTACTGATGCTTCGGGAATACAGTGAGTGAAGTCAGCCCAACTTTGCTAGAAGTAGGACCCCCACTCTAACCAAAAAGTGCCCTTTAAACTCTTCTATTTTTCTTCAAAATATGTTTGAATTCAAAAAACACACTTGGATTTTCTTAACACAGAAATGTTTGTTTTTCCCACCAAAAGTAGGATTTTTAAGGAAATGGAATACTTGGTTGTTAAATATGCAAATGGAAAATTTTAGGTTATGCTTCTGAATTCAAGAAATTAAGGAAAACATTGGCATGTCTTTCAGAAGTCTGAGTTCCTAGAGCAAGTGGAAAAATTTAGGGCCATGACCAAGCTCTCTAACATTCTGAGGCCTGGCCCTCCACTCACAGCTTGCCTCTGTTTAGAAGTCAGGGTCACAATTAAGGGGGGAAACAGTCTCCGAGAGCAAGCTCCTGGCAGAACTCACAGAGCTATGTGGCTGTTCCTTCAAACTTCCTAGACCTAGACATAAGCCTAATTGCATTTCTTGACTGAGGTGCAGTTAAGCTGCAACCTGAGCAGAGGAGAAATGTGCCAACGCAGCGATCATCAGAGTCCTGGAGACCCTTTTGGGACGTGCGCAAGATCAAAACGATCTGAAAACAGGAAGGCGTTGTTTGCCCCTTCGGTCTGATCCCCACACTGGCGTGCTGCTGCGTTTCCTGGAGGCGACATGACGTGCGATGTTGCCCCAGAGTGCACGATGGAGCCGGTGGGAAAATCTGGCTGTCTCCCAGTCAGCCAGCCATTAAAGACATTTGCAAAAATACAAAGCAGTGCGACCCTCCTCAGTAAATCACTCTTTCGGAAAAACAATACTTTTGTAGAAAATATATTAACGTGTAATGGGTTTATTGTTATTTTTAAGTAAAAAATATTTTCAAAAGTTCTTTACTGTCTAATATGGTAACTATTGTTGGAAATAATCTATGGTTTGCTATTGAACTGGTTCTCCAGAAAAAGTAAAACCTAATTTGTAGCGTTTGCCAATTTCCATGGTGTATATACTCCCTCTATTGCCAGTTTCAAGCTTCCAGTGGTTTGGCAGTGGGCTTGAAAATTTATTTAATTCTTGTGAGCTGGTACAACGGACTGCAGCACACCACTGGATAACCTACACACATGAAAACTTTTGGGGGGTTTAAATAATTTCTTAAGTGTGTTAAGGTGTCCCAAGCTAAAAATCTTTGAGAACCCTGTTCTTATGTGAGATTTCCCAACTTTATCCCCTTCAAGAAGACAAAGAATCTGGTCATAATTATAAACCATAAAAGGGCCCTGGCCTGGTGGTTCAGATGGTTGAAGCATCATTCAGTACACCAAAAGGTCATGGGTTCAATTCCCAGTCAGGGCATGTACCTAGGTTGTGGTTTCAATCCCCAGCTGGGGTGCATATGAGAAGCAACCGATCAATGTTTCTCTCTCACATCGATATTTCTCTGTCTCAAATCAGTAAACATATCCTTGGGTGAGGGTTCAAAAAACTAAAACTATAGAGCACAAAAGGAACCGACAGTTACCTCATAACTGCAGGCACCACCTTGGGTTTCTCTCTGCCACAGCCGAGGGGTTAGTGACTTGGAGCAATAGAACCTGGTTCAAGGCAGCAGGTCCAGTGTGGCCCACAGCTTGGGAAGCTCTGTGTGAGGCCTGGTCCTGTCCAGCTGCTGTGAGCCACCCACGGTGCCATCACTATAGAGTGGACATCAAGCTCCACGCTTCTTGCCATGGGACTGTTGTTACGGCAAGCTGCTCTTCTGGAAACACGGAAAACCAGAGGTCAGATTCAGCAACATCTTGGGACGCAGATAACACAGTACGTTTCTACCCAGCTGAACGTGTGTTCAGCACTTCAGGAAATGACTCAAAAGGCCCAAAGAGATAAGCTTTGAAAGCTGTATTTATAGTAGCTTGAAGACATTGTGGTAGCAGGGCCTGTCTGGCTGTTTTGGCCCTCTTAATAACCACAAAAGTGGGACATTTTAGTGTGCTGCTGTGTGACCCATTTGGGCGAATGAGCACGTGAGCGAAGGTCGGGTTGCTAGTACTAAGATGCATTATAGGGCAGGTCCTCAACAGCTTTTTGTGTGTTTTGGTGCTTGTGTTTCGTACCCTGATATACCCAGTTGCTGTTGAAACTGACCAACATGATGTCAAAAAAATTTTTTAATGTATCCCTGTCCTGCAGGAGCTAACCGGTTTTTAGATTTAATAATGATATATAATACTCAGTTAAGAAGCATGGAATTTGCTCTGGCTGGTGTGGCTTAATCGTTTGAGCGCCAGCCTGTGAACCAAAAGGTTGCCAGTTCAATTCCTGGTCAGGGCACATTCCCAGGTTGCAAGTTCAGCCCCAGTCCCTGGTCAGGGTGCTTTCGAGAGACAACAGATGGATGTTTCTCTTGCACATCAATGTTTCTATCCCTCTCTCCCTCCTTTCCCCTCTCACTAAAAATAAATAATTTTTTTTAAAGCATAGAATTTTAAGACCTTGTATTTTAGAGTTTTGTCGACTCTGCCTTGTCAGAAGGAAGCATTAGAAACTTTGTAAGTTACTTCTCATCTTTGGCTGCACACAGAAGCACCCAAGGGCTTCTAAACAGTTCCAGAGCTCAGTCCCCCTTCTGAACAACAGGAATGGGAGTCTTTGGGGCGGGGCCCGAGCACATTGTTTCTAAGCTCCTCAGGAGATGTGTAAACCAGAGTTGATGCCTACCACCGCTTTAAGAGAGTGCTTCTCAACACGCCTTCGTATTATCTGGGGATCTCGTTCAACTGCAGACTGATGCCAAAGGTCTGGGGTGGGGTCTCC
This sequence comes from Trachops cirrhosus, assembly GCA_028533065.1. Classification (NCBI taxonomy): domain Eukaryota; kingdom Metazoa; phylum Chordata; class Mammalia; order Chiroptera; family Phyllostomidae; genus Trachops; species Trachops cirrhosus. The sequence continues at coordinate 149,794,243 of CM052540.1, read as the reverse complement.
GTGTCTAACAAATCCCCTGACGATGTTGGCCTTATGGTTCATTCCTTGGGTCACACTTTGGGCCCTAAGATATGGTCCTGAAGCAAAACTTGGCTGGATTGGAAGTCCAAGCACTGAGGAAATTCAACTTTCATGTCCTTAAACTCATTTGCTGGGACAATTTTTAAAATCATGGTAACAATTTTAATGTAGCAGTAGTATAGGCGCTTAATCAAAGTTTGTTTTAGGTGATATCTATTTTCCTGTGTATTTTCTCCCTTCTTGGGTCCTTTTCTAGGGGAAAGATAGCTTAAAAGGTTCTAATCTCATACATAAGACCATTTCAAAAGAGGCCAGGGGTTTAGTGCAGCGACTCGACTCCAGTTTGCATAGATAGTGCCTGGCAGATAGCAGCAGTGCCTGGCTGCCAGAAAGCAGATGTGGATTTGTTTCTCGTCTCTGGTTTAGCTGAAAAATGGTGACCTCGGGGATATGCTGGGGGTGGAAGTCAGCGTCAGGAGCGTCAGTCTGGCTGGAGCTGGAATGAGTGGCTTTGGAAAGCCAATAGCTTTGGAAAATGAGTCAGCCCAGAAGTCATCCTGAGGGGTCCATGACTGCACTGTGCCGAGGGGAAAGATTTAGGAAGCCCTCCCTGGGGCCGTGTGTAGTAGCTGAACGTACAAAAACCTGAGGTAAATTCTTCATTTCAGAAGCCCTCTTACAAGTTGATAAAAAAAACTACTAAATGGTGAAAGAGGAACTAAAATGTATGAAAAAAATGTTGCATGTCAGCAATAATTAAATAGCTGCAATTTATTTTTTTATTTACTGTATTTCTCCATTACCATTTATCCACCTTATACCCCCCACAATCACCACACGTGTCCACGTCCATGAGTCCTTTTTCGTTTTTGCTCAATCCTTTCACTCCCTAACCTCACCCCATAGCTGTCCTCCTGATCTCTGTGAGTCTATTTTATTTTTTTTTAAGATTTTATTTATTTATTTTTAGAGAGAGGGGAAGGGAGGGAGAAAGATAGGGAGAGAAACATCTATGTGTAGTTGCGTCTCACGCACCCCCTACTAGGGACCTGGTCTGCAACCCAGACATGTTCTCTAACTGGGAATTGAACTGGTGACCCTTTGGTTTACAGGCCAGCACTCAATCCACTGAGCCACACCAGTCAGGGAGGTCTGTCTCTATTTTAATGCAATTTAAAACAAGCTAGCACTGACTAGGAAAGAAGGAAAATATACATACCAGCAAGGAGAAGAGAATGCTGGTGGACATGCTTTAGGAGAGCAATTTGACAAAATGTCATCAGCCTTAAAATGTTTATAAATTTGGACCCCCTTGTATGACCTCTGGGAACCCTCAAGCAATAATTATTAATAACAGAAAAAGCATTAGACTTCTAATTTTTAATTGCATCCTTATTCGTATATTTGCAAAAGACTGGAAACCCTATAGATAGAGGTTCAAGCCTAAAGGGCTGCTTCTCCAAAGACTATTACACCCATTTAATATGATGTGATTTGTGTAAATAATGGCACTGAGAAGTGCTTGTAATGTTTAACTTTTAAAAACACAATGATGGAAGCAACAATATGGCAGAAAAAAATTAGATCCATGTGGGATCTATTAGCAAAGGCTAATGGGAAATGTACCAAAACACTTAAACTTGCGTTTGGAGAATGGGGCTGCTTTTTTCCTTTTACATATTTCCCGTCTCTTTTCCAAGGATGTACTACTTCTCTAACAAAAAAGCAATCCACATTAAAACAAAACAAAACTCAAACTAACAGAAAAAAAAGAGAAAAACATTTATAACCTTCTTTATTCTCTTCCCAGGGTATAAGGCTGCACAGTGCTACCTTTGCTGTAATCTTCGAACAGACAGACAGACACTCTTGAGCACCTTTTGGCCACAGTTAGCATTTCATACCTCGATGTGTTGTTCAAACACGGGATAAAAGTCTTAGAAAATTCTGATTCTATACCTATGTTTGACATCTTCAAGATTCTCCCCAAATTATCTTGTAGAACCCTGGAGTCTTCTAAAACATGAAAACATAAAAATGTTGTTAGCCAGACTCTGAAGCCAGAAATGTCTCTTTTTGTCCCAAACAGCTACCAGAACATTTGACACAGTGTTTTCTCTTTTTTAAAAAAAGATTTTACTTATTTATTTTTAGACAGAGGGGAAGGAAGGGAGAAAGAGAGGGACAGAAACATCAATGTGTGGTTGCCTCTTGCATGCCCCCTACTGGGGAGGACCTGACCCGCAACCCAGGCATGTGCCCTTACTGGGAATCGAACTGGTGACCTTTTGGTTCACAGCCTATGCTCAATCCACTGAGCCACACCAGCCAGGGTGGCACCATGTTTTTTCAACATACATAACCAGAGCTGGACTTTTTCCTCTAACAGACTTTACACTTACACCAAAAGGGCTACTTAGTTATTTTCTTCTGGAATTCATGCTTTTTCATCAAGTAGCAAATATTACCGGTTAAAAACAAAACTTTCTCATGACTGATTTCATTCCATACTTATGTTATTCTTCTTATTCTTAAAATTAATTTATGTCTGTAACCCATATATTATTTAGTATTTAGTATTTAAATAATCTGATTCTTTCATAAGCTCTTTTTTAAAAAATACTGGAGTCTCATTTCTTTAATTTCTGCCTTCCTTGACCCATATTATTGGGCCCTTAATTTAACTTACTCCATTTTTTTAAATATATTTTATTTTATTTTTTTTTAAAGATTTTATTTATTTACCTCTAGAGGGGAGGGGAAGGAGAGAGGAAGAGAAACATCACTGTATGGTTGCTTCCTGTGCAGTCCCTGCTGGGAACTGGCCTGCAACCCAGGCATGTGCCCTGACTGGGAATCGAACCGTGATCTCTTGGTTCACAGGCCCGCGCTTAATCCACTAAGCTACACCAGCCAGGGCTAAATATATTTTATTGATTATGCTGTTACAGTAGTCCTATTATCCCCCCTTCATTCCCCTCCACCCTGAACACCCTCTCCCACCCACATTCCACCCCTTTAGTTCATGTCCATGGTCATAAGTTCTTTAGCTTCTACATTTCCCCTACTATTCTTGCCCTCCCCCTGTCTATTTTCTACCTACCACCCATGCTACTTATTCTTTGTACCTTCCCCCCCCTCCTCCCACTCCCCTGTTGCTAACCCTCCATGTGATCTCCATTTCTGTGGTTCTGTTCCTGTTCTAGTTGTTTGCTTA
>CM052540.1:149759673-149790505 GCA_028533065.1 Trachops cirrhosus | reverse complement strand
GGTTACTGTCTCCTTTTCTCTTGCTGCTTCTAGGATTCTCTCTTTCATTTTTACCTTGGGTAATGTAATTATGATGTGCCTTGGTGTGACCCTCCTTGGGCCCAACTTCTTTGGGACTCTCTGAGCTTCCTGGACTTCCTGGAATTCTATTTCCTTTGCCAGATTGGGGAAGTTCTCCTTTATTATTTGTTCAGATATCTTTTCCACTTGTTGTTCTTCCTCTTCTCCTTCTGGTACCCCTATAATTCGGATGTTGGAACGTTTAAAGATGTCCTGGAGGTTCCTAAGCCTCTCCTCATTTTTTTTAATTCTTATTTCTTCATTCTTTTCTAGTTGTATATTTTTTTCTTCCTTCTGGTCTACTCCAATGATGTGTGACCCATCTTTCATTCCATCACTATTGGTTCCCTGTGCATTTTCCTTCATTTCACTTAGTGTAGCCTTCATTTTATCATCTAATTTGTGACCAAAATCAACGAATTCTGTGAGTATCCTGATTACCAGTGCTTTGAACTATGCATCTGATAGGTTGGCTGTCTCTTGGTTGCTTAAAAGGATGGGTCCTGGGGCTTTCAATTCTTCTGTTTGAGCTATCTTTTTGCTGGGGTTTTTGTTTTTTGGGTTTTTTTTTGGTCTTGTTGAGCAAGACCAAAGTGAGGGGCAGGGCCTTAGGAGTTCACCAGGGCGGGGCACCCCAGTCTCTGGGTTGTGACGCTGTATGTGGGGGCGGGGTCCAAGAAGAAACAATGATGCTTGCTCTGCTCTCTGTAGGACCTCAGACTCTTCCGCTGCTTTCCACAAGCTAACTGGGCCCCTCTGGCACCAATTCTGGTGTGGGTGGGCCTGTGCACCCCTCGGGACCTTCCTTTTTAGTCAGTGCCCCAAAGCTCTATTTCCCGGTGCTGGGACCCTGAGCTGCACGCAGTGCCTTTCTTCACAATGGCAGCCTTGCTGGGGCTGCTGGTCGCCAACCCCTGGCCGGGGCCCACCAGCCACCGCAGCTTGTGCGCCCAGGGTCTGCCTGCTGCGGACTTGCGCACCACCCCGGTTGCTCAGGTCTTTGCTCCGCGTCCCTTGCCCAGCTGACTCCGCCCCTCCTACTGGTCTGGATGAACATGTCTAATTTTAACTCCTTGGGTGTCCGACTTCCATACACTTCAATTTTCTGTCAGTTCTGGTTGTTATTTTGTTTCTGTATTATTGTTGTCCCTATCTTGGTTGTGCGAGGAGGCACAGTGCATCTACCTATGCCTCCATCTTGGCTGGAAGTCCAATTTACTCCATTTTTTAAATCATAATCAAAGTAAATGATCTCCTTGGTAAGAGGAGTCAGGTACCCATGGCCCATTATTTCTGTTCAATAAGAACACATGAGTACTTGAAAGAACCACAAAGTAGTGACTACACTGAGTGTTTCTTACAATGGAATACACGAAACTATTTGAGCTGCTTTTAGAATGCAGATTTCTGGGCCCCATCCCACACCTACGGTCAGTCTCTGTGACCTGGACCGCCCACATTTTAAATAAGAGGCCCAGGTGGTTCTTATAGACACCAAACTTGCAGAGCCATAGAAGGAGTCTTCCAAAGAACCTCTGACCTAGTGTATTTAGTGGTCAGCAAGCAGAAAAACACATTTTATTAAAGATGAAGTTTTTCAGAATTCTATAGATTCCTATAGATTATCATCTCTCTGCAACATTATTAGATATCCCCCCAGATATTAGCCCTAAATATCAGACTGTATCCACTGAAAGATTTAGCCTTACAAATAGTTATCTCACTTACTTTTTGCCTTGTGTGTATAGACATGGGTCCATTCTTTTCTAGAGATGCCACTCAATGCTCTGTATTCATGTAGGATTTGTAATGTATTTTAATAGGTTACACACATACAATTCAAATTTCAAAACAATGAAAGGATGTACAATGAAAATTTCCCCTCACTCCTCCACCGTCTCCTCAGAGGCAACCTTAGTTAACAGCTTTTTTATGGTATTGGCTGTTTTTTTAAAATAACCTAAAAACTCATTATCACTTATAGGAAGCAAAAGGAGAGCCCCTTTTATTTTTAAATTGTATCTTTGCCTGTTAAAAAACTCCAGTTGACTTAGAGATATCAGTCAGGTACAGCTACACAACAAGCCACGCAAAACCCCAGAAGCATATAAAATGAGCATGTACTGCTCACGCTCTGGGGTTCTGCTGGCCTATCTGGGAATCTGTTCACTGATTTAGGAAGGCCTCGACTGGGATGCCTGGAGTGACTTAGCTGCACTCTGTAGGTCCCTCATCTTGGCGCAGTCTCATGGCAATGGCAGAGGAGCAAGAGAGGAAGGGAAACATGCAGGATGTCCTGAGGTCTAGGATTGGAAGTGGCTTATCCTCTTTACAGTCACATTCTATTGGCCAAAGCAAGACCCAAGGCCATCCCAGATTCAAGGGGATGGAGAAATAGACGCTGCCTCTTTGGTGAAAGGAATTTCAAAGTCACATGGCAAAGGCGTGGCCACAGGGATTGAAGAGGCGAGGACATCATTGAAATCTACTGAACGTAATGTCTGAAAACATTATAATAATGATCCTTAAAGGAATGGCTTAGCATTTAAGCATTGCACTTGTAGAACACATGGCCATGATTTCTAAAGGTCTTTTAGTTGTTTAAATAGTTTTTAATATCAACAGAAAGATTATAGAAACCTCTCATGGCCTGGGTCCTAGATGCAGCTCAGGCAGCACACGCCTCCCCACTGTCACAAGGGAAGGAGGGAAGGAGGAGAACGGGTCCCAGGGCAATATATGAGGAAACATGAAATATCAAGCTTTAAGCCCTACCAAAGGGGAGTGGCATTTTAATGAAAGATTTGCTCTTTCTTTTTATCCGACTTCCCCTGACAAGGGCGCTGATGCACTAACAAGCCACTTGGGGAAAAGCAGTGTGATCAGGGTGGTTTTCATCCTTCAGTGTCAACATGAATTTTTTTTTTGAGATTCAGTGTTCCACTACTGATTTGAATCTGTAGATTTTTAAAATAAGAATAGTCTTGCTTGCAAAGTGACCTTTAAAAAGAGCTTATAAAACAAATGTCAGGGGTGATACTGGTTTCTGCTTCCCATTTAACTTCATTTCAATTGCTATTTTGCTCATTTTAACAGATAAACTTTGTTTCTTGAGGTAACACTGTCTCAGATGCTATCAGTAGCCTCATCCAGATGTTTTTTTAAAGTAACCTTTTTAAGTAGAACTTTCAAATATTTTTATATGCCTGTGAAGTTATTTAGACGTTTAGCATTTCTTGACCCAACTACGTGTAGCCCTGCTGATTGGTGTGAAGTAAATAGAACAGCTAAGAACTCTGTGAAGGAGGACAGAGGTAGGAAGCTGACACTGAGTAATCAGGTCATAGTTCAGTGACTCTAGAGATAAACTTAACAGATGGGAAACTGTTTTACAGGTGTGGAGATGAGATTTGGATCTACACTAGCGCTTGATGGAACAGATACTTCCTTCATATTGTAAATGTTGTCCCCTGACACCTGACTGGGGCGATCAGCGCTCTCTGCATTCTTAGATACACACAAACCTTAAATGGCATTATCTGGGCGAGAGTGTGCTGTGTCATGTTTTTTCTCTCTGCTTTGTCCTTTCCCTTAATACGTGCCACTGGTGCCCCGGACATAGTTTAGGACCTATCACTGGTGGCCCTCTGAGCTCAGCCAGAGGAAGTCAGAGAGATTTCCAGGTGGAAGAGGGCCTGACATGGTCGTGAAGCAGCTGAACACTCCTGCATTGCTAGCGACATGTGTATATAAGATGGCGCAGCATCTTTGGGGAAAAGTTTGCCGTTTGTTCTTATAAAGTTAAACACACACTTACCTTATGTCCTTGCAATTCTACTCCTAGGTGTTTACTCAAGAAAAGTAAAAATGTACTACACACAAAGATTTATTAAAGAATGTTTATAATAGTTTGTATTCCTACCAGCCTTAAAACTGGACACAACCCAAATGTCTATAAATAGATGAATGGATAAACAGGCTTCCAGTCGAGATGGAGGCACCGAGACGGCTCACAGCTCGCCTCCTCACATGACCACAGCAAATACTACAACTAGACTACAAAACAACTATCACCCAGAATTGACAGAAAACCAAGCTGTATGGAAGCTTGACAACCAAGGAATTAAAGAAGCCGCATTCAGCCCTGGTTGGTGTAGCTCAGTGGACTGAGTACCAGCCTGAGAAACAAAGGATCACCAGTTCTATTCCCAGCCCAGGGCACATGCCTGGGTTGCTGGCCAGGTCCCCAGTAAGGGGCGCATGAGAGGCAACCACACATTGACATTTCCCTCTTCTTTCTCCCTCCCTTCTTCTCTCTAAAAATAGAAAAAAAAGAAGTCACATCCATTCAGATAGGTAGAAGGGACAGAAACAGAGATGCGGAAAAGCAGAGATGTGGAGATATGAAACAGAGGGTTCCCACACCCACACGTAGTAGATAAAAAATTAGGAGGGATATCTCAGGATCGAGGGGTCCCAGCCCCACACCATGTCTGCCAGCCCGGGGTTTCAGCACCAGGAAGGTAAGTCCCTATAACTTCTGGCTGTAAAAACCAGGGGTGGTTGGGAAGGCGGAAGAAACTGCAGGATCTCAGGTGTCTCCTCTAAAAGGGCCCATAACGGACTTAGGACTTACACAGACTCACTCCCTCTGGGCTCCAGCGCTGGGGCAGCAGCTTGAAGGGCATCAGTGGCACACGGAGAGAAACTGAAGTGTCTGGCATCAGGGGTGAGTGTCAGTGGACATTTTCCCCCAAGACAAAACTCCAGAGGCCAGGTAACAGCCATTGTCCCTTTTCTGAGCCCTCCCCCACACAGAGCCACAGAGTGGCAACCCCATATCTGAGACTACATCGACCTGGTTCATTGGGTCACCCTGCCCAGGCAGCTACTTAAGGCTCTGCCCCATACAACTTACAGGTGCACTTTCCTACATGAGGCCACACTACTAAGACAGGGAGTCAAAGCAGCTCTACTTAACACATAGAAACAAACACAGGGGAGCCTCCAAAATGAGGAGACAAAGAAACATGGCCCAAATGAAAGAACAGAACAAAACTCCAGAAAAAGAACTAAATGAAATGGAGGTAAGCAATCTATCAGATACAGACATAGAGTTCAAAACACTGGTTATTAAGATGCTCAAGGAACTCATTGGGTACTTCAATAGCATAAAAAAGACCCAGGCAGAAATAAAGGTTACAGTAAGTGAAATAAAAAATATATATATAGGAAATCAACAGTGGAGTGGATGAAGCAGAGAATAAAATCAATGATTTGGATCACAAGGAAAAACAAATTTAATCAGAACAGCAAGAAGAAAAAAATTTTTTTAAATGAGGATAGAGTAAGGAACCTCTGGGACAACTTCAAATATAACAACATTTGAATAATAGGGGTACCCGAAGGAGAAGAGAAAGCAAGAAATTGAAAACTTATTTGAAGAAATAATGAAAGAAAACTCCCCTAATTTGGTCAAGGAAGTGGACATGCAAGTGCAGGAAGCACAGGGAGTCCCAAACAAGATGGACCCAAACAAGATACACACCAAGCACATAATACTTAAAATGCCGAAGGTTAAAGGTAAATAGAGAATATTAAAAGCAGCAAGAAAAAAGCAGAAAGTTACCTACAAATGAGTGTCCTTAAGACTCTTAGCTGATTTCTCAACAGAAACTTTGCAGGCAAGAAGGGACTGGCAAGAAGTATTCAAAGTGATGGAAAGCAAGGACCTCCATCCCAGATTGCTCTATCCAGCAAAGCTATCATTTGGAATGGAAGGGGAGAGAAAGTGCTCCCCAGACAAGGTAAGACTAAAGGAGCTCATCATCATCAAGCCATTATTATATGAAATATTAAAGGGACTTATTTAAGAAAAAGGTCAAAACTATGAACATTAAAATGGCAATAAATTCACAATCATCAACAATTGAATCTAAGAAACAAACTGAGCAAACAAGCAGAACAGGAACAGAATCATAGATTGGAGATCATTTGGGGGGTTATCAGTTGGGAGGGGGAAGAGGGAGAATGGGGAAAATGGTGCAGGGATTAAGAAGCACAAATTGGTGGGCACAAAATAGACAGGGAGAACTTAAGAACAGTGTAGGTAATGGAGTAGCCAAAGAACTTGTATGTATGATGCATGGACATGAACTAAGGTGGGGGAGATTGCTGGAAGGAATGGGGGATACTCGGTGAGGGGGGCAAAGGAGGAAAATTGGGACAACTGTAATAGCATAATCAATAAAATACATTAAAAATAGATGAATGTATAAATAAATTGTGATGTATCCATACAATAGAATACTACTTGGCAAAAAAAAGGAACAAACAAAAGGAACAACACGGGTGAACCTCAGACATAGTATAGTGAGTGGAATACAAAAGAGTGCCTATTGTATGACTCCATTTATATGGAATTTTAGGAACTTCCATATAAATTCATCTCTGTTGGTAGAAAGAAGACTAGGGGTTGCCTGGAGTTGGGAGTGGAGGGGAGAATCAACCGTAAACGGTAAAGACAGGGTTGATGCAAATACGCATTTCCACTGTGGTAGTTGTTACATAGATGTATACATTGGTCAAAATGCGCTGAACCGTGCACTTAGCACGGACCCCGTGGAGACTCTGCCTGCTCTGCTGGTAGCTGTGGACGCCACACTCAACATGGGTGCATTCTATTGTACATGAATTATTTCTCAATTACATGGATGTTCTCAAGAAAGACTTGGTATCACTAACCATTAGGAAAATTCAAACCAAAATTACAGTGAGATATTACTTCACAACCATTAGAATAGCTATTATCAAAAAAGCAGAACATAATAAATGTTATATAAAATAAAATAAAAATGCAGGGATGTGGAGAAGTTGGAACTCTCATGCACTGTGGGTGGGAATGTATAGCAGCTATGGGAACCAGTGTGTGGGTCCTCAAAAAAATAAACTAGAATTACCGTGCGATCAGCCATTCCACCCATAGATGAAATTTAAATTTCCCCCAAAATTGAAAGCAGGGACTCAGATATTTGTAATTGATGTTCATAGCAGCATTATTCACAATAACCAGAAGGTAGACACAACCAAATGTCCATCAGTGGACGAGTGGACAAACACAACGTGGCGTTTACATACAATTGGATGCTATTCAGCCTAAAAAAGGAGTGAAATTCTGATACACGCTGCAACGTGGATGAACCTTGAAAATGTTATGCTAAGTGAAATAAGCCAGGCACAAACAAATGAATGCCACATGATTCTGCTTACATGAGGTACCCAGAGTAGCCAAATTTGTAGAAATAGAAAGTGGAATCGTGGGTGTCAGGGGCCGGGGGTGGAGAGTGCGGGTTACTGTTTAATGGGCACTGAGTTTCAGTTCTGCCAGATGAAAACATTCTGTGGATGGATGGTGGTGGTGTTTGCACAGCAATGTGAATGTATTTAATACCACTGAACGATGCATTTAAAGTGGTAAAATTTATGTTTTGTCTATTTTACCACAATAGGAAAACAGGAACGTGAGGGAGGGGAGGAGGGAGAGAGGGGGAGGGAGAAAAGGATGCCCAGAGTAACTGTGCCGGTCTCGGGGCAGAACAGGGCCGGTGTACGGCTGACTCTCAGACCCCACCGCCCCTCCCCAAGGCCACGCACTGATTTCTCGTTCAAGGAGCAGGTCTCATTCCGCCAGGCAGTGGAGGGGGACTTATTGGAAAGGCATCTGAAGGATGAACTGGGGCTCTGGGGAGGGCAGTGGGGAAAGGCAGAGCACGGTCAGCGGCTCAGAGGTGGGATTGTACCCAAGGTGCCCCGGCAGCCTGATGCTGCGAGAACACGGTGCACATGAGGAGCAAAGTCAGGAGATAAAGCTGGAAAATCAGTGTGGGGGGTCATCCCATGAAGGAAAAGTCGCCGGCTCATTCTGGTCAGGACACATGCCTGGGTTGCGGTTCCGTCCCCAGTCTCGGCAGCCGATGTTTCTCTCCTCTTTCTCCCTAGCATCCCCTCTCTCTAAAATAAAAAAAGTAAATAAATACATAAATAAAACTTTTTTAAAAGAGAGTAAAGAAAAGTAGGGTGGGGACAGATAAAGAGGGAGCTTGAGGATCATACTGAGAGTCCTTTGATTTTATCTTGCGGGCAGCAGTGACCCCATCAGTGACTGCAGGCAGGGTGTTGATTTGATGGGATCCGCTGTAGAAAGAGGGCAGAAGGCAGGGGGATGGGCTGGAGGTGGGGGGTGAGCTTCAAGAAGTCCCGGCTCCTCCAGAGCTGCCCCAGCCAATCTGACCAGTAGCTCTTGGTTTCTCCCAGTCAATCCACAAGCATTTTACATTTATATCCCATTTTGAGAAACATTAAAATCTTACACCCTTTTAACACTTTAGAAATTTCAAAATAAATTGCCTTCAACTAAAAACAAGTCAAAGCATTCTTAATGAGGAGTATTTTTTCCAGCCCCGCCTTTTAGGTCTCCGATGTGCTGTCTCTTTCTTCCTCTTCTCTCCCGCTCCCTAACCAGCTGGGATCATTGTTCTGTAACATAAGAAGTTCCACATATAAAGGGCCATGAGGGACCCTTTATTCTTGTTTTACTTTTTACTTTTTTTATTGTTCAAGTGAAGTTGTCTCCATTTTCCCTCCACCACTCTACCCCACCCCAGCCATCCCCACCTCCCACCCTCGATCCTACCCGCTTTGGTTTTGTCCATGTGTCCTTTATAGTTGTTCCTGAAAACCCCTCCCTCTTGTCCCCCTTTTATCCTGTTCCTCTTCCCCTCTGGTTACTGTCAGTTTGTTCTTAATTTCACTGTCTCTGGTTATATTTTGCATACTAATTTGTTTTCTTGATTAGGTTCCACTTATAGGGGAGATGATAAGGTATTTGTCTTTCAGCACCTGACTTATTTCACTTAGCATAATGCTCTCCAGTTCCATCCATGCTGCCGGGAAGGGTAGGAGTTCCTTCTTTCTTTCAGCTGTGTAGTATTCCATTGTGTAAATGTACCACAGTTTTTTGATCCACTCATTTACCGATGGGCACTTAGGTTGCTTCCAGCACTTGGCTATTGTAAATTGTGCTGCTGTGAACAATGGGGTGCTTAGGTTCTTTTGAATTGGTGTTTTGGGGTTCTTAGGGTATAACCCTACCATAAGGGACCCTTTAAACAAGTCTTATTTGGACTAGAAGTTCCTTGGGTTCTCAGAGCCTTCTCAGGCCCCCGCAGGCCCCCACAGGCCCCCATGCTAGGAATGACTTCCCTTCAATTCCTCATGGACATGAGAGGTGTCCGCATGAGGAAACATAACTGACCAGCTGAGTTCTGTCTGCTTTAAAGATCCTTCTGTCTCTGTCCTCATCACATTGTTTCCCTAGTGTGCCTGCTCATGAGAATCACCTGGCGGCTTGTGAAACGGAGATCCCCAGGCCTTTCTCTGGAGATGTTCATCAGGAATTCCGGAGCTGGCATCTGTGTGCTTAGCAAGCGCACCAGGTGATTCTCATACCAGGCAAGTCCGAGAAACCCCGTGAAGACTCTGCCAGCTCTGCTGGTAGCTGTGGTTGCCACTCTAAGAGGGAGAAGAGGCCCCCAGCACAGCAGATGCCCAGCCTCTGTCAGGGATATTGATTTCGGTATTCACTCAGCTGCTCGTCCCGAGACAGGACAAGTGGGCCCACAGAGGCTTCCGCAGTACTGACAGCAGTGAACCCAAACAGTTCTCACCCACGGCAGCCTCCTGTTGCCCAACTGCCCCAAGGGGACTGGACAAGTGGCAGCTCAGCGACCAGAGCCACAGGGGCTCTGATCTTCATCCAGGACCAGTGGACCCCTGAAAACCAAGATCCAAAAAGACAGCAGAAGGAAAGTCTGCCTGGTAAGGTTTGCTCAGCCTCTCTTGTAAAGTGAGCTAGAAGGTTTTAGGCCATTTTGCTGAACCCTAAGAGACATCTGGATACAGTGGACTTGGATGTTCTTTAAAACTGTTCAGTTCTGGGGCCTGGGAGAATTCAAAGCAAAATCCCTGCTTGTCCCTAAGTAATCTGTGAGCCTGAATTGCTGGAAGACAGAGAGAGGGAAGGAGGCCAGGGGAACTCTACTGGGCGGTAACAAGCTCAATAGCTGCGCACCATGTGCTGCGGGATGTGTGCATTTGCTCCAACAACAAAACGTACCTGGAAAAGCAGCTGCAGCTGGAGTCACCACCTGGTTACAACAATGTACTATCATTTCCTGAATTCCATCTGCCTTCTGTACAGCCAAAGTAGGCACATTCAGTGGGAATGTTATAGAAATTACCATCATTCAACAAGCACATGCCCAGGAAAAAAGGTGTGCAGTAGGAAAAGCATTTTTTAATGAACACCTCATTTTTGTGCAATGTTGGAGAAAAAAAGTCTTGTTTTAAGTACATGAATGTTTACCTAATTGGAGCTTCCTCTGCTACATTAGTGCGGATTTTTTCCAGAGGCAGATCCTGAGACAGGATATGAGTACAAATGGTTTATCTGGGAAGTCCAGGGAAATGATACAGACTGGGACAGCAGCCACCAAGGGTACGCTCTTAACCCAGTGACTGACCGCACAGGGGAACTGGAGCTTAAGCTGGCAGGTGCGGGGGACTCGGGGAGACTGTGCAAATGGTCCCCCTGCAGGGGCAAGGGAGCTGATGCATTTCTACACTGGCATCTGAGGGTTATTGGTGGCGTGTTGCTCCCAGGATAGGGGGTCTTACGTCCCTGGCACTTTTGGACCTCTGAGCAGGACCACATTCAGGAAAGTGGCCTCTGGTTTCAGAAAAAAACCTTGATGCCGATATGGACAGTTAGGTGTCAGCCAGGAAAGGATGAATCAGTGAGGGCTGAGGAAACGTGAACAGGGCACTAACAGCATCTATTGTATTTCATTAGTCCCAAAGGCACTTTAGCCCTCCTGGAAGTTTTCAACACAGCACACAGAGCACCCTTTAATCCCTGCTTCATGGTTAAGCAGCATCATTAAGAGCATTAGTCACTTTAACCTTCTCTGTTACAACTGCTATTGAGGGGGCAGAATGATTTGTTTTCAACAACAGGGCTGTCAGCCTCTCGAGACTCCTGACTCTCAGGTCTGTTGTCAGAGCTCTGCCGCCTCTTCCTCCACCACCTGTGGCTGCGCGCGGTGTGCCTGCCCCGACACCTGCCTTCCTTCTCACCTGTGGACTCCAGACTTCCAGGAGCAGGAAAGCAAATAGATAGCCAAGCTTGTTGGAACTGTGGACAACAAAGAAGAAAAGATGGCAGTACCACCAAGAGCTCTCCTGTGGGCGTTCTGAAAAGCCTTTTTTGTCATCTGGCTCCTCAGAAGCCATTTCTGCCTCTTCCTTGAAGGTTGGCTGTTCCATGTGTAGAAGAGGTGACGAGAATAGGGTCTGCACAGGTTTGTGGGAAGAAAAGAGAATGAAGAGCTGGGAAGGGAGGGAACATTGAAAGAAGGAGAAAATCAGGAGGAAGGAGAAACACTGAGGAAAGCCAGGATGGACTGGGGAGGAGCCTGCCTGCCTGCACTTGGCTCCTGCCCTTCAGGAACCCCGCCTGCACAAGCCCCGGTCTGGAATTCCCCGCTCTGCTCTCACAGCTTCCCTGGGCCCCCCCACCTGCGCTCTGGTTCCTGGCTGTGCTGGCGTTATGATCTCTCCCAGGGCCCCACTTTGGCTCCAGGCCACACTTTCACCATCAGCCCAGCCACAAGTGTTAGTGACCTAATGCAGGTGTTGCTCTCCTGGTCTTTACTTTGGTCATTTCTCCTGGAAATCCTCCCCTCACTACACCTTAGAGTGTTTGCCACCTTCCTAAGTGGGCATTACCCCGTCAACATGTCCTCAGGCCTCTCCTCAGTGAAGCCCAGCCTCAGCCTGGTTAGACTTGGCGGGGGTGGGCACTGGCTCAGAGGAGAATTCACCCCTGGAGGGACAGCTGTAAGAGCCGGGTTTGTGGAGAGCCCCAAGAACCAAGCTGGGGCTGAAAACAGTAATTATGCCTTTTCTCCCAACGCGTTAAGCAACTCCAGTGCGGGAATTCAGGGCGGATGGATTCCTGGGTGGGAATTAGCAAGGCCAGGGTCCTAGCGGGACCAGTGTGAGGAAACAGAGGGGTCAATGAGAACAAAGCCCAAGCAGGTTAGAGAAGGGAGAAAAGCAGGAGAGGGTTGAAAGATCAGGATGATGGACAGGAGACAAGGGACGCAGGGTCCAAGAGAAGTTTTGATGGGGACGCAGGAAAGGAAAAAGTAAAATCCCTGAAGGTGTGAACAGAGGAGGCAAAGGTCAAAGTCCCGAGGTTCAGAGGTGGAGCCGTTGGCGGATGTGGCGGGGCAGCGTTGTGGCACAGGAGAGGGTCGCTAAAGGGGAGATGAGGTAAAGAACCAGGGGACATGAGGCTCAGTCAGTGCTGGGTACTCAGGGGCAGCTGCGTGGGGTAGTGGCTAAACATTTTTTTCTTTTTTTTTTGGTAAAGATTTTATGTATGTTTTACAGAAAGGGGAAGGGAGGGAGAGACATTGATCAGTTGACTCACACCCCCAACCGGGCACCTGGCCCACAATCCAGGCCTGTGCCTGACTAGGAATCAAACCAGTGACCTTTTGACTCACAGGCTGGTGCTCAACCCACTGAGCCACACCAGCCAAGGTGTGGCCAAACATCCTTCCCACCCGCAGGAACCACACTTTCCGTTTCATTTTTATCTCGACTAGTCCTGTGTCTTCAGACAAGTCCATTGAGCCTTGGATTTCTAATTGATAAAATGGGGATCATAAAACCTGCACTCACCACACGGTTTTACGGATTTAAATGGAAAGATGTCTGTAAAACACAGCACCTGGCAGGCATTAAGATACAAGTATTGTTATAGGTACTGTTAGTGCCCAATAGAAAAAGGAAGACCAGATGAAACTTTCTGAAGGGATGTCTAAGAAAATCATGATACACATTTTTGGTCACCAGCCCAACATCGTTCTTCTTTTTTCTTTTCCTAACAGTTCTCTGAATTTGAACAAGATTTTATCTCTTTTATGAAGTTATGTCCATCCTACAGAGCCCATGTGTTTCAAGACAGGCTGGCTCCACCTCCAAAGCCAGGAGTGGGGCTGACATCTGTAAAAGTCACCCAGTCCCCTGGCTCCAGTGGTGATTTAGGCGTGGGCATGAGGCCTGATTTAGGCCAATGATCTGTAAGGGGAGGGATCCTAGAAACTTCTGGGAAAGAACTTCCCTGGATTTTAAAAGGAAGACGTGTCCTCATTTCCTCCAGATATTGCATTATGTGGATGTAAACATTCTCTTTTCATCTTTTAAAGACTGAATCCAGCTTCAGTCACATTTGTCTTCAGGTCTCATAGCTCCAAATAAGCACAAAGAGGCCAAGGATGTCTGTATCTTGGTCCCACAGACCCAAGGGTAAAGACAGGAGCTGTGTTGAATGAATACATGGGCATGTATTTTCATTCATTTCAAGCAAAGAGAGAGGGTGAAAGGCATGGGCCAGTGTGGATTCAGCTTCCTGGGTGTCTAAAAGGAGCACCATCATACACCCTTTCCAGTCTGCCATCTGCGGCAGTCGCCCGCAAGAGTAGTGGTATTAAGGAATCTGCACCAGATGGCCAATGCTCAGCTTCTCCCAGAATCCTGCCGCATACACTTCTGGGACAGAAACAGAGGAGCGACCTGAGCCACTGTCTCAGGCAGAGTCCTCTTTTCCTGGGAGGTTTGATGCTCAAGGCTACCTGTGACGGCGGTGGCAGGTGTGCTGGCTCTTGGTCTGGTGGTGTTCACCCTGTCCCTCCTTTGGCCTGTAAACAAAACTGGCCCATTCTCCAAGCAGCTAGCCCACCTTCCTACTCTCAGCAGAAGCTCCCCCAGAATTGCTTTTTCAAAGCTATTTTTTTAAATGACATTTTAAAACTATACTTTCCAGTTTTCAAAAAAGTGAAAAGTAAAAATTTGAGCAAATAGAACAATTCTGGGGTTACGTGCTTTTATGTTTTCAGAGTACTTCTAAGTGATTAGATTTTTTTGGAGGGTGGCCACATTAATAAGGGGACTATCCCTCTGGTGGTAGAACCAGAGACCACTCAGTGGGCACATGTGTGCGTGCGTGTGCACACTAAAGCGGAGTGCTGTCTGCGTAGGGGTCACCGAGAAGGCCCGTCATTAGGTTGAGGTGACTGGGGTCAGAATGACCTAGAAGTCAGGGGCACGTCGCTCCAGTTCAGGGGCAAAGTTCAGAGTCAGATCAAGAACCACCAACTAAAGAATGTAATTGATTTAATCTTCCTTCCTGCTTCCACTAAGACTGAGTAAAACCGCTTGAAGGGAGGGAGGGAAGAAGGAAGAAAAGAAGGGAAGAAGAAAAAGAGAGGGGGAAGGAAGAAGAGGCAGAGGATAGCAACTCTTGATAGGTGAGACTGTGAATTCGTAACAGGTTACAACCTGGGTCTGTGGGTTTAGTTTCACCTAACGCTTCATAGGCTTCATGGCTGCAAAACAAATGACAAAGCGTCCAAAGAAGCTAAGCTCAGGACTACTTTGTGACAGCTCAAAGACCTACACCTACCTATTGTTTAGGCATTATGGAAACTGGTCGCCTGGGTTCTTACTCACTCTCCACTGATTTGTGGTAAGATAAGGAAAGTGTTTCAAGCTGCACATCTGACACAGGCCGAGGGAAGACAGTGCAAACAGAGAACTCTGCCAAGGTTTGTTTTTAAAGCAAAGAGTTTCTACCCCCAAAACTGCATGTTATTCAAAAGGTCGTCCATTCAAGTCAGCTCACTTGGCTTTCTCAAAACCACTTTGCAGATGACTTAATTTAGGAAAGAATCCCATGTCTGGGGTCAACTTCTTTTAGGGAACATTTGTTTAACATTTGAATGAGCTGGCTTCCCTGGAGAGCCAGTGGTTTGACCTTGGCCCCGGTCTGGCATGGACTCTCGGATTGTTCAGGGTGTCAGTCTAACCTTTGCAGCCCTCTCTCAGCTCTCAGGCGGGGTGACAGAGCCCTGGGTCTCTATCTCCCTGCACACTCTGGCTGTTGAAAGCTACTGGGGGTGCAGGCAGCGTGCACGCACACATTCCATCCCCCGCCCCCCGGCTCCCCCAGCAGTTGAAATGACAGGAAATGAAATTCATGGTAAAAGATTCTGGACTGCTGAATCTGCAACCATTGGCAACTAGCCAGAACCTGGGTTTGTTCATTCTGTGTGTCTAGAGCGAAGGAGAGATTTACGTTCACTTACTTAGTTTTCATTCTGCATGCAAAGCACCTTTCCAGAGTTGGCCTGGAGCCATCCTGGTGTTTGTGGAGGGGCGATTCTTGTGAGGACTGCTGTCGGGAGCGTGGGCTTTAGAAATTGCCACCTGTTCCAGTATTTCGACCTGAACAGCTTCCCAAAGACCCCACAAACGGCCAAAATAAAAGAATGGCTGACTATCCAAGGAACGGGTTTCCCATTCCACAGAGCAGAGCAGGATTCTCCAAACGGAGGCAGACATGAGCATCTCAGAGTGTCACAACCTGACACCTGGCAGGACCTGCTTTCAGGCTTTCGGGTTTCCTGTCTGAGAGAGCCCGGAGGGGTTTCGGGAAGCTGGTCGCTATCTTCCGTAATCAGCGTTTGACAGGGCCAGTACCTTCCACTGATAGAGAGGAGCCTTCCCCATCAGACAACCCAAAGAATTCCTCATTATGTAACCCTGTTTTTCTTTCCTCTCTAGACCCTGCATTGTTCACATTCCTAAAGCAGTGACATGCTTCTCCACTCCCACCACCAACTCCCTGTGGGTGCTAATCCCAATTTCTTCTCAATTTATGGGTGAGCGAAGGGTTAGCAGGGCCTGACCGACAAGAACAACAGAGGGTGGGATGCCGTCGAGGCTCCTGTGCCGGGTCAGGGCGGGGCCGAGTCTGCGCTGCCACCTCGGAACCCCGGCCCAGCATTGTCTCCGTGCCCAGGTGGCCAGCACCTTGTGCAGGGGCCCTGCAGCGGCTGGGGTCACCCAGGAAAGACTCCCTGACAACTGCACTTCCGTTCTCCCACTCAGTTCTCTAAGGAGGAGAGGAAATCAACAGAAAATGTAGTGGCTGCATAATTTACCTCCTACTTCACTCTATTTGTTTTATATTTAGATTACTGTGACTTGGTGACCCCACCCAACTTGGAGTGAGGAAATCTCTTTCCTCCCCAGATCCCTTTCCTGGATAGGTCCAGAAATCCCAGGGGCACCCACTCAGTCTTAAGGGGTCAGCCCCAGTCACTGTCAGTGCAAAGTCTGGGTTTCCTCCGGGGGGTCCCGCCCTCCCCAGCTCTCCCGGCCCCCCCCCCCCCTGCTGTATGCAGCCACGGAAACTGAACTGGAGGACCTCTGAGCATCAGCTGCCTGCCATTCCTGGAACCAGCCCTCCACTCTGGTTCCCCAAGGAAGTTCACAAGCCACTCCATCCAAGAACATCCCTACAATGCCTAATTACCTGCTAAAACATTTTTAAAAGAAAAGAGTAGCAAAGTCTCTTTTCCTACAAAATACATGTTATAGAGACCAGGGTTTCCAGAAAAATCTTGAGGAAGGCATGAACCTAAAACACTGACTAGAGTTATTATTGTAATGGTCCTCTCACAAAAGTAAGTATAAACCATATGCTTGTCCAAATATAAAAACAAATGCAGAAATATAAACAAAACTAAATTAAATATCTTAATTAACTAAACGTACTACATCAAATGATGTTGAACTGAAACTATTATCCAATTCAAACAGTGTAATAATAGCTGACATTTTTGAGGCAAGTACTATGTTCCTGGCCAAAGTATGTTAAATGACTTCATTTATTCAACCCCCACAGCTACAGAAGTATGATTGTTATTTCCTTATGACTGAGAAGGCAAATGGGCCCAGAGAGATTAAACAACTTCCTAAAGAGACACATCTAAGAGGCGGGAGAGCCAGGCTTTGAACCCAGGGAGTCTGAGCCAGGGCCTCTGCTCTTGACAAACTGTTGTGTTCTAGGTATCAATGGCTAAGGTGCAGGTTCCTGTCTGAGTTCAGTGTATCTGAACCACAGGGGGCCCTGTGATGATCCATTGCTCACCCTTTTTTCTCTGTTGCAACCACATCTAAGTCCTCCTTCATGCAACTTGCACTAGCATCAGTGGGCATGAGCTCATCACTTAATTTTTTTAAATATATTTTATTGATTATGCTATTACAGTAGTCCCAATTTTTCCCTCTTTGCCCATCTCACCACAGTATCCCCCATTCCCTCCAGCAATCCTCCCACCTTAGTTCATGTCCGTGGGTCATACATATAAGTTCTTTGGCTTCTCTATTTCCTATACTGTTCTTATCGTCCGCTGTCTATTTTGTACCTACCAATTATGCTTCTTAATCCCTGTACATTTTCTGCCATTTCCCCTTCCCAGCTGATAACCCTCCAAATGATCTCCATATCTATGATTATATTCCTGTTTTGGTTGTTTGCTTAGTTTATTTTTGTGTTTTAGATTCAGTTGATAGTTGTGAGTTCATTGTCATTTTACTGTTCATAGTTTTGATCTTAAATAAGTCTGTTTAACATTTCATATAATAAGGGCTGGGTGATGATGAACTCCTTTAGCTTTACCTTGTCTGGGAAGCATTTAATCTGCCCTTCAATTGTATTTTTTTTTAAGATTTTATTTCTTTATTTTTAGAGGGAAGGGAAGGGAGAAAGAGAGGGAAACATCAATGTGTGGTTGACTCTCACATGACCCCCACTGGGGAACTGGCCTGCAACCAAGGCATGTGCCCAAACTGGGAACTGAACTGGCAACCCTTTGGTTCACAGTCCATGCTCTATCCGCTGAGCTACACCAGCCAGGGCTGCCCTTCAATTTTAAATGATAGCTTTGCTGGATAGAGTAATCTTTGTTGTAGGCCCTTGCATTCTATCACATTGAATACTTCTTGCCAGTCTCTCTTGCTTGCAAAGTTTCTTTTGAGAAATAAGCTGACAGTCTTATAGGAACTCCTTTGTAGGTTAAGTCTCTGCTTTTCTCTTGCTGCTTTTAAGATTCTCTCTTTATCTTTAACCTTTGGCATTTTAATCATGACGTGTCTTGGTGTGCTTCTCTTTGGGTCCAATTTGTTTGGGACCCTCTGTGCTTCTTTTACTTGCATGATTATTTCCTTCTCCAAATTAGGGAAGTTTTCTTTCATTATTTTTTCAAGTAAGTTTTCAATTTCCTGCTCTTCCTCTTCTCCTTCTGGCATCCCTATGATTTGGATCTTGGCCCTTTTAGAGATGTCCCAGAGACCTGTTAAACTCTCCTCATTTTTTTGAATTTGTGTTTTTTCATTCTGTTCTGGCTGTATGTTTATTTCTTCCTTATGTTCTGAGATATTGATTTGAACCCCAGCTTCCTTCCTTTCACTGTGGGTTCCCTGTGAATTTCTCTTTATTTCACTTAGTGTAGCCTTCATTTCTTCCCTTATGCTTTCAGCATGCTCAGTGAGTTCTCTGAACATCCTTATCACTAGTGTTTTGAACTCTGCATCTGATAGGTTGGCTATCTCTGTTTCATTTAGTTCTTTTCCTGGGATTTTGTTCTGTTTTGTCATTTGGGCCATATTTCTTTGTCTCCTCAATTTGGCAGCCTCCCTGTGTTTGTTTCTGTGTGTTAAGCAGAGCTGCTTCAGCTCCCTGTCTTAGGGCACCTGTTAAGTTGTATGGGGTGGAACTGTAGGTATTTGCCAGGGCAGGGCAA
Organism: Trachops cirrhosus; assembly: GCA_028533065.1. Classification (NCBI taxonomy): domain Eukaryota; kingdom Metazoa; phylum Chordata; class Mammalia; order Chiroptera; family Phyllostomidae; genus Trachops; species Trachops cirrhosus. Next base: position 149,771,669 of record CM052540.1, on the reverse strand, counting down.
CCTGTTTCACTGCTTTGTGGCTCTGTATGTTGGGGAGGGGTTAGAGAGGGGACAATGCCACTGCCTGGCTGCTGGTGGTTTGCTCAGCACTTACCCTGTTTCCAGTCACTTCACCTACTTCCCATATGTGACTGGCGCCCTTCTAGCTGTTGCCTTGGTGGTGGTTCCCAGAGTGAGTGAGTTTGCATTCATTCTAGGGCCATGAGGGTCCTTTAAACAGACTCTTCTGAGAGACCGGCAGTTTCTTCCACCACCACAACCCCCATTGGCTTTATTTCCCAGTGCTGGAACCCTGGGCTGTGCAGTCTGGCCTGAGGCTGGAATCGTTTGCTCCCCAGGTATCCCGCCCGATTTTTATCTACCACACATGAATGTGGGACTATCCATGCCATGTCTGCCGCCACTGCCTCACCTCCTCTGCCTCATCACCACCACACCGTGTCCTCTCCTCCCTAGTTCCCTGTCTTCATCCCTCTGACCTGTCTGAATAAATATGGTTCCTTTAAATCCTTCATTGTTGGCCTTCCATACAGTTTGATTTCCTGACAGTTCTGGGTGTTTTTTGTTTTGAGATTAGTTGTGATCCTGTGATCCTTTTTGTGGTTATACAAGGAGGTAAAGCATGTCTACCTATACCTCCATCTTGACTGGAAGTCTAACCTCTTCATTTATATATTAAGTTCCTTTTGGCTCTTCTCTCATTTACTCCAGATACAGCTTGGAGCCCAAGGAATCAAAACAGGGAAATGTGAGCCCAGAAGGCTCTGGGCAGAACCCAGTTAAAATGTGGTCATTCCTACCATTCACATTATGCATGTATTGGGCTGGCCAAAGAGTCCGTATGGATTTTTCCATAAAATAAAAGACATTTTTTTCATTTTCACCAGTAACTTTATTGATTTGGATAGGTTGAGTATGTCAGCTATCTCCTGCATAGTATAACATTGATCATTTTCAATTAATGTCTCGTTTTGATCGCTATCAGCTTCAACTGGTCCACGTGACTGTGGAGCATCATCCAGTGAGAAATCTCCAGCACAAAAGTTCACAAACCTCATTTGACTTATTTGATCAGTCACAGCACCTTCTCCATACACTGCACAATTTTTTTTGCATTTTAGTTGCATTTGTACCTTTCTTGAAATAATAAAGCATAAGATGTTGAAAATGTTGCATATTTTCTTCCATTTTCAATATTAAAATGGCTACACAAAAATTCATCAATTTTGATAAGTTTTTTTAAATTCACACTGATATAACAACTGTCACAATACAATCTAACAAAATTGTTTCAAATGACGTTAAAGACAACTGAGCACTACTAGAGCCAGCTTACAAAAAAAAAAAACACAACTTTTTGGCCAACCCAATACTATTTTTAAAGATCATTATCAGCATGAACACGCAATATTCAGATATTCTTACAGAAAACAGCAAACCTCTGCCCATTTATCAGCAGACCACTGCTACAACTAGAGAGGTCAAAGTACAGTAGGTCCCTGAACAATGTGGTTTTGTCCAATGTCATTTTACTGTAAGATCAGTGAGGAAAAAAGCAATGAATCCCAGCCAGGGTGCACTGGCGTGTCTACGTTGTCCCAGTCCGAGCGCGTGTGAGTGTGGGCGGTGCTGTGATGGAAGGGCGTCCTGCCCAGGGCGGGTCGTGCCTTGTGCTCCGCACTGCTGGTGGAGGCTCTGGCCGCCCGTGACCATGAACGGGAACAGGCAGATTGGAAAATCATCTTGTTTTTGTTAAAATTTCTTAAATGTGTATATAACTCACATTTATTTCAATGTTTAACGATAGAAGGGTCTTTATTTAGAAATTTGGCAATGTGACCAAAAAATATGCCGTAAGAACTTTACTCTTGTTTATATCAATTAACATAGGGTAAAATTGGTTTTATTATATATCCTTTCCCTTAAAATAGTAGTTTCCAAGAACCTGTCCACAACATTAAGTGGAGACTTACTGTACTATTATTCTATAGCTCTTATAATAGTTCTTACAATATTTTTTGCTGTTATGTGAAGATTAACTATCATTGATTTCAAGTAAGATTCTGAGTCTGAACAATATGAAAATTCTGATTGATCCTCAGTCCTTACAAGAAAGGTACGATCCATAAAACCCACCCACACTGTGTGATGAAGCGGACATTGCCATTCTCTCATGGTAGTCATGATTACCTTATTTAGGCAGACTTCTGCTCAAGCAAACAAATCATTAGAAAGGCAAATGAAAGGGTCCTGTGAATCATAATGACTTTTAATTGGAATTATTTATTCTCAGTGGATTTTCCCTATAGTTGGTGGTATAAGTACTGTAACAGTTTTACTCTTGGGTATTATAAACTTACTGGAAATGAAACAATGGTTTTTCTATATAGAGTGCAGTTCGAGGAAGGTTGTAAATTAATAAGTCCTTGTTCTGAGAAATAATCAGGGCTATATCTTCTACCTTGTGGGAGGCATTTAAAAACTGCTCTGTAAACATGGTGGCAATACTTTCTGTGTATTTAACAATATAGAGTTAAACATAGCCCTGGTACTTACAAAAACAAACAAGTGAACAAAAAGGCAAGAAATAAAAAGCTAGTTTATATGAAGCAGCTCTGACTCAAGAAGGTGAGATCTGAGCATGTACGTTTGTCACTCCTCTTTCCCAAGACTCTATTGAAGTGATACAGAATTTTAAAAAGTATAAACCCACAATCACAAAGATGATGAGGAATGGGTTGGGCACTGGCATTTGAGCAATTTCAGCAAATTTCTGGGAGATGGGAGAGGACATGGATGTGTAGACAGAGGGAGCGGAGAACAGGGTTATATGCAGAAGGGCTCCAAGGCAAGCGGACAGGTGCCCAGAGAGCACCTGCATGGACAGGAGCCTGCACGTAAGAAAGGACAAACAGAAAGAGGCTGAAAACAGAATGCTAACAGGCAGGGTTTTCAAAACGCTGTGAGGATATTATTTAGGATCTAGCATTCTGTAACAGCCAAAACATCTGTTAAAAATTAAGGCAGAAAAAGTCACCTTGCTACATACCTTTTATAAGAGGTTACTTGAGGACGTACTGCAGTGAACAAAAGATATGAGGCACAAGCAATGGATAAACCAAGCCAGGATGAGAGCTATGCAAATTATCAGAGAAAGTATGTGGGCTACATGAATACCACCAAGAACAGATTGAATAAAATAGCTAAGACACTGCGGGGAGGGGGAGAAAACAGGTAGCAAAGGCATATTCTATATCAAACTGAAACATCTTTGCACAGCAAAGTACACCATCAAGAAAATGAGAAGACAGCCTACCAAATGGGAGAACATATTTGACATTGATATGTCCAGTAAGAGGTTAATATTCAAATTGCACAAAGAACTCATACAACTCATCACTAAAAAAAAAATAATAATCCAATTTAAAAATGTGCAGAGGACCTGAATAGACACTTCTTCAAAGAGGACATATAGGTGGTCAATAGACATATAAAAAGATGCTCAATGTGACTAATCAGCAGAGAAATGCAAATTAAAACCACAATGAGATATCACCTCACCTGTGTCAGAATGGCTATCGTCAATAAATCAACAAACAACAAGTGCTGGTGAGGATGTGTAGAAAATGGAACCATTTTGCACCGTTGGTGGGAATGCAGACTAGTACAATCACTGTGGAAACCAGCATGGAGATACCTCAAAAATTAAAAATAGATCTGCCTATATGACCCAGCAATTCCACTTCTGGGTATATATCTGAAGAAATTCAAAACACTAAATCAAAACAATATATGCACTCCTATGCTCATCACATTGTTATTTATAATAGCCAAGATATAGAAGCAACCCAAGTTTCCATCAAGAGATGAGTGGACAAAAAGAACTATGGTAGATAAATACAGTGAAATATTACTTGGCCATTAAAAAAAATGAAATTTTGTTCTGTCTGCTGTGGCTCAGTGGATTGAGCTCCAGCCTGAGAACAAAAGGGTTGCTGGTTGATTCCCAGTCAGGACACCTGCCTGGGTTGCATGCCAGGTCCCCAGTAGGGGGCGCATGAGAGGCAACCACACATTGATGTTTCTTTTCTCTTTCTCCCTCCCTTCCCCTCTCTCTGAAAATAAATAAGTAAAATCTTTTTTAAAAAAAGAAATCTTACCACTTGTGACAATATTACGCTAAGTGAAATAAGTAAGAGAAAAATAAACACCACATGATTTCACTTATCTGTGGAATTTAAAGAACAAAATAAACAAAATTGATACTGAAAACAGACTGGAAATTGCCAGAGAGGATGGGGGTTGGGAGGCTGGATGAAAAAGGTGAAGGGATTAAGAAGTACAAATTGGTAGTTGCAAAATAGTCCCAGGGATGTGAAGTACATACAGCATAGGGAATATAGGCAATAATATTGTAATAAATATGTATGGTGCTCGGTAGCTTCTGGAAATATCAGGGGGACACTTTGGAGTGTATAGGATTGTGTTACCACTATGCTGTACACCTGAAACCAATCAAAATAATATTGACTATAAACTGTAATTGAGAAATAAAATTAAAGAAAGGCAGATGTGCTCACTTCAGCAGCACATATACTAAAGAAAGGCAGTTAGAAACTCCAGGGGAAAACTATCTGTGCAAAAAGTTCATAATCCTAATACGAAGCAAGCTAAACTGTAGCATAATTTTTGAGCAATTGATGAAGTATGAGAAAAGAGAATCTTCATGCCTTAATGCCAGACATATTCTATCACAGTGTCATAGGAAGTAGGACATTGTGTCTAAAAAAAGGGAAACATAATCATCGCTCAAAGCAAAGAAATTTGGCTTTTCTGTGAATGATACTTACATTGTCGTACTAATGCAATCACATTTTACTGATTCTCAGCTTCTGGATTCTTCCCAACAGAGAGAATGGGATGGTTACACAACTGTCAGCTCTGTTTTAGGCGAAGGTACCTGGCAGAGGTTGGCAGATAGAAGGAGGGAGAGGAAAGATGGAGATGCTAATATTTTCATTGTACCTTGTGGGCAGTCTGGAGAGTGTGTCTAAAGTGGATGGAATAAGAAACAGACAATGAAGCATACTATTTAGAATTTTGAAAATAGCCAGTTAAAATAATTTAAAGCAATCACATAGTTATCAATAGAATGTGAGGCAAGGGAGAGGAAAGGTGCATTTGGGTGCTAGTGAATAAAATTCTAATCTCATTGGTAGAAGTCAATAGACACTTTCTAAAGTTAAGATTCAAGAAATAGAAATAGAGTCTTTATGTTGGTAATATCCAGAAGAACTAAGACCAGATATTGTTAAAAAGTGATTGTGTCTGACAAGTAGGAAGAAATGGAAAAGAGAAAACAATTGTTTTTTCTTAAAAGTCTAACTTGTTGGGTTATTTTTTTTCTTTTAACCATGTCCATGTGTACTTTGATATTTTATTTTATTTTTTAAATATTTTTATTTATTTATTTTAGAGGGGAAGGAAGGGAGAAAGACAGGGAGAGAAACATCAATGTGTGAGAGGTACATGGATCAGTTGCTCTCACACGCCTCCTCCTCAGGACCTGGCCCACAACCCAGGCGTGTGCCCTGCCTGGGAATCAAACTGGTGACGTTTAGGTTCACAGGCCAGCACTCAATCCACTGAGCCACCCCAACCAGGGCTGTACTTTGATATTTAAAAAATTTGTATATAATGTGTGAATCATAGCTGCCTACTGACAATTTGATTTGTAATATTTTCAAATTGTCATGGTCCTTGCCTTTTAGTAGTTAGCTCTCTGAATTATAGCTTTGTGCCTATTTGATTTCACAGCACAGTTTGGAAAATCAACCAGAAAAAGTGATGCATGGCTTGAGCTGGCTTTTTAATGAAATAAAATAAAATTTTGCTTTGAAGTCTTTATAATTTCTCATAAGGGAGCAGTTGACATTGTGGGGTACTGAGTGCACCCTGAAATCACAGAAGCACATGTGACACATTGGGAATTACCCCTACACCTGGGCACCCATTTCAAAGCTAGGGAAATCACCATCTCTGGGGAATAGCTGAATGGGCTTGTGGGGACCCCTACTGTCCTGCTGGCAAACTACATCATCCTTGGTAGCATTCCAGGATTCCAGGGTGAAATTTTTTTTAAAGGGTGGGGAAATCCTTTGAGTTTGGAGAGACCTCCTGAAGGTAATAGCAGGAAAAATGGGATTTGACTTGGACTACCATGTGCACTTATTTACACAGTTTATTAAATATTATTTCCAAAATTATTTACATAAACAATTTAGAAAATTTGAACACGGACTTGATGTGTGGGTTATCGTTAATGTTTTAATAATGAATGATACTATAGTTATATAGTGTCCTTATTTTAGGAGATGCATACTGAAGTGTTTAGGGGTGAAATATAACATGTGCAGCTGACTCTCCACGGCTTCTCCTCTTATTCAGGGTTAAAGCCAAAACCCTACAAGACCATCTTCCCATCAAAATCCATTCTTACCTCCCTTGCGAATTGATTTGTAGTTGGGAAGCAGCTGCTCTGCCCAGGACTACATTTCCCAGCCTCCTTGCTGTTAAATGGCACACAGAGACCTACTTCTCAGTAGTATTATTTCCTGAAAAATTGATCGCACAAAACCCTAAGGACACAAAAACAGGAATGTTTCCCCGTCATTCCTGGTGGTAGTGAAAAATGGAAGTAACCCAGGCAACCGTCACTGTGGCAACAGAGGGCAGAATGTGTGGCACACACTATAAAACACCATGCAGGTCAGAAGCCTCAAACTATTTGTACGTAGAACAATATGGAGTGAATTTAAAACCTTGGTGATGAGTGGGTGCCTATGGAGGGGAGAAAACAAAGGACTGAGAGGAGATGTACCTGATTCCTTCTCCCACAGCAAAGCCAACCAGGTACGGCCTCTGGGACCCTCCCCAGACTCCCCCACTAGTTGGAGCTGGGCGGGTCCTCCCATCGCCCTCCGCCTCCCACCCCGAGTTCTCACACCGCCCTTTATAGAAATCCATCCCAGCCTTCTGTACTCTAATTGTTCACTTGCCTGTGTCCTTCTTTAGGACAACAAGCCCTTTGAGTGCGTTTCATCTCCGTCTTTATGTCTGTCTGGCCTTGTGTTTGGCGAAGAGTAAATTCTTAATGTTAAAATGAAAAAGAAATGAGAAAGAAAACTTTCTTAGGTGCCTTCCTTACAACCAGGATACTTACTGGGCTTCAGAAAATTCTGGCTTCCTGTTTGGAATAATTTTGTCACCATCCTGCTACCTATGTGGGCAAAACTACCTAAAGGCTGAGCAGAGATGGTATTGGCTAAGCAACACGTAACAAATTTAACCTGAAAATTGGATGCGGTATGTCGTGTTTAGCGTGCTACCGAGTGCTTAGTCATAAGGATACGACGGGAGGCGCCAGAACCAAACGCCACCGGACTCGCAGTTGTAATGAGCGCGTTTGTTTGTTCTGCCGCCTCGCCTCCAGCATTGCGTCCGGGGGTCATGGTAAGATAACGTCAGCCTCTGGCTTAGATGGCGCCATTGTTAAGGTGTTATTTTCTTTTTGTTGCCTTGTCAGTTCTTTTCCTAACTATAAAACATCAGAGAATTCTAAAAACAGAAAATAAAAATTACCCATAACTCCATAAACCTGCTGTAAGCACTAATGTTTCTATCCTTCCAGATCCTTCCTACTTACGTAGCCATAGAATATGTATCACAAAAATACTGCATACAATGTAGTTTTGTATTTTGCCTTTAATATATTATGAGCACACATACACATTCATAATTGCACATCTTTAAAAAGCATTTATTCTTCGCGTGACTGTTGAAGACTCCTGGTTCCTTAGGCACACCAGCTTGTGCACTCGCCTCCCTGTCCAAGCCATGTTACTATTGTGGGTTGCACACTGCTGGGTACAACAGGAAACAAACCAAACCCAAATGACAAAGGCCCAGAAGAGCAGAGCAACATTTTAACCAGAAAGAAACTATCCCACATGCAAGGAATCACAAAAGTAAATCGGCCAGCTATTTCGCAACCTATTATGAAATAACTATGAAGAAATAATGTAATAGCACCAGGTGGCCTGGTAAAACAAACCAACCAACCAACAAACAAACCCCTGAAGCTGGAGATGAGGTTCTAGATCATCCTCCGACTCAACCCGTGACTTCAGGTGTGATCTCAAGCACTTCAGCGGCCTGGTTCTCAGCTTCCTGCACTGTACACTGAGGAGTGGGGCTAGATGCACCCGCAGGTCCCTCCAGTTCAAACTTGCCCTGATTCTATGCTAGCAGATCTTTTCTGACCCATGAGGTAAAGATCAGGACACTGGATAGCACTTGATAGGGCTGTAACTGGGTTGGCTGACTGCCCTCCCCCCCCCCCGCCTTAGTTTGTTGGCCAAATAACAATGAATCCATCACAGAGCCCCTTACATGGGTCAATTTGGATGCCCAGCAGGTGCAATCCAGTAGTTTTGAAAAGCTACTGATTTTGGCAAATGAGCAGAACAGGCAAGGAGTGACCATGGAGAAGCAAATAGTGGTGGCCGGCAGGGCTGTAAAATGTCTGCTCTGGACTCCCTTTGTTTTTCCCTCCCTCCCATCAGGGCTTCCAACCCCAGGAGCCGTATTCAGGGAGCAGAGGAATCTGTAGAATGTTTTTTGGTTTCCATTATTTGCCACAGCATTCTCTCTCTCTCTCTCTCTCTCTCTCTCTCTCTCTCTCTCTTTAACTTGAATATATAACACTCCCTCTTAGAACCAAGACTCAGTATAAAAACTTTCACATTCATTGCAACAGTCCAAAATGAGAAACTCTAATGCCCATTAAAAACTGGATGGATGGGTAAATAACTGGTGGTGTAGTCACGTAATGGAATGATACTCAGCAATGAAAACAAAGAAACTACAACAGCAATCAACCCCGGGGATGAGTCTCCCAGATAAAAGGAGGAGCAGAAGCAGCCAGAGAGTACGATTCCACTTTTATAAAATTCAGATGTTAAAAGCAGACAAACCTAATGTAATCTTCCAGAAGTCAGAGCGTCCATTACCCTTGTGGGGACTAATGATGGGAAGAGAGGATGAGGACCTTCTAGTGAGCCAGTAGTATTCTGCTTCTTCGTTTGGGTGCTGGTTCACTTTGTAGAAATTGATGACACTGCACATTTATGTCCACTTTTTGTAGGTATGTAATATATTAAGAATAATTTTTCATACATTTAAAAATAACTCTATATTTTAATCCCAGGATTCACTGTGGGGACCGGGAGGGGGTTAATACATCACATAGAACCTCATAAAAGCTTTGCAAGTTCAGAAACACACACACACACAGGTGGTGGGTATGGAGAGATCTTGGTAGTAAAACAGAAAAAAGGCTCCCATTTATGGATAGGAAGGAAACAGATTGGAGGAGCAAGAGGAATTTTGAAGCGATAAAGTATGACTCACCCAAGAGGGCTGATCATTTGGAGTCTGAACAAAAGTTTGTGAAATTACTAGGAGGTGGAGGTGAGTAGGGGGTGTGCCCTGGGGCTCTATTTACTCAGCATGGTTTCTGCTTTGTGGTATAACAACACTTCAATCCCACAGAAACTCCTGCCTTCCCGGCTAGAAATGGCCTATATGCCATCAGAAGACAGGTCCCTACCACCTCCATGATTATTACTGGGATTCTAACATCCTTCAGATTGCCTGCTGAACCCACATTGCCATATCTTGTCCAAATCTAAAGCAGCAGTATTGGACTATAATGTGAACAAAAGTTGGGAAATTTTTTCAAACACTAATTTCTCTGAGCAATGATTCTGATTCAGGAGGTTACAAGTGGAGCCTAAGAATCCTCATTTTAACACTTTCCCCGCCTCCCCCTTCTGCTATTAAGATTCTGGATTTTATCAAGGATGTTGCCATAATGGTTAATTGTGTATGTCAGGCTTGACTGGCTCACAAGGTGCCAGATATTTGGCTAAACATTATTCTGGGTGTGTCTGTGTTTCCGGAAGAGAATAACGTTTGAACCTGCAGCCTGAGCAAAGCAGATTGTTCTCTCCAATGAAGGCGGGGGCCCCATCTAGCCTGTGGAAGGCCTGCAGACAACACAAAGAGGAAGACCATTCTTTCTGTGGACTGACTGTGTCTGAGCTGCAGCATCAGGCTTTGTCTGCTTTGGACTCTGACTCAGACTAGAATTTACACCACTGGCTCTCCCGGTGCTCTGGCCTTCAGACTCAGGCTTGAACTGGACGATTGGCTCTCCTGAGTCTCCAGCTTGCTGACTGCAGATCTTAAGACTGCTTAGTCTCCATAGCTGTGTGAGTCATTTCTGTATTATATATGCTATTGGTTCTGTTTCTCTGTAGAACCCAGACTACTATGACTGTAGATGTAAAGGTTACAGATCTCTGTTATCTTCCTCTAAAGATTCTTGATTTGTGGTTTAGCAGGCAGTTAACTTGGTTAAACTTCCTCCAAACTTTGTCTTCCTCATGGTAGAAAGCAGCTGAAACCTCTGCTCGACATACATTATCTTGTATATTAGTCCTCACAAATGCTATGAGGTAAATAAATTATTATCCTCATTTTACAGATAAAGAAAGGAAAGCTCCTAGAATATTTATTAATTTGTAGAACAAATTTAAAGCCAATGCTCTTTCCAAAGCTTTTGGATTTTGGTGAGCCAAGAGGTATTCTATTTGGTTTTGTAGGCAATTAATGTCCATTGAATAAACCAAAGAATAAAGGCGTCCCAGGTATTCAGCTCAGACTGCCACCGTGCAAGTGAGTTACAGAGAGCCCTGGGAGATGGGGTCAGGACCACTCGGGTATCTGGCTGTTTGGCATCAGCCACCAGCTCCGCAGAGAAGGGCTTCCACCCAGGTGTGCGGTAACAGTGAAATAAATGACACTGATGCTGTAAATTAGGAAGGTCATGGTTAACCTCAGGTTAGTGCACTTAGTGACCCAGGCTCAAGATCTTGCAGCCCCTAATTACCAAACTCATTCTAATGACAATGACTGAAAACAGTCAATGCTGCTTCTCCCTTGAGCTGTGGTCTCAACACCAAACTAGGCCTGACCTTTCCTTCTTCATTTTTTCTGATCTGGCTGCTCACCACCCAGCTTGTAGTACACAATGCCATCCCTACCACTTTGTTTTCTTCCTTGTATGTTGTCTATTACAAAAGTAGCACATTAATTTTATTAAAGATACAAAGGATACAAAAAGAGAACAAAATGTGAAAGCCCTTCTTCCCTCCTCACCATGCCCCCAGCAATACCCTGGTCAAAGGTAACTCCAGCCAACACTTCGTCCTTCTAGTCGGCCTTCCGGTTCCTATACCGGCATACAGGTGAACCTGTATGTTCACATGTATGTGAACAGGTATATGTGACCTGGAGCTTTCTTTCTTCATAAGGCATTTAATCATGCTCTGTGCCTGGTTCTGTGATCTGCTTTTTTCATTCAGTGGGGCATAGTTCTCAATGTTGTAAATTTGCAGGGTTATAATTTTCTTTAAAGATTTTATTTATTTATTTATTTATTTTAGAGAGAGAGGGGAAAGGAGGGAGAAAGAGAGGGAGAGAAACAGTGATCAGTTGCCTCTCTCACTGCCCCAACCGTGAACCTGGCCCGCAACCCAGGCATGTGCCCTGACTGGGAATCAATCTGGCAACTGCTCAGTCTGCAGCCCGGTGATCAGCCCACTGAGCCACACCAAACAGGGTGCAGGGTTATAAATTTGCAGAGTCCTCTAATGTAGCAATGTGTATGCATTTACATGTGGAAGGACACATAAAATTAGTGATTTGCCAATTCATATCATTTTTAAACACAAATATACACAAATTGTGTATATTTTTATACACAATTATCCTTTATATTGTGTTGACCTTTTAAAATCATAAAAATAGGTAGAGTATTATTAATTAATTTCATTTCTGGATAATAAAGAGGGCATTAACAATTTTTTTTA
>CM052540.1:149747943-149759573 GCA_028533065.1 Trachops cirrhosus | reverse complement strand
TTATTTATTTATTTTTAGAGAGGGGAAGGGAGGGAGAAGGAGAGAGAGAGAGAAACATTAATGTGTGGTTGCCTCTCATGTGGTCCCCACTGGGGACCTGGCCTGCAACCCAGGCATGTGCCCTGACTGGGAATCGAACCTGCGATGCTTTGGTTCGCAGCCCGCGCTCAATCCACTGAGCTATGCCAGCCAGGGCCTGGCATTAACAATTTTTAAAGGGTATGTGGTCTGATGGCTGAGAATCACATGAGGTTCCTTTTCTTAAAGTTCTCCACAGCAATTCGTAACATGAAACCACTTTTTTTAAAAATCACACGGACATTCAGGTGTTTCCCTGTGGCCCTGCGGTGGATTTGGTGGACCCATCCTGCCTCATCTGCGCATCTCCGGTGAGGACCCTCCCCCAAGTGGGGCTGCTGTGAAGCTTATAGAGGAGAGCTTTGGGGCTGGTGCCTTCTGAGTCAGGGAAGGTGTTGGTGACAGATAGCAGAGACCAGCACGGGCTGACTTCAACAGAAGAGTGTTCTGGCAGGGCGTTCAGTGGCTCAGAGAGTGGACAGGACTACTGGAGAACCAGGGTGAAGTGGGCAGGAGCCTGGGGAGGTGAAGAAGCAGAGTGAGAATTTAGCCTGATGCTGTAACAGCAGGAGTGTGTGTTGAGGTGTGGGTGGGGGTGGGGGATCGCTGCTAGTGGCACTGGCTGGTGCTATTTCTGGCCCTTGACACTGCTGCCCTGGCAATAATCTCCAGGTCCTCAGACATCAATGTGCCACCTCCTTGATTCAAAACTCCTAGGTGAGAATGTCTGATTGGTTGAGTCTGTGTCATATGTCAGTGCCCTGGTTGCCAAGAGACAAAGGAGAGAAACAACCGTGCCCCTTGTGACTTGCAGTTTGGGGTATCTCCCACCACCACATAGTTCCTCAGATAGCAGGAAGAGGACCACCATACCGCCAGAAGGAATTAATAGCAAGGAAAGACCTCTTAACTTCTGCTTCCTTTAGATTTTCTTTCTTTCTCTTTCTTTTCTTTCTTTCTTTCTTTCTTTCTTTCTTTCTTTCTTTCTTTCTTTCTTTCTTTCTTTCTTTCTTTCTTCTTTTAGATTTTATTATCAGACAGAGTAGAAGGGAGGAAGAGAAGGAGAGAAACATCGATGTGTGAAGATACATCGATCAGTCACTTCTCGCACACCCCCAACTGGGGACCCGGCCCAAAACCCAGGCACGTGTCCTGACTGGGAATCAAACCAATGACCTTTTGGTTCACAGGCCAGCACTCCATCCACTGAGGCACATCAGCCAGGGCTGCTTTCTTTTTTTTTTATCATCCTCCACCAGCCTTATCAGGTAGATACAAAATATCCTGTGCATTACAGGGAGCAGGGAAAGGAAAGTGCAGTCAGCTGAAACCTGTAAATGTTACTGTAGAAGGAGAAACAGTCCCTGCAGATGGGGTTAAGGCAAGGGTCTTGCCATGGAGAAAATACCCTGGATTATCCGGGTGGGCCCTGAATGCGATCGCGGTGTCCTTACACCAGAGGCAACGGGAAGTCAGCCTAGGACGGAAGAGAAGAAGGCAGTGTGACCACGGAGGCAGAGACTGGAGCCACAAGGCCACGGATGAAGGGATGCCAGCAGCCACCAAAAGCTGGAAGGATTCTCCCTGCTGACACCTCCATTTCCACCAAGCGATCCTGCTTTCCGACTTCTGCCCTCCGGAAGGAACACCGAGAGCACACATTTCCGTTACTCTAAGCCACCCCCAGAAAACGCAAACAGAACATGAAGAAAATTGAAAGTATTTGTAACTTTAAAACAAAACTGAAGGAAGGAAGAGTGGGGCACAGAAAAGAGAGAAAGGAAGAAAAAGGAAAGAAACCAAGCCACGCAGTTGGTAAGCTAATGAATGTAATATTAGTCATCCACCACACAAAGGGGTGGAAGGCAAAGAAATTAATTCTCAAAGCCATTTGTCTTTTGAAAATAAATCCAGGATTAGAGTAGGACAGACTGAGTAACACAGGCAAAAGTAATAACTCTGTTAATCCCTCTAAACCGGATATATGAGCCCCTGACAAATACAGCAGGAGGTCCTGTAGGAAGTTTGGATTTCTTTACTGCTGAGATGGTTCTTAACAAGAGAAAGAGAGGGACATGGGCTGTGTGTGACTCAGGAAATGAATTTGTTTTCAGATAATTGCTTCCTAATGTAGCGATGATGTGAGCATGAGTCATCCCGATAGCCTTCCCGTGCAGAGAGCCAATAAGCGAGAACACGAAGTCCGCTCAACCCCAACAGTAACTGTGGGAAAAAGTTCGGAGTGAAGCACACATGACTGACTCGGAGGCGCTCTTGTGTGAAGGGGTGATGCCATGAGAAAACCTGAAGCTGCAGTGGATGGGGCGGCTCTAGACATTTGCTTCCTGTTGTGTCTTGTCGCTGTTGGGAAAGAGGAGGCACATCTGGAGAGGAAGCTTTCCAGAAGTGTGAGGTCACCGGCAGCAAATCAGAACCTCTTCTTTCAGTCTCCAAGGGCTTGAAGGGCTGTGCCCCAGGAGGCAATGGGACGCCAGCTGTGCATGGCCTTGATCTTTCAACAGAGTCAGAAGGCCACTGGCAGGCCCATACTGAACTGACTGAGCTTCTGCTAAAGCAATAAAGGCCATGCGGAGCTGGAGGCCGATTGCCTTGTAGGTAGTGCTGGTTGACCACTGAAGGGTGGAAAGTGTTATTGAACAGAAATCCATCCACCTGATGCTATCAGAGCCAAACACCAGACACCGAGGGCTGCAGTGGAGAAATACTGGCTATTTTATTATGAACGTTGCCATCCAGGAGAACAGGAAGCAGATTCTCAAAAACCTGAATTCTCTGATGGCGGGTAGGTTACAGATTATATAGGGCAAAATCAGAAGACACTTTGGGTTCAGGGTTCAGGATCATGCTGGGAGCTGATTGGAAGGAGGTGAGGTAAGGGTCATAAATCATTTCTTCTGGTCTTGAGGACAGTTCTGAGCTCTGTTCCTGTATCCCTCTTTCTGGATTCATGGGAAAGTAGCAGGGGAATTTTTCTACCTTAGGGCTCAGGAGTTGAAACATAACTTAGGTCAAGATGTTATCTTTAGCCTGCCAGAGGTCGGGGCCTTGTGATCTTCAGTCAGGTCTGGCTACTGTCTTCTGGTGCCTCAGGGGTTTCTGATTATGGGGGCAGAGGCTAGTCTCAGAAGGATATAGAGAGAGACAATTTCTAGAGCTAGGATTTAAAGCTAAATTGAATCAGTTTTTAGGGCCCTTGGTTTCAAAAGGAGGAGAATAAGACTCAGACCCTGCTCACAACCCAGATGTGTAGCTA
Organism: Trachops cirrhosus; assembly: GCA_028533065.1. Lineage (NCBI taxonomy): Eukaryota > Metazoa > Chordata > Mammalia > Chiroptera > Phyllostomidae > Trachops > Trachops cirrhosus. Next base: position 149,756,221 of record CM052540.1, on the reverse strand, counting down.
AGACATACCCAATTAAAGAGTGATGGGAATGGAGCACCTGGAAAGTATTACACTGGCAGGAAACAGGACTCAAGCTGAAGCGCTTAACAATTAGTGGATAGGAATGAATATATTCTTTCCTTGAGCTAGCATGTGGTTCCACGGATTTGTTCTACTGTGGGACTAGGCTGTTTAATCAGTGAATAAATAAATCACCTATGGGCAAAGATTTGGGCTAAAATCCCAGAGGAATACAAAAGCAGAAGATCCCTGATCCTGAAGGATTTTGGCAGTTCAGCTGAGAAAATAGATGGCCAAGAACCATCAGCATGCAGTGCAATGAAAGCAAATCGTGTGCTCCTGCCTGTCACTGCCACAGGAGTTTATTCACTCATTCCCTGAACTAATAGTCATTAGGTGCCGGCTTGGTGCTGAGCACTCTTCTGGGTACTGGAATACAGCAGCGAACAAACTAAACCAAATTCCCTGCCTCATAGAGCTTATATCCTAGTGTATGGTTTGGAAACCATACCGTGCAATGTACAGTTTGGAAAGTCAGATACGTGTGAGATACTACTAGCACTGGTGGGGAGATCAGGTTTGTGAGTCTGGAGCCCAGGGAAGAAATCTGGGCCAGAGTTCAGGGCGCAGAGCAGGGTGACATCAGTGTGGGCTGGGAGTGCTGCAGGGAGCAGCAGAGGGTTGCATGGGGCCTTGAAGGATGCTCAGAATTTGGAAGGAGCAAGAAGAACTGGGGAGAATTTGGGAGGAGTCAGGAAAGGCAGACACGGAATGACTGCATTGGGATCAGGGACGCGGAGGTGGGAGAGGTGGGTTAGTGGAGGAAAAAGGGTGGGTCAGGCTGTGGAAGGCTGAAAAGTCAGGAAGAGTTTGACTTATTGTCACAAGCATATGTTCATGACATAGTCTTTCCTATAAGTCAGCCAGGCAACTGCTCAGCTAGCTGCCTGCTGAGAGGCCCAGAACCAAGGAATAAACAAGAGTCACACACAGTAACTATGTGATTCACTCACATACATTAATATCCTAATCACACTCTAAGAATCTAAGGGAAACATAACACACACACACACACACACACACACACACACACACACACGGCAATCAGTGGGGGATAACAAATCCGAGCCCCAGAGTCTCAGCCTGCAGGTCCAGGAGACAGCACGGTGGGCAAGGGAGTCGTCAGTGTCTTGCAAGGAAGGACCTCTGCAACTAGGTGGGCAGCAGGGCAGACAAAGTCCTCAGTCCAGCAGGCCACAGCCTCCAGTGGCCAGTGCCAAGGGAGATCAGAGTGGCATGGAGCGACACTCTGGGCTGTGGAGCTCGGCTGTCTCAGCAGGGGTCTGGAGCCTGCCTCAGTTATACCTTGAAAGTGGTGTGCTCCACCCTTTGGGGTCTTTTTGAGAAATGTCTGGGCACCCGGATGCCAAGTGTGAAATTTGCCCGGGAGCCTATCTCTGGGTAGTACCGCTCTGCAGACACGGTTATTCTGGTCATGTGGGCAGATATTTTAAGTGTGTCTCCTTGCCAGACCTGTCTGCTCTGACCACATGTGCAGATATCTTAGGTGTGTCTCCTTGCCAGATGTGTCTGCTCTGACTTAGGTAGTTTTCCTCTTGAACCAAAGTGTCAAGCCTGACTGGCAGCCATCTTGGTTGACATGACTGACTCCCTTTTGTTTTATATACTTTTGCTATCTCGATTGGACCAATGCCACTTTATTGGTCCTGCTCTCCACACTTATTGGCACTGGCTTGCTACAGGTGTAGACAGAGTGCGGGTGTGGACAGTGAGGAACTAAGTAACAGGAAGCATCTGGAGCCACTTTGGCTAGTCCTGCCTACAGCGCCAGCCCCTCCTACTTTATCCACAGCCTCTTTTCCCCGTTTCTTCCCTGTTCATCCATTTCCTCTGATTTACTTTCTTCATTCCTGTATGTCTTCTTCTTCTTTCCCATCTGCCTCCTTTATCCCTTCCTTGGATGGTTCCTTTCCTGCCTCCATTATTATTCTCATCCCCTTATGTCTCATAACCAGTAAGAAAAATCAGAAAAAACAAAAAATTATTCTGACCAAAGAGGGCTGGAAGGAAAGTGTCCTTAGAGAATCAGTCCTTGACAGAGAGCTGACTTTGTGTTGACTCTCTCAGGCTGCGTGAGTTCTCCCAGGTGCCTGAGCTTGCCTGTGTCACCTGACCACATCCTATAACACAACCTTGGAAATAGCTGCTCTTTCAAAATGCTTACACAGTAAGGCAATAAAGATGTGAGCTTCCTCGTTTACTGTGCAGCGAGAGCAATATGAGAGAAAGTGCATGGGCATCAGCGTACTTGTGTTTTTAAAGTTGCCTTTCAAGAGTCTTATAAATTAGGCAGACTGTGTGTACAGTTCAGATAGGTTCGATCTTGTATCGTGATAGTGAAGGACCTAGTAGAAAGTGCATGTTTCATTAAAATTAAAATAAATAATTTTATTTATTTAAATAAATAAAGTGCATGTTTTATTTATTCTTCCCCCCTAAAAGTAAAGCAAGCTCATTCCACTGCACTTGAGAAATGAAGAAAATAATAAGGAAGAAAATAAAAATCAATTATTGTATCATTCAGAGATGATCACAGTGAATCAGTTTTTGCTCCATAGCAACCAACTCCATAACCTGAAAAGCTCACAACAGCAACATTTGTTTTTCTCCTTCCTGCGTCCACTGCGGCTCTGAGTACCCAGTGGGGCTGGGCTGCGTTTGGGTTCAGGCTGAGCTGGAGTAAGTGTGCTGCACTGGCCTGTGGTTTTTCATTTGCCTCAGACCAGCAGCTACGAGGAGATATTTTTTCTTAAGATGACAACAGTGCAAAAGGGTGAGCAGAAAAACATGATGCCTTTTAAAGTCTTCACTTGAAACCAGTATACCATAACTTCTACCTACATACCATTGGCCAAAGCAAGTCACCTGGCCAAGTCCAATGTCAGGGAGCTGGAAAGCTCCATCTGGCCCACTCTAGAGCACTGAAAGTACGCACAGCAGGAAGGAATGAAGAGAATCCAGTCTACTACAACCATTGTTGTCATATTGATGTATCTTCTTCAAACTCTTTTATATGTGTTGTACATGGTTAAATAATTTTATAAAAATAATCTTACACCTTTTTACATCTTTGCATTCATTGCCTTTCCCCTATTCTCATCTTATATCTTCCTCTTTCAGATTCATCTTTATTCCCACATGTTTTCTTCGTCTTTCCCATCTGCTTCCCCTTCCCCTTCGTCTGATTCCCTCCCCTCTGCCCCATGTTTTATTCACCCTCTGCTCCCCATAAGGAATGAAAAATGCCGAGGGCATGATTTTTTTTAAGTTTTTAAAAAGATTTCATTTATTTATTTTTAGAGGGAAGGAGAGAGGGGGAGCGGAGAGAAACATCAATGTGAGAGAGAATCATTGATTGGTTGCCTCTCATATGCGCCCCAACCTGGAACAAACCCCGCCACCCAGGCATGTGCCCTGACTGGGAACCAAACCCACAGCCTTTCTCTTTGCAGGACCACAACAGAGCCACACGGGTCAGGGCATGATTTATTTTTAACTTAGGATAATGTAAGGCATCTGATAACTGAATTCAATAATATACTGCAGAAATAGGTAGCTTCTAAATGTGTAGTGTATTACAGGCAGATACAAGGAGTACTTTCTTCTGATACCACATTTCAAGGTCAAGAGAACAGTGGTTTTACCAGTATCAGCACTGTTGTTTGTTGGGTTTTTCTCTATCTTGTTTGAGTTAGTAAACGGAGTAACACCATTCTACAAAGACACACCTGAATGTAAATGGATAATAGTAATCTAATGATAAGTTAGGAGAAAGCAATGATAGCAGCTTAGCAAAGTTCAGTCAACAAATCAGATACTCAGCTGTTTTAGAAATGATAATGGGCCCTGGCTGGTGTGGTTCAGTGGACTGAGCATTGGCCTATGAACAGAAAGGTCGCTGGTTTGATTCCCAGTCAGGGTACGTGCCTGGGTTGCGGGCCAGGTCCCCACTTGAGGACATGCAAGAGGCAACCGATTGATGTACATCGCACATTGATGTTTCTCTCCCCTCTCCCCACCTTCCCCTCTCTGTAAAAGTAAATAAATAAAGTCTTAAAAAAGAAAAAGAAACAGCAATGGTAGAAATGCCATTCGACTTGACAGAATAAATACATTAAAAAAATAAGTAGGCAGCAGTAATAAAAAATCCCTTTCATAACCGTGGGAAAGTAACCCATCTGCCAAATGGATTAGTTCTAAACGTGTTAGTTCTAAAAAACAAAGACAAGCACAGCCGTTGGATAGCTGTTTTGTGTACGGGATGTTAAAAATAAAGTTGTAATCATTGGAGACTCATGGGTAACATGCAGATGGGGATACCTTAGTCAAATTACTTAACTGCTTTGATCATCAGCCAGTTTCTTCATCTATAAAATGAGGTGGTTGGATAAAGGCATTGGCTAATTGTCATTGAGCATATTGTATCAAGCAGTGCGCCATCCTGAGTAGGCAATAGTCCTGGACCTTGTTCCTTTATTCATTCATCCAGTCGGTTAGTCCCTCACTCTGCGGCCCTTACCCCATGACCGTCACTGAGTAGAAAACAGCGAGCATAAATACAGCCCCTGATCTCACAGTTTCCATTCTGATGAGCAACACAGACACTAACCAGGCAATTATAAAACACAAAGATGCATGTTATAAAAGGGAAAGTGAAGGGTGTTATGAAAAAAAGAGAGGGGACTGATAACTTTTGAATGGGCACTGTGCTAAGGTGCTAATTTCTCATTTCACTGTTTACCCAGTCTTACAGACGGGAAGAGTGAGGGGTCAGATGATAGCTTTGTAAGCTTTAAGTGCCAGGAGCCCCCTGTGGATCTTGCTAAGACTCAGATCCTGGTTCCATAGGTCTCCGGGTGGGGCCTGAGATTTTGCTCAGCTAACAAACTCACACTCTGAGTAGCAGGAGCCAGAATGCTTGTGTCACTGCCCCGAGGTCATCCTGCTGGTAAAGGTCAGCACCAGGCTCCCAACCCAGCTTCCGTCTGACCCCAAAGCCTGTGCCTTTATCACCTCTCAGAGATATTCCCCAAGAGCTCTTGCTGCTCTAAAAGTCCGATTCTGATGCCAGGCTAATTTGAGAAAATGCAAAGAAAATAAAGGCAATAAGAGTTTGGCTGCTTCCTAGCCCTGGCTGGTGTAGCTTAGTGGATTAAGCGCGGGCCTGTGAACCAAGAGATCACGGTTCAGTTCCCAGTCAGGGCACATGCCTGGGTTGCAGGCCAGTTCCCAGTAGGGAATGCACAGGAAGCAACCATACATTGATATTTCTCTCCCTCTCTCCTTCCCTTCCCCTCTAAAGATAAATAAATAAAATAAAATCTTTAAAAAAAAAAAAAGAGTTTGGCTGTTTGGCTGCTTCCTGATGCCCCAGATATTCCCTGATGCAGGAGAATGGAAGGATGTCTGGGCACTTTGTCAGGGCAGAGGAGGCTCCTGGGGCAGGGCAGGAACAAGTTTCTGTGATAATGAAACTCCTGCGTGACACTCAAAATGGTCCTTCTGTGGCCCAAACTGTTAAAACAGAGCCAGCGGTGGTCCTACTCTAAGACATGTCCCAGAACTGGAGCAATCCCCATAAAAGTCCTCATAAAAAAGAAGTCCTCATAAAAAGTAAAACCATAAACTGAGCCCTTAACTGTGCTCCTGGCACTTAACATTTAATTCTTACAATAGCCCTACAAGGCAAGACTGTTATGATCATCTTTACTCTGCAAATAGGGAGACGGAGGTTAAATAACTTACCCAAAGTAACACAACTAGGCAAAGGCATCGCCAACACTGAAAACCAGGGTTGAGGTTTTGTGTAGGCTTACGAGCTACATAGTATTGCTTTCTGTTAATCATTCCAACTGATTGGGAAAACGAACCGCAGTTCTGGGCCAAAGGTTCCTCCCCCGCCCAACAGCCTCCCATCAGCTCTGGTGACTTATATATATGTAATAATTTATATGACCATATGTGAAATGCCTGCCCTTTCTCCCGAACACAAGTCTGATAAAAAGACTGCCCAGTAGCGAAAAAAGATACAGCCTTAGGAAATCTATGAATTAACTTTTATATCATTGAAACAACATAATTCCTCTATCTTTGGTCTAGGTCTATAAGGTGTTCATGAACCATGCCTTCCAGCAACTTGAAGTTAAGTCATTTGAGCATTAATCTACACATGACAGAAATAGAAAATACAATACCTCATAAAGTAATAAATCATATCAAAGGCTTAAGCTGTGGGATAATAACTATCAGTGACTGACTATGATCTGTATGCTATGTAACCTTCCCAGCAGCCCTCTGAAGGAGGTTATTACCATTCCTCTTTTCTAGGTGGGGGAACAGATACTCTGACAGGAAGTAACTTGGCCCAGGTCAGGCAGCTAGTAAGAAGGAGAACCTGGTTTTGCAGCAGGAAGTCTGACTGCAGCCCTTACACACAGCGGTCGCAGCCACGGGCAGTGCCTCACCGCCTCTCTCTGAAACCCACGCTCCATGCTCTGCAGCCTCAGGCAGGGGAGAGATGTGACTCACTTAGAGTTATAAAGAACAGCCTAATGAAGAAAATGGTATTTGATGACACTTGAGCCAATAAATCAGTTACTGGGTGTAATACTAGAATGTGGGGAATAGACAAATGCTTTTGAGCTGAAATATGTTGCTTCACTAAGAGTTAGCTATCTGAGGGTGTGTGTGTGTGTGTGTGTGTGTAGAACTGAGGGAATGTTGGTTGGAGAACATGGCATGAGCAAAGCTTTGCCAAGAATAAGCTCAGCCTGTCTTGGGGAAATTGTGAAAAAGCCAACCTGTTGAAAATGGAGAGTTCATTCAGTCATTCAGCAAACATTTCTTGAGTACCTATGATGTGCCAGGCTCTGTGTTAGGGGTTAGGGATATGAAGATGAGTAAGACACGATCCCAGCCTTCAAATGCCTCAGTCTTGAGGGAGGCTTGGTGGGAGGGGACAGGCAGACAGGGCACAGACCTGTGCCACTCAGGCTTATAATATGGCTTGAGAAGAGTCTGGAGAAAGAGCCGAGGGGTACAGAGGGAGAGCTAGTGGGGAACAATGGGAGAGAGAAGCTGAACAAGGATGGGCGGGGCCTGGAGGCAGTGAGATAAAGAGGTGGAGGGGGTGGCAGCCAGGACTGGGAGATCCGTGACCCCAGAGGCCGGCTGAGTCATTTTAGTGACTCAGGTGAAGCCTGGCTGGACTCAGGCCTGAACAGATGCCTTCAGACACGATGTTTTTGAGAGATTAACAAGGCAGCTGTTTCCTGTGTTTTCAGGCAACGTTCATGAAAACACTTAAGCATATGAGTTTCTTTTAACTCCCAGAGACGTAGTTGTAGAAAAGAGTAGGAAAAATGGTCACCCTCTTAACATTTCTGCATATTTTTCTTCGACATCAGTGTCTTTCCATAAATCGTCATAGAGTGCCGGCCATGTGCCTTGCAGCATCCAAGATGCTAAAGACACAGCAGTGAACAAAATCCCTGACCTCGTGGAGCCTACATGCAGGCAGGGGCCAGACACAGGAAAAAAACAGATATACAAAAAGTAGTCCCCTTTATCCATGTTTTTTTTTAATTTTTATTTTTTAATATATTTTATTGATTATGCTACTATAGTTGTCCCATTACCCCCCTTCATTCCCCTCCACCCTGCACACCCTCTCCCACCCACATTCCACCCCTTTAGTTCATGTCCATGGGTCATAAGTTCTTTAGCTTCTACATTTCCCCTACTATTCTTGCCCTCCCCCTGTCTATTTTCTACCTACCATCTATGCTACTTATTCTCCGTACCTTTCCCCCCTCTCTCCTCCTCCCACTCCCCTGTTGCTAACCCTCCATGTGATCTCCATTTCTGTGGTTCTTCCTGTTCTAGTTGTTTGCTTAGTTTGCTTTTGTTTTGTTTTAGGTGTGGTTGTTAGTAATTGTGAGTTTGCTGTCATTTTACTATACATATTTTTTATCTTCTTTTCCTTAGATAAGTCCCTTTAACATTACATAAAATAAGGGCTTGGTGATGATGAACTCCTTGATCTTGACCTTATCTGAGAAGCACTTGATCTGCCTTTCCATTCTCAATGAAAGCTTTGCTGGATAGAGCAATCTGGGATGGAGGTCCTTGTCTTTCATGACTTGGAATACTTCTTTCCAGCCCCTTCTTGCCTGTAAGGTCTCTTTTGAGAAATCAG
>CM052540.1:149698966-149747443 GCA_028533065.1 Trachops cirrhosus | reverse complement strand
GGAAGTTCTCCTTTATTATTTGTTCCAATAACTTTTCCACTTGTTGCTCTTCCTCTTCTTCTGGTACACCTATAATTCAGATGCTGGAATGTTTAAAGATGTCCTGGAGGTTCCTAAGCCTCTCCTCATTTTTTTGAATTCTTATTTCTTCATTCTTTTCTAGTTGTATATTCTTTTCTTCCTTCTGGTCCACTCCATTGATGTGAGACCCATCTTTCATTCCATCACTATTGGTTCCCCGTGCATTTTTCTTCATTTCACTTAGTGTAGCCTTCATTTTTTTAAATCTAATTTGCAACCAAAATCAACCAATTCTGTGAGCTTCCTGATCACCAGTGCTTTGAACTGTGCATCTGATAGGTTGGCTATCTCTTGGTCGCTTAAAAGGATGGGTTCTGGGGCTTTCAATTGTTCCTCTCTTTGAGCCATCTCTCTCTCTCTCTTTTTTAGGTCTTGTCACTCCTGTTACGTATGAGGGGCGGAGCCTTAGGTGTTCACCAGGGCAGTGCACCCCAGTCTCTGGGTCTCAATGCTGTATGTGGGGGCGGGGCCCGAGATGGAACAATGGCACTTGCTCCACTCTCCATGGGACCTCAGTCCCTTCTGCCACTTCCCCAGAGGAAACTGGGCCCCTCTGGCACCAGTTCCAGTGTGGGTGGGCCTGTGCACCCCTCGGGACCTTCCTTTTCAATCAGTGCCCCAAGGCTCTATTTCCCGGCACTGGGACCCTGAGTTGCGCGATGTACCTTGCTTCACAATCGCCACCTCACTGGGTCTGCCGGTTGCCACCCCCTGGCCAGGGCCCACCAGCCACCGCTTGTGTGCTCAGGGTCTGCCCGCTGTGGTCTTGCATGCCCCGGTGGCCTTGCGCATCCTGTCCCAGTGCTCTCTGCACCGTGACCCACGCCGGGCTGCCCGACTCCACCCCTCCTACCTGTCTGGATGAACATGTCTAATTTAACTCCTTGTATGTCCAATTTCCATACAGTTCAATTTTCTGTCAGTTCTGGTTGTTATTTTGTTTCTATATTGTTGTTCTCCCTGTCTTGGTTGTGCGAGGAGGCACAGTGCGTCTACCTATGCCTCCATCTTGGCCGGAAGTCCTTATCCATGGTTTTGCTTTCTGTGGTTTCAGTTACTTGTGGTCAACCACGGTCCTAAAATATTAAATGGAAATTTCCAGAAATAAACAATTCAGAAGTGCTAAATTGCGCACCATTCTGAATAGCGTGGAGAAAGTTCATGTCCTCCTGCTGGGTCCCGCCAGGGATTGAGTCATCTTTCTGCTCAGAGTGTCCGCACTGCACGTGCAGCTCGTGCGTTAGTCGCTCAGTAGCCGCCATCTTCCAGGGGCATCAAACTCGTTTTCCCCGAGGCCGCATCAGCCTCGCAGTTGCCTTCCAAGGGCCGAAAGTAATTTTAGGACTGTGTAAATGTAACTACTCCTTCACTGGGGGCAAGGAGCTCATCACTGCCACTGGGTAGAAACAAGGTGCCCGGCCGGATAAAACAAGGCAGAGGGCCAGATTCAGCCCGCGAGCCTAGTGTTTGTCCCCGGTGACAGACTGGTGAAGTGTTTGTGGTCAATAACCCTTGTTTTACTTAATGATGACTCCCAAGCACAAGAGTAGTGATGACAATTTGGATATGCCAAAGAGAAGCCATAAGGTGCTTCTGTTAATAAAAATGTGAAGGTTTTATTTTTAAAGATATTAACTGTGGCTGAATGAGTTTTGCAGAAACCTTACAATCTTTTTAAAAATATTTTTATTTATTTATTTTTAGAGAGAAGGGAAGGGAGGGGGAATGAGGGGGAGAAACATCAATGTGTGGTTGCCTCTAGCGCATCCCCCACTGGGGACCTGGAATGCAACCCAGGCATGTGCCCTGACTGGGAATCAAACCAGCGACACTCTGGTTCGCAGGCCCATACTCAGTCCACTGAGCCACACCAGCCAGGGCTAAAATGTGGAGGTTTTGACTTAACAAGGAAAAGAAAAGCTGTATGCCGAGGTTGCTAAAATCTACAGTAAGAATGAATTTTTCTATTTGTGAAAGTGTTAAGAAGGAAAAAAGAAATTTGTGCTGGTTTTGCTGTCGCATCTCAAACTGCAAAAGTTACAGCCCCAGTGCATGGTAAGTGCTTAGTCAAGATGGAAAAGGCATTACATTCCTGCTCACAGAGACATGAACGGAAAACATGTTCTGATGACGGCAATGTGTTGCCCCAGAAAGCACTGAGCCTGTGCAAAGACTTCAGCGAGGGATCCCTGAAACGAGTGACACAGGCCATTCGTGGCAAGTAAATGACCCTCCTCCTGACATACCGTCGGACAGGTGATGGTAGCCCAGCGCTGAGTCACAGTGCTGTGCCGTTCACCTCACTTCAGGTCATTACATAGGTATTCTCTCAGCTCACATCAGCCCGGGAAGGAGGGTGAACACAGTGCCATAGACATTTTGAGAGAGACGACATTCACATAACTTTTATTACAGTATATTGTTATAATTGTTCTATTTCATTATTGAATTATTGTTAGTCTCTTACTGTGCCTAATTTATAAATTAAAGTTTATCCAGGTGTGTATGTATAGGAAAAAACATGGTATGTTTAGGGTTTGGTACTATCTGTGGTCTCAGGCATCCGCTGGGGGTGTTGGAATATACCCCCAAGGATACGGGGGGGGACTACTGTATGTGAGGGAGTGACGTGTAAAGGAGAAGAAAGCAAGGGGAAGGGAGGAAAATGATGCTGGGGAGGGCTATTCTGCGGGGTCAGTCAGGGAAGCCCACTCTGACAGAGACATGGTGGGGCGAAGACGGAAAGGGAGTGAGGGGCTGAATAGAAGGCTGAGGGAAGTAGAGAGCGAACCGAAAGAGTGCTCATTGTATTCAAGAAACAGCGAGGAGGCAGAGCAAGCAAGGGAAGGGCAGGGAGAGGGGAGCCCAGAGGGACCTGGGGTTGGGCCCTGCAGGAGGTCTTCGGCTTTTCCTCTACACGAGATGGGAACCTTGGAGAGTTTGGGCAGAGATGTGCCGGGGTCTAGTGTGCCTTTTCAAGGATCAGCCTGGCTTCTGCTTGAGGGATAGAATGCTGGAGACCTGGTGGATGGAGGGAAACCATGAGGAAGCTATTGCAGCAGCCCAGGTTAAAGGGGATGGTGACTTGGGCTTGGGTAGTGGCAAGTGGAAATTGTGAGACACAATCATATTTGGAGATGTTTTGAAATCCAAAAGGATTTGCTGATAGATTGGATGTGAGAGAAAGTGAGTGATTGAGGATGATTCAGATCCCAAGTTTTTTGGCCCAAATAACTGGAAAAACTGCCATTTATTAAGATGGGGAAGACTTCTTGGGGTTGGAATTCAAAAGTTTGTTTGGTACATATTAATCTGAGATGCCTGTCATGATAGACAAAACTTGGGTTCTGGGGAGAGGCCAGAGATGGAGACAGTACTTATTAAAGATGATAATTAAAGCCACAGGACTGGGTGAGGTCATCTGGGAGGGCAGGCAGAGGTCTGGTCCTGGGGGCATGCTAGTGTGTGGAAGGGGAGCCAGGGAGCAAGCAGGAGAACCAGGAGAGAGTGGCATCTTGAAAGCCAATTGCTGTTGAGAGGAGAGTGAGCTAAGGATTGGGATTAATCGTGGGATTTGGCAATGAAAAAGGTCATTGGGGACCTTGACAGAGACCCGGTTAGATGAAGTAGTGAGGACAGAAGGAAACGCATGTGGAGGAGAGGATGAGGAGATAAGGGCAGACATCTTTTAGGAAATCTTGTGTAAAGTGCAGTCAGAAATGGAATTGCAAGGGATCAAGAAGGAAGACATTATTCCATAGTTTTAGGCAATGGAAACAAACCAGAACAGAGGCAAAAACTAACCATGCAGAGGAGAGGAGGGAGGATTGCTGGTCCCTCAGTTGCTGAGGGGACGGGACCCAGTGCGCATGTGTAGGGACTGGGGTGGACAGAGCCTGGGCAGTTCACCCGCTGTCAGAAGAGGGAAGGCCAGAGATACGGTGAGCGGGCTTGTTGGTGGAACATGGGAACATTCTCTTCTGATGACTTCTCTTTTTTCCTGCTGTTTGATGTAGTAACAGTGCTCTATTTTCATCAGATCTAAGACGTATCTTCACATTTCAGCATCGGTGAAATTGGAGTACACCTTAAAATCAGTGCAGTGTTGGTCAGTATTTATTCTTTCTCCATGCTACATGCAATATCATGCTACATACAATTACATCCAAGGCGACTTGGATTCGGTCCCAACTGGGGTTTCGCATTGGAGAGAGCCAAGCAGGGCCCTTGAAAATGTGGTTTGCCTTATGAGTTGAGGGGGCGATGTCAACATTTTCATTCAGAAACTCTAAGCTGAAGTTACCTCTCTGTCACATATGCATCCAGCCCAAGCCTCTGCAGAAGGATCCAGGTGCCTGGAAAGCAGGGGAGGGAAGTTGGCTGTCTGCCCACAAGCCTGATGGACCAAGGAAAAGGGAACAAACACTTGGCCTACACCTGGACCTGGGCAGACACTCCTGACTCAGAGACCAAGCACTGCCTCCAGTCAGATACTGTCTTGGACCCACATCCAGTGTGGTAAAGACAAGAAGTCACAGGGTCTAGAAACAGGGAACTGGGTCGTGGCGTAGCTCTTCCTCAGCTCTGGGGATTGCTAGCAGGTGTGCCCTTTATCCCTTGGGTGAGTAGAGCTGGAGCTCCAGCACTTCTTTTCTGCCTCCAAGTCTTGGAATGGTTTGGGAGGGTCCCTCCATCCAAACAGAGTCAAGTGCTTATCATACGCTGTGCTAAGCATCGGAGGTACAATCATAAGCAAACACAGGGCCCCTGTTCTTAGACAGGAAGATGCATTATGACAATTATATATGTACACACACATATGCATACACACACGTTAAAGAAACTGTGTCAGGACCTATTCTAAGCACTCTACAAAGATGAGCACTTGTAGTTTGTACAATAATATAAGAACCAGGTGTTATTACTATTACCTCTGCTTTATAGATAAGAAAAATTCAGTCACAGAGAGGTTAATTAACTTGCCCAAGGTCACACAGCACACAAGTTTTAACTCAAGATTTAAACCCAAGCAGTTTTGCCCAAAAGTCCTAGTTCTTTTTTTTAAGATTTTATTTATTTATCTATTTTTAGAGAGAGGGGAAGGGAGGGAGAAAGACAGGCAGAGAAACATCAATTGGTTGCCCTTTGCACACCCCCAGCTGGGGACCTGGCCCACAGCCCAGTCAGGTGCGCTGACTGGGAATCACTTGGCAACCTCTTGGTTTAATCACTGAGCCACACTAGCCAGGGTTAGGAGTTCTAGTTCTTAACTAACAACGCCACACTCAGTTATTTTGTCTAGCTCAGTTATTCAGATACAAAACTGCCTTTGGAAATGGAAATGACTCATCGTAGGAGGGATGTTAGCATCTGACAAGCCAGTGGTAGTTTTGAGAGCTATTCAGAGAGCCTGCTGGGCACTGAGCAGTAAATAATTTGCATCTGACACTTCAGTGATGACTTGAAACTTGGGCTTCTCTTCCCATCCTGCTCTTGATAGCTCCCTCCTCTGCTGGCTCTTCCACCTCACCCTCACTTGCAGTTTTTTGATCTTTTTACTTGGACGTCTCAGGCTTTGCTGTTGGGGGGTGCGGTCTATTTTCTCCCTGACAGTGCTGCAGTGCCCTTGGCCAAACTCAGTCCACCACAGCACACCTGAGAGACGGCCCAGTCAGTGTGATGGGTGGGGGAGGAGGAAGGTGGAGAAAGACTAGAAGTCAGATGTTAAGACTAGAAGCAACTCTAGACCAAGACTATACCTATTCTGGCCGATGGAACAGAGTCTTTGCAAAATCTTGTCTTATCCCTTGGCTAGTTCAATGGGCTGCATGGTATTCTGAACTCGACACTTCCGTGGCGTCCAACCTGTGGCCCGAGGGCTGCATGCGGCCCAGGATGGCTATGAATTCGGCCCAACACAAAACCATAAATTTACTTAAAACCTTTGTTTTTTGCTCATCCGTTCTCGTTAGTGTTTGTGTATTTAATGTGCAGCCCAAGACGATGCTTCTTCCAGTGTGGCCCAGAGACGCCAAAAGTTTGGACAGCCCATGTTCCTTCACTACTTCCTGAGTCACCACGCCTGTTTCCAGTGCAGATCTCCTTTGGCTACAAGACCAAAACCCCCAGGGGGCTTTCCTGGCTGAATACAGCTGCTCCCAAATGGTCTTCAAAGCTGCACTTCAGTGTGCCAGACGCTAAAGTCCCTCACTCCTCAGTGAGTCATTTGCATTTCTAAAGTGAGTTTCATTTCAGAGTGAGTGGGCTGAACCCTGGGTGTGTGTAGCGCCTGGTAGAACTGGAGAGACGGAGCTGGGCTTCTTTGTGTTTGAAACCCCGGGCTCTTCCACTATGTCCTTTTCCTCTCTGAGGAGGAGGGCAAGACAGTTTTATATGCAGCACCTGGTTGCTGTTCTTCAAGAACCCAAATGTGAATCCCTGGACACACCTAATGCCATCCTTGAGAACAAAGCCAAAATTGGCCTGCTATATCTTCCCCTAAGCAATGGATCTTTAATTTCTAATTAGAGCACAAAAAATCCAGGGAAGCACCTGGTAACACAAGCAGTTAGTGTTACTAGAAATGCCTCCACTATAGGGTTATGAGTTAGGTGTCTGTTTCTGAAACTGCTTCTGGCACGTGTTATGTCTAACAAGAAGACGATAGTTGTCTCTATTTCAAAAGATACAGTGAAGGTTATGTGAGTTTGTAATACAACATGTTATGTATTACAATCATTGTTTTTCTTTCAAAATTGCTATCCCTTCTATATTGGTCCGACGATAGAGGTAGCTGAGAACTTGAAAAGTTTTATAATTAATTCTATTTAGAATGAATTTTGGCTTTAAGTAGGGTAGAAACAGATTCAGTCCCTTCTTATACAGTCCGGTAGTTATGGTGGATCTGAATTTGGGAAGTCAGGCTGACATCAGAGCCAGCACTGCCTGCCCAGCCCAGCCCAGCCCAGCCCAGCACGCCCCCGCTTGGCTCCCTCTGCCTGGCTCCCTCAGCTGGCTCCAAAGGCTCTGTGGGTGTTCTGCAGGCCCTTCCTTCAAATGCTAATGAGAAGTTCACAAATGCTAAATAGCAGAACCAAACTAGTTTCTGCTGCCCTGAGCTGCTGGGAATTACTGTCCTATTCTTCCTACCCTAGATTTCCCAGACGCTCCTTTCTCCGCATCCCCACCAGCCGTATCTAAATGGCTGAGAACCGGCCCACTGCTGTAACTCTTCCCTCTGGCCTGTGTAGCCCTAAATTGCCTTTCACAGCAAGTCCACACACCCTGCCCCTCCAGGCCTGTTTTCACAGGCCTTTGTCATTCTCTGCAGTTTCACCAGGCATTTCAGGCAAACAACAGCTTCCTACCAGCCCCTACCAAGTGCTGGCCACACCCTTCAGCACTTGGAATGCTCACAGTGTTCTTGTAAGGTAAGTTTTACCGTTCCATTTTGTAGATGAGTAAACAGAGACCCGGGTGAACCAGTGACAGAGCCGAAGTTTAAGCCAGGGCTGTAGGACTCCCTGTCCCAGCCCTGGAAAGTGCCGTCCTAGGTCTCTGACCCCATCTTGTCCAGGCCTGCTTTGTTCCTGTGGCCTTCGGGCTAAAGCTTCTGCTTGGACTTGCACATACACACGCTAATCATTAGAGAAATTCTACTGTGGTTTAAGGAGATGACGAAAGTATGTAATCTTTATCGAAGGTTTGGAGGAACCTCTGACAGGACTCACAGCAACTAGCAGTATCCCCCTTAAACCCCTGCTTGTGCCCAGGTGTCTGCCTGCACGGTCAGTAACCTCTTGCCCTTCCCATTTCCCTTCCTTTACTTAAAAGAGGGCTGAAATCTGTGCTGTTGTTTTTTTAGAGAGAGAGAAAGAAGCATTGATTTGTAGTTCTATTTATTTATACATTTATTGGTTGATTCCTTTTTTAATTGATTTTTAGAGAGAGAAAAATATTGATTTGTTTTTCCACTTATTTGTGTATCTATTGGTCATCGTTTGTGCCCTGACTGCGGATCGCACCTGCAACTTTGGTGTATCAGGATGATGCTCTAAGCAACTGAGCTACCTGGCAAGGGCTTTCTTAAGGTGGATTATAGTAGGCATCACTAAGGCTCCTATCTTCTTGGTTGGCAACTTCCTGATCAATAAACCATTCCTTACTTCAAACTCTAAAGTTTTGAGTTTTGGCCTTTTGAAGCGTCAAGCACACAGATAAGAAAAGGGTCCATGAAGGCTCCAAGAGATGGAGTTATTTGAGAGAGACCTCAAATATGGCCCTGTTTGAGGGCCACAGCTTCTCCTCCAGCCCCTCTTTCCCAAGACCTTGGTGGGGCTTGTGCACTGGAGCTAATTGCAAGTAGCTTTCCCCTCACAGGATTGAGGGCACACACTGCCCCCAGTTCCTCCTCTGATGTCCTTAAGTGGTTTTTGTAGGTGCATCTGTCTCACGCACCCAGAGTTGCTTTGTGGAGTTGTAAGACCTGGGCTCCCTCTCGCCCAGACAGTCTATCAGATCCCAGGATGACGGTCTAACACTGTGGGGTTGCAGAAGGAACACCTTTAGGTGACATGGCATGATGGGATGATTTGTCTAAAAACAATGCAATATATTTAAGATCAGCTATAATGTGACCTTTCAGTGTGGTTAGTGACAACAACAATTAGAATTCCCTGCATTTCTATATTGCTTTTCCAAAGGACATTTATGCCCATTTTCTTATTTCATCATCACAACCACCCTGTGGGCTGACAGCTTAAATGGTAATATGACCATTTCACATACTAGAGACCTGATAATGGTCTCATGACGTGCTCACTTTCCTGTATTTAGGAAGGACGAAGGACTCTGTGGCAGGTCTCCTACCCCAGCAATATACCCACCGTACTGAAACCACTCTGCTAAGAAAGAGCTCCACAGTCCCTATGCAGAGATGTACTGACTCTGTGCTTAACTTACACTTTAGAACCACAGCTCCCCATCTCTTTGGTTCTCTCACCTCCATGAAAAATCCTTTCCCTCCTCCAACGCTTGAGTAAGTAAATATTCAGATTTGGGCAGAATTATCAAATTAGTAAAGATTTCTACAAGTAGTAACACCCCATGCTGGCGAACATGTGAGGAGATAGACATGCTCACACACTGCTGATGGGAGAATAAACTAGAGCCTTGTTTCTGAGGAGCAATTTGATAGTCGTTAAAGCTTTTAAAATAAACAGAATTTTTGATGTAGCAAATCTAGCTCTCTCTAAATATATTTTATCTAAATAAATTGTTTGAGACTATAGAAAGAAATGCATGTACCAAGATATGTTTATTTTTTTGTTATCTAAAACAACAAAAACCTGAGAAAATCTGGATATTCTATGCCATGTTAAATAAATTAAGAACTATGTAGAACATGGAATATTCTGCCATAGTTTAAAATATGGCCCTGGCTGGTGTGGCTCAGTGGATAGAGTGCTGGCCTGTGAACTGAAAGGTTGGCTGTTCGATTCCCAGTCAAGGGCACATGCTTAAGTTGTGGGCCAGGTCCCTGCTTGGGGGCAATTATGTTTCCCTCTCACATCGGTGTTTCTCTCTTTCTCTTTCTCCTGCCCTTCCCCTCTCTCTCAAAAATGAGTAAATAAATAAAACCTTTAAAAGAATAAATATAAAATGGTACTATGGAAGAATATTTTAGAATTTGAGGACGTGTTCACTATGCTGTTGATTGGAGAAAACTAAGTAACAAAACAGTTATGCAATGTAATCTTAATCCTATTTTTAAAAAGAGAGCTCTAACTAGAAAGATGTACATCAAACTGTTAAGAGTAGTTATGTCTGGATCCTTCTTTCCATTTTCTCCCCCTCCCTCCCTCCCTCCTTTCCATTCCCTTTGTTCCTTTTTCTTTTTTTGCATTTTCCAGTGTTTTTATAAAATTAAAAAATATGTATGTTCAGCCCTGGCCACTGTGGCTCAGTTGGGTGTTGTCCTGCAAACCTAAAGGTTGCTGGTTTGATTCCTGGTCAGGGCACATACATGCCTGGGTTGTAGGTTCGGTCCCTGTTTGGGGTACATGCAAGAAGCAACTGATTGATGCTTCTCTCTCACATAGATGGTTCTCTTCCTTTCCTTCTACCTCCCTTCTTCTCTCTCTAGAATCTATTAAAAATTAAATATATGTTTATTGATTTTAGAGAAAGAGGTAGAGAGAAACATCGATGTGAGAGAGAAACAACGATCAGTTGCTCCTGTACGTGCCCTGAGCGGTGATCGAACCTACAACCCAGGCATATGCCAGGACCAGGAATCAAATCGCTAACCTTGGGTGTGTGGAACAATGCCCCAACCAACCAAGCCACACCGGCCAGGGTGAATTCTACAATGACCTTACTCATCACATGTTGCATTTGTAATCAAAAAGGACAACTATTTCTTCTTTGGATGAGACTAAGACTCCACTATTCAGGAACCACTGCAAGTGGCAGGTGGAGCTTGTGGTAGAGACGGAAGGCAGAGAAGACAGAACTAGTTTATGAGCTCCCAAACTGGAAAAGAACTATATTCTGGGATTGCAATGCCTTTTTTGGGTGGAGGGCACTATTTAAAGAGGATGGTGTGAATGATTTTACCAGGAAAGTTAACAATTAACCTTTTTTGAAATGGGCTAGTGGTTAGACTAGGTGAGCTCTGACTCCCTTCTGACTCAGAGAGCTCTGGAGAGGAGCAAGCTGGCAGGTCTGTCTCCGGCACTCCCTCCTGTCCCACAGTAAGCCTGGGGGTGCCCCCACCCACTAAACTCTCTCTCAGAAGGCTTTGTTCCCCATGCTCTCAACTCATCTCCCTGAGGTATTCATTACCGCACTGACTTATTAGAGCTGGAGGCGACCTTGGGGAGCCCTGAGGGGTGCCTCAGTCCCCCAGTGTCTGTCATTTCTTCAGCAGGGGAGCAGAGGGGCCTGGATGACAGCCAAAGGCTGGACCAGGAATGGAGGTCTCTCAGCTACCCAGAGCCTTTCTAGACCCAAAGAAATCATTTTGAATAATGATTTCAGGTATTAGTGAGCAACTACTGTCTAGGCTTGCCATCTTTGATTGGTTGGTTGGTTGGTTTGTGTGAGTGTGCGTGTGTGTGTTTTGTTTTATTTTACTTTTTAGGCTTTTTTTTGTTTCTGCCATTCAAATGATTGGGGGAGCTGTTTTTGAGAAAAGAATTATGAGGACTTCCAAATTGGGCTGGAACTGTGGTTGGGCATTGCGTCACTGAGAGGAATATGGAGTTGGTCGTGACTCATGGGAAGTGCAGCCACAATCTCACCTTTCTGAAAAGGATAAGGATGAGGGGAGCAGAACTGGCACCCCACACTGCACAAAAAGTCAGGTGATGGCATCTGTGCCAGTGATTGCTTAATGCAATAAGCACATGATGGGAGCGAGGTATGGAGAATAGTCCTTATGCCACATGGTGATTGAAAAGGTGGGAAGGGCAGATCGGTGGGGCTGACACACTCACTTAGGCAGCACTTGTAAAAGTGCATCCCTCTTCTCTTCCCATTTTTCTCTCCCTGTGTCTTCCACCTACGACTCCTCCCTGATTTACTCTTTTAAAATGTGTGTGTGTGTGAGTGTGTGTCCTAGAAAGACCATCCGGCCAATATCAGTGATGTAGAGATAGGGTCCAGAATTGTTGATTCGACCTTCAATGCCCTCAGGATCGAAGTGTCTTTCATGGTAAACACAAGCCCTTCACAGATAAGTCCTGACTATCCTTCTAGCTTTATCCCTAGCCACTGTCCTTCATGTAGTCTGGGTTCCCATCGCAGTGTACCCTAAACACACCACACATTCATACCGTTCTTTCTGTTGGGTGGGGGTCTGTCCCTACCCTTTTGTACCTTTTGTATAATGTAATCGTTATATCAGAGACCAGTTGGCTGGCCACTGAGCTCCTTTCCTCTTCCTTCTGGGCACACAGCCTCTCTTTCAGTGAGCTGTGGCCACGTGACTGACTCCTGCTTGCTGAACCAGAGAACTGATTGTGCACCGCTTTCAGGCCAGGGCCATGGACACGTTATGTGCACATTCCTTCATGCTCTTTTGCTTCTGCCATGAGTTGAAGATGGTAGAGTTCTGAGATGGGAGAAGCCCAGCTCATTTATCATCATGTGGAAGGAGAAGAACCTCCCACTAAACATAGCCTTGGTGTTTGGCTTTGAGTAAGGAATAAACATCTCTCTCAGTGAACCACTGCAATTTGGAGATTTATCTGTTATGGCATCTAGCCTTACCTTAAATAATATACCTGGTGAACTATTCGCTATCCAAAGCCCTCTTCAGATGCCCCCTGCTTTAGGAAGCCATTTCTGACTTCTCTAGGCAGGAGTGATTTTTTCTGTGTGTCCACAGCCATTCAAAGGTGCGTTGCTTACTGACAACCTCCCTCTCCCCAGCCACCCAATCCTTGTCTGTTTTCACATCTCTCCCCACATTTGACCATCAACTCAGTGGAGGCAGAGATACTGATCTTTGCAGTTCTAGATTCTACCTCATTCTGTGTGCTAGATACTGTTCTGGAGTTGGAAACATAGCAGTGAACAGATTTAAAACTCCCTGTCCTCTCTCCACATTTTAAAGGTTGACTTTTGCAGTGTTTTAGACATTTGCTTTCCCATATTTTAAGAAAAATGATTTAAATTGGAACTTAAATAATAACTTGACTTTACAGGGGTGGGCAAAAGTAGATTTACAGTTGTTCATATGGAAAATAATACAATAATTAATAAATAATAATACAAGAACAAACCTGTGTTTCGCACATGCACAACTTTTGCCCCACCCTGTATAGAAATGCGTGTGTAAGAGGCAGTTGCCAGCTTCAGATGGTGTTACTTCACAAATCCTTTCAAAAATGTTACAAACAAATAAACAAATTAAAAACCCTTTGTTCTCATGGAGCTGATGTTGCAATGGGGGGGCTAGATAATAAGTTAATACATGCAGGACATCAATACCAGTGATACATGCTATAGAGGAAAATAAAGCAGGGAATGAGGATGAGGAGAATAGGGTGAAAGTGTACTTTTAACTAAGGCATTCTTAGAAGGCCTCACTGAGAAGATAGCATTTTAGCAAATACCTGAAGGAAGTGAGGACTGAAACTATGCAGGTGTTTG
The DNA here is from genome assembly GCA_028533065.1 of Trachops cirrhosus. Taxonomy (NCBI): domain Eukaryota; kingdom Metazoa; phylum Chordata; class Mammalia; order Chiroptera; family Phyllostomidae; genus Trachops; species Trachops cirrhosus. The sequence goes on along the minus strand of CM052540.1, from coordinate 149,734,204 downwards.
AGGTAAAAACATCCCAGGCAAAGAACAGCAAGTACAAAAGAATGGCAAGGTGGTGTGCATGGCTGCAGGGGAATGAATGACGGGAATGGAGGAGATGAAGTCAGGAATGTTGCGTGTGTGTGTGTGTGTGTGTGTGTGTGTGTGTGTGTGTGTGTGTGTTATCCCGTACGGGATATATAAACCTTCGAAAGACCTTGGTTTGAACTAAGAGGGAAGTGGGGAGCTACTTCCATAATTTAAGCAAGAAAGTGACCTGATGCATAGGTTCATTCTGACCTCTATGTTGAGAGAAGGCTGTGTAAAGGTTATGGACAAAATGAGGGAGACAAGTTACAAATCTATTGTGATAATTATGGCAAAAGATAATAGTTATTTAGACCAAGGTAGTATTTGGGATGTATTTTTAAGGTAGGATTTGCTGATGAATCAGATGTGGAATGTAAGTCAAGGATAACTCCAAGGTTTTTTATTTGAACCACTGCAAGGATTGAGTTGCTACTTAAGGCGATGAGGAGACTATGAAAAGAGTGGTGTGATCTGAAATTTAGTTCTGGGCTTATGCCTGGTATGATTACAGTCGTGTTCAAGTGGAGATGTTGAGTGGCTGAATAGATGTTATGTGTCTGGAGTGGAGAAATTGGGGCTAGAAATACAAATTTGGGAGCTCTCAGCATGTAGATTTATTGAAAACCACAGGAGATGAATGTATATTGAAAAGAAGTTCAACGACAAACCCAGGGGCACTCCAGAGTGTGGAAGTCTCTGAGTGGGAATCAGAAAAGAACCCATTCTGAGTTGCCAGTGAGGTGGGAGGAGAATCAAGACAAGAGTGGTCCTGGAAGCCAAGTGAACACAGCATTCAAGGAGAGATCAGTCGTGTCAAGTTCCACAGTCAGATTGAGTAACATGAAGACTGAGAGTAGAACAAAGGATTTACCACGTAAAGGTCACGGCTAACCTTGTCCAGAATGTTTGTTCAATGAATTGGTGAGTGAATGAATGTAACTTGTTCTCCATCGATATTTGACCAGGACCAAGAGTGCAGGAACCATATCGTTGTTTCTCCAGAAGAGTTTGATAAATGACTGTAGAACTGATGGGATGAAATGGCTGTTCCCTCAGTGTCTGGCCTACCCCAGTTCCTACTTCAGTTTCCTTAGAATTGTAGAGTATGGGAAACGGCAGGAAGTCCCAGTTCCTGGAAGCCAGGATATCTGGAATTGCCTGTGGTGGTTTTGCTGTACTCTTCAACCGGCCGAAAACCCCAAACCCTTCAGGACAAAGGAGTCATTGATATCTAAAGAATAAAGCTTGTAGTCCAAAAGTCACAGGAAAACATCTTCAAACTACCAATGTAAATCATATAGTCAGGCTGCTGGGTTGTAGTCATTCTTTTTTAAAAAATAACCCTTATTTATTTTTAGAGAGAGGGAAAGGGACAGAGGAAGAGAGGGAGGAGAACATGGATGTGAGAGAGAAACACTGGGTATCAGGGAGGGGGTGTGCTAGGGCGGCGCTGCTTCCCTGGGCATGGTCTTCATCCTGGGATGTAAGGGGAGGTAGAGGAGAGGGAGGCCTTGGTGTAGGAAGATGGTGCCCGAGGCCCAGAGCATTATGGCAGAGGATGTCTCCAAGGACACCTTGCTGTGACAAGTTGTATACTTGCCCGTTGTGTCACAATAACAAGGAAGATCGTCAGCTAGAGTGCTTTAAAGTAAATGAGTGCCGTGCATGAACTGTGAAAAATTCAGCACGTCCAACAGCTTTGTGAAGACTGTAGCACATTGTTTGGAGAATATTTTCACAGTATATGCCATCTGTTTGACAAAGATAAGAAGCAGCATCATTAGGAAAACTGTGGTATTTGTAGGATTGGTCCAAAGGAAGATTTTTCTCACTTTTTGAAATGTAACTCGTGCCTAGCTCTGAATCTCCAAGGAAAGCACAAGTATATTGAAAATGTTTCTTGGCAGAACAGTCCAACATATTTGGAGGACATCCACACATCTTGTGTTGCCCATGTCCTGCCATCTGGACATTTTTACATAGAATGTGTTATGAAGAAATGTTGAAAGAAGGCTACAGGTGTCCTTTATGTATGCACCCTGCTGTAGACAGGACTGGGTACTGGAGACATCTGGACGATGAGGGTGCACAGACTCCGATGCCATCAGAATGTCAGCACGTGACTGTAGACACTCTGCAGTGACTGCAGTGGAAGATCTACAGTCCAGTTCCATATGTCAGGCATGAGGTGTAATGCTTGTGAGTCCTCCAATGCTGCTCAAGCTGGAGGTAGTAGCATTTCACTAGATCAGCAATGACCAGCCTGTGCTGCCCTGGAATACTCGGTGTTTCTGACAGTAAAGACCATCTTTAGTGTCCGTCCGGCATCATGTGTCTAAATCTATGCATTCAAGCTGATGGGTTTTGCACTAGTGTCGCATCATAAAGTCATATTACAAATACTCAAAGATTCAGGGTCTCTTTGCAGAATTGTCATAGCTCTCTATTTAACGAAAGCCTCTGAGCTTGGGGTTTGATTGAAAATTCCTTTAGCGTCAGTTGTTGGGAAGCCAATGACATTGTCACTGAAATTCACGTCTATAGAAATGTGTTATACTTTCATGAAACTTTCTTTTAAGTGGCACTGTGCACACAGAATTCATTTCTGGTTTGACAGAACTGTACCTAGTTCTCAGTAGTATTCCTGACTTTTTAAGACCTATGCTATAGTAAAATTATGTTCTATCTTACTGTTAAAATCCAATTACATATGCTTTAAGATTTCCTAAGATAGTCCTTTGGATCTTTAAATGTGAATTTTGACATAATAACTGCTAATAAAATTTTGTTGAAACAGTGTTTTATGGAAAGCTTTTTCCAAGGCTATCTGTTTTTGGCTCAATTAGGACAATATAATCTTATAATGTAAAAGAAATACATTTTTCTTTCTGTTTTTTTGAGGTATTCTTTCATAAGAGTAGTTGGGAAAAATATAAAATAATAGAACTCTTCCAAGCCTTAAGAAAACCATCAACATTGAAAATAATTCTGTTTTGGTTTCCCAAAATTATTTCTTCAAAGAATAATTTATTCAGTTAGTAAGTATTTAGTGAACAACTACTTTGTGCTGGGCAAGGTTCTAGGTTCTGTAGAGACAACAGGGAACAGTATAGACAAAAGTTCCTGCCCTTATGGTGGCCCATTCTTTTTCCTTGTGTTTCTTTATGTATGCAGAGGTTGTCTTTACTGTAAGTGGGTGGATTCTTTCTTTCCTGAACACTTGAAAGTAGGTAGATGAGTAGAAAGGGCACAGAATATTCCTGGCAAGATCTCTGATTTTGTAATACTTTTTTGGCCTCATGTAGTGGAATTAAATATACCTCTTAATTCAGGAACAATGGAGAGAGAGAGAGAGAGAGAGAGAGAGAGAGAGAGAGAGAGAGAGAGAGAGAGAGAAACATTGAGCAGTTACCTCTCCTATGCACCCTGACCATGGACCAAGCTTGCAACCCAGGTATGTCTCCTGAGCCATAATCAAACTGGTAACCTTCTGCTTTGCAGAATGATACCCAATCAGCTGAGCCACACCAGTCAAGGTCAGGGCAATATGGTCATTCTTGAGATAATTATCTCATAGCATTGTTCAAAAACATATTTTCTTGGGAATTTTGATGATTTGGGGCATATAAAATACCAGTGAAATTTTCAGCACAAAACAGCTAGGTCTTGATGCATTGTTCTCTGAAAAGAGGAAGATCCCCCCTTGAAGGAGTCATTTTATAGTAGGTATCATTTCTTGAGTACTTATATACCAGGAATTGTGCTAGAGTAACATAAATCCTTACAGCCACCCTATGGGAAAAGCACTGTGATTATCCCCAGATTTTTGATGTGATAGTAATAGATCACAGATGATAAAATGGAGGGTTGGAAAGATTAAGGGGACATCACAGGGATTATCTCCCCCAGTTCAGAACTCTCAGGAAAAAAACTGTTCCCCACCAAAAGAACGCTCCCCTAAACAGGATGAGGAAGTCTCCAGTGCTGCTTCTAGAAGTTAACTTTTCCTGGGAGGAAAAGAGGGCAGAGCCTGATGCAAAACCCCATTTTGTAGGTAAGGAGCCTGAAGCATAGAGAGGTACGTAATTTCTCCAAGGTCCCACAGTTGTTAGTAAGGGAAGAAGCCAGAATTTGCCCACAGGGTTACATGAATCTCAAAGGCTGAACTCTTCCCGCATTTCCAAGAACTCACTTGAAATAGAGCAATGAGAGATTCCTAAGTAGTGGGACTACTGAAAGGCAGCCACTAAAAAGAATGGTCTCATTCACTGGACAGCTGTCCCTGGCCATTCTCCTGTGTGTGTGAGTTGGGAGGCAGTCCGTTTCCATTATTCACGGAGCAGTTATTCCACTTTCATGGCATGTTCAAGGCCACTTGCTTCTCTTCATTTTCCCTCCTCTTGTGAGCTCCTCTGTCAGGGGAGAGGGAAGAGGTAACTTTGGGGAAATGCATTATTGGGGATATGGTTAAACAACTGGCTAACATGACATTTTGTACATTTTGTCTGCTTGAATTATCTGGAACTCACATTAGTTTTATTAATTGGCTTTATGGTGGGTTTAGTAAGAGATTACACTCAGGACACAGGGCCTTTATCAGATGTAAGCTCCACTCTTCAAACTCACGGGCCTAAGACTGTGATGATTCAGTTAATGGTTGTTCAAAAATTAAAGATGGTCACAGGCAACTGCCTCACCCAACTTTGGTTTTCTAGCGAGGAACATGGACTCTCAAGGTTCAAGTCCCTAATGAGGTTATCTGGACTCACCCAGTCTGGCCTCTGAACCACGGAGGGAACTCCTCTAACATGCTGGACAGATGCCCTGGTCCTTTGCTGCAAGCCAAGCAGTGATGTGACCCTCCACTCCACCAGGCAGCCCTCAGGACTGGGACCAGTGGGACTTGTTAGAAATCTTTCTCCATTGAACCAAAATCAGCCTCCCATTGTGGCTTCCACCTTTCTCTTTCCTGCTTCTCCACTACCCAGTAGTTTAAATTGATAACAGTAAACTTTATTTTTTTAAGCAAGTAAAAAAGTAAGACATTACCAATATGATGAAGGCCCTGTGCACCAATGACCAATCTTACACTCCTTCTCTCCACACTCCCTCCGCTTGTATATTTGTTTGGACTGTGGGATTTCCATGTGAAAGAGACACTGGTGGAAGCATTTACAGTGCAGTGATTAATAGAAGCAAGTGGTAGGCATAGACTGGACTTTAAATGTGGTAGATATCTACTACCTGTGTCTATAAAATGTGTAACCGTGGGCTACCTTATCCAAACTTTCTAGGCTCCATTTCCTTGTCTGTAAAATGGGAATAATAATCACATTTATTGCCTAGGCTTTTGTGGGGATTAAATGAGACAGAACTCTGAAGTCATTTAGCTCTTAGCATTTAAAGTAGCTGTTCCAAGCGTTTTCTCTCACTCCATCTCCTGGACAAGGAAATGGGCCTTGAAGGGGATGAACGGGTTTGTTGGAAGTCACAGCTAGTTGACAGCAGAACGGAAACTTCGTCCCAGATTCCTGACTTCCCCGTCTGGAAACCCTTCCCGCTCCCCACCGCTTTCGTTGGTGCCCGCAGCAGTCCTTTTTGCCTCTGAAGATTAAAAACGCACCCCTCATCCAAAGTGCCCACTCCGGGAAGCCTCTACCAATCACCGACGATCGCTGCAGTGTGCTCGGGTTTTGGCTTTTTGCCATCTAGGAAAGGGGAGGGAGGAAGATGGAACACGTAGTCTCCTCTGGAGTAATTAAAGGTTCAAGGCAGGTCTGGGCGTTGCCCAGGCCTGGAGGAACCCTCCGTCCAGGCGTTTCTGTCATTTACATTCCAATAGGGCCACTTCACTCCGCCGACCCAGCTTGCGGGCGCCTCAAGGCAATGTGGCTCTGGCACCTGGAGGCGGGAGCGCTCCGGGGCGCGCGGGGGGGCGGGGTTGGTGGGGTGGAACAGGTTGGGGGTTAGAGCCTACGCGGTGTTTGGAGGCCGGGCCCGGGCGCAGGACAAACGCAGGGGCGGGACCAAGGGGCGTGGCTTCCTTCAGGTGCTGCGAGCGCTAAGGTTTCACTGAAACTCACCCAGCTCTGGGGAGGAGCACCGAGGTTACAATCAGGGGCAGGTGAGAGGTTGGCTTTCTCTCCAAGTGGCGAGTGGAGGTCTGAGTTTCGAGTCAGTGGCAGCGAATTCCCCGCTCGCTGGGCGACGGGACTGCTGGAAGGATGCGAAGGCTGAGCGCGGTGTGGCTGCTGGGGGGCACCATCCTGCTGGCGGCCTCTGCCTCCTGCAATCACACCATCCTAGGTGAGCAACTTGGCCGAGGAGGGCTCGTGCCACTAAGGAACCGGGGTCCGGGGCACCATGGGCAGGTTTTGGAAGCGGGACAGATGCTCGAAGGGTGTTCCTCTGACGCCAACCACCTCCCCTACACCCCGCAGCCTCGTCCCGGTGGCTTTGATGGGGGTCCCAGTGCCCCGAGAGCAGCCGAATGGGACAACCCGGAGAAGAAAAGGAATGGAGTGCTCGAGTCTAAAGTGTACCCGGAGGTCTCAGCCTCCCTTCCCCTGGTTGGCTTCTTTGCAAACACTAAGTCATTAAGGAGCTCCCTGGCGACTTCCTCCGGGCTGGTCCCATGGGACCCCTGGAGTTAGCTAGTTGGTGGCCCAGAGTGGGGTGGAGTGAGTGGGAGCCGCGGCCTAGAACCTTCTACTCCACTTTTTTTTTTTTTTGCAACTCTGTCAGCCTTTGGAGCTCCCTCTTTGGGATCGGGGTTCAGACCCACCGGGGCCCGCAGCTGCTCTGGCACGGCGGATGGCCCGGATATGGAAGTCAGGGCCGGACCCCGCGGGTTCCCCGCGTAACCACCGCTCAGCTTCAAGTTTGTTGAGCCAGCTGGGCGTCACGCAGATTTACGAATGGAACTCCTTGAACCTTGCCTTTGATTCGGCCAAGTGACCTCGGGGCCTTGACTTCGCCGGCCCTTGCATGCCACACCGACCTTACACTGGCTGCCACCCAGGTCGGAGGCTGCCAGCCCCAGGAACTGAACGGCCCGAGAGCCTACTGGGGTGGTACTTGGGTGCCAAATTTTTCACGGCTGCCGGGTTCCGCGAGTGTGCTGCCTTGGGTGAGCTCCAGCTGTCCTGCTGGGGGTGGAATCTCCCGGGCTGAGCAGGCCTCTGAGAATGTGGGGGTGGGGGTGGGGGATGCTGAGAACGCTCTGGTGTGGTGCTAACCGACCCCCGCTGTTCGGGGCTGACCGGGTAGCCTTCAATGGGAGGTTTTTATTACCCTGGGAAATTTGCAGACCTGCTGTAGAAGGCAGTGTCTCACTTTTATCCTTTTCATAAAGAGATTGTAAAAGAACAAATCACTGAATTTGAATTAGATTGAAGAAGGTGATTCTTTTACCTCTGGAGTTACAGAAAAGCACATTATGGTGTATGCTTGAAAACTGCACCGCTGTACACATTTTATGGTCATGATTTATTCATTTTCAGAAGAAAATGATGAACACTTCTCCATTTACCTTTATTTTTAAAGTTAGAAACTTAAAATCCAGGAGCTAAATTTAGAATGTGCAAACATTTTGGAAAAATGTGGGTGCAGGTGATTCAGTGCTTTTATGATTTCAGACTCGTCCTATAGGAAGCTCGCACTGCGCCCTCATTTGTTCTTGTTTACGAAGTGTCTGGGCTGGGACTGGGGGATTTCTGGAGCATAAGGTGAACTTAATTGAACAAGAACAAAAAAATCAAGTTACTTGTTAACCAGAACTGTTTAATATTGCACTTTGGGTGTTTTCTTTTTCCTCTGCATACTTTATTCCATTGTACGGTAACTTTCCTCCCAACTTGAAAACCAATTGATTTTGATGAAGAAACAGTATCACCAATGTTGTTCTCCCCTCAGCCCATGCCTTTGCTCAGCCCCTTTTAGTTGACCCTTCTGCGTGCTCCTCAGTTTGCTGCAGGACAGAAAACAGCCTGGATTTTCCTCACAAAGGCCTCACCCAAACAGACTGCCTCACAGGAAGGAAACTCAGCCTAGAATACAACATTATGGTTTACAGATGCAGGCCGCTGACTTGGAGGGGGGACGGGGGCGCAGTGTGCAAGGAAAACACTCCACCAGGCTTTGATTTCTTTCCTATCACAACAGTAATTGATAATTATTTGTGTAAATATGTATAATTTGGGTTACACTGGTTTGTCAACTCTTGGAGGCCAGGGACCCTCTCGACATCTCCATTGTCATTGTCTAGCACAGTCATTACCTAAATAAAGGACCTCAATAAATAGTGAATGAAGAATGAACTGAAGGGACTTGCCCAGTGACCTGGTGGGTTGATGGCCATTGGGCATTTAAATCAGCTTCTTTCAGGCACTTACTGCTCTCTGTCATATCACAAGCCTGGGAGGTCCCCTATGGTAGTCATTCCATTGTTCTTTTGGAGACTGAAACTTCTGTTCTCTTTGTTATTGATTTTTAATGATACATGTAATATGTTATCACTGTAGAGTAAAAATAAGGGGGAAAAAGGAAGAATACAATTAAGTCACCTTCAGTATCCAAGTAACCACTACTCAGGTTTTAGTACAGATCCATTCCCATGCTTTCAAGCATCTATGCAACAAATACGTATTCTTGCACAAAAATCTTTTTGTACAAGTCTGGGATTATATAAACATCAGTAGCATGTTAGTAATTATAGAACATTTTTAAGGGCTCTAAAATGTAGAAGAATTTTTGTATCATACTTTTTGAATTGTCTCTCTGTGGCTAGTCACATGGGGTATTTCCAATGTATTGTAGTAAGAGAGAACACTATAATGAACGTGAAGATGGGATTTTAAATTTTTGTCGATTTCTTGGCTTGCCTTGTAGTTAGTAGTTACCCTTGATAGGTGATGTTTTAGTGAAGTTGGCATTTGACTTTATTATGGTTTTATTAGCTGGCCAGTTGTTGAGATGAAGAGAGCTCACCCTGAAAGAACAGGTAAGAATTTACTAAAGTGTACCTACCTACCTAAGAAGAGGTACTCGGCAACCAAAGCTTTTTATTTCTCAGTCTCTGCTCCCAAAGTTTGGGAACAAAAGATTTGGGGTAAAGAGATAGGAGGGAAAAGGATACAAGAGGAGGGTTAACACCAATGAAGTACCCACTTTATACATGGTTCAGTGAGGAGTGCTTAAAATAACCAAAAAAAAAGTGCTTGGAAAGTTAAAAGTTTTATACACATTTTTTCAAGTTATACAAATCAGAAGGGTTAAAAAAAAGTGAAAATCCCCAAATCTCTCCTCTTTCCACAGACTTCTCTATGCACAAATACATATTTTGTAATAATAGAAACATGATATACATGCTCTCCTTTAATTTATTTAACCTAATAAGTCTATTCGTGGTCAGTGTGTAGAAATCTGTCCATGCTTTTAAAAAAAATTATGTATTTTTAGAGAGAGGGGAAAGGAGGGAGAAAGAGAGCGAGAGAAACATGGATGTGCAAGAGAAACATCGACTGGTGCCTCTTGCATGCCCCCGACTAGGGAGCTGGTCCACAGCCCAGGCATGTGCCCTGACCAGGAATCTAACCTCCAACATTTCAGTCTGCAGGCTGGCACTCAGTCCACTGAGTCACACCAGCCAGGGTGCGTACTCTTTTTTTAAATCACATTTTTCATTTATAAGTCTGAATTATGTCAGTGCGATATACATACCTAGATCAATTTCTTAGGTCAAAGTTGAGGCTAAATTCACTTGTTTGTGTTTTTATTGCTCTTGTTTATTCTGTTACAGTTTTCCTAATTTTTCCCCCTTTGCCCTCCTCCACCCTGCCTTCCCCCCTACACTCCATCCCCACACGGTTGTCCTTGAGCATAGGTCTCTCATACATGTTCTTTGACTAATACCTTTCTCTTCTTTCTATCACTCCTTCCCTCCCCCGTTTCCTCTGGCAGCTGTTGGTCTGTTTCTGTTTCCATGCTCTGGTTCTGTTTTGCTTGTTAGTTTATTTTGTTCATTAGATTCCTCCTATAAGTGAGATCATATGGTATTTGTTTTTCACCAACTGCCTTATTTCACTTAGCATAATAGTCTCCACTTCCATCCTTGTGGTTGCAAAGGGTAGGAATTCCTTTTTTCTGCTGTGTAGTATTCCATTATGTAAACAATCCACTCATCTACTGGTGGGTACTTAGGCTGTTTCCAAGACTTGGCTATTGTAAATAGTACTGCTATGAACATATGTGTGCATGAGTTCTTTTGAATTGGTGTTTCAGGAGCTAAATTCACTTTTAAATTCAAGGTTCCAAGCGATTGAGCCAGCCACCTCTCTGTGTCTTGATGGCCTTTCTTCCCAGTGAGATGGATCTGGACTAATTCCATCATAATATTTATCACACTGTATATTAATTACCAGTTTATCAGTCTCCCATTAGATTATGGTTCCCCAAAGCAGAGATTGTCATGTTGACTTTGCCTTGAAGTAGGTACCAAATTATTTGCTGAATGAGTAATGAACAACATTCCCATTTAAATGGTATGTATTTATCCATGATTACTGAGTCAAATATTCTATAATCTGATTTAAAATCCTCAAATTTAAATAGGAAACTTATGTCAAGGCTTTGATTTAGTTTGTGCTAAATTATTTTTAAAATTTATAGCTTAGAGGCATTTTATTATTCAAAAAACTGGTACTTATAAACTAATAACTTAAATTTCATCGTACATTTACTTCATTTTTTGGGGGGGGGGGCTTGACCTTCTAGTAAATCTTTAGCTTCATTGATTTTGTCTGCTATGTAAGGGGATCCTCCCTTGTACAGATAATTTAAAAGCATAATTCATCGATGAGCATCTCTTATTCTTCCTTTATCGACAGTAGAGCTTATACCTAGTGTTAATGCTGCTTCCCATTTTGTCCTTGTGGGTTCAGACCCATCTCTGTAATAGCCATCACTGAAGGCAGATTTTGGTAGACTTTGAAAAACTCGTTTGACTTGAGGCTCCTTGTGCTTCGTGGCTTGCAAAACGTTAATGGCCTGCAGATCCTGCAGCGGCAATTGTCAGTCCAACTGATCGCCCTGTACTGGCCATGCTCCTGCTCTGCTCGGCTCCCCCTGAGGCCACAGCCACCAATTCCACACCTCTCCCAGAAAGCAATGCAGCCACCACTGGCAGGGACAAATGTCCAGACACAGGTGCTCAAGGAAACACAACAGTGGCAGCCTAGCTGTACTTTCATAGGGGGAATATTCATTGTATAAAGGTCATAATTTATTGAACTACAGTCACCATTTAATAATGGGATGACTTGCTGAGAAATGTGTTGCCAGGCCATTATGTCACTGTTCAAACATCATAGAGGGTATTTATATAAACCTAGATGGCCTAGCCTATCACACACCTAGGCCATCCGATACAGCCTGATGTTCCTAGGCTACAAGCCTAGACAGCACATTACTGTACAAAACAACACCAGATTAAATCAAGCACAAGAGAAAATGATGCAATCAAGAGATGCAGTGAACAAAATGTATAAGGCTGCTGGTGTAACACAGCATACTGTTTCACGGCAAACTTTTTTGAAAAGTAGACTATGCTCTAAAATTACAAAAAGTGCAGTATATTAAATACATAAACTAGTAACAGTCATTTATTAGCATTATCAAGCAGTAGGTACCGTGCAGAGTTCTATGTGCTGTACTTTTATACGACTGGCAGTGCAGGAGGTTTGCTCACACCAGCATCACCACAAACATGTGCGCAATGCGTTGCACTGTGACGCCACTAGGTATAGGAATTTTTCAGCTCTGTTACAATCTTATGGGACCATCATTTTTTTAAAGAAATTTTTGTCTTTATATTGATTCTAGAGAGAGAGGAAGGGAGGGAGAGAGAAACATTGATGTGAGAAAGAAATCTTGATAGGTTGTGTCGGGCACATGCCCCAACTGAGGACTGAACCTGCAACCCTGCATGTGCCTTGACCAAGTATTGAACTGGTGACACCCACTGAGCCACACTGATAATCGGGGCAACTTTAGAACACTTTTATTGCCCCCTCCAAAAGAAAACACCTACCCCCTTATCTGGAACCTCTAATCTCCCCATTCCCCGCCCCCTGGCAACCACTAATCTACTTTTGCCTATGTATTGGCCTATTCAGGACATTTAATATAAATGAAATCACATAATACATGTTCCTTTGTAACTGGCTTTTTTTCACTTCTCATAATCTTTTCCCACTTCCTCTGTGTGGTAGCACGTATCGGTACTTCCTTTTATTGTAAAATAAGGCCCCATTTTATGCATATGCCACATTTTGTTTATCCATCCATTTGTTGATTGCCATTTGGGTTATTCCCGCCTTTTGGCTGTTAGGAATAGTGCTGCTGTGTTTGTGTGGACATGTGTTTTCACTTGTCTTGCATGGACACCGAGGAGTAGGAATTGCTGGGTTCCGTGGCAGCTCTGCGTTTAACCATTTGAGGGACCGACAGCATGTTTTCCACAGCAGCTGCACCATTTTACATTCCTACAGGTTCCAATCATTGTGTGATTTTGAAATAAATGCAGGTCTAATTTAATCCTAAAATATGTCAGTATGTATTCAGAAAAGATGCGGATTTCTTTTTCAGACATAACCACTAACAATAATATATTCAAATGTCTGATCAATGTTCACATTTCTAGTTGGCTGTAAATGTCGTAAACATAATTTAATAGCTTGTTTGAATCAGGATCCAAATAAGGTCTCTGTATTACATAAAGTTATATGTCCTTCAAATCTTTTAATCTACAAGTTTACTTCCACATCTCTTTCTCTTATTTCATTTTGGCCTTGTAATTTGTTTGGAAGAAACCAGGTCCTTTATCCTGTAGCAGGTTCCACAGTCTGGATTTTGTTGGGTATATTCTTGTGGTATTATCTAATATGTCCCATTGTCCCCTTTATTTCTGTTAAAATGGGGTTAGACAGGTGCTGGATCAAATTTAGCTTCTGTTTTGGGGGTTTTGCAAGGTTATTTCACAGATGCTGCTTCCCTTGGGGCACATCTGGTTGTTATTTTTTGTGACGTTAGTAACTGAACAATCAATGCCAAGATTTTCCTTCATTTTATAAAGCAAGTTGTATAACTTTTAAAATAGATATACTGAAGGGAGAAAAATGGGGTTTCTTTTTGATAATTGTAAAATCTTGCTGGCTCTATGCCCTGCAGAAATGCAGGCTAACTCTTTGAGTTGGTCTCTGGTGGGCTGTTTCTAGGGATGTCCTAGCTCTTCAAATGACAAGTTTCTCAGAACACCAACCCACTACTCATACTCACCAGCCTCGCCACAGCCCTCTCTGGAGATCTGGTAAGGGATTTGGAGATGGATAGAGAATATACAGGATTCTCTTAACCTCTGAAAGCCTTCTAGAAGTTGTTGATATTAATACAAATGAATATGTAAGTTACTGGAGGGGAGGGGCTAACTTAGAGGGTGGTTTTTAACTGGTAAACCTTTACATTTAGAATTTTGGGTTTGAGAAGACTGGAGTCAGCACAGGTTGGGCCGGTCTCCGTGGACGCCATCATGTAACCTCACCTCAGGACCTCAGGGGTGCAGTGTGGTGTGCAGGTTAGAACCACGAGTCTAGAAGTGGACTGCCTGGGGTCGAATCCTGCCTCTCCTGCCTAACAACTGTTTCTCCTTGGGAAAGTTACTCAGTTTCTTTATGCTTCAGATTCTACACCTATAAAATGAGAATCTACTAAGAGTGCCTACACCGGGGGGGCAAACTCATTTTCACTGGGGGCCACATCAGCCTTGCAGTTGCCTTCAAAGGGCCAAATGTAGAGCCCCTTGCCCCTAGTTAAGGAGTAGTTACATTTATACAGTCCCAAAATTACATCCAAAAGGCAACAAGGTTGCCCTTTGAAGGCAACCCTGAGGCTGATGTGGCCCCCGGGGAAAATGAGTTTGACACCCCTGCCCTACACTGTAAGGTTGTGAACGTGAAATAAGTTAACGCGTCTCAAGTGTTGAAAGCGATGCGGGACACGTGATGAGAGCTGAGCCCTTATTAAGCATTAGCGCTCCCCTTTTTCCCAGCTGCCAGTAAGGTGCTTGGTCTTTCCGAAGAAGCTAAGGCCACATTGGGTGAGGCCCTCACTGCATCTGGCGACTAGTCCTGCATCCCGCAGCGCTTGCCCACACCACGACCTCTGCCTCAGAGTTCATGTGCTGCGTCTACTTGGCCCTTATCCTACTGGAGCATGAGGTGACAGTGACAGAGGATAAGATCTACGCTCTTACCAGGCTTGTTTGCAAAGGCTCTGACCAATGTCAACATTAGTAGCCTAGTCTGCGAAGTGGGGGCTGGTGGACCTGCTCCAGCAGGAGGTCTGACTCTCCGCCACTGCTCCTCCACCCCATTGAGAAGAAAGTGGCAACAAAGAAAGAATTTGAGGAGTCTAATGATGATACAGGCTATGGTCTTTTTGACTAAAGCTGTTTTGTAACAAGCTCAATAAAAACTGAAATCTTGGGGAAAAAAAAGCATTGCCCAGAGCACAGTGGCTCAGTTCACGGGGGCGTGGTCAGCAGAGTGAAAGGCTCCTGGCCCCAGGCCACTGCCCCCCACCCCCCTGCCCCGCGCTAGACCACAGGCCTGTGGGTTTGGTTCTGGAGAGGCAACTGATTGATGTTGTCTCCTCCCTCCCCCTTTCTCTAAAAATAAACTAATAAAATCTTTTTTAAAAAAGTTAATGTTTACTGGTAGTCAGCTAGTTTATGTTGTCGAGCTGTGCTCCTGTAACCGCCTGCTGGTGTCTGTGGTTTTGACCAGGCCAGGGCCCTAAAGAAGTGGGTGGAGAGCTGTGCCTCAGATCTCCCTTCTGCCTTCATCGGTGCGGCTTGCTGAGCCTTTCCATCCATCATAGGTGTGTGCACCATCTACGTCCAGGGCTGTGCCAAGGGCTGTGGGGACCATAAAGGAATTATGACACAGCCCTAGAATTAAAGAAACGTATAACCTTATGCAAGGACCCTTACCATTTTGGGGCTGGGGAGCAAGTTCCACAGACACCTCACCCATCTGTAAATACATTGGTACTGTTCCCTTGGGGTACATCAGAACTAGTCACTCTTACCTGGTTTTGAAAAACGTGTAAGTGGTTCATGAAATCAATGTAGAGGATGGTGACTGGCTTTTTATAAGAATGAAATAGAGCACAATAGAAAGTATCAGAGTGTTTCCTGCATAATCATTATTTTGTGAAACTTATCTATTTTGGATATTTGTATTGGAACTAGGTTACCATGAACTGTATGTTTCTTACTATGAGTTATAGTCAGGTGTATGAACAGCACTGTAATAGGTAAGATTATTATATTTATTTAAAATAACTTATGTCTTTTTAAAAATTATAGAAGAAATAGGAACAAGATGTAGGTCTGTCCTAAATGGATTAGTTCCTGTGCTATAACAAACTACCAAAAAGTGGTGGCTTCCACAATAGAGCTTGACTCTGTCGCAGTTGTGGGGGCCAGAAGTTTGAACCAAGGTGTTGCCTCTCTGAAGGTTCTGAGGGGAGGATCCTCCTTTGCCTCCTCTAGCTTCTGGTGGCTGTTGACTTATTTCTCAGCTTCGCTTGATCTCCGCCTCCCTTTTCACATCTCATCTCCTCCCTCCTCTGCCTTTCTTTTACAGAGACACTTGCCATTGGATTTAGGGCCCGCCAGGATAACCCAGGATGATCTCATTAAGATCCTTCCTTACATCTACAAAAAACCCTCTTTCTAAATAATGTAGGATCACAAATTCTAGGTATTGGGACATGAACATAGCTCTTAGGGGCCACCTTTCAACCTTCTACATTAAGTAAAAAGTGAAGTATTGATCTCCATACCTTCTAACCCTCCACCCAAGCCAACCACGCATCCTGCCGAACACAGGTGTAGAGCTAGACAAGGGAAAGTGGTGACTAAGCATAAAACTATCAGATAAACTCAGGAGTAGGTTTAACACCCTCCCTGGCATACCATGGTGTACTTTGCCCTGTTTTCTCTGCATGGTGGAAGGCCTGCTCTTCCCCAGAATTAAAATGAGATTCTTCAGTGTCCTCAAATTGTCCCTCATTTTCTTCTGCAGGTCCAGGAACACTTGGTTGGGGCAGGTTGTAGGCTGAAGACGCCATTCATTTGTTTGTGGTTTCTAAAGTTTAACTCATAATAATGGGGATGACAGTGTAAGTTGTTAAAACTTGCCATGTTAACTTACTTGAAAGTCAGAACACAGATTTGGGAAGGTCTCCAGGAGGCCCACACTGAGGTGGAGGAATCCCTGCCATGGCTGAGGGTGTCCTAGTGGCTGGAGAAGGAATGTCCCTTGTGCTTCTGGGGATCTCCCTGTGTCAGGTTTTGGGATAAGGAATAACTGATAGGCCCGGCTGGATCCCATCTCAGCCAGAGTGAGATGGCCATTGTGAGAACAATTAGGAATTAATGAGTATAGACACTTTATAAAAATAAATTGAATACAGTTGGTTTTATTGAGATTCCTAGAAATCAATGTTATATTCTATGCGTACTCCACAACCCTCTGATAAAAAAAAAAAAACTACTGAAAAACAAAACAAGGAAACAAAAACCAGGCAGTAGGGATCCCACCAATCCAATCACCCGGGGAAAGCCCCAGTCGGTAAGCATTCCGTGTACTCCTTCTGTCTTCGTCTAAAGTGTTTTCACTTGAACTTTCGAGCTTTACTGCGGGAACACTGATTTCAGTAATGACCCTTGTCTGCCTTGCCTTTCTTCTACAGGAGTCAATAATAGATCCACTAAGGGAAGAAGCCTCATTGGTAACAAGGTCAATGGCCCATCTCATATCTCTGGGACAGAAGTTACAATGGAACAGAGCTTTTCTGTGGACGAGTTTTCTGCCTCCCTCCTCACTGGAAAACTGACTACCGTCTTTCTTCCAATCGTCTACCTGACTGTGTTTGTGGTTGGTTTGCCGAGTAATGGCATGGCCCTGTGGGTCTTTCTTTTCCGAACGAAGAAGAAGCACCCCGCTGTGGTTTACATGGCCTGTCTGGCCTTGGCAGACCTCCTCTCTATCATCTGGTTACCTCTGAAGATTGCCTATCACATACATGGCAACAACTGGATTTATGGGGAATCTCTTTGCAAGGTACTCACTGGTTTCTTCTATGGCAACATGTATTGCTCCATTCTCTTCATGACCTGCCTCAGTGTGCAGAGGTATTGGGTCATTGTGAACCCCATGGTGCACACCAGGAAGAATGCAAACATTGCCATCGGTATCTCCCTGGGAATATGGCTGCTGATTCTGCTGGTTACCATCCCCTTGTATGTTGTGAAGCAGACCAATTACATTCCAGCCCTTAACATCACCACCTGTCATGATGTTTTACCGAAGGAGGTGTTGGTGGGGGACATGTTCAATTATTTCCTCTCTCTGGCCATTGGAGTCTTTCTGTTCCCAGCCATCCTCATGGCTTCTGCGTATGTGCTGATGATTAAAACACTTCAGTCTTCTGCCATTGATGAAAACTCAGGAAAGAAGAGGAAGAGAGCCATCAAACTTATTGTCACTGTGTTGGTCATGTACCTGATCTGCTTCACTCCTAGTAACCTTCTGCTCGTGGTGCATTATTTCATGATTAAACACTGGGGCCAGAGTCGTGTCTATGCCCTGTACCTTGTAGCCCTCTGCCTCTCCACCCTCAACAGCTGCATCGACCCCTTCGTCTATTACTTTGTTTCAGAAGACTTTAGGAATCATGCAAAGAATGCTCTTCTGTGTCGAAGCGTCCGTACAGTAAAGCGGATGCAAGTATCCCTCACGTCAAAGAAATTCTCCAGGAAATCCAGCTCTTACTCTTCAAGTTCAACCACCATTAAAACCTCCTACTGAGTATTGTAGCTCCTCTGGTGGGTTTCACAGGAAGAGTTGGAGCTTGCTTAATGTTATGGAGATATTTCTGTTGTTTCCTAACCAAGTGGCTCTTTTCACATACCATGTATATGCAGCACCTCTCAGGATTGCTGGAAGCTTCCCTGTTTGCATGGGGAAAATCCGCCAAATTAATTCCTTTACTCAGATGGTCCTAGAAATGGAATCTATAGAAGCAAGAAGCAGACTTTTTAGAAGGTGGCAAAAAAAAAAACAAACCCCAAAATCAGAAGCTCAGTGACTTTCAAGAACTGGTCTTGGCTTGAAGCCTAACTTCTCAGCTGGAACTACATTTCTTGTACATCTGGGCTTAATAACAGTCCTGTTAGGGATTAAGGGCCCTCAGCGATGATCCGTCCAATTCACTGACTTGACAGATAAGACAGAAGAGATGAAGGAGCTGCCCAGAGTCAGGCTTTCAATCAATGGCTCGAGTTAGGATTGGAGAGCAGAATTTAAATGGTTGGTGGGGTTCTCGTGCCAACTCATCGAAATCATGGGAGATCTTGTTTGAAAATACAGGTTCGTCAGACTCGGGGATGAGAGCTGAGTCTGGGAACAGGGCCCAGGAGCCTGCATTCTAACAAGCGTCTGCGTGATGCTCGCGCATACGGGGTTTGCGAACCCCTGGTGTGGCTGCTGCTTCCACTTTTAAAGAGAAGCAAGCAGAATGTTTTGTGTCTCTTTTATGTTCAGCTTTTAATGAAATCGGTTTGTAGACTTACCGGGTCTTTCAATTTCTTTATTGATCTTGAACTTTTATATGTATCATTATCACTCTGAGGAAAATACAGTGTGGATTTTAAACATGAAAATACAAATTTTGTGTAACTTCTTACTGACTTCAGTGAAGTCTTTCAGGTAGCCTGAGTTTCACAACTAGAAATAGAATTTACCACTTAGTATTTTAAGAAATTATTTATTGTCAGTTTTGTTCCTTTGTTATCAAATAGGAACTTATCGGATTTGAACCACATCTTTTAGGAAAAAAACACTAAAATTGATGTGATTTGCAGTAAAATATCTAAGAGGTACTTGACTGCACACTGACTTTATACAACTTGTATTTGTGACATTTTGAAATAATCGTATGATTTATAAACAACATGACTTTTTTTCAACTTCTTTCTGAATTGTGTGTGTGTGTATGTATATCTGTTTGAGGGAAGGACTTTTAAAAAAGGAAGCAATGTTATTCTTCTAAGAAGAAATGATGTAATGCT
Organism: Trachops cirrhosus; assembly: GCA_028533065.1. Taxonomy (NCBI): domain Eukaryota; kingdom Metazoa; phylum Chordata; class Mammalia; order Chiroptera; family Phyllostomidae; genus Trachops; species Trachops cirrhosus. Next base: position 149,714,943 of record CM052540.1, on the reverse strand, counting down.
CACTCCTTATTTTTACATACATAGGGCCATACTGTACATATTGCTCTGTTATACTTGTTTTTCATGTACTTACAGTTCCGAATTCTTTCCATGTCTGCATCTGTAGGTTGATCTTCATTTTTAAAAGACACAGGCGATCTAATATGTTGAGCATATTGTGATGTATCTGGTCGTTTCCCTTCCTGTGCCCCCCATGAAAACGGGGCTGCACTGACCGCCTGTGCGCACTCTCTGTGAGTGCTCCTGCAGGCCGAGTTCCCGGAAGTGGAATGGCCAGGTGGAAATTAGACACCTACTTAAAATTTAAAATTCTGGTAACTCTTGCCTTGAGTAATTTATACTTCTACCAAAAAGTGCATTTGCAACTGTTTCTTGAAAAGCTCATCTACATTTGATGCATTAGGTTTTTTTAAAATTTTACCAATCTGTTGGGAAAAAAAAGAAACCCTCGTTCTTTTAATTTGTTTTGAAAGCAGTACAGCTTAGTGGCTGAGACTGCAAGTTCTGAGCTGCCGGGGCGAGGCTGCATTCTGACTCCATCATTTCTTTATTTTGTTAACTTAGATGCCTCAGTTTCCTCATTTGTAAAATGAGGATAATAAGATCTTTCTCACTGAGTTATTAGGATTAAACGTTTGGCACATTCGTGCACTCGTGTTATGTAGCATTAATGCTGTCGTCCCTCTCTCTGCTAGTGAGATCTCATTTCTGGTCCGCCCCCTTTCACTTCAGTGCCGGTCTTGTTTTGACTGCTTTGAGTCTCCTAGCAGGCTCGTGGGGGTCAATTGGTTGCCTCTCACACGCCCCCAGCTGGGCACAGTGCCCACAACCCAGGCTTGTGCCCTGACCGGGAATTGAACCTGAGATCCTTCACCTTGTGCTATGACACCCAACCCACTGAGCCATGGGAAGAAAGCAGAAGGTGGTGGATACAGGTGGGATAAAAGGGAGCAGATACAGGTGGGATAAAAGGGAGCAGAAACAAGTGTTTCTCACAGGCCCTGCAGGTGTTCTACAGGGTGATCCAGCGGTATTTGCTATTTCTTTATTGTCATTTTCATAATACATGCTAAAAGAAGTCAAATAACAAAAATGTATAAATAAAATATCTTCTTTGCTACCCTCCAAATAAGAATGAATGTCTAAAATAAGAATGAATATGTTTGTGTATATAAATACATGTATGTGCTATATATGAACTTCTCAAACAGTTCATATGGATCTTCCACATTTTTAATGGCCAGGCAGTATTCGTGTATGGGTAATCATAACTTAATCATCACACTATTGGGGATGAAGTGCTTTTCTTGGTTCATTTTTACCAAGTCTTTGAATCTACATTGAGAAGTGTAGAAAAAATGATTTCAGAAATAAAACATAAAAATGTTTTTGGTGGAAGCAAAAGCTTTTCAGATTATATTTGTTCTTGTGCCTTGGAGAAGCCCCTGGGCTACCTGGACTCCGCCCCACGGGCTGTATCAGCAGCCCTGTTTCTGGGCAGAGAAGTGCCTTAGATGTGGTTGTCTTCGCTCTGGTGTTAGCTGTCTTATTGTGGTCTGATTTTTCTAAACCATCTCAAAGTTTGAATATTTTGCATTCCACTGGCTCTGTTTTACTAAGAAGGTTTGCTCAATTTGAAAGTGAATGTGGATTTGCGTCCCACTATGCAGGACGCAGACTAAAGTGACTTATTTGGAATTGTTTTCCTGGGCATTTCCTTGTATGTTATGGTTCTTTGCTGCAGGAGTTTCAGGCGTAATTAATTTCCTGGTTATCTCAGTGCCATAAATCCTGGAACTATAATCTCATCCGTATGCATAGTTCAGTGATTGCATCTTGTTCCTGTAACTTGAAGTCTTCAGAGGCCCAGGAGAGGAGGGGAATGAATAAATCAGCAAATCAAAGGTACAGTTTGTCTCTGCTGACCCCCGGTCTCATTGCTTAAAAGCATGGGTTTGTGCTACAGAGTTTGGATGTCTTAAAAGAGAAGTTTCTGATTCCACACTAGTCAAAAGCATGTGTCTAGTGCACCCCCCTCTCGAAATTCTGAAATTAAAAAAAAGAAACAAAACCCTGAGAATCTAGTCCTTCATTTGATTCAAGCCTTGGAACTTCACTGAGTTCCATTTAAATGTAAATAAGTGGAGTCACTCTTTGCAAATGTCTTTTATTTTTCTGGAAATGTCTTTACTGAGGGAGACTGAAGAATTCTGTGGTTCGGGTAGAAGCTGCCCTGGCCTCTATCCGTTGGTCAATCTGTGGATGATTTCCCAGTATCTGTCTGTCTTTACTGGTGAGATACTAGGCACAACCAGAGTTCTGGGCCATCTCCCTCTGCAGGAACGACAGCCCCAGGCTGTGGGCTCCATCATGAACACCAAGCAAACCAGCAGCACCTAGCAGTAGTGTGAGTGGTTCATTCGTTCATCCCACAGAGAGTTATCGCGACATTATTGCCTTATCAAATGCAAATAATTAGATCAGAATTTCTGCCTTAGCAGCAGTGGGGTTGATGTTCTCATCAAAACACATCAATAATAACAATGAAAACAGCCAGTCCCTTCAGCATTGGGCCTACTTGAAAGCTTTTAAAGGACAGCTATTTCAAAGCGAGATCTTGGGAATGGGAGAAAGTCCAGGAAAACAAAGGACAGGAAAGCTGAGGAAGGGCCACTACTGTGGCTTATCTCTCTCATCATTGTTTGGCTTAAACTTTTTAAAAAGTAGACATTTTAAGATCATAAAAATGTGATTTATATTTATAAATCTGAGAACATAAGAGCATGTGGTAAGTGACCATATCCCCTCTTTACCCGCTATGTCAGAACCCTTTATCCCTGTGTGACTGGGGAGATAGGTCTGTGTGTTTGCAAGCTTGTGTCCTTAGATGCTGTTTCAGTAGAACAGGAGTTAACTATGCATTACTTATATTTATACATAGCCAGTCATCTCATAATGTAGTAGCTTAAAAACAGCAATAACCATTTACTAACTTGCACAGTTTCTATGGGTCATGAGTTCAGGAGCAGTTTAGGCAGATGGTTCTGGCCTGGGGATCTCGTGAGCCTACAGTCACCCAAAGGCTTGGTTGGGTCTGGAGGATCCACACAGTCATTGAGGCTCCCTCGCAGGGCTGGCTGGTCGGTGCTGGCCGTTGGGGGAAGGCCATAGTTCCTCTCCACGTGGCCCTCTCCACAGGGCTGCTCAAGTGACCTCATAACACAAAGTTTGGCTTCCTCCCAGACAGTGATCCAAGGGAATAAAGGGGAATCTGTAATGCCTGCTAGAGCTTCGCCTCAGAAGTCATTCGATGCGTTTCCACGGTACGCCATTGGTTACACAGTCTAGCTTCAGTTCAGTTTGAGAGACTGTAAGAGCATTGGGAGGCGAGAATCTTTGGGGGTCATTTTGGAAGCTGGCTACCACAATAGGTGTATTGTCAAAAACAAAAAGAAGTGGATCCACTTTAAAATGGAGCCATGCTAGGGGAACTGCCCTACGTATCTAATGCCTCAGTATTTGGAATGTTAAAAAGAGGGCAAAGTAACCTTTCAGCAGGGCCAGAGCGACCCTGTGTTGCAGAGAAGTATTTGCAAAGAGAACAGAGCAGAGCTGTGACCACTCCACTGAGACACCAGACTGAAAATTAAACCATTATTTAGAATTAGCTCCACCATGTTATGTCATCTGCACCAACAGAAATGTATTCCTTCTATTGCTGTAATTGTTCCCCTTCCCCTTCTCAGAAATACCCACTGCCTTGGTCTCCCCATCTGAACACTCTCTGGGCTCCTATCTGAATCATTGCATCCTGAATGGCTATTCTTTTGATCTCAAATCAGTGCTTGCGTCTCTCACTTTGAAGGCCTCTTTGACTTTTAGGTTAATAATATGAACAGGTCTTGGACATTATTTCCATATCAGCATTTATTGATTGTCCTCATTATTTTAAATGTATCCATTGTACAGATATATATACATACAATTTAAGGAATCGTCTAGCTTTTGTAGGATCTGGGTTTTGGGGGTTTTTTTGGCTATACTTGTATTGCCACACAAGCGATACTTGAGTGACTGTCTTCCTGCGTCTTGTTCCCTCACTGTTCTTACAACACGCACTGTGTGCTAAGTCATCTTAACAAAATAGACAAGAACCCTGTTCTCTTGGAGTTTACTTTCTAATGGGAAAGAGGCTGAAGAGAAGAAAAATATCCAGTAGTAAATTCTAAGGAAGGGTAAATATGAAGAGTATTTTCCATTAGGGGATCAGAGAAGCTTCCTAAGGAGATGAAATGTGAGTTACAGTATAAGACAAAGAACCTGCCTTGGGAGCATCGAAAGCAAGGGCTTTATGGGAATAAGTGAGGGGCAGAGGGAACAAGTAGGTTGGGAAGAGGCAGTGCTAGGTGACGGGAGGATTTAAGGGGGTAAGTAGCTTGACTTACATTCTAGGTGGGATGCCGTAGGTTTGTTTTACTGGTAATTAAAAAAATCCCCGGCACCCTGGCTGGTGTGGCTCAGTGGATTGAGAACAGGCCTGTGAACTGAAAAGTCGCTGGTTTGATTCCCAGTCAGGGCACATGCCTGGGGTGCAGACCAGGTCCCCAGATGGGGGCGTGTGAGAGGCAACTGATCGATGTTTCTCTCCCTCTCTTTCTCCCTCCCTTCCCCTCTCTCTAAAAGTAAATAAATAAAATCTTAAAACAAATTTAAAAAAAGTCACTGGCTACTATAAGCATGGGTAGATTATAGAAGGGCAAGAGAAACAAGAACAGGAGGAAATTCTACCAATCCAAGCAAGAGAGGATGTTGGCTTGAATTAGAGTGATAATAGAGATGGGGAGAAGGGAATTAATTTGGGCAGTGTTTTTGGAGGTAAGTTTGAAAGTGTGAGGAAAAAAAGTCCAAGACGATGCATAGATTTTTCTTTTTGGTGGATGAAATAAGGAGTGAGCAAGTTCGGGGGTTGAAAGTCCAGAGTCCTATTTTGTCCACGGCATCTAGAGTCTGAGCTGCCTGTTAGACATCGAAGTAGAACTGTTGAGGAATGCACTTGGATATCTGAATCTGGATGTTTAAATAAGGCTGGAAATACAGATTTTGCCTTTTAAAGCAAAGGACTTGGTGAGAGGCACTGGGGAGAGAATACAGGTGAAGAGAAGAAGAGTTGGTCAGAGGCCTTTGGCACTTAGAACCTTTCGAGCAGAAAAAGAGCCAGTAAAAGAGACTGAGGAGGACTGGCCACTGGGACAGGGAGAACGCAGACAGAGCCTGTTGTCAGGGAAGCCAGTGGTGTCAAGGAGAGAGTGGTCGATCATGTGGAACATCATTGAGAACTCGTGAGACAGAACAGAGAAGTGGCCGGGGGCCCTTACTCCATGGAGAATGCTGGTGGCTTGGACCAGACCACCAGTCTCTGGTGTGGTGGGGTAGGAAGCCACAACGGGGTGTGTTCAAGACAGAGTGAGAAAGCAGTGGATGCAGTGATGGTAGATGATCCTGTACAGTATAATTGTGAAAGTGAGTAGAGAACTGTGGGTCAAGGAAGGCAAAAGGTGATTGTTATCTGTCCTAAGAATATGGAGATGAGTCATTCAACAGAGAGGGAGATAGTGATGGTGAGTATGTCTTTGGAAACACTGTTTCTAGAAGTAGAATTTCTGGGCTCAAGGGTGTGCAGTTTCATTACCGTCCTCTAGAGAAGCAGTTTACACAACTGCCAACGTGTCGGTTTACCTACACCGCTGTAAGCACTGCGTCTTCATGGTCTTAAATACTTGCCCATCTGAACTTCACAAAATCTGAGTGTGATCATGCAGAGTTCTGAGTGTCTTGGAAGAAAGGAAGCTGTGTCTTTCCTCCTTCACTTGCTTATGTATTTTGGGCATATTTTTTCTCCTGCAACTCTATCACTAAGGCGTGACATTTGGAAGGTGCTGGCCAGGAGAAACCCTGCCCTATTTCTCTTTGTATTATGTCTGAAAGGAAGCCTAAGTTATTCTTCTGGTGGGTTGTAGAAAATTTCTGTACCATCTGGAACGCCCCTGGTTCTAGAAAGTTTTCTATCATTCTTTTGTGGAGAATTTGAGGGCATGGCTTCAGCTACTACAGCTGGTACCGAAGAGCTTGGAGTCTGAGCTGCTCTGGAGATGAGAGATTAATTCTCAACACTGCCAGGCCTTGGTTCAGGTGTGAGTTTCTCACACCAGCTTCGCTAGGAGCCTGGAGTAAATGACTTCAGTTCGTAAAACGATTAATTATAGCTTCTAGGTAGCACTGAGTAGACTTAATTTCCAAATCCTGAGAAGGCAGTTTTAGCCAGCCTTGTGTTCTGGGCACTTTCAGAAGCCACCTGGGCTCTCAGAGGGGACCATGTCTAGTTCCTATTGGTGGCACATTTTCCCTCCAAACAAAGACTTTCATAAAATGGAGATTTTTTTGTTGAAAATATAACTGATTTATCAGAATTTATGGTTTAAAAAAATTGCAGAGCTAGGAGGGAAATGATAGTATTTATTCCAATGATAGTTTTACAACTAGAATTCTTTAAAAAAAAAGTATGGAGAACTTTGCACGCACAGATGTCGACAGAATCATACACACAAGCTCATATACTTGCCACTCAGTCTCAGCGACCCACCAGCCTTGTTCATTTCTAACCCAACCACCTTCCCATCCCATTTATTCTGAAGCAAATCCCAGAAATCATAATCTTTCACTTGTAAATGTTTCAATGACTAAAAGATAAGGAATGTTAAAATAATAACTTAAAAAAAGAATTCCTTAATATATCCTGTCAGTGTTCAAATTTCCACTTATCTCAAATGTCATAATTGGTTTCATCTTTAGCTTTTAAAACATCTTTAGCTTTTAAAAAAATCAGAATCCAAGTACAACTCACACATTGCCATTGATTGATGTTTTAAGTCTTCTGATGTTTTTTTCTTCTTGCAGTTTATTTGTTAAAGAAACCAGGTTGTTCGTAGATTTTTCTACACTTTGGATTTTGCTAATTGCACTCCACTGGCAATTTAGAAACTGTACTGCAGAAGTTCAAACACTGTCGACCAAGAACTCTGATTATCATCTGACCATTTTGCATGTATGGGAAGCAACTAGGAAAACTAAAATGCTCATCGCTTTGCTCTGCTGCGTGGTGGTCGCCTCACAGAGGCCTCAATAAGCTCCTAAGGATGTGGAAGAGCAGGACCCGGGCCGCTGTCTGGATCTGGCTGGCGGTGCCTGGGACTCACGCTAATGGATTCGTCAGTAACTGGCAATGCAGACCTTCGTGGGTGCCTTCTGCTCCTGCAGATTCATTCTGATCTTTACGGAATGTCCGTCATTCTGTAATACACCGTGTAGGCCCTCTGAATTTTCATTTTTAGGGGATAACATAGTAATTTTAGGAAGAGGTGTTTTTCAATCTTCAGAATCTATTCTGGAGTTCCTTCTTTCAAGACTCTGTTGTGTGTATTGGGCATTGCCGGACCTGTATCTGTCCATCTCTGTCCATTCCAATGGCATTCCTCGAGGCCAAGAGTGATGGCAGGCCAAGGGCTGATGGTCCAGGCCTGGCCTGTGCTGGCTGCTCTGGGGAGGGACACAGTGGCTGCTGTGTCTTTCTGAGAGCGGTGTCTGAGATGGCATGCACAAAACTTAGCTAAGTCTCCTGAGGCGTCTGTGGATGACAGGCCTCATCTTGAAGGTTCTTCTGTATCCTTTGCCTGGACAAGAACATGAACTTGAATTTCTCAAGGTGAACTCAGGCAGGAGGCCAGGATGGTGACAGGAGCAAGAAGGAAATTAACTTGTAGTAGGGCCAAGAGCCATCAGAACCCCAGGGCTCTGAGCCATCGTCAGGCTGTTGGCACGCTCTCTGTCTCTGTCTGTCTCTCTCCTTTGTGGCCAAGTGTAAGGGCACCTTTTAGAGAGGAAGCCCCATGGCAGCCACCCTCTACCCTTTTTGTCCTCCCCAGCCCCCACCCTGTGGCCCAGAGCCCTCCCACATCAAACTTCAACGTGATTGTACTAGATTTAGAAATAGTCACCCACCTTTGTTGTTTGTAAACCTTACAGGGACCTTCTGGGAAGATAAGGTAAAGAGAGTGCTCTTATCTTGATTTTCGGGTAGAGATTAGCCATCTTTCTTCCGAGAGCAAGGGCAGCCGGGGGCACAGGCTGGGAACTGCACAGATTTTATGAAGACTTTGTGGCTGTGCGAGTGCAGACTGGGAGCATGACAGGCATGTTGGTAACTTGGGAGGGAAAGCAGAAAGAACTGTACCTGATGACTTAGAGCCCATAAGTCTCTGAGTAACCGGAAGGGTAAAGCACCCAGTTTCTCATCAAACTGCTTGAGCTAGACATTCCCACCAGCGCCTCCTAGAGGTGAAGAGCAAGTGCTCTGGAGTCAGATGCCTCCGATTACTGAGCTGTAAAACAGGGCTAATAATTCCTCATGAGATTTTTGAGGATGAAATGAATGACTGCATTTACAATTCCTAGAACAGTGCTTGGCCAGAGTACACTCCACTTAGTGTGAGTTCCTGTGCATGGAGACAGAACAGTGTAAGGGGATACGGGAGCCCTAGCAGGGCTTGTTGAGCGTTCTGGGGAGCTGAGGTGTGCTGGGGGCATTTCCTTGGAGGACTGATGCCATTAGGATTTCTGGCTTGTTCTAAAAAAACATTGGGAGTTCTAGGAACTCTGATCCATGTTCTAGCTAATCTGCCTGCAACTACCTGGGCATGAGGAACACATACCATTTCTTTTTTTTTTTTTTTTCAATTCTTACCGGCGGACACTTCTTCACTGCTGAGAGAGAGAGGGAGAGGAAGAGGGAGAGAGAGAGAGATTGATCAACATCAGAGGGAAACATTGATTGACTGCCTCCCGTATGCTCCCCAACTGCAGGTCGAACCTAGTCGGGAATCAAACCCACAACACTTTGGTGTACGGGAGGATGCTCCAACCAACCAAGTGACACCAGCCAGGGCGCATACACCATTTCCAACAGGGCATGGGCTCTCCAGTTTACCATGGTCCCTTCGACCTCCTATTGCATCCCCAGCACTGAGGTGGCATGTCAGTCCGATTTACCATCATGGACTGTTTCTCTGAACTTGTATCTCTAACAAATGTGAATAAAACAAAACTAAGTTGAGATTTTTTTTTCTTATTTTCACTCTATTTTCCTGTCTGCCTTAGCTGCCTGGCCACAGAGGCAGGCTGATGCTCACTGTTTACAACTGTTGCCCGTTTTGATCAATCCTGCGTCATGCCTGCTGTTAAGCCGTTTGAACACAAGCACTGCTGTAGGTGTTTGCATTTATGACAGGCGGTAAGGTCATGGACGTGGCCAAGGAGATCCTCAGACGTCACCCTAGGCCTTCTAGCAGCCAAAGAGAAGACACAGCATCAGCCAGGCAATCCACAGTGTCCATAGGCTGATTGCTTGGGCCAGTCAGGACTCTTCTCAACACAAAGACCGCACAGAGATTTCTCCCGAGACTCTTCATAAAGTGGGAATGATGCATTCAAACAGCAGCCATCTGCACAGTAGATTCAAATCTAAGGCTGATTCTAGAAGCTTCCCTCAACAAAGCCAAGTGTCATTTCCCCAAAGCACAACTGCGTAAGCGATTCTTGGGGAGGCCAGTCTGATACGGTTCAATAACCTAATTCTCCCCTGAACTAGTATGTGGATAATTCTAGATAATTTAGACTATCTGGAGAAATTGGTGGGCTCCAGCAGTTTGCCGTCCATGGTCTAAGAATGCGACGCCTGGGCTTGTGACTGTCGGGACAAGTCAGGCTGCGAGCCAGCGCAGGGAAGATGGCAGAGACAAGGTTTGAGGGCCTGGAGGACATTGCTGAAACAGACAACTGACCCCATTGTGTAACACTTGCGCTTACTAAGTCGAAACTATTTTTATTTAGTTATTGTAATTCTTGCTGACAAATGTGTCATAAGTTATATCAACACCAATTCCAGTCCAAAGAAAGCCACACCCATGAAAAATCTACTTTCTCTTCCTGGGGGTGTAAGTAGAAAAGTAAGAGGCAAATAGCTGGGCTGTGGAAAACAGTGGCGTGTCACAGGGTGCAGGTCTGTACTCTAGGTGAGCGGAAGTACTACGGGACTGATGTGAACTTGAGCTCTCGTGTCAGGGTTGGGGCACAGGTCTGGGAACGGGAATCACAGTTTGTAGGTAAAACCATCACAGCAGAAGAAATTGCCCAGGTCGACCACATAGAGCGACGGTGAACACCCGTACTGAAAGGGCAGGCGTTAGCAGAGTTCCCCGCTGAGGCGAGAACACAGAGGAGGCAGGGTCAGGTTGGAGGAGATCAGCAGAGCGGGAGGTCATGGAAACCAAGAGCTCGAGGAAGGCAGGAATTGGAAGCAGTGTCCAGTGCCGCCCACTAACATAAGGACATGCATATATCAAATGAAATCTGGGCTTCTGTGCACACTCCTTCAGGGATGCCATTCTGTGGATGAGAATCTCTCTGGTCTATCCCATTCCTGTTTTTAATAACCAAACCTATTGTGCTCCGCAGGAACTTTTTTTAATCTTTAAATAACAAAAATGGTATATAATAAAATTTAACTCCATGAGCTCCTAGGAACTTTTTGTTTAATTTTTGCCTGCCATTTTCCCAGCCAGTCTTTAAAAATGGCCTCCTGGAAGTTCTTACCTAACCAGAATTTGAAGCAATAATGCATTTGTTTGCTAAAAGATGTATCTACCAGAACCAATTTCAAGTTCCCAGTTATCTTTTTTTTTTAAGATTTTATTTATTTTTAGACAGAGGAAAGAGAGGGAGAAAGAAAGGGAGAGAAACATTGATCAGTTGCCTCTCCTATGCACCCCGCCTGGGGACCAAACCTGCAACCTGGGCATGTGCCCTGACCGGGAATCGAATGGGTGACTTTTTGCTTTGTGGGACAGTGCCCAACCCACTAAGCCACATGGGTGAGGGCACGAGTTGTCTTTTGATAGGTCCAAAGGGTGGAACCTTTCTGAAGGCAATCACAATGGTGTTGCAGAAGTATGTGAAACCCAAGGAAGAAGTGACACACTGAGAGTCCCTCATTCCTTCTTGGTCTTCTGCCATCTGCTTTCGCCAACTCAATCAGGGCCCAGACCAGCTCAGGGGGCATCGTGCCCAGGGTAAGGTGAGGGGAAGTGGCTGATCCAACTGAGATCCAATGTGTCCGCCATCCAAGCACCATGATAAGCCACATGGGGGCTAACTGTTACACAGTTTGAAACACAGATTCTTCAGAAGTACCCTCTGAACTTTCCTTTCCCAATTATAAATGGTGTTTAGGAATGATTAAGCATGGGAGGTTTTCAGCTCACATTCCTTTAGAGAGATGATCATAAGAAACCATCCTTCTGGTAAGGCTGTAACCTGTAAGGAGACATGTCTCAACTTGGTAGATACATAAAAAAGTCTGAGAGCTTACCTAATTGCAATCACATAGTTTGCTTTGGCTGGAGAAAGGCAAATGTTAAAGCATATGATGTTCATATGCTCCTCCTACTGAGGAGCCAGACCAAGATAGGAGAAATGTATTGTTATTATATGAACTTTGGAACTCAGAGTTGACTAAGATTAGGGTATTTGAGCCCTTTTAATGTTTTATTTTTTATTGTTGTTCTAGTACAGTTGTATTGCCTCCCCCCCACCTCTCCCTGTAATTTTTATTTTTTAATGATTTTATTTATTTATTTTCAGTAAGGGGAAAGGAGAAAGAGAGGGAGAGAAACATCAATGTGCAAGAGAAACATCAATTGGTTGCCTCTCACATGCCCCCATCAGGGGACCTGGCCCACAACCCAGTCATGTGCTCTGACAGAGAATTCAACCAATGACCTTTCAATTCACAGGCTGGTGTTCAATCCACTGAGCCACACCAGCCAGGGCTGAGCCCTTTAAAACCACCACGAATCTATTTCTGAACTGCCGGGAAGAGACAGAGTTAGTGTGCTGAAAATGAGCATGTACTTTTTCTGGAATCTAGGTCTTATGCATTTATATAGTATTAAAGCCCATCCCTCCCAAAAATAAAAGCCAATAATGCAGGGTCTTCACACCCAGGACCACCGGCTCTGCTTGCAAGCCTCAGTCCTGTACAGACAAACACCAAACTCCAGGGAATCCAGTGGTCTGGAAAGATGCAACCATAGTGAGCCTTTGGGACTTCGGTTAAGTTTGTAACTTAACCCACAACTGACAAATCCAGTCTATCAAGACCAGTTCTTTGTGAAGAGAGACTCTGCTGCTTTCTGGGCCTGGGGCAGGGCTCCCTGGAGGTCTGACCAGCTTAGCAGAGTCTGTGTTGAATGAGGCGAGTCAGGGTTCTTAACTGCAAGCAGTGGAAGCTGGCTCTAGCAGCTGAGGCAGAAAGGAATTCCCTGAAATGAACACGAATGGCTCACGAAACTCTTTTGCGAGCTGCAAAGAAACAGTGCTCAAGGGCAAATCTTCGGGATGTCCGAAACCAAACTACAGAATTGGCTGGATGAGAAGACTGGACCCTCGGAGGCCACAGTTCAAGATGCTTCTCTTTACAGCCATTGCTACTGCAGCCAGTATGGAGGCTCTGCCTATACCAGGAACTGGAACCTCGTTTATGGCAGAAATGAAGGTAAAGTGGTCCACACTACAGATTCAACCTCAGAAACGAAAACTTTTAGGATTGTTGTTTACTGAAGGAGGCTGGATCGAGTGAGGAGAAACCTTTCTCCCTGGAGACTAAGGTGGGTATTACCCACTCAGCTGCTCACTGTGGGGAGCTGGGAAGGAGCTGGTGGAAGGCACTGGGGACTCTGGGTTGCCCATCATGAAAACAGACTCAGGACAACTAAGTACTAATGCTTTTCCACGAACTTTGGAAATGATCTGAGAAGCTCTAATACAGCGATGTCGCTCTGGTGACATTAAAGAGTGACAAAGCAGTGTTACTTTGTGATCTGACGTGATGCTTTCAGAAGCAGAACCTGTGATTATTAGTTAAAGAATAAAAGCCGTATATTAATTCTACGAAGATATTCAAGGCGGTCACTTGCAGAGAAGCCATCGTTCCTGCCCTACATTTCACTCCCGCTTTGTGGAGAAAGGTGATGTAGAAAGTAGAAAACAGCGCCCTCTCCTGTAACAATGGGGCATGTGCGTCCTGAGACGGCACACGAGAGCTTCCTCACAAGTTTACTACTGAGAAATTATAATGGAAGGAACACACCTACGTTGTACCATTTCAATAGTCATGTAAAAAAAAACTTTCAACTAACAAATTCTATTATTTAAATTTTGTAGTGTTGCATAACAGTTTACCCTAAATTTAGCTTGAGACAACACTTAGTATCTCATAGTTTCTGTAGCATAGGAGTTTGGGAGCTGTGCAGCTGTGAGTGTCGCTCGGAGTTTCCCAAAGGTCGGGACGCAGTCACCTGAAGGCTTGACAGCGGCTGGAGCATCCGCTTCTGAGCGGGCTCAGCCGGTGCTTGGCGGGCTGATGCTGGCTGTTGACCAGAGGTCTCAGTTCTTTGCCATGTGGATCCCTCCACATGGCTTCTTGGTGTTCTCATAATGTGGCAGCTGACTTCCCCCAGAGTGTGTGGTCCAAGAGGGAGCAAAGCAGAAGCCATGACGTCTTCAGTGCCCTATTCTTGCAAGTCATAGACAATATCCAATTGGCAACACGGGTCGGCTCCATTCTGTATAGGAGCCTATACAAGGGTGTGAGTACGGGAGACAAGGATCCTTGGGGGCTATTTTGAAGGCTGGCTACCGGTGGAGCCTAGTTTCAGCATCATTGCAGAAAATGGGTGTGGTTTTACCTGACAATGGAAGTGTGGTGGGTGGACCTGCTAGCAGCAGTTCTGACAATAAATGTGAGCGAAGGCCAGTGGCATAGATGCACGCCACTTGCCCAAATACATGCTACCCGTTTATTTTCAGTCTAGTCAATGTGACCGGCTAAGGTTTAGATCAAGATTCACCCCCCTCCATCCTTTGGCCAAGAATAAATCTGGACAACTAACATGCTTGGATGTTCTACTGCTTGGCAGCCAGTATAAGTAACTTAGTTTCACTCTCTATTTTCAGATGAAGAAGTTGTTTGGCTCTCTTCTGCTAGTAGTTTTCATCAGGATTCAACAGCTTTCATGATTACAACATTTTTATGCCTTTGCTATTGTTTAAGTTATTTTTCATGTGATGGTAGCAGTGACAAAAAGCGAGTGACAGCTTCTGCTCTACAGAAGCCTCCATATACACTCAGTGCCAGTAAGTGACTTCTCTTCTCCAGTGAAACCATTCCAGTTTCCTTTATGTTTTTCTCATCGTGAGAGGGATGGGGATTGTGTATACGTGTGTAAACACTTTTTATTAAGGAACAATTTAAACTTATTGCAGATAGAAAAGTAGTCTAAAGAACTCCCATGGGGACTTCTGGCCAAGATGGAGGCATAGGTAGACACACTGTGCCTTCTCACACAACCAAAATAAGGACAACAATTTAGAAACAAAATAACAACCAGAACTGACAGAAAATTGAACTGTATGGAAGTCGGACAACCAAGGAGTTAAAATAGACACATTCATCCAGACCAGTAGAAAGGGCAGAGTCGGGCAGCTGGATGGAGACGAGTTGTGGCACAAAAAGTGGTGGCACCGGGCATGAAAGGCATCCCAGGAGCACAAGACAGTAGTGGATGAACCCTTGGCATGGGGTGGCAATGGACAGACCCAGCAAGGCAGCGATTGTGAAGCGAGGCACTGCATGCAAGGTACTGGCTGACTGGGTGGTCCCACAGTCCCTCACAGATAAACTAGGTGAAACTGGGGAGCAAGACAGACCATGCAACCCAGAGTCCCAGCACCGGGAAATAGAGCCTTGGGACACTGATTGAAAACACCTGTGGGGACCCTGGCTGGTGTAGCTCAGTGGATTGAGCGCAGGCTGTAAACCAAAGGGTCGCAGGTTTGATTCCCAGTCAGGGCACATGACTGGGTTGCGGGCCAGGTCCCCAGTGGGGGCCATGTGAGAAGCAACCACACATTGATGTTTCTCTCTCTCTCTTTCTCCCTCCCTTCCCCTCCCTAAAAATAAATAAATAAAATCTTTAAAAAAAGAAAACACCTGTGGAGGTTGAGGCACCAGGAGAGACTCACAGCTTCACAGGAGAGTTTGTTGGAGAGATCCACGGGGTCCTAGAATGTACACCAGCCCACCCACATGGGAATTAGCACCAGAAAGGCCCAGTTTGCTCGGGGGAAGCAGCAGAAGGGACTGAAATCCCACAGAGAGTAGAGCAAGCACCATTGTTCCCTCTCGGACCCCGCTCCCACATACAGCGTCACAACCCAGCAACTGGGTTGCCCCGCCCTGGTGAACACCTAAGGCTCTGCCCCTCATACTAACAGGTGTGACAAGACCAAAAAAAAAAAAAGGCCCAAATGAAAGAACAGATTAAAGCTCTACTGCAAATACAACTAAGCGACCAAGAGATAGCCAACCTATCAGATGCACAGTTCAAAGCACTGGTGATCAGGATGCTCACAGAATTGGTTGATTTTGGTCACAAATTAGATGAAAAAATGAAGGCTACAATAAGTGAAATGAAGAAAAGTGCACAGGGAACCAATAGTGATGGAATGAAAGATGGGTCTCACATCAATGGAGTGGACCAGAAGGAAGAAAAGAATATACAACTAGAAAAGAATGAAGAAATAAGAATTCCAAAAAATGAGGAGAGGCTTAGGAAATTCCAGGACATCTTTAAACATTCCAGCATCCGAATTTATAGGGGTACCCGTAGGAGAAGAGGAAGAGCAACAAGTGGAAAAGTTATTGGAACAAATAATAAAGGAGAACTTCCCCAATCTGGCAAAGGAAATAGAATTCCAGGAAGTCCAGGAAGCTCAGAGAGTCCCAAAGAACTTGGACCCAAGGAGGA
>CM052540.1:149597361-149698466 GCA_028533065.1 Trachops cirrhosus | reverse complement strand
TGAACTAAAGGGGGGGAATGTGGGTGGGAGAGGGTGTGCAGGATGGAGGGGAGTGAAGGGGGGAAATGGGACAATTGTAATCGCATAATCAATAAAGTATATTTAAAATAATAATAAATAAATAAAAAGGACTCCCATGGACCCAGCGCCCAGCTTCACCAGCTAAATGACACATGGCCAATCTGATGCAATATTGTCTCTGATGCAATATTGTCTCTGTCCGCTTCCCACCCTCCCACCTGCCTTCCACACACTGGCTGAGTTTGAAGCATGTTGCAGAAATCTTCTCATTTCACCCAGGGAAATAAATGTTTGATCTGTGAAAGGAAAATCAATATTCAAACTCTTTGCCTTTATAATTCTTCTTTGATCTGACTCTCAGCTTTAATCTGCAGGTAAAGGGAAAGATGAAATGCCTTTAATTCAGCACCGGAGACATCGTTTAAGGAAAAGAGAAGGGAGCTCTCCTTTCTGCAGGGCCGGGAGCACAGCTCTCCGACCTCCCTGGCAGAAATGTGTGGCAAATTTTCTAGAACCATTGCTCCGGGCCACAAGCGTGAGGGGAGAAGCGTGCAGTCACTGCTCTCTGTGAAGTTCTACTGGGACCCCTGCCCTTCACCACCTGAGGCGCTTTCCCAGGGCTGAGAAGCCCGCACCCCAGTCCGCTCACTGGTGCGAACACCCACACTTAACCTCAAACTAATTTTGGAATAAAAGAAATTTCTAAAGGCAGGATGGATCTTCATGGGAATCTAGTCCAAGGCTGTTATTTTCCTTCTGTGGAAACGGAGGTGCAGTCAGTTGCATACCTAATGGTTGGTTTAGTGTCTCATAATATTCTGTAATGTACTTTTCAGTAGCATTTTGAGCATTTGTCTTGATAAGCTCTTATAGACTGTAGCCAGAACTGCGCAAATGCTTGCTGCTGAATAGTGTGTGTGAAGAAGAGGCTCCTAAACTGGAAAGTGCCTCAGGAAAGTCGGTATTATAGCCACATCAACACTTGGGTGGTTTAAGTGCTTTTGGTCAATTCTATAATTTTTAAAACACTCATTTGTTGTTATAAAAGTAAAATATAGCCATTGCTAAAGATTTAAAGTTAACATAAACAAAAAATAGCACAAAATATAAAAAAATTACCCTTATAAAAACTCCAAATAACATTTTGCCTATTTCCTTAATCTTATGAATATACAAACACATGGTCACTTTCAATCTAGAATTTTATTTGCTAGGCTTTAAAGTTCAACTTTATACCTTAAAAGACATTGCCTAATATGAAGGTAGATTATACTTTTAAATGCTGTACAATTAGAGTTGATGTTTTAATTGAAAATGCGGTTTAATAGCAGCATTAAATAATTTAAAAATGATCCCTAATTTTATTAAATAACCAAACTACTTGTATTTGTCTTCTTTTTTATATGTACACATTTTTTTCAATTACAGCATATGTATGATTTTAATTTTGCTATTTTCACTTATTTTGCTGAAAAAATTTTTTTTATGGATTTTTATTCCAAATTGAATGTGAGAAAACAATTTTGGCATAGCATTTCTGTAATGACTTGTTCAATTGCTATTAAGTTCTACTTCCGTGAAAATGATTGGTTTTTACCAAATGTACAGTTTGATATCAATACAGATCAAGAAGGACAGGTAAGTTTCATGAAACTTTACAAGTAAACAGTTTCAATGAATTAATTATGGAACACCAATTTTGAAAAGTTAGTTGGTAGCCTAAGTTTTTGGTATTTTTTCCCCCTGAATCATATACTGTGATCCCTTTTTTTCAAGCAAGAATTTAAGTTTTTTTAAAATTTTTCCCTTTTATTGTAAAATAAAATACAAGACAAATGTGTACCTCAATAAGTTGTTTTAAGGTGAGCATTCCTGTAACTATCATCCAGGTCAAAAAATGGGCCATGCCAGCACTCCCAGAAGCTCCTCTTTGTTCATAAGCCTAGTCATGGCCCTTACTCTCCCTCTGACAATAACCATGATCTTGACCTCCACAGATATCAGATCCCTGTATTTCTTTGTGGTTTATCACCCAAAATATGCATCTGATGCAGACCCTGGCTTGTGGGGTCCGCCACATTGTGGATCTGAAAAATTTTTTGTACTTCTGTAGTCTTTAGAATTGTATTTTTAAATGGCTACATGGTTTTATTTTTTTGTCAGACAAGTTGGGTTTAAACCTCACTTTGCTATAATCTAGTCATGTGACTCTGGGAAAGTTTCTTTGAGTAGCTTTGTAGAGTCATGATTGACATGCAGTGAACGGCGCAGATTCAGGATCCACCCTGTGGCCATCCTGGCGTGTGTAGTGTGCACCAGTGACACCACTGCCACCGTCAGACAGCGAACATCCCCATCACCCCAAAGTGCCTTCCTGCCCTTCGTAATCCCTCCCTCCCACCCCTCGTGATTATTTTAGATTCATCTGTGGCATTGCTATTGCAATGACAGAGCATTTGAATCAGGTGACATAAAAAGACAAAAACTGGAAACTTTCGAATGAGGCAGCTTGGCTTTCCATGTGACATGGCCTCACAGGCAGACTCTTCCCGGAGCTGATGGCAGGCTCAGGCACCCTGGGTGTCCCCAGCCTGAGGGGGGCGTCAGTCATGTCCCACTTGGTACGATGGCCTGTGTTTTTGCACGTGTCCTTTCCTTCAGGCTCTGTGGTCAAAGCCCCACATTCAAACAGCTCTGCTCTCAGCTCTGCTCCCACCTGTAGATTTCTGCTTGCTTTTTCTTCTCTAAAACAACCCTTACTTGCAAACTCCCCCAAATCTGATATTTCCATTTCTCTCATTCTTTGCACACTATCTGAGGTGTTAAGTTGTACCTTTTAGCCCTAAGGGTTATATCTCATGTCAAAAGTTAAAAAGTAAACCCCCTAACAATAGACCAAGTAAGGTGCTACTGGAGGGCCCTTCTATGCTCTAAACAACCATGTCTCCCCTGGCTGCCCGGGGTTTCATCACCTGTAAGTTTGTGTCCATAGCCTTGACAGAGGCCTGGAGAGTCTTTTGACATTATATTTGTTTCTGAAAGGCTCCTGAAGAGCGGAGGCTGGGGCCAGCTCACATTGCAAATAAGCCCCTGAAGAAGGGTTGCTCGGTTTCAAGCGTGTTCGGAGGATTAGAGGCCACCGGATGCACTCCCACAGTCTGACACTAGGGGGCAGCATGTACAAAGGAAACAGCTCTATTTTTAAAGCCATGCGGTAATCAGGAGAAAACTATTCAATACCTTGCTTTTAAACTCCAAGAACAAAGGATGTAGAATCCATATCACATTACAATGTTTTTATTGATGTACAATTGACTTATATTATTTTTAGGAGTACCATATAGTGCTTTGATATGAAGAAACATTATGAAGTGATCACCACCGTAAGTCTTAGTTATCTTCTGTCACCATCTGTAGCTATTACAGCATTATTGACTGTATTCTCTATGCTCTTCACGACCTCTCTATGACTGATTTATTTTATAACTGGAAGTTTGTATCTCTTAATCCCCTTCACCTCTTTCACATCCCCCCACCCCCATCCCTTTGGCAACCACTGAGTTTGTTCTCTGTGTCATGAATCTGTTTCTGGATTGTTTTGTTTGTTTGTTTTGATTTTTAGATTCCACCTATCAGTGAAGTCATATGGTATTTGTCTTTCTTGTCTGACTTATTTCACTTAGCAGAATGATCTCCATGTCTACCCATATTGTCATAAGTGACAAGACTTAATTCTTTTTTATGGCTGACTAATATTACATTTTAAATATATATAAATATTGCATCTTCTTTATCTGTTCATCAATTGATGGACACTTAGGTTGCTTCCATACCTTGATATTGCAAATAATGCTGCAATGAACATAAAAGTACATGTCTACAGCATCACAATTTTAAAGATTTTATTTGTTTGTTGGTTTTAGAGAGGGGGAAGGAGGGAGAGATGGAGAGAAACATGAACCCATTGCCTCTCACATGCGTCTTGATCGGGACCTAACAAACAACCCAGGCATGTGCCCTGGCCTGGAGTTGAACCTGTGACCTTTTGCTTTGCAGGATGAGTCCCAACCGACTGACCACACCAGTCAGGGCTACGGAATCACAATTTTAAATATCTATTCTATTAAGAATTTTGCCTGCCAACTGAATTCTCCAAGTAAATTAACTTATGGTTGAATATGATTTAAATATAACACTGCTGAGCCCCACATACTCTGTAAAACTTACCCATTTTAGTGCATTTATAACTTAAGCAGCTAACCCTCATAATATTTATTTCCAAATTCAAACTTTATAGTCTTTAAAATGACTATTTTCTCACCTGTCTCTCTCTCTCCCCCTTTGATGAAACAAATTTCTTGTTTAGAATAAAAGCAATCAGATAATTCTTCAGAGAGTTAGACCAGAAAAAACTTAACCCTTTGGAGACCTTAGTTTCCCTCTCCAAGGTTTGCTCATCACTCTCTGCATCAGCAAAGACTTCTGAGCATTTCCATCATATGGCTGCTCTTGTGTTAAGCTGTGGAATGTACAGGCAAAGCAGACATCAGCTCTGCCATCCAGGCACTCATTCAGAGCCTGGAGAGTGAGAAGTGTATGGACCAGGAAGAAAAAGGTGGTTGCAGGAATATGTGATAAATGCAATGGTAAAAAAAGACAAGGAGATGCTCCAGGGGATAAGAGAGGATGAGGGTAGAGGTTGGGGAGCTGGGAGAAGTGCAGGGAAACTTCCAAGAGGAGACATTTAAACTGAGCCTTAAGGAGTAAACACAGTTGGCATTTCAGGTAGTGGGCCCAGAAGGAAGGCAAAAGAGTGAGAGAACAGTGCATAGGCAGGGCCAGACCTTTGAATACCTAGGAGTGGGGACGCTGGTTTGTGTTTTATACAGACTACCCGACAGTGGAATGCAGATCAGAAAGCAGAGAGAGCTGTAATAGAGACCAGAATTTATGAAGTCCTGAAGGTGGTGAGAATGGAGAGAAGTGGATGAGTTCAACCAAT
Source organism: Trachops cirrhosus (assembly GCA_028533065.1). NCBI lineage: Eukaryota > Metazoa > Chordata > Mammalia > Chiroptera > Phyllostomidae > Trachops > Trachops cirrhosus. The sequence goes on along the minus strand of CM052540.1, from coordinate 149,693,443 downwards.
ATTTAAAAACAGTGCCAGACTCTGGGTGATGGGTGGAATTGGATGACATGGGTTTTGCTTTGGTCCTATTGAGTTTGAGAAGCTTGTGGGACACTCAGGTGGCCATGGGGTCCAGCAGATGGTTGGATAGGTGGTTTTGGAGGTTAGCAGAGAGATGTGGGCCAAAATATATGGTTTGGGGAGTGACTGAAATTTTAGAAGTAGCTGTAATCTCTGGGGGGAACAAAGTTTAAGAGTCGGAGAGGGGCAAGTGCATGCAGAGTTGAGGAGACCCAGAAGAGTGTGGTCACGAAGCCACGGGGGTGTTCATGGTTAGGAAGACCCAACATGAAAAGGATGTCAGTGTTCCCTGCATTCCGTGTATTTTACACAACCCAATAAAAATAGCAATGAGATTTGCTCCAAGGGCAAGTTTCTTCTGTCATGTTTACACAGGGCCTGACATAGTGTAAGTGCCTGATAAATGTTTCTCGACTCTGCAGGTACATTCACCCAGTGGAATAGTATGCAATTTTAACGAAGAATGGGACAGATCTATATGTGCTTATGCAGCAAGATTCTAGGATGTATATGATAAGGCCTGTCCAGAAAAAGTCCAGCCATTGTTAATATTAAAAGAATAGTTTGTGTGACATGGATGTAACCTGGCAGCCAAGGAGAGTGGACTGGAATGGGCGTGTGTGAACAATGATGACTTCACTGTACTAGTCAGTGGGGGCAGTAGGCACCATTGAGTGAGCATGTGTGCTGTGTGGCCATCACATTCAAAATGACTGAGGGAGTAGAGCAATGAATCTGCATCAAATTTTGCATTAGGTTTGAACATTCCTCCCTGTTTTTTTGTGACACATCAAGTCACGCAGGTGACTCAACCCCCTACAGCTCAGATTTGGCACCCTGACACTTCTGCCTTTTCCCAAAACTAAAATCACCTTTGAAAGGGACGAGATTTCAGACCATCAATGAGATTCAGGAAAATATGAAAGGGCAGCTGATGGCAATTGGGAGAACTGTGTGAGGTCCCAAGGTGCCCACTTTAAAGGGGACTGAGGCATCACTGTCCTGGGTACAATGGTTCTTGCATCTTGTATCTTCTTCAGTAAATGTCTCTCTTTTTCTTATTATGTGGCTGGATACTTTCTGGACAGACCCCTGTGGTGTGTGTGTGTGTATATATATATATTTTTTTTTTGGTAAGGATAATAGCTGACTATGCATTGTACTTACTATGTTCATTTGTTAACTTATTTAATCCATTTCTGGGCGGGTGCTACTGTTATCTCACATGTACAGACTGGGAAACCGGGGCACAGAGTGGTGAACGGCCAGCCAGGATCATGCAGCTGAAGGTGGCAGAGGCATGAGCTGAAGCAGGCAGTGGGTGCGGCTCACCAGAGGGCTTAGTGGTGGGGCATGGTGCAGAGGGAAATGCACTTCAGTTTCATACTCTTGAAGTATGAAACTTCATACTTATATTCCACATATAATTACTGCTTTACCATATGCATTATCACTTTAATACTTAAAAAAAAAACACTTAAAAATATTCAGTGGAGTGTTCAGGAGATAAGAAGGAGGGGAATGTGCTGGTTAAGGCACTATCCCAACAGGCTTGTTGAAAGGAAATAAAAAGGAGATGCTGGTTTGCTTTTCATAGGATTATATTTCTGTTCCGAGAGGACAGGCACGGTGGGCAGTGTCTGGCTTTCATTGTTTTAGTGATGTTTTTTCTTTGTTGAGTTTTCCTCCCTTGGAAATCCCCACCCTGTGGACTCCTGCATGCACAGCTGCCTTGGGCTTTATTCTATTTGAACTTTCTAACTAGGAAATGCATTCTGATAACTGAAAAAGTTAAAATCCGTTGAAAAGGTGTAAATGAGGGATCTTACTCCCAACCACTCTGTTCCACCCTTGTCCGCCGTCCCTGCTCAGGGCCACCACTGTTACTACTTTCTCGGAATCCGTTCGGTGACTCAGTTTTCAAATACCAAGTACACAGGCATATATATTCTTATTTTATTTCCTTCCTACACACCAGGATTCTGCTTTGAACTTTTCTAAACTGGTACATGGAGAGCTTCCTCATTCCTTTTTGTAGCTACACACCTCCGCATTGCGCTAGCTGAACTAGTCCGCTCTGTCTGAGTTTATTCCCTCAGCCTCGCTATTGGCTTTGCTGAGCAGTCTGCAGGTTTGAACTGGCGTTTTTTTTCTTTGCTCCTCTATTTTTAGAGTTTTTTCCCTCTTGTCAACTTCCTAGCCACTGACTGCATTTCCACCCTCTGTGATGAGGGATCACGGAAGGTTTCCTTCCCCTCTCCCCCTCCGCCTTCTCATCTAAGGCACACAGTGGGCGCCAACCCTTCCTGGGTGGCCCTTGGGGCGGCAGCTCACACCTGTTGCTTCTGGTGATTATAAACAGGCACAGAGGCACTTCCCTTCAAATCTCTTGTCATGGGTAATTTTCACGTTCTTGGGAACAGGTGTGTCTAACTGGAACCTTCGGTATAAATGTGTATGATTTCATCGTAAACACCTGTTGACAGAGCTGTGGCCTGGCTGGAGAGGTAGAGTTAGGTATTTTCTTCCTCTTTTCCGTTTGTTTTTAACCTGTGATTTAATATGACTGTGTGTGTTGTCTGATTGCTAACTTATGAACACACAATAGTCTGTTTTAATGAAAGTGTCGGTGTTTCCCCACCTGCTTATTTTGAACAAGTCCCTGAGTTTGGTGGCCTGCCCCTGGAGCCGTCAGTTCTGCTGCCAACATGCCCACGCAGCTGGAGATGGCCATGGACACCATGGTCGGAACCTTCCACCGGTACTCTTGCAAGGAAGGGGACCGATTCAAGCTCAGCAAGGGGGAACTGAAGATGCTCCTGCAGAGAGAGCTCACAGACTTCCTCTCGGTGAGTCCCAGCTTTTCTGCCCCATTCAGCCGAGGGTGGATGAAGTGCACACCCAGAGAGAGCCTCTGTGTATGCAGTCTCCTGTGAGTCTGCATCGAGATTCAAAATACAGGGGGCGCAGACACGAGGAACCCTTGTTTGCTCTGACACCCATCCATGTGTGCCCTCTCGGCATTCCCCGTGGCCAGGCTTTCCAAGCATTGTGAATTATACTTGAGGCTTTCATCAATTCTTCAACTTCCTGGTGCTGCAAAGGTGTAGCTAGTGATAGCTATCTAACCACTAACTATAACTATACTTATAGCTAGTTTCACTGGTTGTACCTGGAGCTTTGTCCAGCTGTCTGTAAATAATATTGTTTATGGGGTCAGAAAAGAAGCCTGGGGTACTTTATGCTGTGCTGGCAAATTTTCTGATGAATGAATACTTAGAGAGCTTTGTCAGCCAAGCACAAGCTGATAGGGATTGATGGAAAGGGTGTGTCTGGCCAGTGACCAGTTGGGTAGCAACAGTTGAACATCCCAATAAAGCCAAGAGTTTAATAAGTCTATGCATGAAGCTTACGTGCGGGGTTTGGCGCCTCCTCTGAGAGAAGCTCTTCATTCCGATGTTTATGGAGCTGCCTCGAATTGACTTCAGCACAACATCCTACCCTTGCACGACCATATTCTGGGCAAACCCTGTGCGGAGACTATACTGACTGTAATTACAACACTCTTCTTCCCACCCTCTGTGGAAAAACTTTAAGTAAAAATTTGTTTCATAGTAATATTTTAGGAACTTATTTTTGTAATCCAAAAACAATTTTGTTTTATTTTTAGTACATTGATAGAACAAATGGTAATTTATATATTTTTCTATAATTGTATTTTGAGGCATAATTAACATATAACATTTTATTCATTTTAGGTATACAATGTAACGATTCAATATTTGTATAGTGAAATCATCACCACAATAACTTTAGTTATCATCTGTTACCATACATTTTCCTTCCTTGATGTGAGAACTTTTAAGATCTACTCTCTTACCAACTCTCATATAATGTAATTATTAACTATAGTCACACGCTGCTTGTTAATGTAGTAATTCTTCCCAATACCTTTGTAGTGATTTCAAGAGTACCCAGGAACTGGGATTTTTTTTTTCCAAATTCAGTTTGGCTACCATATTATATAACATTGAGAATAAAAAGCTCAGTTAGTCAAACTTGGCACCTTGATTTATTCTAGTGAAATTTATAATTGTTTTTGATCAGTTGATCTCAGTCAACTCAAGTGTCCAACCATTTAATAGTTGGTGTCTAATGAAAGGGCAATGGGGGATTCCTGGAGAAACGCACCACTTCTGGAGTGCATTCTCGTCAACCCCTGACCCCGGGGAGGGCGGGCGCCTCACCGTCCTGCCGCTGAACCCGGGTCTCCTGTGCGTGCGCCTTGCTGCACTTTGCCCCCATAAGTGCGGCCCTTCCTGTAAGGCCTGCCTTTATGGGGTGCCTCTTTTTTGTGTCAGGGGTTGTGCTCAGTAAGGCTGCCAGAAAAAATGTTGTGTGTCCCATGCAATGTACTAAAGAAGCATTCATTGCTCATCGAAAATTCACGTTTAACTAAGCGTCCTGTATTTTTATCTGCTAAATATAGCAACCTGGTGCTAAGCACATTTAGAGGTTTGTTGAAATACCCCTCAAATTTGTGGGGAGATATTACTTTCCCCATTTTATATAAAAGAACATGTAAAAATGTTAAGTGATTTGCTCAAAGTCGTGAATGGTAGAGCCACCCCCATTGTCACTTTTTGGCGGAGAAATGCTTTTTCCATACCCCCTGCCTGCCTCGCTGAGTCCCGGCCCTGCCCAGTGATGATGTGTACTAAATGCATTTTCCGTCTCAGCAGCAGCTCCCGATGAGCTGCTGTTTGACCTTCTTTGTCTGTAGGTCTGAGCCAGAATTACGTGGCCCTGGAGCAAAGTGCTGGGCTCATTCAGAATCTGTGCCTGGTCCAAACCTACCTGCAAATAGGCTTTTGGAAATTGTCCTTAGGTGCTAAAAATGAAAATAAAAGCTTTAATATAGATAAAGAGAAGATGCGATTTCAGTTGTCAGTATGAATCTCAAAGCCTGGGAATTAGAAATTTTCTTTTTCCTTCTAGTGCCAAAAGGACCCGCATTTGGTTGATAAGATAATGCAAGACCTGGATGCCAATAAGGACAATGAAGTGGGTTTTAATGAGTTTGTGGTCATGGTGGCCGCCCTGACAGTTGCTTGTAAGGATTACTTTGTAGAACAACTGAAGAAGAAAGGAAAGGAAAGATAAGGAGCAAGGTAATCTAAAGGCAGAAATAGATCTAAAGTTAATGACTTGTTATTCATTTATACCCTCCAGATCTATAGTTACTGTGATACTGTTTATATATCTAATATACATATAATTAATTGCTATAGTACTAGTAAATGATCTACACCTTAACATAATGATTTAAATAAATATTCCAAATCTCATATGCCCTACTTGATGTTTTTGTATCTTATTAAAGATGTTTTTTGTTTGTCAGAGAGCATCAGAAAAATTTAGCTACTTTCAAATGAGACTAAAACTTAACAAACTTCTAAGACAAACTCATCTTTAAATTATATTTTGAACTTATTTCCTATTGAAGAAATTAAGTGGCTGTCTCTCTTCTGATTCTGCTTCACATGGAGGAAACTCTAAGCAGAAAGGCTGATAAATACAAGAAAATGTTGGCTTTTTAGCGAGTTGTGTCAGGGAAAGGGTAGATGCAGGACTGATGCTCAGACCAAAAGAGCTGAGCCAGGGACTCCTGGGGGCTGTTGTATAAATGCCTTGCTTTGCCCGCTGGCGCATGTAATTCCGAGGCAAGTATTTTAAACCATTTCCCCGTGCCTCCCTGGGGGCAAGCTTCTGTTGCTGCTGGGGAATTGACTTGACATCACACTATTTCCGGACTCCCTTCCCTTCCTTGTCTCACTACATACCCCTCACCCACATGTATGTCCCTTTTAAATAAATGACCTGCACGCAAATGCTCATCTGGGGGTCTTCTCCAGGGGCAACCCAACCTGCGACAGATCCTCTGTAGAATTTAAAAAGGGAATGGTATGATTTATATTGATACTTTAAAACAGTTGCCTCGGCTATTGTGTGAAGAGAGGAATGTAGGGAGGGCTGTTGCTGTGATCTGGGTAGCAGCTGAACAAACCAGGATCTGGAGAAATGAAGAGACGCAGTTGAGTCTGTTAAGTGTTTGGAGATGGGACAGAGGGGACTGATGGCACTTGCTGGTGGGTGGTTAATGAAGTGTGGGAAAGAGAAAAGTCCAGGGTGCCAGAGCAGTCACCGCTATTGTCTGTCTGACATCCATTCTCCCTGTCTTCCATATGTCAGAACCCTGATGTATGGGGTAGCAATGTGCCCAGCTAAAAACTGTCATTTCCCAGACTCTCTGGAAACTGAGGTGGGACGTGAAACACAGTTCTGGACAATGAGAGATAAGCAGAAGTCTACTGGGAATTTCTGGGGTGTTTGCTACTCCATATAGGCTCTATACCCTCCGCCTGGTTAATCCCTCCCTTTTTTCCCCATTGGAATGGGGATGTGAAGCTGGAGGAAGAGCTGCCATCTTGCAACCATCAGGACAGGGAAGAAAAAGATAGAAGCAGCCCAGGACACTGTTATCATCAAGGACCCACTACACAGCCCTGGTCTGTCTGCGTCTGGTCTTCCAATTATGTGAAAAACACAACTGCTCTCTTGTGAAGTTAGATTTTGTTACAAGAAGCTAAACACCATGTCTAAGGTATTTGGTCAAGCAAATGATGCAACTTTAAAAAAAAATCCACTCTTCAGGATATGTTCATTGATTTTAGAGAAAGAGGAAGACGCAGAAAGAGAGAGAAATGTCAATCAGTTGCCTCCCACATGCACCCCAACAAGACATCGAATCTGCAACCCGGGTATGTGCCCTGACCGGAGATTGAACCCGCAACCTTTTGGTGTATTGGATGATGCTCCCACTAACTGAGCCACTTGGCCAGGGCAAATGATTCAATTACTAAATGGGAAAGACTAGAGAAGGGCAGCTTTGGTGAGGGTACATTGGGGAGAAATCAATAACTCAGTGATGCCTAGTGGGCATCCAGGTAGAGATATCACCTGGGCAGTTGAATATAAGATCTAGTTCAGAGCTCAAGGTAAAGAAGGGACTAAAGATAGAGATTTTAGGGTCATTAGCATCTCAGTGGTACTAAGCCAAGAGGACTAGAGGAGATCACTTAGGATAAGAATGTGTTTAGAAAAGGAAGTCCTACAGTTAGCTTTCCAGAGAAAGAGGAGCCAGCAGGTGATATGGCAGAGGCATGGTCAAGGAGAGAAAAAGAAAACCAGGAGAGAATGGCACTTCAGAAGCATAGAGAAGAAAGTATTTGAAGAAGGAAAGAGGGTGATCTCTACTGAGACAGGCACTAATTTGAGAACAAATAACTGACCATTAGGTTTGCCAAGACTGAGGTCATCAGGAATGTCAGTGACACCGGTCAGGGCGGTTTTGCTTACAAAGTGCCTGTCTCCCTGTCTGGCAGATAGTAGTTGCTCAATAAATATCAATATTTGTCTAGTAACCAAATGAAAGTACCTATCAATTGTTAATTTTTTATTTTTAATATTTTTTCTATTTTCAATTATAGTTGATGTACAATAGTATATTAATTTATATAACTTATGAAGTGATCACCCTGATGATTCTAGTACCCATCTGACACCACACATAGGTATTACACTACATTGACTATATTCCCTATGCTGTACGTTACATCCCTGGGACTATTTTGTAACTACAAACTTGTACTTCTTAATCCCTTCACCAAACCTCCCCAACTATCCTCCCATCAGGCAACCATCAAAATATTCTCTGTATCTATGAGACTGTTCCTGTTCTGCTTGCTGGCTTATTTTGTTTGTGTTTTTTTTTTATATTTCACATATAAGTGAAATCATATGACATTTGTCTTTCTCTGCCTGACTTATTTCACTCTGCACAATACCCTCTACATCCATTCATGTTGCCATGCACGTGGAAAGATTTCATCCTTTTTCATGGCTGAGTCATATTTCATTGTATAGATGCACCACTTCTTCTTTATCCATTTATCTATTAATGGACAATTAGGTTGCTTCCATATCTTAGCTATTGTAAATAATGCTGCAGCGAGCATATAAATGCATATGTCTTTTTTATTTAGTGTTTGGGGTTTCTTCAGATAAATACTCAGAAGTGGAATTGCTGGGTCCTTTCTTATTTGTTTTAAAGTCTATTTTTTCTAGTATAGGTTTTTCCACCCCAGCATTTTTTGTTTCCATTTTCTTTCTTTTTAAAAAAGATTTTATTTATTTATTTTTAGAGAGGGGAAGAGAGGGAGAAAGAGAGGGAGAGAAGCTTCAATGTGTGGTTGCCTCTTGCACGCCCCCCACTGGGGACCTGGCCCACAACCCAGGCATGTGCCCTGACTGGTAATCAAACCAGTGATTCTTCAGTCCACAGGCCTGCGCTCAGTCCACTGAGCCACACCAGCCAGGGTTCCACTTTCATGAAATATCTTTTTCTGTCCCTTTTAGTCTGTGTGTAGCTTTTGATCTGAAGCGAGTCTCTTACAAACAGCATATGTAAGGGTCTTGTGTTGCTCTCTGTTCAGCCACCCACTGTATGTCTTTTGATTGGAGCATTTAATCCATTTGCATTTAAAATAATTGTTGATAGATATGCATTTACTGCCATTTTATTACTCATATTTTTTATCTTTTTTTCTTCTTCTTAAAGAAGACCCTTTAATGTTTCTTGAAATACTAGTTTGATGGTGATGAACTCCTTTAGTTTTTCCTTATCTGGGAAGCTCTTTATCTGTTCTTCGATTCTAAATGATAGCTTTGCTGGGTGGAGTAATCTTGGTTGTAGATTCTTGCTATTCATCACTTTGAATATTTTATGTGAATCCCTTCTGGCCTGCAAAGTTCCTGTTGAGAAATCTGCTGACAGTCTAATGGGAGCTCCCTTGTAGGTAACTAATTGCTTTTCTTTTGCTGAGATTTCCTCTATGTCTTTAACCTTTGGCATTTTAATTATGATATATCTTAGTGTGGCCTTCTTTGACTTAATCTTGTTTGAAACTTTCTGTGCTTCCTTGACTCATATTTACTTCTTTCACCAGGTTAGGGAGGTTTTCAGTCATCATTCTTTCACCTAGGTTTTCAATTCTTTGCTCCCTCTCTCTTCTCCTTCCAGCACTCCCATGATGTGAATGTTGGAATGCTTGAAGTTGTCCCAGAGGCTCCTTAAAGTATCCTCATTTTTGTATTCTCCTTTCTTTTTGCTGTTCTGACTGGGTGTTTTCTGCTTTCTTACCTTCCAAATTGCTGACATGATCCTCTGTTTCATCTACTCTACTGTTGATTCTCTGTAACACATTCTTCATTTCAGTTAGTGTATTTTCTCTTTCTGCCTGGTTCTTTTTCGTTTTCTATTTCCATTTTTATGTTTCCTCTTTGTTGAAGTTCTCATAAAGTTCATCTAATCTTTAATGCTACGTTAATTGAGCATCCTTATAACCAGTGTTTTGAACTCTGTATCTGATAGGTTGCTTGTCTCCATTTTGTTTAGTTCTTTTTCTGGAGATTTCTTCTGTTCTTTCATTTGGGACTTGTTCCTTTGTCTCCTCATTTTGGCTGTCTCTGTTTGTTTCTATGTATTAGGTAGAGTTACTACACCTCCCAGGCTTGGTAGAGTGGTCTTATGTAGTAGGTGTGCTGTAGGGCCTACTGGTACAGCCTCTCTGGTCACCTGAGCTGGGTGCTTCTAGTGTACTGCCCCCACTCCTTGTGGGCTATGTGTACTCTTATGTTGTAATTGAGCCTTGATTACTGTTGGCATTTCAAAGAGAGGGATTCACCCCCAGTCCGATTGGCTGCAAGGACTGGCAACAACTACAGTGGAGGATCCCTGGAGGATCAGCAGGGGCCAATCCCACAGAGCTGGATTCCCTTAAGCAGGGCTCTGGTGCCCAGTGATTCCTCCCCTTGAGTGTGTTGATTGTCGAGATGGTTGGGTGGAACTTCAGTGTGGTCTGAAGCTATCCACCAGGTGTGCTGACTCTGGGGCCTCCCATGACGTGCAGTCCAAGGTCAGTTGCTGCGTGTGCCCTGCCCAGGGCCACCTGGCATGAGCTACAAAGCAATCTGCAGATAGCTACTACTTGTGCAGGGATTCAAGGTATTGGGAGAGGCCAACTGTGAATGATGGCCAGCTACCACTAGTTCCCAGTCTGGGGCCACTTAGCAAGAAATATGGGGCATACCAAGGTCAGATGTTGCTTGTCTGAGTTTTTAAGAAAGTTGGTAGTGAGCCAAGCAGGCCATTTGTAGGAAAATCCACTGGAAAGTGCTTGGGTGGGCCCAAAAGTTGGGTGGGGCAGAGTCTCAGAGAATCAACAGGGTAGGCCAACAGTGTGTTAGCCAGGTTGATGGAGACTTGTATATGGAACCCGCCTGCCAGGTCTGTGGGGGTCAGCTCAGCAAAAGAACAATGGCCTCTGCCAGCACTAGGGTCTAAGGGAAAGTTGCCCTCGCTGCCCCCAGCTCTCATCCTGATGCCAGATAGTTCAGCTCCTTCCTATATGTCCCTGGTGCCTGTTGAGCTGCTGCTCCAGTGCTAGAACTTATAGCAAGTGAGTCCGAATAAGTTCACGCACAGGCCCTTTAAGAGAAATGTCTGGGACTGCAGCAGCCCTCCATCTCATTCAGTCACAATCCCGCTGGATTTCACAGTCAGATATTATGGAGCATTCTCTTACTTGCACTGAACTCTAGGCTGGGCAAACTGGTGTGGGGCTGGGACCCCCTTGATCCTCAGTGGGGACTTCCACAGCCGAGATATCTCTCAGGATTTTAATCTGTCACATGTGGTTGTACGACCAGTCTCTTCTGAGTCTCTATCCTTAATACCAGTCTTAAAGTGGCTTCTTCTTAATATCTTTAGTTATAGGACTCTGTTCAGCTAGATTTCAGGCAATTTGAATGATGGTTGTTCTGTAGTTTACTTGTAATTTTGATGTGGTTGTGAAAGGATGTGTGCACTTCACTTACCCACTATGCCATCTTGGCCAAAAGCCTCCTAATTGTTAATTTAGTCTCTCAACAGAGCAATATTTTTTTCTCTCAAGCAAATTCTGAGCAGATAGAACAGAAGTCAGGGCATTCAAGAGAAAAAAAAATGTGTATCCTGGGTATTACTTTCTCCTCTCTCTTGGGAGTTTGGGAAAAAATGAGAAAAAAATCAAACACATATTTAAGAGGTATTTAGATGTTTTTCTTTTAAGAAGTCACAGTACTTAGGCAAGAGAAAGTCTGAATATTTCTCAGAGACCTTTAAACTTTCATTTAATTTGATCCAAAGTTTACATATTCTAAAATGGGTCACCAAATCATGAAATGTAAATCCAAAAACTTCCTCATGTTCTATTTGAGGAAGGACATTCTCAACATAGAGAAATAAATGGAAAAACAATGTTCATTTCATGCTACTTGTAAAAATTGATCAAAAGTGAGAAAAAGCAATTTATGTGTCAAATTACATTTTAAATGTGTAAGAATTACATGATGCACCAAAAACTCTTGTTTTCTTTTTTGTATGTATTAGCTATATCCAATAAATTTGTAAGGGGCAAGGCTGCTTATTTCTCCTACCCAGAGGCACTGGCTTTTGCATTTGCTGGGATTTAAATCAACTTTAAGCAACATTCAAGGGTCATGTTGGAATTAGCATATTCTGATGTGTGACATTTTCCTCATGTGGTTATTTGAAGAGAAGGCTTATGGGAGACAGCAGGCCAGGTCTGCTCGGGGCCCTGGATTTGAGACATAGCTAACAATACAAACAACTAGAAAGCAAAAATTTCCCCCAAGAATAGTGGCATCAAGGAAGGCTTTCCAGCAGCAGAAGCTGGGAATCAAGTCTTTGATAAGGCAAAGAAACAGTGGAAGAAAGACCTTGGGCAAAATCATGCAGGTATGAAGCAACAAGACGTGTTTGGGCAAATGTCAGTGGTTTGGGGCACCCCAAAGAGTGGGGTGTGGGAGAGCAGGAGACAGGACTCAAAATCAGATGAGAGCCTTTCCTGGGTGTTAACGTGAGAAATCTGAAATTTATCCTGAATGATATGAGAAACCACTGTACGATTTTGTGTATTTTTTTCTCCTTAGAGCAGTTTTATGATTCTAAACACCCCTCTAAATTTCTTAAATTTTTAACACAGTAGTTTTGAACCTAAACTTCACATCATACTCATCTGAGGTGTTTCTAAAAATGTAGATGAATAAGCTCCATCCCCACAAAGATTCTGATCCAGTGGCCTGGGGACAGGCCCAGCATCCATGCTCTTTAGAGAGCATCAGTTTATCATAAAGGCAACTGGGGCTGAAAATTACAGCTTTCACGGTGAGTCACTTAATCAAATAATTAGATCAACATCTGGCTGAGAAGTGTCTAGAACAGCATGTATTTCAACTTTATGTGTATTTAAATCTCCTGGGGATCTGATTCCACATTAGTAGGTCTGGGCTGAGGCCTGGGATTCTGCACTTTTAACAAATTCCCAGGCGTTGCTGATGGTGCTGATAGAAATGATCTAGACACGGGAATGAAGGGGAAAGGATTTGAAAAAAGTATGAAGGTGTTGCTTTGGAAGCAAGAACCAGCAAGACATTTTTTACTGAGGCATACTCCCCTTGGAAGAATGTAAGACAACAGAAGGACATTAGGCACAGAGAGGGCTGGGGAGAGGGAAAGAGAGATGGGAAACACCAGGAAAGAACGTTCCCTAGGGCTCTGGAGCGAGGGATTGCCACTGGATTGCCACCAACCTGCCACAGGTCCAAGGTCTTGGGCAAGTTCCTTAACTTCTCTAAGCCTTGTTTTTCTGGCATGTCTCAACTAGGGGCACTTATTGAGCATTGGTATCTCCAGGCCCCACTCTAGTCCAAATGAATGAGAATGGAGAAGGAGGGTGGGTGAGAATCTGCACTGATAGCAAGCACTCTAGGTAATTATTATGCACCCTTAAGCTGCAGAACTAGAACTGTGATGGTTAAAATAATATAGCAAGTGCCTGGAACATAGTAAATGCTCAATAACCGGTAACCATGGAGATGAAAATAGTGTAATGGTGATAGGGTAAACATTTTGGGTCCAACCTTGTTTCTACAACACATGAGTTTTATTCAACCTACACCCTCAAGTTGGTGCCTACCAGAGATGTCAGCCAGCTTCCTGTTACAGGAAAAGCCTGTTTTCCCCCTTCACTTCTCCAGCTTTCTCAAAGAGTTTCTTATCAAGAGATGAAATGCTATGCAGTCATTAAACACATGTTTTCTTAAAACATTTACTATGATGGAAAGTATCTACAATGTAATATTAACTTCAAACAATGGGACGTTTGATATGGTCCCATTTTGGTTGGACAGAAAAAGTGCTACAGCATGAATTTTTAAGATATGACTTTGTTTCTACTTGCAATTTTTAGTTTTCTGTATCCCAATCAAGAAGAGAAGGGTGTCCTTACTAAGGAAAGGCCTGTGGTGGGGTAGAAAGCAAAAGGAACCTGGAAACCACTTCTCTTTCTAGCTTTTGTTTTCAAGAGTGAGCCATTGAGGCAATTATTTGAGATGCCTCCAAGGAAAATGTCAAAAGAAAGGGAATTACCCAGGGTTTCCTCTGAGACTAAAGAGTCATTCCCCCAAGCTCTGAAGGAAAGACAGAAGTTTGTGGTCTCCAGAGGGGTGTGGCCTCCCAGTAGGATCCTCTTCTAACACAAACCCTTCCTCAGCCTTCCCACCCTCTTTGAGATCTATCACCCAGGCAGGGGAGTGGCCAGCTAAGGGTGCATGCTCAGTTTCTACCAACTCCTTTGACCAGTCTTGCATTGTGTTTTCCCACTTGCCTCTGCATGTGAGAGGCCTAGGCCAAAATTCTAACAGCTGGGTACATGCATGTTGAAACAAGACTGGAAGGAAGATGTTAATCACAGATGGTGACATTATAGGCAATTTTAATGTTTTTATTATACTTTTATCTGATTTATGATGTTTAAACAATAATAAAAAAGCTGATATTAATTTTTATTAGAGAATTTCCACTACTCTAGCTTTACATGTCTATTCTTCCCTTATGCCACTCTTACCTACTAAACTGTCTTTTCCTCTGAAACCACTTCCCCAGCCATGCTTTGCTCTTACCCACATCCCCCTCTGCACTGTTTTACATTTCCTTCTAACTCAAGCACCTAGCACAGCACCAGCAAATCAGAGAAGTTAAGCACATGCTTTTTGGAATGAACCTATCTTGAGAGTGCCAAGGATTTTCTCTGTTCACATCATCGCCATTACTAAGCTTTTCCACTGGGCAGTTATAGTGCCAACCAAATAACAGAGCCATCTGCCCTTTCTTTGAGAGAGAGCAAATTATCGTGTGCTGGTCCCTGGAGTTCCACAGGGATAAACAAGAAAGGGAAATTTTTTCAAAGGGGTTTTTGGCAAACATCCCTATATACAATTCCCAAATGATAAGAATACGGTCATCAAATATTATCTAGTTCCATCAAAGAACAATGGAAAGTTAAGGCCCAGGAATACTTCAAAACCCCTGATGTCCACCTACGCAGTCTCCATTTTAGAGGCTCTTTTTCCACACAACGTTAACATGCACTTACTATCTTGGGAAATAAGTGCATTGTGCAAATCACGTGAGTGCATGGGCATTGGCCACAAATGCATCTGACATTCTGTTTATTAAGTTGTACTGAAGACATGCTTTTTTTTTTTTAGGAAGGTAATTTAAGAACAAGCAGAAAATATTCTAGGATTTTTCTTTAAAAAAACAAAAAGTTTTCTCTCGCCACTGCTTAATCCCTCCCTACCCCTGGCTGAGAAGTGCCAGGCCGTTCTGATCTCTTCCCAAAGGACTCTGCCCCAGTCTTGGTCCTATTTCCTCACTCCAACTCCATCGCACTTCTGGTGTCAGAAATTATCTGGTTCACGTGTTTGACCATCCAGTGTCTGCTATGGGCCGAATGTTTGTGTCCCCCAAATTCATATGGTGAAGCTCTAAGGTGATGGTATTTGAGGTGGGGCCTTGGGGAGGTAATTAGGTCATGACGCTGGAGCCGTCATGGGTGGGATTAGTATCCTGATAAGAAGAGGCAAGAGAAAGATGATTTCTTTCTCCGCCATCTGAGCACGCAGCCGGAAGGTGGCTGGCTGTCTGCAAACCAGAAGGAGGTCCCTCACCAGAACCCGACCAGGCTGGGACCCTGATCTCCGGCTGCCAGCTTCTAGAACTGTGAGTAACAAAAGTCTGTCATTTAACCCACCCTGCCTGTGGTAGGAGGGTCTGATCCCCACCAGATCGTGAGCTCCAGGAGAGCAGGCCTGCGGCAACCTTGTTTACTGCTATTTCCTGAGCATAAAGAGCAATGCTCTGAACACAGTAAATATTCAGAAATGACAAGATGCATTGTGAATGGTGAGACGTTCAAGTCTCAAAGGGTCAGGTGCCCCATCATTCCCTTTCCATTTAAATCCCTTCTTGGTGACAAGTTAGGCTTCTGTGCCCACTCACACCACCAGTCTGCATTGCAGAAGCATTCACCTCGAAGGCTTGGGGAAGTTAATGATCCTCCCTACGGTAGCCTAGGCTCTTGAAGAAAAGTGTTGGGAAATTATAAAAGAAAATGCAAAGATTATTTTAGAGAAGAAAGAAATGAGACAAGGATTTGAATTACAACATATGAAATGATGGATGTAGAAAAAGGGGGGTTGGGGTGACTGACATTTATTAAGACTGACATTTATTAAGGTCAGGCCATATCCCGTGTTTGACCCATGTTATGACACTGAGTCTTTTCAATAAGCTTATGAAGTAAGTATTAGCAACCCCATTTCACAGACAAGAAAACTAAATTTCAAAATGGTAAAGCAAATTTCTCAGGAATTTTAATGGGTGGCAAAGCCAGGGTTCAAACCAGGGTCTGGCTGACTCCAAGCCTATGTATGTGTGTGTGTGTGTGTTTATTTCCTGCCCCACAGCCCTGCTCTCTCTGCTCCAATGACATGGTGGGAGGGGGCAGTTGGTAAGCAGAGTGAGTGTGGACATTACACAGATATTAAAAGACCGTTGGGAACTAGATTGAAGAACACCTCCCGCACTTTCACCATCTGTATTGATTTCAAATATCCTTTAGATGCGCCTGAGTCACAACTACTTCCTCTGTTTTGAAACAAAGGGTCTAATTCACTGTCATCTTTACACAGTAGAGACCTCTATAAATTATAGCTGTTTGGGCCTCCACTTGCAAAGGTAACAAGGACGATAAGTGAACCATCAATAATTTCCCCAGTGCAGAGAAGGTGAACATACAAGCAGCAAAAAGATGCTGAAATTTTAAAATTCAATTGCTTCCCAAGCCATCTTTTACTAGGCAGAATTAAATGTAAGTGGTGTTGTGCTGCGGCTTCAGAGCCCATTTTGAAAATGAGATAATGCATCTCCAGGGTGCGAGAGAGAATCCTCGGTCCCTCCTGACATATTTTACACAGTAACAACAGAGGCTCTATAGGAGAGTTTGAGCCAGGAGGGGAAACTACTTAGAGTCGCTACTTTCTTTGCAAATTATGGTGCAGACAATAACAAACTGTCAGAGCCACACATGCTTCCATTTCCTCTTCAGAATGACAGAAGATGAGGCAGGAGCAGCCCTGGCTCAGTGACATATAAGAGCTCTTTTCATATCCAGGTGGGGCTCTATAATCCTGCACAAGCTCCCGGAGTTGATACTGCGTTAGAAGATCACTGTTTGGCTGGCTCTTGTGTTATCTTCTCTGTTAGAGTCGGAGCCGCAAGAGGAAGAATTTAACCTTGCTGATGGATGCTACAGAGAGAAAATTCCAGGCCCTTGAATGTGGAATGAGAAGTCCTAACTGAACAATGCTCCTCACACATAGAAAACCACACAGGAACGTCTGGGCTTTGAGGTAGATATCTGTCCCGGATTTCTATGTGGCAGGGAGACGATAGATTCATGTTGTACTTTTTTGCTGAAAAAAGTTCACAAGTGAGGCTTTGACTTGCATGTGTGTCCACTTCACCTGGAAACCCTATTGCTAATTCAGGAGAAATGGGACCAACCCGCTCCCACTAAAGAAAGGCACAATGAACAGGAGCTACCAAAAACAGATGAAAGGAGAGGAGACAGGTGTAGACCATTATGTGAAGAGGCAAATGGTACTAACACTACCTTGGGGATCAACATCCTAAGATGGTGCAGATATCCCCTGCTCTTCTTAGAACACGGTAAGGCATTTGCAGTAAAGACATCTGTTCTCACTCAAAGTAGTTCTTTGTCTTTAAATCAAAGAAATCTGAGAGCTGGAAGAGACCCAGCGAGCTCCAAACCCAGTGTTTCCAGAGTCAGCTGTGAGGTATCCCCTGAATACTACCAGCATCTCTGGACCAGTGGCTGGAATCTTGCCCCTGAAAAAGCTCCCTGCTTGTTTTCAAACTTGGGCAGGTCTGGGGACATCACTAGTGCAAATCCAAATTTACAAAGGAGGAAACTGAGGTCTGAGGAAGTGACACACCCAAGGTCCTTGGGGCACAGCTGAGCTAGAGCTGAACTCAGCTCTGTAGCGCATGAAAACCGAGTCTAACTGAGTGTCCGTGGTAAGTAGGCGCGGATCTCACAGGGTGGGTGGCAGGGTCCCAGAGCTGAAGCTTTGGCTGCGTAGAGCAGGACGCAGTGTGGACCCCCACTCCTATCCAATCTGCAGCAGGAAGTTCTTTACTGAGCTTCTGATGCCCCAGAAAAGATACTATCACCCAGCTTTGAAAATTCCTGATGAGTACGTCAGCTGGGACTACTTTAACTTTCCTTTAGACCACGACTCTATTTAATACCACAGAGCTCTGTTCTATGGATTGCTGCATCTGACTCACCGCTGATATTTTTGAGCAGTTGTCTGAAGAACACTGCAGGTAAGGGGAGATCCAGGGAGAAAAAGATGTTTGTGGCTCTACAGTTTCCTGGCATACTACCCGTCTGGGAGATGGTTTAGGAGTCCGCTGGAGAGACATTTTAAAAAATGCAGCCTGAAGACTTTGTGAAGACTGGCACCTAAGTTAATTCCGAAGCAGCACAGGAAGCCAGACTGGAGTCTGCAAAGTAAAGAGCACATTTGCCTGAAGTTGTGGAGGTAGGAGTAGGATGTTGAGGAGGTCTGCACACTTAGAGAAATTACAAAAAACAAATGAGCAAACAAACAAACGAAGTCCGATGTAGGCTTCAAGGGGCCCTTTGGTCCCCTCATTGATCATTTGCAGTGTGTGGTGGAGAAATAGTTGTAGACTCCATTCTATTAACGTGTTTTCTGCCTAAGGTGTTAATTAAGGTAGAGGCATTCATTTTTTTTTATGTGTAAACCTATGGTTTCTGCATTTATCCTGAGTCATAAAAGAATCCTCGAACTAACAAAATTCAATTAATGTTAACTTATAAATAAAGAGAAGACAGAGACGAGCAAATCCGAGGTTTACGCCTTGCAGAGACAGTGGAAGTTCAAAAGGAGTGATGTCAGGGGGCCGCAAAGCCCTCCAGGCACACACTGATCCCTGAACCTCAGACAGAGTGATTCATTCTATTTACAGTTAAGCACTCTCAGCTCTTCCTTGGCAATTCAATTAACTCCTGAGAGAGAAAACACAATCTTTAACTACATTGAGTCTGTTTCTCTAGGCAGACCAAGAGTGGAGGCAGGAACTAGCATTCGTTGAATTCTATTTTGTACCTACTAGAGATACAAAGTTTCTGTCATTTTACTTCAGTTAATCCTCTCAACAACTCAGAAATGGAGGTAGAATTGTTACTAATTCACAGATTATGCCCAGGCACAGGGAGGCGAATAAATCGTTCTGAGTTGTGCAGCTAGAAAATGGGTTGCTAGAAACAAGTACCATAGCCTGCGTGGGTTAAACAGCAGGCATTTATTTCTCCCGGGAAGTCCAAGACCAAGGTGGCCCCAGGTGCAGGCCTGCTTCCTGGTTCCTGGACAGCTCTCTGGTCTTCTGACTGCTCTTCCCCGGCTGGAGGGGACCGCCCGGGGCCTCTCTCTCACTGCTGTTATGAAGACACTAATTCCATCATGGGGGCTGCATCTTCATAAACTTATCTCCCAAAGGTCCCACCTCCAAATACCACCACAGTAGGGACCGGGGGTTTGACATACGGGTTTTGAGAGACACGAACATTAAGTTCATAACAAGGCGTCCTCACTCGCAGCCCCGGGTGTGGTTGAACTTTAGCGGGCGTGGAGGACTGCTCCCGAAAGGAACCTGAGAATACTGGTGTGCAATTAAGAGGCCGCTGACTGTGGGAGCCCAGCGACCAGAGACAGGGCACGTTCTGGAGAACAAGAGGAGGTCGCTTACAGAGGAGAAACAAAGGTTCTTTTCATTTTACTTTTTGTGCACTAAGTCCTCATGTAAAAGTCCTCATGGTATGTAGATACCATTGACATACACAATCTGTATGAAGGGAGAGACAGGAATAGAATGGGATAGACTCTAACCCTGTAATGGCAGTTATCTCTAGCTGGTGAAATTCTGAATTGTTTTATCTTTTTTATTCATCATAATATTTATTTTTTATATGGCCCATTTATTATTTATATACATACTTTATATCCCAAATCCTCCCAGTTTATCTTTTCACAAGATGTCAGTTGTTTTTCAAAGGTCACTTGTGTTGTGTCTGCATATTTCAAAACAATAGGCTGTAAATCCAAGCATTTAATGTTAACTCTTGCTGTTTTTCTCCCCACCGAATCAATGTGAGATCTGTTGTTGCTGCTCATTTGGTTTTTTTGCAGGACTGACCAGTTGTTTCAATATTCTATAGGCACAGCCTCGGTAATGTAATATGGTTAAGTTGGAAAAGAGACGTCTTTGTGAGGTTTTCCCCCTAGGCTTTCAGCATGAGGTTTCCATGCCCTCACAGCGACAAGACGAAAGTGAAGACCATTCACAAAAGTCCAATTAGGGAAACAAACCCCACTGAGCCGCCCACCCATCCCATCCCACAGATGGATGACTTCATTATTACCATTTCAAAGGAAAACCATTTGTTTATTCACCGACATTTTAAAGATAAAAATTAAATGAAGCTAGACTTAATTTTTGCTCATGGGGTTTGAGAAGATTTAAAAAAATAACAGGAGAAAAAAAGCTTTTAATGAGTCTTTGTAACATTTAAAACTTAAAGCGGCTTAGTACCAGTGGGAGCTAAAACTAATTAGAAATCAAAATTATATTCCCTCCATCAATGTTAAAATAAATCCAAGGGAAAACAAAGAAGTGCTTTTGTAATTTAATTTTATGTAATAACCTTAGTTTTTGTTATTTGCTACTGTGGGAGGTTTCTTTAAAAAAATGTTGAAGGCTGTATTTTGTCAAGAGTCAACAGTTTGCTAAGTTTTGTGTAGAATGGAGACGATTCAAAGGACAGGGGAGAAGAGAGGGCACAGGGTGGGGTGAGATCAGAGCTGCGGCTCCAGACCTGCGTGGTCAGTGGGGTGACTCAGAGACGCCAGGCGGGAGCCCGATGTCAGCTGGGCCCCCAGGGGGAAAGGAGACCCCCTCTCCTAGTCTCTGTGCTGCTGGGTGGAGCTCTCACCTCCCCCAAGGGGCATCATGCAGGGGAGGTTGTTGCCCTAGTGGTGGGGCAGGGAGACTCCTCTGAAGAGTGAGACAGCTGCTTCTAGAAGTAGCTGTAGGACTGGAGGATCACTCTCTGAACAGTTTGAACGCACCTCAGAGAACTGAGAAGCTGCTGGTCTGATCCAGTCTGGGCGCATGTGGGGGCCTTAGCTTATGACTCACCCTCTCTGCACAGCCTGTGACACATTGCCACCCACTGAAAGGAGCTGTCCCCTGTCACTTGGGAGGTGTTTCCATCTACTGAACCTTGGTATATGCCAGGCCCTGGATTAAGTAAACTCTGTTCTTATATTAACTCACTCAAAGATTCACAACAACCTTAGCAAGCAGGAATTTTTATCCTCATTTTGAAACAATATAACTTACCAATTTATTCTCATTCCTTTATGGCCATACATTTTTATTGTGGTAAAATGTACATATCATGACATTTACCATTTTAAACCATTTTTAAGTGTACAGTCCAGTAGCATTACATACATTCACTTTGTTGGGCGACCGCTACCACCACCCATTTCCAAAACTTTTTCATCTTCCCAAACAGGAACAGTTTACCCATTAAACAAAAGCTCCCCACCCTGTCCCAGCCCCCGGTTAACCTTTATTCTACTTTCTGTCTCTATGACTTGCCTATTCTAGGGAACTTATATTAGTGGAATCATATAATAGATGTCTTTGTGTCTGGTTTATTTCATGTAGCATAATGCTTAAGAGCTTATCCATGTTGTAGTATCCCCATTTTATTTTTAAATTATTTTATTGCAATATTATTGCTATATACATTGTATAAGTCTCTTTATTTTTATTTTTTATTTTTAAGTATATTTTATTAATTATGCTATTATAGTTGTCCTATTTTTTTCTCCCATTTATCCCTCTCCACCCTGTACCCACCCTCCCTCCAACATCCCCTCCCACCCTTAGTTCATGACCATGGGTCGTACATATAAGTTCTTTGGCTTCTCCATTTCCTCTACTATTCTTACCCTCCCCCTGACTATTTTGTACTTACCAATTATGCTTCTTATTCCATGTACCAGTTCTCCCCATTCTCCCCCTTTCCCTCCCCTCTGATAACCCTCCATGTGATCTCCATTTCTGTGATTCTGTTCTTATTCTAGTTGTTTGCTTTGCTTGTTTTTGTTTTTTACGTTCACTTGTTGATAGTTGTGAGTTTGTTGTCATTTTACTGTTCATAGTTTTGATTAGCTTCTTTTTCTTAGATAAGTCCCTTTATCATTTCATATAATAATGGCTTGGTGATGATGAACTCCTTTAACTTGACCTTATCTGAGAAGCACTTTATCTGCCCTTCCATTCTAAATGAAAGCTTTGCTGGATAGAGCAATCTGGGATGGAGGTCCTTGCTTTTCATGACTTGGAATACTTCTTTCCAGCCCCTTCTTGCCTGTAAGGTTCCTTTTGAGAAATCAGCTGACAGTCTTAAGGACACTCCTTTGTAGGTAACTGTCTCCTTTTCTCTTGCTGCTTTTAAGATTCTCTCCTTATCTTTAATCCTGGGTAACTTATTTATGATATGTCTTGGTGTGTTCCTCCTTACATCTAATTTCTTTGGGACTCTGGGCTTCCTGGACTTCCTGGGAATCTATTTCCTTCACTCAGTTGGGGAGGTTTTCCTTCATGATTTGACCAAATACGTTTTCAATTTCTTGCTCTTCCTCTTCTCTTTCTGGCACCCCTATGATTCAGATGTTGGAATGTTTAAAGTTATCCTGGAGGTTCTTAAGCCTCTCCTCATTTTTTTTTGAATTCTTGCTTCTTCATTCTATCCAGTTGTATGTTTATTTCTTCCTTCTGTTCCAAATCATTGATTTGAGTCCCTGTTTCCTTCCCTTCACTGTTGGTTCCCTGTATATTTTCCTTTGTTTCACTTTCTGTAACTTTCATTTCTTCCTTTATTTTGAGACTGAGCTCAGTCAATTGTGTGAGCATCCTGATTGCCAGTGTTTTGAACTCTGCATCAGGTAGGTTGTCTATCGCCTTGTTGCTTAGCTTTTTTTCTGGACTTTTGATTTATTCTTTCATTTGGGCCATATTTCTGTGTCTCAGCACATGTTTTACATGGTAAGGGGCAGAGCCTTAGGTATCACCAGGGTGGGGCAACCCTCTTTGTTGTGTTGGGGCACTGTGGGGGCAGGGTCAGAGAGGGAACAATGCCTCTTGCTCGGCTCTCATCCCACTTTCTGTCACTTTCCTCCTTCCCACAAGTGGATTGTGCCCTTTCGGTTGCTGATTTGCAGGTGCGCGGGTTTTTGTGTTTTAGGACCCTGTGGGCCTCTCTGACTGGCTCTCAGACTCTCATGTGAGACTGGTAGTTTCTCCTGCCACAGCAATCCTGCAGAGTTTCTCCAGCCAGGGGTTCTGAGTCTTTAGTTTCCCATGCTGAAACCCTGGGTTGCGCAGTCTATCTTGTTCCCGCAGTGTTCCTCCAGGCTTATCTGCATTTGAATGTGGGACCACCTGGTCCACTGCCTTGCCACATGTCCTCTCTGCCCAGGCTGCCCATCTCCGCCCCTCCTACCAGTCTGGGTGAATGTTTCTTTAACTCCTTGGTTGTTGGACTTCCATGCAAATGATTTTCTGGAAGTTCTGCTTGTTCTTTATTTTTAAATTGGTTGTTATCCTTCTTTTGGTTGTGTGAGGAAGCAAAGCGTTTCTGCCTATGACTCCATCTTGGCTGAAACCCCAACAAATCTACATTGTGTAAGTTTAAGGTATACAATGTGCTGCATAGCATTCCTATTTTATAGATAGGAAACCAAGAGTTACATGAAATAACTTGCCCAGGGCCACAGGGGGAGTAAGTGGCAGGGGAGGAATTCAAACCTGGGGATGTAACACTCAATATCCATGCTCTTAACTGTCCTAGACACAATTGTTTCCCCCACCACAGATCATGGACCACTACGACAGGATCACCTTGAATGCTT
Organism: Trachops cirrhosus; assembly: GCA_028533065.1. Taxonomy (NCBI): domain Eukaryota; kingdom Metazoa; phylum Chordata; class Mammalia; order Chiroptera; family Phyllostomidae; genus Trachops; species Trachops cirrhosus. Next base: position 149,669,758 of record CM052540.1, on the reverse strand, counting down.
AAAAGTGGTTCCTGGCCTCCACAGCCAGTCGTACTATGTGATCATCTTTATATTTCTGACAAGCTCCCAAGTTTATTCTTGTATAAACTAAAGTTGCTAGCATATATTTCATCCTTCTTTACTGAAAATTCAACTGAGAACTGATGGTGCTAGAAAAAATGAAGGTATTGTAAGGAACTCAAGGGTAGGTGGTCCCACTAAAAGGAGAAATGACTAAACAAGCCTCCAGGAGTGCTCAAAGCCTACATAATCTGTTGGACTCCTCTGGGATGATTTCTAGTGTGTCCACCCTTATCTTTGTGGTCTCATGACATCCTTCTATCAAAGGAAAAGGTAAATCTCTTTCAGTTATGCCATATTTTTATTGCCATTTTTATGGATCAGGTCAATGTGTATTATTATGAAAAACCAACTAGCTTATCATCAGTGCTCTGGAAATGTAGCATCCTGATGTGAGGGATAAGAAAAGAAAGACACTGATGCTGAGTTTAGATGCTTTACAAACCAAAGCACAATGTAGTCAAAAGATATATTATATTTAGTGGGACTGAAAGCTCACCTTCAGGAAGACTTTCACCTTGAAATATGGTGATATGTGGAACAGATGTTTTAATTTGCCTAAGATAATTTGCATAATCAATTTAACATGTGGCTTATTAAAACTGCCAAAGAGCAGGTGACAATATGGAATTACTATGATTACTAATTTGACACATCATTGAGATTAATTTGACCCCTCTTGGTCTCAGAATACCCAGAGGTCTTTATAGACAGGAAGAGCGTGCTATGAGATGCCATATGTAGCCACACAAAATCCACCATAAATGAAGCAACCTCTTTGCTCAGTCTGGTCTCATGCATCTACTTTGTTCAAACTCTCTTCTAAATTGAAAAGAAACAATGAGCGAATATTGAGGGAGACCTCTGATTTTGAGTGCTCATGACTTTATGAAAAGTACTTGATTTCTTCCCCAGTACTATAAAAATACTGCCTTCTCAGTGGTCTGTTGATTTTTCCTTGATCCCAGACCCAAAGAGATATTGTTTTTGAGAACCCATGATGAAAATCCATTAAAGTTGTTAGCTTTAAGTCTATAGAATCAAAATAAGGGATTTAATATTATACATAGGTTTGTTTACAGTAGTAAATTGTTGGAAACAATAGAAATGTTCAATAGGATTGGTTAAATAAAGTATGTATGTCCATAGAATGCCATGCAACCATTTAAGTGATGTTGGGAAAGTATATGTAAGAACAAAATCATGTTTGATTATGACACAAATAAATCATATTACAAATTAGTACATGCACTATAATTTCATTTTTGTAAAGAAAATCTTGGGATATGCTTCTTTGTCTCCCATATCCTCCTGCCTCCCTAAAAAACATAGCCAATAACTTTAAGTGCAAATTTTTATATTCACCAGACAAATGACTTGCTTCTTTAGAATCATGTATATTAGGTTTAGAGAAAAAAAAGATTTTTCAACAAACAACTTTCTAGATTTTTTGTTTGTTTACTCTGTCCTTCCAGTGTTAAAGGCATAAACAAAATCAACTGTTTAATTTGGTTTCACAAGTTTATATGTGTAATATAAAGGGTGAAATAAGATGTAATGACACTGGTATTTAACTCACTTTTTCAGTGTTTTCAAATTTAGTATGTCTGACTCTTAAAAAATCAAGTTTACCTAAAACCAAAGGAACAAGTTCTGAAATTAAGAAAAGGGAAGATTATCAAATAATATGGAGAAGTCAAAAAACAATGGAAGTGATCAGTGGATGTGAAAATCAGGAGTGACTTAAGTGAGGGGTGTTTCTGCAGCCTGGTGGAAGAGGAAGGGAGAGGAGCAAAGGAGGCTGAGGAAAAAACAAGGTACAACTAAGTATGAATAGAATTGAGAGATAATTTTTTAAGGAACAGAAGAAAATGCCTGAGAAATCCTGGAGATAAAACTTCTTTGGGTTTTGCCTGGCAAACATCAAATATTTGATGCTGGGAAGCCCATATATGGATGCTTATTTTTTCTTTTTCTTTTTTTAAGACTTTATTTTATTTTTAGAGATAAGGTAAGGGAGAGAGAAAGAGGAGAGAAACATCAATGTGTGGTTGCCTCTTGTGCGCCCCCTACAGGGGACCTGGCCTGCAACCCAGGCATGTGCCCTGACTGGGAATTAGACCAGTGACCATTTGGTTCACAGGCCTGCACTCAGTCCACTGAGCTACACCAGCCGGAGCCTATTTTTTTATTTTTTAAGATACTTTATTTTATTAATAGACTCTTTAAAAGAACACTTCGATTAAAGATGGAACTGCCTTTTGATCCAGTGGTCCCACTGCTGGGATTACACCCTACAAATCCTGAATCACCAACTCAAAAGAACCTATGCACCCCAATGTTCCTAGTAGCGTTATTTACGATAGCCAAGAGCTGGAAACAGCCTAAGTACCCATCAGTAAATGAGTGGATGAAACAGCTGTGGTACATTTACGCAATGGAATACTATGCAGTAGAAAGAAAGAAAGAACTCATACCCTTTACAACAGCATGGATGGAACTGGAGAACATTATGCTAAGTGAAATAAGCTAGGTGGTGAAAGACAAATAGCATGTGATCTCACCTATAAGCGGAACCTAACAAAAGAAACAAATAAGCAAAATAGAACCAAAGACATGAAAATAAAGAACAAACTGACAGTGACCGGAGGGGAGTGGGGAGGGGGATAACAGGGAAGAAGGGGAAAGGACAAGTTGAGGAGCAGGAATAGAGGACAAACGTATGGACAATGGGGGGCACTGAGTGTGGGAGTGGTAGGGGGAAGGGCAGGGGAGGGCAATGGGGAAAAAGGCAGGGCAACTGTAACTGAACAACAATTAAAAAAGAAATCAAATTCTATATTACCCTTAAAAAAGAAAAGAAAAACTGAACAGATAGTAGGAAGTTCTCATATACCCCATGTAGTTTCTCTTATTATTAACGTCTTACATTAGAATGGTACCTTTGGTGCAATTAATGAATCAATATTCATACATTGTTATAAAGTCCATAGTCTGTTGAGATTTCCTCAGTTTTTGCCTAATGTTCTTTCTCTGTTCCAGGATCCCATCCAAGATACAATGTTTAGTTGTCTTTTCTCCTTTGGCTCCTCCTAGCTGGGACAGGTTCTCAGACTCTCCTTGTTGTGATGACCTTGACAGTTTTGAGAACTATTCAGGTGTACAATAGGGCAGCCCTCTATTGGAATTCAGTGTTTTACTCATGATTAGACTGGGTTATGGGTTTTTAAAACAAAGATCACAGAGGCAAAGTGCCATTTCCATCACATCATATTGATGGTACATACTAGCAAAGTGATTATGACTGTTGATGTTGACCTTGCATTGACTGAGGTAATGTGTGTCAGGTTTCTCTGCTGTAAAGTTACTCTCCCTCCACCCTCTTTCCATACTGTACTCTTTGGAAGGAAGTCACTATGCGCAGCCCACTTTTAAGGAGTGAGTAGTATGCACCCCTCCTTGATAGCATCCTATTTGGGGTTCTTCTGCATGGGAGATTTGTCTCTTCCCATTTATTAATGTATTCAGTCATTCATGTATATGAATATGGACTCATGGAAATTTACTTTCTACACTGGCTTATAATTTAATAGTACTTTATTTTGGTACTCAGATTGTTCTGGCTTTAGCCACCGAAAGCTCTTTCAGTTGGCTCTGGATGCTTGCTTTTTAACCATAAAGTTGCTTAGTGTTCAGTTTGACATTTATACCACAAGGTTTTAAAACATGATGGGGACCTATACTATAATTATTATATTGGCCAAAAATTAATATTTTCAATATTAGATGGTCTTTCTCTTTTTAAATACTTTAAAGGAATCTTGTTCTGTTTGTACAGTAGTAATAATTCAAAATGGAAAAATCATTTAAAAGGGAGCAGTGTTTATTGATCTCTGATTCGGGCATATGTATATAAAATACTGTGAGTGTAGGGCAGCTAAATCTGTTGCTTAGAGGATGTGGCAGGAAGGAAGCAAGGGAGGAAGGGAGGGGGAAAAAGAAGAAAGGAAAGAAAAATTGGCAGAGGGGGAAGCAGGCTGGCCTCTCACAGGGGTCCCACAAAAGTGAGCTAAGAAGGCACCATAGATAGCTACCCACTGCCTAGCTTGCAGTTTTTCCTGCCGCTTTCCTTATTTAGAGCTTCTCGTGTCACTCCACGTAACTGGCAGGCTTTTCTCTTCTAGATCTATTCTAAGGCACTAAGCAATGAGACTCTTTACACTTCATTTCTCTTCCGTCAGAGGAGAGGCTGATGTTACGTGCGGATGCACGTCACCGCTGCCTAATGACAAACACACCCTGGCCCCGGCTGTCCTTTTCCCCTTGAGGCAGGCAGTGAGGGATTATTAAATGGCACTTCATTATGATCTACTGGCTAGATGTTAGTCATGGCATATTTTAGAGGAAGCCAGAAGGGAGTTGAGATAACAATGTCACTCCAAAGTCAAGGAAGCCATTGCAGAAACACGAGAACGATGCTCAGTCTCTTCGAAGTTGTGATGCACCCTGCTTTGGCCGGCACCACCTCCCTTTTTGCTCCTAGCTGATTAGATTTTAAATCCTAAAATATAATTTTTTGAATTAACTTCCAGGGCTAATTTCTTTGAAGAAGGATTGATTACCTGGCTGGATATAGAGGAATCTTTTTAGTCTAGACTTTGTTTCTGACTCATTGTGATAATCTGGGCAGATCTTTTAATTTCTATTCTTTCCTCCCGTTATCACTGTTTGTTTGGAAGCCTTCTTGTCAAATCATTGCTTTCTTAGTCCCAATGTCCCGAAGCCCTTAACAAATGATGTCATGCAACAATCCTCTATATAGAATCAAAATACTATTCTCTTTGGGCAGTTCCTAATTATCTCTGATTCTGCTTTATAACTTTGACTTTCCCCTTTTCCCAATGTTCTCGATTCTGCTCTCTCTACATTTCAGCTTTTCTCTCTGATGCAGCTAAACCACTGTCCATTAAGGCACATTGTCTTTAATGGAGCCCACTCCTAGCTAGTCTTTTGGAAATGCAGTTCTGTAATTATATTTTAACTCAGTTTTCTCTTTCTCTATGGCTTTTAAAGTCTGTTAATGTTCTAATAGCCATTCATTTTATTTTAATAACAATATGAAAAGCATATGCTATTCATGTCCTCTTATCAAATTACCATTAGAAGGAAAGCCCCAGTGATAAAAACATACTATAATTGGTATAATTTAATAATAACTATATTTAAGGCTATTCTCTATGTAGGACATACAGTATTTTTTTGGACTATAAGACATATTTCCTTTCCCTCCACCCCAAATTTGGGAGGAAAAGGGAGGTGCATCTTATAGTCCAAAAGTAGCTTACCTGGCTCACTGTGTGTGGGGGTGGGGGTGGAGTGGGGTCACAGGAGGCAGAAGAAGGGTCATTGCTGCATTTTCCTCCCAAATTTGGGGGGGGTGCATGTTATAGTCTGAAAAAATACGGTATGTAATATTTAATTCCTGCAATAATTCCCAGTGATAAAAATAATTTTACAGATGAGAAAACTTATAATCAAAGAGGTTACTAAACCAGAGCTTTTGTTTATGGTTATTTTTTGCTCTCTTGAAGATACCCATTATTTTGTGACTCTAGCATCCCTTTTTCTGGAAAGTGCTTCTCTCTTCTCCATCCATGTGGCAGTCATGGAAGCAGTCGGGTTATGACAAGACCTTATGCTCTGGCCTAGAAGCCTTTTCCCACAGAGTTTCATGCACTGGGGATTCTGAGAACATTAGTTCAGGGCATTTTTATTTGTCAAGTGGAAACATGTAAAGCTTAGGAATTGTCAGTGGCTGATTCACAGCCATAGATACTAAAGATGAGTGGAAAAGAGGGCCTGACACAGTGGGATGGGGAAGTGGAATTGGAGCCCCTGCTTCCTGTTTCCTGTCCAGGTATTCCTGAAGACGTCCCTGTGTCCTGATAATAATTCCCCTTTTTGCTTACATTTAAATTTGCTATCAGTCACTTGCAGCCCCCTCAAAATCCTAATGTCTAGTACTGCTGGTGGTCTTAACCATGGTAAAAGGATATGATGGATTTGGGTTGAAAGTCAATGACATTCAAGGGTTTAATTCAAAGGCGGACTCATATCGCTTCCCCAAGTGTATTTGTTTTGTTTCTTCCTTCTTAATCTCAAACTCATGTGAAAAATAGATTATGTTAAAAAGGGTTGCCTTAAAAAGTAGCAAAATTCATTCAAAGAGCAAGTCATCTGAAAACAACTGAAAGTTAGTTGTTATTATTGTTAGCTAACTACAATGAGTTTTATTCAATTATCTTGATTTATTTCTTAGAGAACTCAGTCACATGCCCCATTTCCCAACATTTCAATGTATCAGTCAGGAAAGGGAAAAGGAAGGTTTTCTAAAGCCAGGATTGGTGGTGTTCTCTGTTGAAATTGATGAAAAGAAAAGGTTTGCTCTTACAGACAGGAAACATTTGAAGGGGCCTTGGCACCAAGCCTAAATAGAAAGAGATTTGGGATTATGTAGTTCTCACTGGTGCTTCTGACACGTCAATCTATAAGCTTACACTTGGCTGTCACAGTCACATCACAGATCATGTGAGGGACTACTCGGTCCCTGTCTGTGCCTCTTCAGTCTCAGCACAACGTAAACACCTGCCCCGCCCCAAACTCATGGGTTGAATGTGGATCTAATCTGTGTGGCTACCTCCAGTTTCAGGTTTAACACAGGTGGCAATTCACACTGGGGCTTTCTTTGTGAAAGAAAAAAAAAGTGTCTTCATCTTACCTAACAAAAAGAATGCCTTAACCCTGCCTAACAATAGTTTAAGACCTAAAAAAAAAAAACCCCCCCACTGATCAGGGACTATATTAAATCAGCATTGGAGAGGTTGTCTCAAAAATACAAAGAGAAACTCATCTGTGTGCAGAGAATGGAGGTGAACATTCCAACAGCAGACTGGGGACTCTGAGTTTCCTAAGAATCCTGATCAAAATGACCAGTCAATTTGATCACAAAACAGCTTTCAAATATTAACCTAGTTGTTTGAATGACTAAATCAGCTCACAGAAACAATTTATGTTCAGTCCTCAGACAGAGACCTACTTATTATTCAGAAACCTTCGTCTTCTGTCTAATCCAAATTACTCTTCCACTGCTCTCACCCAGTTTTAATATCTTTGTTCACAGAGAATGGCTGCCTGACTTCTCTTTGTCTTCCAAGTTGATCTTCTTAGTTTCCCCATAGATTCTAGTTTGCATCCTTTAGTTACTCCTAAAAACAAAACAAAACATAAAACCACAATGCTGTTTCCACTGGCTTAGTAGATATTTGCTAAGCTAGTGGAAAGTACACATTAATTTCCCCACATAGGATTTGGTGCAAATAAAGTACATCTATTTGCTATAAATCGTGGGCTGTTGTGTAAAATAGGATGTTATCCATCTGTGGTTATGTTTGTCCTGCTTCATTCCCAGCTCTTCCTGTGTGTGGTTCCTGGGGAGGAAGCATTATGAATGCACATTAGGGACATTATTGTTCTCTATGAGTTTGCGTGTGTGTGTGTGTGTGTAGAGGGAGGCTGGAGAAGAGTAGTATCTCAGTGGTGATGCTAATAAAGCCAGACCCCCAAAGTAGGATAAACAGGGGTCTCCAAGCTGAATGTTTGGTAGCATCCTGGGAGCAGGCCAAGGCCATGGCTAGGCTGAGGGGAAAGGAGACTGGGCTGTGGCACGTGGGATGAGTGTGCCTGAGGCTCCCTCCAGACGCAAACTGGTGAGAGACGTACCTGAAGCTGGCCTGGCATGTTTGAGTCCAAGAAAGTTGGGATTAAGCCATTTATTTTTCTCTTTTATTCCTCTCAGCTTTCTTTATACCCTCTCTGATTTCTTTATATCCTCTCTAAAATGTCGACATCTGTACAATGCCAGGATGGGGAGAAAGACAGTGTGGCCAATGTTCATGACCTTTGGGGAAATGTCCCTCTCATGCTCTCTGGTCTAAGGACTGATTACAAAGTTGGACTATGGCAGGAAGCCCTCTTATTTAAACAACTAAGGGGCAGTTCTTTCAGAGCTCAGAATTGTTTTAAATATGAAAATACTAAGTTCTGACACCTCTAGGTAAATTATTGCTTAATTCTGAGTATTTATAAACTAAAAATAGAGCCATTTCCTTGATTTAGAACTCTATTATTATCTCATTATTTGTAACAATTTTCATAACAATGAAAGCCATGTTTTTTGTCAGGCAGTGGTAAAACAAAATGAAGCATTTAGGATTTGCAGTTGCTTTGTTAAGCACATAGACCGAAAAGGGGTGGGAAAACAAATGTGGTGTGACCCCACATTTCCTACTATTGTGGACATAAAGGAGAAGCAATTCTCTTTATGTCTAATTAGCAAAGATAAGCTTATTCTTATTTCTGGACCTCTAAGTCATTTGTTTAACCTTGTAAATTGGCTGATGAGCAATTATAATTAAGCGTTGGGGCAGTTCATTCTACACAGGTGCTAACCCAGGTATCTGAAGGTGTGAGGTGGAATGATTTCATCTCTCAGCGGTTCGGATGGATGCTGTGGTTGCAGTTAGCTGGCCTGGGAGTGTGTCTGATGCACATACTTTCAAGCTAGGTGACAGAGCTCAGCTGAAATGCAGATGTCCACAGACACCAGATGTAGCTTTCCATTAAGGACATGCTTACAAGAAACTGGACCAAGATAAAGCAAAGACAAAGGGACAGAAAGGAAGACTAATTACATTATTGCAATATTCTATAAAATCAGATTTCTGCTTCTGTTCAGTTTCCCTTTGGAGCTAAAAATGCCTCAAGCATCTTTCTGAGAGGCATGAGCAGTTGCATAAATACTATGTTTTCTGACAGTTTTCAGCATGAGTCCGTCCAAGGTTATGTGACAAGGCTGCATGAGAAGGTTGTATGTATTGGGTATTTTATGCATGAGTGTAACATTGTCACTTTGCTTTGCAAAACCAAAAATCTCCTGAATACCCACAGGAGAAGATAATTCAGCATTCACCAGGCCAAGTAAATGCCCTCCTTTATTCTCTGTCCCTGCCTCATTGTCCCTCCCACATTTTGATTTAGAAAGTTGTAATAGACCTGAAATCATTTTTGGTGAATAATGCTAGACCACTCTGAAAATTTGGGATGAGAGCTGGACCTTCGTCATCACCACACACTGTGTCACTGAGACAGGGTAACCCATGGTAACTGAGCTCCGATCAGTTAAGGAGCAGAGAGCCTTCCCTCCTCACTGCTCTATAAAAGAGACCCAGCAAGGGACCCTACCAGCTTCCAGCTCTCAGCCTGGACAAGGTGTGGAAGCAAAGCTCCAGACCTTTGAGTAGAACACACAACTGCAGAGGCAAGGCTAGCATGTCTCCTTCCTTCAAACTTCAATGTCACTTCATCCTGATACTCCTGGTGGCTCTGAGAGGGGAGAGCCGATACCTAGAGGTGAGTGATCGCAGGACTGACCCATCACACCTCCTGTCCCAGAGTGTCCAGCTATGAGGGTCCAGCAGGCTGCCTAGGCTCTTGCCTTTGTTGGGGTTAGCTCTTTCTTCCCCATCTTTTGTACTGGTTTCCCCCTGGTTTTCCACAGACTGGTCTTTCTCCTGCTTCTTCCTCTTTTCCTTTGCCCACTGAGGATACCCTAGGCTGATGGAAAGGATCCAATCACTTTATTCTCTTTGCTGTAAGGGAGAGAGGTGCCCTACTCCCGATCCCCTTTTCCCTATCCCTTGAACTTTACCCAACTGACCCACTTTCCTTGCCAGCTGCGGGAAACCGGGGACCACGACCCTTTCCTGCTCTTCAGCGCCGACCTGAAGCGGGAGCTGGCGGGGGAGCAGCTCTACCGCCGATCTCTGCGTGAGTCCGGGGCCACCCGGCTGGGTTCCAGCACAGCGGGGATGGGGCTGTGGAGCGGTCTGGTCTCTGCTCCGAGGGAAGGAGGTTCCCGGCCCTTGCTGTGAAGGGGCTGGCGGGGACTGCCCGGGGCATGATTTCCATTGCGAAGGGGGTCCCATGAGGAGCAAAGGGCTCTCACCAGGAGCAAAGGGGCGAGATGGGGTGATGCGCCCTGGGGCGCAGGAGCCGCGCGCAGCCGAGGCTGGGAGTCCAGATGGGAGTTGGGCGCTGGGGCGCTGCAAACCTAGAAACACAGGGGCGCTGAGAGGGACCGCTGGGGGCGAGGGGGACTTGGCACTGCGCGGTGGCTGCAGCCCCAGATGCCTGGCCCCACTGCCACTGCCCTCGCTCAGGGTGCCTGGACATGCTGAGTCTCCAGGGCCAGTTCACCTTCACTGCTGACCGGCCGCAGCTGCACTGCGCTGCCTTCTTCATCAGCGAGCCCGAGGAGTTCATCACCATCCACTATGACCTGGTCTCCATCGACTGTCAGGGAGGGGACTTCCTGAAGGTGAGGCATCCCTAGCAGAGCAGCCCCAGCCGCTGCGGGTCAGGGGCATGGGAGGAGGAAGGAGCAGGGGTGCTGCACCCAGCGCCTGCAACCGAGCCTGTGGAGCCGGGGACTCTCTTAATGAGACACTTCGAATGAGAGAGGCGCGCTCCGGGACCTCACACAACGGGAACCTCCCCTCAACCTCACGACGTCGTCCCATACCGGCGAGGGCTGGTTTAATACCCTTCTGTGAACTCTTGGGGTCAGATGCTTCTAAAGACTTGAGCCCGAGTTGCTAAACGCTGTATTACAATCTGGGGCAGTGGGGCAGGTCCACCAAGCAGGCGGGTGCTGGTGGAGGACCGGCCCGCCAGTCTGAGATCCGAGCCGCTTTGCTCCTGCTGCTCCCTCTCCCTGTGGAGGTGTTCCAGGTTCATAAAGGCTGTCTTCAATGCCTGGGTGACCCGAATTTGGAGCAGTAGGGTGCGGGCTGCTGGTAAGGATGCTGACAGGGAATCTAGTCGGAGGCAGGTGGGAGGGGAGGACAAGCCCCCAACCTCACAACACCCCCTGTCCCAGTCGTTCTTCCGAAGTTAAGTGGACCAGCCGAGGATGGTTGATGGAGTTCTAGAGTCCAATTAAAGTGATTGTGATTAAAACCTCCACAGCGGAATTATTTTTGAACCTGTCAAACGCTTTAGAAGGGGGCTGGTCTGGTGAAGTAACTTGTAACTGGCGTTGCTAATATGAACTAGGTTGAACTCAAACTGGAGACCTGTGGTGATTTTAAGAGTAAAGTCAGTAGACTCTGACCTTATGTCCAACTACAACCTTCAACACGTGAAGGAGGCAAGTCCTAAGCGATATACCAGCCATTGCTGTCTGAGTGTTGAAGCTGTTCTTGATATTTTGATATCTGATAAGACTTAAAAAATGAGGAAAACAGGCATATCTTGGCAGGTAGGTCAGGTTGCAGCTTCAGTTTGGGGTGTTTTTTTTTTGTTTTTGTTTTTGCTTTTTTTAAAAGCTATTTTGTTCATATTTCAATGAGAAAAAAGAAGAACTGAAACCCAAATTATGCTTCTGTGAAATTCTTCTGAAGTTGGGATGTGTGGAAAATATGACCAGAATAAAAATGTACATTGTCTGTAGTTTGATTTACCAAGGTGGCTGAAGTGTAGTAAAGTTTACTTATTTTGGAAACTTTTAGGTTTATAAAGACAAAAGCAGTAATTAATTAATGATGTTACTTGCAAATCACCCTCACAGTTGCAATAGATACACGTGGAAAGCACACGGGCAGAGGAGTGCAGGCCGTCAGTCACACCTGTGACCTGGGGCGTGGCTGGAAGTGCTCACCTGTGTCTGTTTTGTGGGAAGGTCTTTGATGGCTGGATTCTCAAGGGGGAGAAGTTCCCCAGTTCCCAGGATCATCCTCTCCCCACAACTGAGCGGTACATAGACTTCTGTGAGAGTGGTCTTAGCAGAAGGAGCATCCGATCCTCCCAGAACGTGGCCATGATCTTCTTCCGGGTCCATGAACCAGGGAATGGGTTCACACTAACCATCAGGACAGACCCCAACCTCTTTCGTAAGTGGGCTCTCTGTCTTCTCAGGCAGAAGGCATGAGGGGGAGGGAGGTCAAATCGCTTTTCAAAGGCAGTTTTATTGCACAGACTTAAGAAATTTGAATGATTTGAATGGAAATTCTTTTGTAATTAGAAATGATCAAAAGAATATTTTCTGTTTATTATTATGAAAGTCAAATCACAGTTTTCAATTTATTTCCCAGGCTGGGTAGGATACTACTTTATGGGGAATGGAATTCATTTTTTCCTTCAATGTGTTATTCTGATCTCCTATGGTACAATGCATTTAGTGAAAAACTTCAGTCCCTCCAAGTCATTCCACTCATCTGGGATAAACTTGAGGGATCAGATACAAAGTTGCAATTTTAGATATTCAGGCAAAGGCTGAAAGGCTGCATATTTGGGTATGCTAGACAGCTTTCATGCCTGGGCAGAAGGTTGGACCAGGACCTTCAAGCTGCCTTCTGATTCAGAGCCCCTCCCCACCATGAACTGTAATACAGTTCATTGCTGATGGCTATGCACAAAGATGCTAAAAAGCTGAATAGCTCGGCTCTAAAATACATTATCTTAATCAAAATGAGTTCATTTATCTGCCTATTTTTCCCCAATTAAAAGCAAAAGAATTAGTTTCAGGGAAAGAAAACCTACACTTATTTTTGGTAGCATACGATAATGTTAAAACTTCATGTGGTCAAAAAGTGGGCCTAATCTGCCAAAGAATAATGTACTGACTAAGATTTAGATTTTTTTATGTTCTCTTTTTTAATTTTTTGAAAGAAGCCTCCAAAAGAGGCTGTTTCTGAGGACTGGAGCAGAATAATCCTAGAGGGAAAAAAATGAAATGTGTCTCTTCTATTTTGTTTGGTTTTAAGTAAGAAACCTTCCAGAATCACCAAGGAATTTCAGTTCTTTCTGAAATTAAGTGGAATTAGAAGTATGGAAGGAGGCAAGAGGTAGTTCTAACCTATTCTCATCAATCAGAAACTTTGTTAAAAAAGAAGGTGCAAACTACTATGTTTTTAGTTTCATAGCTAGAAGAATAAATTTGTAAGTCTAGACTTGATATACAAAACAAAAAATTTCAGAAATTCTTTGGAGTAAATTAAACATTAAAAGTTATCTTTTGGTCAATTTACCCCTAAACTCCCAGCAAATATTTATTCAAATGTAAGCCTACTTTCTTTCTACTTTTTCTCAGCCTATTTTGTGACTGCTTTATTGTTTATTTATTTTATTTAAACAATAACATATGACTACAATTCTATGAATGAGGGCTTCAGACAGACAGGGTTTGAGGTCTGGCCTCATCTTTAAAGCCTTGATTGTTTTAGACCCCCAGCTTGAACTTGGGCCCTGATTATCTTCAGTGTCCCTAAAATTTCTAGCAGCCAGTATTGTTTGGTTGGTTATGAATTTATGCCTTGTGGTTATTATGAATAACCCCCTGAGATTAAGATTAGAAGCCCCTGCAGCCCAGAGCCTCCTGACAGTGTCCATGCATCGCTGGTGATTTTCATTCCCCAACCCCTTCCCCGCTTCAAATTGCCTTTGTGAAATGTACTCTCTTCTAAGCCACAAGGCCCTAGACCATGAATAGGAGCCTAGAATAAGGACAGGGTCAATGTCTATAAAAACCAGAATACCAAGTAGTGAAAAATGTGATTTTTGTTTCTCTGCAAAGCCTGCAATGTCATTTCCCAGACCCCAAATGGAAGGTTCACCCTGGTAGTTCCACATCAGCATCGAAACTGCAGCTTCTCCATAATTTATCCCGTGGTAATCAAAATATCTGATGTCACCCTGGGACACTTAAATGGCCTGCAGTTAAAGGTGAGTTGTGTACTTGTTTTCAAATCATTTACTAAAGCCACAGCCTCATCAGAGCAAAAGTAATCGTGCAGGGTAAACACAGACATTAGCGAACGGGAATTAGTATGGCCTCTTGTTTGACTGTGAAGTCTCACCTGTGTGTGCTCTCGCTGCTTTAACTAAACCCCCCTTCCATTCCCATTATGTTGCAAGTTGTATACTCAGGTGTTCCTGTGCCTATTGAGTACTTTCCTTGTGATGCAAGAAATGTTTCCAATTGGTAAATGTGTGGCATATAATTACAATTGAACTCTCTTGTACTTGCCTCTTTTAAAAAAAATTCTCTCCTAGCAGAACCTAGTGTGAGTCATCTACACAGCTGTTTTTCTGAGTATTGGAATTTTCTTTTGACGTGAAGGAAGTAACTCATTGACTGTGTTATAAAGAAATGCTAAGTGTAGCATAAAATACGAAATTGGATTTTTATATGGCAAAATACAGTAAAGTTTTGAAGAGGGGTTTTTTTTTTGCATTACATTTAACTCAATACATTTTGCAACAAATATTGGCTGAGATTCTCCACCAACTTGTTTTCCCATGAACTTCTGTATGGATCTTAAAATTAATGCTGAACTTGACTGGGTTTACTTGCATTGGTAGCTTCTTCCCTCTGAGTCATCCTCATTTCCTTTTACTTTATCATATGCTGAGGTTAAGATAGCTCATGTATTTGCTGGCATCAAAGACAGTCATAGTTCCTAATCAGACAGATTTCAGGGAAAGCCAAATAGGACTGGGACTAAGGAAAGGAATGTATCTAATTTCCTTTAAGGCCAAAATTCATGGGCCAGTGCTTTTTTTATTTCATTTTTGGTTTTTTGGACCTCAATGGTAGAATATTTCTTTGGTAAAGACGAGAATAAGTGGCTGTCTCTGATACAGTCTTAGTGGCTTGAGATTGTTTGTACAGCATTCCTGATATACAGTATAGAAGATGGCAAGTGTGATACCAGACGGGAAGATCTGCGCTTCAGTTATTCTTGGCTATGAGGAGTGATCTTCGTGTTTCCCCTTTAAAAAATTTAAAGTCTGCATTCTTCTAGGCATCTTTTTCTTTGAAAATTATTTGCTTGAGTGCTCACCGTGTGTGAGGCACTATTCTAGATGCTGGAAATTAGCAATGAACAAAACATCCTGTTTACATGAAACTGCCTTCCAGCAGCCTGTGACTGGCAAAAGTGTAGTGTGTTTCAGCTGGTGGTGAGTGCCTTGCAGAGAATGGAGTGCTGTGATAGACAGTGACTAGGGACAAGGGACCAGAAGGAGGGATGGGGATCTCTTTGAGATAAGGTGGTCAGGAGAGAAACCTTCTGAGGAGACATTTAAAGTGAGACTTTAGTGATAGGTTAGAGGGAGCTAGCAGGTACAGGAAGAGCCAGGAACAGAGAGAACAGAAGTGCAGAGGCCCAGAGGCAGAAATGAGCTTGCTGGTTCCAGAAATGGAAAGAAGGAAAGGTAGAGGGTGAGTGATATGAGACAGTGTCAGGGAGATGGGCAGGGCCAGGGTGTACGGAGCCTAGCAGGTCACATTAACGAGTGTGAGTGCATTCTAAGTGCATTGCAGGGGTTGAGGCAGGAAGTGACATAATGCTTTTGGTTATGCTCAGGTCGGGTGAGGGTAGTTGGGAATTGCTGACATCATGGCCAAATTAATTAACAATGTCCAAGGGGGAAGAAAGAGGATTACCTAAAGGTCATTCTGGCTTCCATGGGGCGAATGGACCATTGGGGCCAGAGTAGTTCAAGGCATGCATGTGGGGGGCCGATGTCATAGTCTAGACAAAAAATGATAGTGACTGAGTCCGGGGAACTAAAACCTCAACAAAGAACTCTAGGGGATCACTTTTGAGGAGCTGAACCCCAGAGAAGTGCCTATACAACTTATGTGTTTAATTACAAGAATAGCTGAGAGGTTTGGGAAGAAGAGAAAAAAGTCACTGAACACCAAGGAACAGGGGCACCAGCTTCCTTGTTTCATTGTTGTGTTCCCTTCATTTTAGCTTCTGCTTCTTCCCACCGTCTTTATGTTCCAACTCCCTCTCCTGAGCCTGCCCTTTTCTCTTCCCCTCCTGCTGAAATTGGAAACCTAAAGAACCAAGTGGAAAATTTTAGTCTTAGGAGATGTTCCCTCTGAACATTCTCTACCCAAGGGAAAGGTAGTTAAGTTTCTTTTTCTTTACCCCTAAATGGCTTATTTAACTCTTCATACAAGAACATGGGCCCTGTACACAGTGAGGCTAATTAGCCCTCTATTTCATCATTTGATGAAATTGTGTGTAAAGCACTAAGGCATAGAGAACCCAGCACATAGTAGGCACTTTAAAATATATATTTCCACCTGCTTCCTTTCATTAGCCAATAACAGTTTATAATATTTTCCAACTTATTGTTTAGTTCCAGTTTCATTTCAATGTCTTCTAAATGTTTGAATGTGTATGCTTATCTGTGTGTGTTTAAGGTTCTCTAATTCTCTTTAGTTCTCTTTAGCTCTGAGTCCCTATGTGTTGGCTTTATCTGGTTAACTTCTGAGCACCTTTCCACACTCCACTGTGTCTTTTGATGAGTATGCCTCCATGAAGAATAGAACCACTGGCAAAACCAGCTACATCATTTGTAGGGGACAGTATAAAATAAAAATGCAGGGCCCTTATTTGAAAATTAAGAATTTCAAGATGGTGACAGCAGAGCATTAAACATGGGCCCTGTGTGGCATCACAGGTGGCATGCACACGAGGCCAGTCTTCATCAGAGGAGATGGGTGGTCCGCATCTGGGGCTTCTTTGTGTGGGCAAGTGAAGCATAGGAGTTACTGTGCACGAGACAGTGTGGGAAGAATGAAGGGTAGCAGAAAGAGGTGGTTATGGTGGATCACACGAAGTCTTAGATTCTTATTTTGAGTAGCTTGAAATAAATTTGTTATAGTTAGTAGGAGAGACAGTGGTAACTCTCAGTAACCTGAGACCAAATCAGGGTTCTCATCTTTCTTTAATATTTTTATAACTAATCTAAATCCTTATCAGAAATGATAAGGATTGTTTCGATAGCAGAAAAAGTCCTTTATAAAGAAGAGGAGGTGAGTTGAAGGTAAAACTAACGTGAAAGCCCTATTTATAAAAACTCTGATGGCATGCATTAAGAAATTCAAATACTCCAGTATGTATTATCCAAATGGTTTAAAAAGCAAAGCATTTTCAGATTCATTTTCCATTCATCTTGGATGGAGTTCATAGATTCCCATTGCATCATTCCAGTCCTTGAGCTTATTTTAAAAATGCACATACATTTTAAAAAATGACCACTCAACTGATTTAGAAAGGCAATTATTATAATTTTTTTCTTTTAAGTGTTTTTTAATTCCCATAGTCCCAGATGTTGAATTAAATGGCACTGTCAGGATGTCTGGGGCTGATCAAGTGAATTCATCAGCTTGCCATTGGTCCAATGGTTTGATGTCCACAGTTGTTTTAAATATATCTTTCCCTATATCTCTCTTCTCTCAGAAACCCTCCACAGGTTGTGAGGGAAAGGGAGATTTTGTGGAGCTGCTGGGAGGCACTGGATTGGACCCTTCCAAGATGATGCCTGTAGCTGATCTCTGCTATCCCTTTCATGGCCCTGGTGAGATGTTCCTTTGATCATTATTTATGTGTCCATCAAGAGTATTTCCTTTAGTAAAACACCTCAGATTGTTTGTACATAAGAAGGCAAGTCCTGCCAAAAACACTTCAATTTTTCACATTGAGCCAATGTGAGGATTTTACATTTATGCTATCAAGAATGCATTACCAAAATATTTGACATTGTGAGAGAAACCTATGAAGTACCAAAGATGCCTGTGTAAGGTTGGCCCTATGTAAAACTGGGACGGAATCACAGATTATATTTAAAGAGACAAAACTAAAAGAAGAGAAACAACAACAATCTTTAATCTCATGGTAAATTCTAATTATAGCCTCTTTCCTTTCTTGCAACCCCAGATCACTAACCAGCTACATGATGAAGCTACAGATCAGAAATCCTTTGATCAGCTCTTGCCTGTTTTAATTAAAACCAGGTCTTCCCACCAGTATTTTCTCTCTCTGAGCTAATACTGGAACCCAAATAAACAAAACATCTCTGAAATAGAATTAATATGCACAGGTAAATGCTGAGACCCTCCGTGCAGTACTCCACTGTCACCCAGACACACCTGTGTGAAAGAACGGCAGACGAGATTTAAGGCAGGATGGGGTCCAGGGCAAGCTAGTTTTCTTCCTTTCTTCCTTTCAGATTTTATTTATTTATTTTTAGACAGACAGGAAAGGAGGGAGAAAGAGAAAGAGAGAAACATCACTGTGTGGTTGCCTCTCACTCATCCCTGGCTGGGGACCTGCCCCACAGCCCAGGCATGTGCCCTGACTGGGAATCAAACCAGCAGCCCTTTGGTTCTCAGACCAGTGCTCAATCCACTGAGCCACACCAGTGGAGGCCAGTGCAGGCTTTTTTACAAAGGTAAAGGCAAGAGAATTCTAACAACTCACTTTGCTGAGAACAAAGGATTATTTTATACTACTTTTCATTTGAGCCCTGGTTGAAACTATCAGTGCAAGTGGCTTCTCTTGCCTCTTGCATGTGTTCTCTGAGGCACTGGATCCTTCCATGCAATAAACACCTGTGAGGAGATGAATTAGAGCTGCGTAAAAGGATTAGATTAAGTACAAAAAACACTCGAGCCTTAATATTAGATAATTGAAGTGATAGTAATTTTGGTGCTTGAATTATATTACTTGAATTAGGTATAAGGGTAAGACTAACGCCAAAAAAGTAAAATTAAATAAACACTTTTGCCTAAATTAACCAGAGAATTGAAACTAGTCTTAAAATAATTTGGAGGCTTGAATTTTTCTTTTACTTTTTTCTTTCATTCAGCATGTTTCCATGAGCCCTCCTAAGTTGTTCAACAATGAAGAACTACTAGGGACCCTGGTCTTTAAACTGGAGTTTCTTAGTAATCACATCAAATAATAAATAAATAAATAATATGCACATTAACTAAAAGAAATAGGGCATATCATGTAGATTAAAGTTCAGAGTAAGATCTGAAAAAGAATGACCTTCCAAATCCTTTAAGGAAAATTAAATTCGGACCTCCTCGTAGAAGCAGAACACAGACTCTCTGGTTCTTATATTGAAATAATTCTACGGTTTATACTATTATGTCTCCAAATTGACCTTCAACTCCATTCGTAGCTTTCTCTGGCTGTTTTACTTCATTTAAACCCAGGCACGTGTTTGTAAAGTGCCAGCTATGCAATAGTGCTAGTGTTTCTCAGAATGAAGGCCTTGAGGAGACAAAGGGGGAGACGTGGTTAAAAAAAATAAAACAACGGAAAGGATTATTGTAGGGCAGATAAATCTTGTCTCAGGAACCAGCCTGAGGCTGGAGAAAGAAAATAGAAGTAATTTTTAATAAAAAATAATGAGTTTCAATCTATAACTGCTCAGGCACATCTGCACCCAATGATACATGAAATAATGAGTAAGATTGGATTTAAGAGAAGTAAGCATATCAAAAGTCATTCCTTATATGAAGCCCAGGAGAAAATGAGAGAGAAGCAGTGTAGGTGGACAGTAGAACAAAAATGAATATATTCAGTGTGGTACATCTAAATCATCCAAAAGATGTTTTGTTTATATGTAAAACAATTATTATCTAAGCTCAGAAAATAATAAACAGGTGATTTTGGGGACCTACATGAATGTCCAGCAGCACACTCTATCCTTTAGCCCTGCCCATTACATGCCACTTGCACCCTTAGATGACAACCAAAAAGACCCCTGCGAATTTGCAGCCTGTTCCTGGAGGGCGGTACTGCCTCCACGGCAGTGACACGGAGGACACGGAACTCAAGGGAAGGTGTAGTGTGGAGAGACACTGCCTTTCCCACCAAAGTCTTGCAGGTAGACTCTGAAAAGTGCAAGGAGACATCTTCTTGCCTCTCCGCAGCCAGATTTTTTTGGCTAACAGTGTTCTTGCACGTGAAGAGAAAAGCGGAGTTCAATTGCACAAATTCTTCAAATATTATCATCAAAATGAAAACAAAAGTGTTTCCCCGATGGCAGAGGCATGGTTCGGGTACGTGAGAGGGAGAGACGCCCTCTTGCTTTCTTTGTGTTTAAATGATCTTGTTGACAAAAATGACTTTACTGTGTGGTTTCTAACTTGCTGGGAAACTTCTATTTTTCCCGTAAATTATAGCCCAAATGAAAATCGGCTGTGACAACGTGGTGGTGCGCATGATCTCCAGTGGAAAACACATAAATCGTGTGACTTTTGAGTACCGCCAGCTGGAACCATACGAACTGGAAAACCAAAATGGAAACAGTATCCGGGAATTCTGTTTGTCTGGTCTTTGAATAACCACTGCAATGATTTACTTAGCTGCTAGCTGCGTGAGTTTTTAATGGCTATTGTATATGATTTTGATGACCACCTCGTTAAAAGACGTTCATACTAGTCAGCATTAACACCCATGCCTGCAACCACACACACACACACACACTTTTTTGTACCTTGCTTCTTTTTCATTTGTTAGGTATAAATGACCACATGGCAGAAAATAAGCCCCACCCCCACCTCGCAGGAAAACAGTTTCTGTAATTCTTTGGTGTACTACAAGCTTGAACTGGTAAGGCAAATGCAAAGCTATGTTCAGTTAAAAAAAATGTGTCTTAAGGGAAAATACTACAAAGAAATAAAAATGGTGGTATTCATATCAGTTTTATAACAGAAAACAATTGACTGTGTATATCAAAGTAGTTGCTTCTGTTAGCTATTATCTGCTTCTTATTCTGTTTACAGTAGAAAATAGTTGTAGCTGTGACTTACTGTTTTGCAACCACTTGTTTTTAACAAAACTTTGTAGCATGGAAAAGTTTTTTCATCCATAAATACAAAATGAATAAATACATTCAGAATGTTGGCACCTTGATATCATGCTTTGTTTTCTGAATAGTCTCCTTGTTACCATCAGAAAATAATGTTCTCATGTGGGGCAGAACCAAATGCTGAGCAAAATTATTTTAGACTTTTTAGAGCTAGTAGAGCTCTGGCCATTGAAGGAGAATTATTTAAAGTAGAAAATGGATTACAGTGTTTGCACAAGACAACACTAACTAGTGGAACTAGTGGGTCCTGACGGGGAAGCAGGGTGTAGGGATCCCTTCTCCACTGTCCTCCAAGAAAACTGAGACTTTGTCTTTGTCACAGCGGTGTGCTTTTCAACAAGGACAACAGGGCCTTACAACACTAGTAGACACCGTGTACAGAAACCCGAGTACTTCTTTGGTACCAAAGGCAGTTTATTGTTGACTGAGCCTTGTCCACATTTGTCTTGGGACTAAGCATGTGGTCTGTAAAAGACCCTTGGGGCCAAAAATGAGGTCTTGAGCAAAAGGAAGTACTTCTAAGTGATAAACTCTTTACTTTTTTTTTTTGTTTATTTTATTCTATATTTTTATGGAAGAAAAAGTTGCATTTATTGCTTTATAAACTTGTAATAAAAATAATGAAAATTCCCTTAGGAAAAAGTTATCCCTGCTCCCCATCCACCCTGCATACCTTTTGACAGTGGACTTGACCTATTTTTTTTTCTTTTTCTAAATTTTTTTTGCAGATTTTTTTTTAAAGATTTTATTTATTTATTTTTTTAGAGAGGGGAAGGGAGGGAGAAGGGGAGAGAGAGAGACATCAGTGTGTGGTTGCCTCTCATGTGGTCCCCACTGGGGACCTGTCCCGCAACCCAGGCATGTGCCCTGACTGGGAATCGAACCTGCAATTGCTTTGGTTCGCAGCCCGCGCTCAATCCACTGAGCTACGCCAGCCAGGGCTTTTTTGCAGATTTTTAATTGTATTTTTCCATTGTCATTTAGTCCCCTTATGCCACTGTCCCCCCAATAATTGTCATACTATTGTCCATGGGTCCTTTTTCCTTTTGCTCAACCCCTCCACTCTCTAACCTCCCCCTCTCCCCGCTTAGCTGTCATCTCTCTATGAGTCTGTATCTATTTTCATTGTTAGTTCAGTTTGTTCATTAGATTCCACATATGAGTGAAATCATTGCTATTTGTCTTTCTCTGACTGGCTTATTTCACTTAGCATAATATTCTCTGTGTACACCCATACTGCCCAAAGGGTAAAATTTTCTTCTTTTTTATGGCCAAGTAGTATTCCATTGTGTAAATATCCCATAGTTGTTTTATCCACTCATCTACTGATAGACACTTGGGCTGCTTCCAAATCTTGACTATTATAAATAACACTCCAGTGAACATGGGGGTGCTTATGTTCTTTTGAATTAGTGTTTTTGTTTCCTTTGGGTATATTCCCAGAAGTGGGATTGCTGGGTCAAAAGGCAATTTAAATTTTAAATTTTTAATTTTAAATTATTTGAGGTATCACCATACTGCTTTCCACAGTGGCTGCACCACTCTGCATTTCCACCAATAATGCACAAAGGTTCCCCTTTCTCCACATCCTCACCAGCACTTATTGTTTGTTGATTTATTGATGATATTCATTCTGGCAGGTGTGAGATGATATCTCATTGTGGTTTTAACTTGCATTTCTCTGATGATTAGTGACATTGAGCATCTTTTTATGGCTATTAACCATCTGTATGTCCTCTTTGGAGAAATGTCTACTCAGGCCCTTTGACCAATTTTTAAATGGGTTGTTTGTTTTTGGGTGTTGATTTTTTTTAAGTTCTTTATAAATTTTGGATATTAACACCTTATCAGATGTATTGGCGAATATGTTCTCCCATTCTGTGGGTTGCCTTTTTATTTTGTTGATGGTTTCCTTTGCTGTGCAAAAACTTTATAGTTTGATGTAGTCCCATTTTTAAATTTTTTATTTTGTTTTCCTTGCCTGAGGAGATATATCTGATAAAATATTGCTATGAGCAATGTCCAAGATTTTGCTGCCTAGGTTTTCTTCTATGATTTTTATGCTCTTGACCTAACATTTAAGTCTTTGATCCATTTTGAATTTATTCTTGTGTGTTGTGGAAAAAGGTGGTCTAGTTTCATTTTTCTACACATATCTGTCCAATTTTTCCAACACCATTTATTGAATAAACTATCTTAATCCCATTGTATGTGTTTGCTTCCTCTGTCAAATATTTATTGAACTCTCTATTCTTTGTTCTAGCTGTCTGTTTTTATGCCAGTACCATGCTGTTTTGATTACTATGGCCTCATAGTGTAGTTTGATTTTAGGTTATTGGGTAGCATGATTCCTCCAACTTTGTTCTTCTTTCTCAGGATCGCTGTTGCTATGTGGGGCCTTTCGCAATTCCATATAAATTTTTGCAATATTTCTTCTAGTTCTGTGAAATACAGCATTGGAATCTTAATATGACTTGCTTTGAATCTACAGATTGCTTTAAGTAGTATGGACGTTAAAATGATGTTGATTCTTTCTATCCATGAGCATAGTATGTGCCTCCACTTATTTGTATCTTCTTCAGTTTCTTTCTTCAGTGTCTTATAATTTTCTGAGTATAGGTCTTTTACATCCTTGGTTAGGTTTATTCCTAGGTATTTTATTCTTTTTAAAGTAATTGTGAATAGGATTGTTTTCTTAATTTTCTTATCAGTTAGTTCATTATTGGCATATAAAAATGCAGCTTATTTCTGGGTATTAATTTTGTATCCTGCTACTTTGTTGAATTCATTTCTTAGTTCTAGCAGTTTCTTGGTTCTCTATGTATAGTGTCATGTCATCTGCAAATAATGACAGATTTATGTCTTCCTTTCCAATTTGGATGCCTTTTATTTCTTGTCTGGTTGCTGTGGCTAGGACTGTCAGTACTATGTTAAATTAGAGGTGAAAGTGGAAATCCCTGTCTCATTCCTGATCTTAAGGGGAATGCTTGTATTTTTTGCTCATTGAGTATGATGCTGGCAGTGGGTTTGTTACATATGACCTTTATTATATTTAGGTATGTTCCCTCTAACCCCACTTCATTGCATGTTTTGATCATAAAAGGGTGCTGGGTTTTATCAAATGCTTTTTTCTATATCTATTTATATGATCATGTGTTTTTTTTCCTTCATTTTATGTGGTGAGTCATATTTATTGATTTGCAAATGTTGTACCAACCTTACCTTCCAGAATAAATCCCACTCGATCATGGTTTATGATCTTTCTGATCCATTGCTGTATTATATTTGCTAATGTTTTGTTGAGGATATTAGCATCTATGTTCATCAGGGATATTGGCCTATACTTTTATGTCTTTGTAATGTCTTTATCTGCTTTTGGAATTAAGATAATGCTGGCCTCATAAAATGAGTTTGGGAGCCTTCCCTTCTCTCAAATTTTCTGAAATAGTTTGAGAAAGAGAGGTATTAATTCTTGAAATGTTTAGTAAAATTCACCTTTGAAGCCATCTGGTCCAGGACTTTTGTTTGTTGGGAGTATTTTGATTGCTGCTGCAAATGCACTAGGTGTTATCTTTCTGTTCAGAATCTCTGACTCTTCCTGATTTGGTTTTGGAAGCATCTATGGTTTTAGGAATTTATCCATTTCGTCCAGCTGGTCCAGTTTGTTGGCATGTAATTGTTCATAGTATTTTCTTGTAATTCTTTTCATTTCTTTGGTGTCAATTGTTATTTCTCCTTTCACTTCTGATTTTATTTATTTGGGTCCTCTCTCTTTTGTTCTGGATGAGTCTTGGTTAAGGATTTGTCAATCTTGTTTACCTTTTGAAAGAATTTGCTCTTGGATTCATTGATCTTTGTATCATTGTTTTAGACTATTTCATTTATTTCTGCTCTGATCTTCATTATTTTCTTTCTGGTACTCACTTTGGGCTTTGTTTTTCTTTCTCAAGTCCTAACTTAAAGGACTTGAAAAAGAAGTCCTAAAGTTAGATTGTTTATTTGAGCTTTTTGTTGTATTTTTGAGATAGGCCTGTAATGCTATGAATTTCCCTCTTACGATTGCTTTCCCAATACCCCACAGATTTGGGATTGTCGTGTCTTCATTTTCATTTGTTTCAAGGCATCTTTTGATTTATTTCTTGATCTCGTTGTTGACCCATTCATTGTTTAATATAACATGGTACCTAGCTTCCATGTCTCTGAGTGTTTTTCAGTGTTCTTCTTGTGATTTATTTCTAGTTTCATAGCATTGTGGTCAGAGAAGATGTTTGATATGATTTCAATCTCTTAAATTTATTGAGACTTGTTTTGTGTCTGAACATATGGTCTGTCCTAGAGAACATTCCATGTGCAATTGAAAAGCATGTATATTCTGCTGCTTTGGGGTGAAATGCTCTGAAGATATTGATTAAATCCATTTGATCTGGTGTGTCATTGAAGGCCACTGTCTCCTCATTGAATTTCAGTCTGGAAAATCTATCCAGTGAAGTCAATGGGGTGTTAAATTCCGCAACTATAACTGTACTTCTGTCAGTCTCTCCCTTTATGTTCATCAAGATTCGGTTCACATATTTAGGTGCCCCTGTGTTGGGTGCATAAATGTTTACTTGGGTAATATCCTCTTGCTGGATTGTTCCAGTTATCGTTATGTAATGTCCTTCTTTGTCTCTTATTGTGGCCTTGGTTAAAGTCTGTTTTGTTGGATATAAGTACTGCTACCCCAGGTTTTTTTTCCTTTGCATTTATATGCAATATCTTTCTTCATCCCTTTACTTTTAGTCATTGTGTGTCTTTTGATCTGAGATGGGTTTCTTGGAGGCAGCATGTATATGGGTCTTGTTTTCTTATCCATTCAACTACCCCATGTCTTTTGGTTGGAGCATTTGAGCCAGTTACATTTAAGATGATTATTGATAGATATGTATTTAGTGCCATTTTATTGTTAGACTATTCTCTTCTGTTTTTTCTTTGTTGTTGCCGTTGTTGTTGTTCTTCTTCTTTTTCTTCTTCTCCTCCTCCTCCATCTTCATACCCTTTAACAATTATTGCAGTACTAGTTTGGTGTCAACAAACTCCTTTAGTTTTTTCTTGTGTGGGAAGCTCCTTATTTCTCCTCTATTAAATGACAACCTTGCTGGGTAAAGTAGCCTTGGTTGTACGTCCTTGATTTTCATCACCTTGAATATTTCACACCAGTCCCTTCTGGCCTGAAATGTTTCTTTTGCGAAATCAGATGACAGTCTAATTGGTGCTCCCTTGGATGTAACTGCTTGCTTTTCTCTTGTAGCTTTTAGGATTCTCCCCTTGTTTCTAAGCCGTCAATTTAATTACAATGTGTCTCAGTGTAGGTTCTTTGGGGCCAACTTTTACGGGACTCTCTGAGCTTCCTGTTCTTGTATGTCTTTGTCCTTTATCAGATTAGGGAAGTTTTTGGTCCTTATTTCTTTAAATATGTTCTTAATCCCTTGCTCACTCTGTTCTCCTTCTGGTATTCTCATGATATGGATGCTGTTACACTTCATGTTGTCCAAAATGTTACTTAAGTTCTCTTTAAATATTTTTCTTTTTGCTGCTCTGCCTGTGTGTTTTTTTTCTACCTTATCTTCCAAATCACTGATTCACTCCTCTGCTTCATCTAACCTACTCTTTATTCCTTCCAGTGTATTTTTTTTTCAGATATTATATTCTTTATTTCTGACTGCTCATTTTTATGGTTTCTATGTGTTTTTTCATGTTGTTGAGTATCTTTATTATCATTACATTCTCTATGTGATAAATTGCTTGCCTCCATTTTATCTAGTTCTTCTGGAGAATTCTATTGTTCTTTCATTTGGGGTCTGTCTCTTTGTCTTTCCTTTTTGGCTGCTTCTTTGTACCTGTTTCTATGTATTAGGTAGATCTACAAAGACTGGTGTAGGCCTTTGTCAGATGCTGCTTGTGACTGGCCCTGATCAATCTGTTTGGAGCTATCAGCAATCCACAACTTCTGGCTTCCTCTGCTGGGCCTGGTTGTGTGCAGAAAGAACCAGACTGCACATGAAGGACAGGTTTAACCAGCACCAACCCAGGGGAGGATCAGCTGAAGACTCAAAGCTCCCCAAGATGCACCTTTGTTGTTAAACTAATCAGTGGTATAGCTTCAAGCTGTACTCAGCAGCCAGACTTAAGATCCATACAGTGGGGCAGAGTAATTCCCGTGGGGGAAGCTATTGCTTGTACTCAGGCTGATGCCACTGGGAGCAGGGTGCTGTGCCTGAAAAAGATGGCTCCTACAGTATGGGGGATGATCAGCACAGGGATCCTGGCAGTTCTTTCAGTTCTCTCCCAAGAGCCACCAGCCCCAGACTCTGCTCAATAATCTCTAGTCCACTCTGCCCTCCCTCTTCCAGAGCTCAGGGTAAGTGGCTGCAAATGAAATTTTGTGCATTGGCCCTTTAACAGGCTCTCTGTGTCTCTAGCCATCTCTTTCTGGTAGATAGAAACCCAGAATTATGTTACTTTTGGTTCCTTTCCCAGCTCTGGTGCTATAGGCTGGGAAGCCCAGCTTGGGGTTTAGACCATACACTTCTCAGGGGTAACATCCTAGATGCTGATATATCCCTCTGGCACTTCCACTGCCATCTGCGGGAGTCCAGCTAGCCCTCTCATGCTCCCTCTGTACTCCCTACCAGTCCTGTTGTGGTGATGTGGCTTATTCCATCTGCCCATGATTAGAAGGCTTGTCTCCAGCTAGTGTTTAGTTGGTTATTTGGGATGCTTTCTCTACAATTTAGTTGTAATTCTAGATTGGTCCTTGAAGGAGGTTCATGTAGTTTCTACTTACTCCTCCACTATCTTGGTCTCCCAATCTCTTTACTTTGAATTAATGGATGGAAGCCAAAAGCTGTGCCATAAACAATAGCCTTATTATGATTCCTGAACATATTAATATAAAGTTTATTTTATAATGGAATGTAGTGGAATTGCATATATTAGGCTTGTTAACAAAATCTGAAAACCAGGTAGAATGAAAAATATTGATCAAAAGTGCTAAAAATACCCAGGATTTAGCAAAAATTTTGGGTCAGTATATATTTTGTAATGAGTGAATACTGTAACAAATGAATGAATAAATTCCTGAATGGATGTTTGGATGGATGGATGGATGGATGGATGGATGGATGGGTGGATGCTAAGATAAAGAATAAATGCCTGAATGGATGGATATATAATTCCTGGTTAGTTATGTAAGATGTTGGATTCCTGATGTCATAGACAACAAATTCTATGAAATTGAACCCTTTTATGTTTTTCACAGTCCCTCTAGCAAACTAAGAATGTAATCACTTATATCACTGTCAGAAGTTTCTGGCTTTTAACTCTCATGATCCTTTATGCTGCATAGAGAAAATGGTCTGAGGTAAGGAGGCAAGTATTTTACTATGGAAGTTAGGACAACCTGCTTTTATTCCTAAGGGATATTTTGAAAGCTACTTAGCCTCTCTGCACCAAAAGAGGTGGGACTATGGTCCCTACATTTTCTTCTAACCTTGTCATTTTGCAGTTATTGATTTGTGACATATTTTATTTCAAAGCTCATTATTGCATAATAGTGTGCATTCTTTGAGAGGATAACTGCTCCAGGGAACTGTCCATGACTTATATTCCAGAGATCCATGATTCAGTCTTCATTCCAAAGGATGAAGCTGCTTTCTGGAAAGAAAATTGTAAAGTATCTGGGGGAAAGTTAAAGATGTGTCTTCAATGGCACCTCCAATAATCAAGTAAAAATATTATATGAACCTTTGGCCAAATTTGACTTTCTTAGAAAGGCAGTGTCTGTAGAGGTGAAGGTTTTTGACTCTAGAGCCAGATCTTTTTGAACCCCAGCTCTGCCACTTCTTGAGTAAGTCACTTATGTGTCTGTTGCTCAGTTTTCAATCTACACAATTGAGGTAATGAAGGCACATCCTTAAAATAAAGATTTTTTGGTCAAGACTAATGGCTAAATATATTTAAAGCCCAAGAACTTTGCTATACACATCTGAACTGTTATTTTTATTACTATTTCTCCTAAGCAAATATGCCATCCAGTTCCTCCATACTCATAGAGGAGCATGTGCTGTGTGCTCTGAAGTGTTTGTACTGATTTGATTGTCCTGATTCATCCCAGAACATTTGTGAGGAAGGTAGGGCTAGTTAGGGTTGTTTTCTGTGATGGAGAAGCAGAGTGAGGGACCATTTGAGGATGGCTCATTTCAGGCCCTACCAGGTTTCCGTGTGCACCCCTATCTGTAGGCTCTGCACTCCTCCAGAACAATCCTGACCTTGGAGAGGAGGGATTTGAGCAGCTCTTGTCCAACATGCTGATCATAAAAGAGTCACCTCACAAATGGTCTGTCTTGACTCTCTACCCTCTGCTCAGTCCCCATCTCCGTAATTGTCATATCCCTTGATTATTTCTCCCTAACTCTTGCCTGATCCTCCTTTTATCCCCCTCTTCTAACTCCAAATCCTAAATACTAATTAGATGACTCTGACTCTGCTTGACTTCCCTAATCTCTCCTGCCTCCATACCTAAATTTCTGAGCATTTTTGCTCATATGTTTTAGGTTACTGTGCTCTTCACCCTGGACACCTTTCTACCTCCTATATGCCTGCCTACTCCACTGTTTTCCAGCCTATTTTCTGTAGCATAGGTTGATCTTCCAAGACAGCGGACTCTTTTCCAGTATGTGAAGCAGCATGTCTTCTTCACCTCCAAGCTTTCCCTATGACTTTTGCTTCATTTAAGAGAAAAAGGCAGAAATGAAAGGGTGTTGACCTAGAGATCTTCCAAAACAGAAGCCCCCATAAACCTGGCTTGGGGGAGGGAGAAGTGGAGGACATCCACTAAGAGGTACTTTGCATCTCAATAACAGCTGGCCAGTGTTTTAGTCATGCTAAAAAGCTGTGGAGGCAGTTGGTTCCTGGTTACAGTGCCTACATGAGAACTTGGAAATGGTTTGCTCCTCCTCTAGAGGCCATGTCCACCTGGACTAACATTGGCAGCTGGAGAAAGGCAGAAGATACCAGAGAACAGGCAGATGTCCTCGAGTGTAGGAGGAGTCAGAAATGGGGTTACAGAGGAGGCACTGGGATTTAAACTAGGTGCAGGAGACATTTTGCTCTCTCTCTCCCACGTGGCTTAGAAAGGAGAAGGAGGGTTTCTGCTATGTAGGCTGTAGTAAGGGATTAGGCCATGCACTGCTGCTGTGATTGTATCTGCTCTAGATGACTATGGAGCTGCAAAGGAGTTCTTTGCAGGATGCTGCCTTGCAGACTTGGATTTTACCTGGAGTTTAAGACCTGAGTCTTCACTATGATCCAGAGTTACATGGAACATGCTTTCCTGGACTATTATATGGAGGTTAATGAACACATATCCCAGATCCTGAAGTAGAAAGCTGCTACATGGGGCTGGCATCTTCGGTACCTTCCAGAGGGACTGGAGAACTGTTTGCACAGCCAGCTTAAGATAGGTGACAGTCTGGTCTGACCTTGCATAGAGGCACCCCAGCCAGCAAGAGAGGATATTGGAACAAACAGACCAGGGTGGGACAGCACCCAAGTAATTGGTCAGGGATAGGAGTTTCTTCAAAAGCCCTATATAGAACCACCCCAGTGGGAACTGGTCTAAGCTGGGAACTGGCCTCAGCTCGACTGCTTCCCCTCCCTGGCTCCCGAGGGAGCCTGCTTTCAATAACCCCCTTGCTTTGCTAATAGCTTGCTGTCTTCTTGTGGTTCCTCAGTGGCTCTGATCTCACAATAAGGAAATGGGGAACTTCTACTCTTGGGGTTTCTGGCTAGTAGCCTAGTGGGGAACATGGGAAGTGCTGGGTGTTGTGGGAAAGCCAGGCTCAGAGCACAAGTGCTCTAGGCTCCCTCAGGGTTGAAACGTTGTCAGTAACGATCTGCTCCTTCCAGCATTAATTGTTGGGTCATTCACCGAGGTGCCATATGAACAGGTCCCTGTCTGCTCCCTTACAGCTTTGATGAGCTCAGTAACAGAAATGCTATGTGTTTGCCAAAAGTCATTTTTTACCTCCTGAGAATGTAGCTAGACTGCTTTTTCAACTCCCCTTACAGTTAGTTTTGATCATGTGACTGAATTTTGATTGGAGGAGTGTGGGTAGAAATGATGTCCAACCCTCATGTAATCCTCCATACTTTTTCTTTCTTCCCCTGTCTACTGGCAAGATATCGAAGTTCTAACACAGGATTTCAAGGCCATACAAGAAGACAGAGCCATAGGATGCCAGGAGCCTGGCTCCCTAAATGACCACATGGAAAGCTGCCTACTGACAAAGAATTGGATTCTTTGAATGAATTCAAAGAACTCGTGTGAATGAGAAGTAAACTTTTATTTTGTTAAGGCTCCTGAGATGATGATGATGATGATGATGATGATGATGATACAGCATTGAGCATTACCATATTTTGTGCAGTACGCTTGCCCAAATTCTTTTCTCAGCCATTCTCTAATTTTCCTGACTAGTTTCGCTGCAACTATGCAGACAGGCCTGCCTGATTGTCTTCCACAGAAAAAATCCAAATGCATATCTCTGATCTCAGAAACACCAGGCTTTATCTGATATCATTATATCCAACTTTTCCATATTCCTTAAAAAATCTTCTAAGAATAGTGATTCTTAGATTATATCCTTTTGAAAATATGACAGAAACTATAGATCATCTTCCAGAAAAAAATCCCACATATATAAGAACATCGCCAAATTTCTGAGAATTCATAGGTCTTTGAAGCCCACCCAACGTTTCAGGATCAGAATCCCTGCTCTAGGAGTAAATAATTAATAAAACTAAGTTTAAGACCAGTCTTCTCAAACTTGGCTACCCCTTCAGCATTATCTAAAAATGCTCAGCTTCGACCAGGTGGTTCAGTTGGTCAGAGCATCACCCTGTGACCAAAGATTGCAGGTTTGGTTCCTGGTCAGGGCACATACCTAGGTTGCAAGTTTGATCTCTGGTCAGGGCATATGTAGGAGGTAACCAATTTCAGGAGAGGATTTATATATGTATATTTTTCCCCACTGGCTAGTTTGTCTGCAAAATAAGTCCATAATAGCAACTTAACGTTTCTTCTTTTATAGTTTACTATTTAATTTTGCCTTTTACTGTAACTAATTTTTCCGACCTGCTATGTAGTTTTTCCTCAGGGAGGAAATACATTTGATACAAGACAAATTTTTGTGGTAAAAAGATCCTTACAGGTCTCCCCTAACATCAAATTTCCCTTTCTTTCTATTTTAATATGGAGGCAACCTTGTAAGGTTTTCCCTGCAAAGTAGAATCTTCATGAAAGAAAGATAAAGATTTGAGAAACAGGATTTATTTGGAGGCAGTTCGTTTACATGCTTAACAACACCTAATAGAGATTTGTGGATAGGAACTCCTCTTATAGGGTAATCACATGAAATTGTATCTGAATACATTCTTATTTCTGCAGTGGAATATTTCAGGAGAAAGAAACACCTTCATGTGTTTGAATAAACAGATTGAGTGGCCTCAGTTCTAATGGGTCATTTGTAATGATTACCATCCATTTTTCCCTTTGCATTTGAAAGTTTTTTTCTTCTTGTATTAAGACAAATTATTCAAAGACAGAAGAAGCAGAGAGGCAAGAGACGAAATATGGGTAAGTGAAAGAAGGCTTGATTAGGTTGTTTGAAACATTATAAAAATCAAGGTCTCCAGACTGGACTCTGGACTTTGCTCTTGGTAATAACAGTGTACTCCATTTCAGCACAACCAAAAAATTGAAAAGGAAGTGTTTTGTGCTTTAAGGAGAAGACTGAATGTCACTGCTAGGACATATGGTTGGATAAGTGAGACAGAACCATGGCTGTTGTGACTAGATAGGGTACCAGACATTGGAGGTTCCTATTGAGAAGATGGTCTCCCCACCTCTAGATTTCTAAAGTGTGAAAAATATGTCCTATGCTCTTAATGGTCCAGATGGAACGGGGCCAGCCAAACGTATACACAAAGGAGATGGCTACGTATGTGATGTGATTTGACCATCAGCAAAGGACCCACTTGACTAAAAATAGAACCAAAGTGTGCACTTTTATAACCCTTTTTATTTTGTTTTCTAAGATGTATTATTAATTGAGCAAGTGATTCATGGGTACTTTGTTGTTTTAAAAGAATCAAACCATAAGCAGTAACAAGTTAATGAAGTAAGTTACAAATCAGTAATTAATATGATATATGAGGTATTGCTAATCATTAAAGTGTGACATAATTGTCAAGTAAGCTTTGAATAAAGGAGAGTGTGGTGGATGAAATTAAGAGTATGAGATGCTGAGAAGCAGAGAGACTCAGATGAACATCTCATTAAGGCCATTGGAAAAGGCAGCAAGGACCTGACTGATGACACCGCCAGCTGGCTGAATGTTTGTGGAAGCAAGAAAGAAAAAAGCTTGCTTTGGAGTTGCAAAGACAAACTTTGTGTACTTCCTTAGTTTTGCCTAGGAGTAGCTTGGAATGCAGTCTTGCCTGTGCAGAATAGACGGGGCCAATGATACAGCTTTAGAAACTACACCTAGTCCTGTGAGTACAGGCATCTCAATGGAGGGAGAGGAAGTTGGACTTGGAAACCAGACATGGGGGTGAGATCTGATTCGATCACTAGGCACCTGTGTGCCCTGAGCAAGTCATCACATCTCTCTGAGCATCGGCTTCCTCACATGTGAAATATAAACAGGACCACTGACCTGTTTCATGTGATGGCTCCTTGAGATGCCAAACACCATTCTAGGCACAACAAATATGTGTCGTTTTCCAGGAAAAGGTGTTTATCAGTCCAGGCTTTGGTGATGTAATTTCATCTTAAGTGCTGTATAGAAGTATGTGATTTAAAGAAAATAAAAAGTAGCTCTTTGATGAAAATTTATTTGGTAAAGACAAAATAGACGATTGTTTTTATAATATCAAATTGTTATATATTTTTTCTTAGACTGGCCTTAATGCCACAGTATTTACTCATCATTTCATTAAAATGAGGTGGTCCATCTGCATGATTCATAAAATGATAGCTCCACCTTGCCACCTGCTCAGTGAAAGCCAACCTTCCACCCCTCATGTCTGAGCTTATTAACAGGAGCCTCTACAGTTCTCCTTTCCCCTTGCCTTTCTAGTGAAGACAACTTGCTTACGTTGAGTGCCCCTTAAGGGACACTGCGATGCCAGCCCCTGGGTAAAGGTAGGAAGGGGTGAGGCTGATGTAACTTCCTATAAGGATACAGGATTAAAAACAAAACAAAACAAAACTTTCTCTGAGATGTATAAACATTAAGAAAATTTTTCAGTTTATTCTTAGTTCAGGTGACAATAGAAGCTAATACTGAATACTTAATATGGTCCTTGAGCTGTTCTATAGACTTCCCATGAGTTAGAACATTTAAACCTATCTCGATTTCGTAGATGGAGAAACTAAAGCAGAGAGAAGTAAAATTTGCCTCAAATCACACAGAAAGCGGCGGAGCCAGGGTGCAGCCTCCAGTGACTGACGTCTGCACCTGAGCACTTTATTACTGCGCTGCCTGCTAGAGGCTGTTGCTGGAACAAAGTGGGAAGCACCGCTTTCCCGGAGGGTTTATGCCAGCAGAGCGGTGACATTGAAAATTTTATGGCCCTTATTCCGTTGTTAAAATACAGCACTTAAAGTGACTTTAGGGCATTTATCTGAGCATATTATAACAAATCAATCCCAATTCCAACTCACGGAATGGTCAAATATGATAGTTAATTTATGTGTCAACTGTGTCTAGGCCATGGTACCCAGATATTTGGTCAACAGTTGTTGGTATGTGGCCGTGAAGGTATTTTTTAGACAAGCTTAACAACGATAGACCTTGAGTAAAGCAGATTACTCTCCATAATGTGGGTGGGCCTCATCCAATCAGGTGAAGGTCATAAGAGAAAAAGAGAGGGCCAGCAAAGAAGAGGGAACATGCTATGGGCTTTAGTTTTTGGATAACCCTGACTAACACACTAAATCTAATCATTTTTTTTGAAAACCTTTCCTATTCTGCCCAGCCATAATGGGCTATCACAAAGCTCTTGCTTAATCCCTGTTCACCAAAGGAGAGGCTGAAATGATTATATCTTCCTTCCTCTACATAGTCCCGTGTGACCTCCTGGTCACAATCAAACTGACTTTCATATACAGAAGCACAAAAGGGTGAAGAAATAGACACTGACAGGTTCATCAGCACCTTCTCACATCACCTCAGTCTATTTACCTGAGAACCAGGTGTTGAAGATGGTAAGGGCCAAAATAAAACTCAGCTCTCACCTAAAGAAACTATCTCTGGAAAGAAAGTCCAAAATAAAAATGTCATTTTTTTATGTCATTTTTGGTGAGATGTCATTGTTCCATTTTTAGGAGGGATTGTAGAAAGAATGCCAATAATTACACACAAAGTTAAGATTCCATCTATGTAAATTATAAGCAATGTTCTGTTTTTTTTTTTGTCTTTGTTTTTTAAGATTTTATTTATTTATTTTTCGAGAGGGGAAGGGAATGAGAAAGAGAGGGAGAGAAACATCACTGTGTGGTTGCTTCTCAAGCACCCCCTACTGGGGACCTGGCCTGCAACCCAGGCATGTGCCCTGACTGGGAATTGAACTGGAGACCCTTTGGTTTGCAGTCCAGTACTCAATCTACTGAGCCACACCAGCCTGGGTGCAATGTTCTGTTTTTAACCTATGCTAATTGTTATTACTTAACATCATGATTAACAAAGGTTTTCTGGCTGTTGTTAAATCTCAAGTGAAAGGCTTTTGTCTTCCTTCAACTTCTTCTCAATGAAAGTAATTTGGAAGTCCCTTTCAAAGCAATGTCTTTAATTAGAAAGCATTCCCTCATGCATGAATGAACAATGTGTTTCTTCAGGTCATTGATAAAACATGTTCTACCCAGGATAGCAGAAACCTCTGGAATATAACTAAGATAAGAACAGAATATTGTGGGGGGGGAGGGAAACTCAGAGATTCATTTTTTAAAAGATTTTATTTATTTATTTCTAGAAAGAGGGTATGGGAGGGAGAAGGAAGGAGAGAAACATTGAATTGATCATCTCTTGCACATGCCCCACCAGGGGTCAGGCCTGCAATCCAGGCGTGTGCCCCGACCAGGAGTCAAACTGGTGATGTTTTGTTTGCAAGACGACACCAACTGAGCCACTCAGGCTCAGGGCAGCTACTTGTCCTTAAAGAAACAATTCATGCCCTGGCCCTGTAGCTCAGCTGGCTAGAGCATCTTCCCAGTACACCAAGGTTTCGGGTTCCATTTGTGGTCAGGGCTCGTACAAGAAACAGCCAATGAATGCACAAACAAGTGGAATAACAAATCAATGTCTCTCTCTCTCTCTCTCTCTGTCTCTCTTTCCCTTCAAAACAAAACAAAATGAAACAAAAACAATTCACATTTCTTTGTCAAAGTTAATTTATGGCAAAAATGACAGGTCTCATTTCTAGTTATCAATTATTCTTTTATACTACCTGTTTTACATTCCCGCTTTCCCCTTCCATTACAACCCACCTGGTTCCATCTTCCCTCCTTCCAAATAAGACAAATCCAAAGAATGAGAAAAAATAGATAAACAATTCAATGGGTATACCTTTATTATTTGCTATTTATGAAAGTATTTCATTATACTTTCATAGGTATCATGGGTGATTTTTCTCATTTTTTATTTTATTATCATTGTAAGACCTGGCTTGTGGTATTTCGTATGTCTGCTAGGAAAGAAGAAAAGTCCTTCAAACTTGGCTAGCAAGACATTTTCTTAGCGATCCTTAGGTCAAGCTTTAGACAAGAAACACATTGCTGTGATGAGAAGAAGCAATGACACAATCCTGTGTCCTGATTAGACGAGACAAAGCTTGCTTTTGAGCTTTTGTTTGGCAAAGTTTCCATGAGGTACTTTAAGAACAAAAGCCTCCTCTGTTTGGTGATACTGGAACGCGTGCCCGATTTACAGGCTGGAATCTCTGAGCTGACTGCGTGAGCCTGGGCCCCAAATACCTGCCACAGCCCGAAAACATCTTCTTATGATAAACTTAGCCTAAATGCCAAGCCTTCCTCTTAGTGCATAAAACAATGGGCCCCTCCCACTATTTCTTTCTTTATTTTTTTAAATCTTAGGTCACCAAGGCTAATGACAAAAAGCGGTGCTTCAGAAGGGAGATCCTTGTACACAGCTGCTGGTAATGTTATTATTTAAGCAGAAATCTATATTTGGCAGTACTTCTTAAACTTTAATGTGAGTGTGAATTTCCCAGGGATCTTGGCAAAGGTCACATCTGATTTCAGTATGGGAACCGAGAGTCTGCGTTTCTAACAGCTCCTGGGGGCTGCTGATGCTATTGATCCATGAACAGGAGGGTATACAGACCTGCAGGGAGGATGGAGCTGATTGGTTTGTATATTTTTGCTTTTCTTGAAGGCTTATGTTCAATAATAAAATCTACTGCACTTTCTATCTTGTCACTTGTGTTTGGAGCAACACAACAGAAAGAGCAAGTTGTAACTTGTGAACAGCAGACACATTAATAAAAGAAAGCTCCTAAGGGAGAACCCAAGACCAGCCTGTTGCCATGACGCCAGGTTAATGACATTGCGCTGGAAGAGCATGCTCCCTCCCTCCCTCCCCCGTGTAGGTGTAGCTATCAAGTGACACCATCTTTATTACCCATGGAAAAGGCTGCCCCATCTGCAGCAAACAGTTATTTCCAGATCAATACCCCAGTCTTGTTAAGTACACTTTCTGGCCACTTATAACCAAATATCTGATACACCTTCCCTGATTAGGAGAACCCACTTCTCAGCTACCAGTACTCAGCAGCAGCCCCAACCCACTCCACACACTAAAACTTCTACATTTAGCTATTGTGAATTGTTTGAAATTCCTCATTATTTGTTATTCTTCAGTGAGTTTTGACTACAGATGGAGAAATCGGAAGGGCACACAACTTCCCTGCTAGCAACTTACTTTATGCTTGTGGATAAGACCTTGACTTAGGGGAAGGGAAGTGGGTTGTCTCAAGCTCTCTCTAAGGCATCTTCTTGACCTCGGTTGCCTGCCACTCTTCACAACTCAGAAAAAAAGTTCATCTTCCTGCTTCCCTGAAATTGGTGGCCAGGCTATGTCCCCCCTAAATTAGTCTTCCACACATCAAGGACTGCTGTCCCATCGGACACCTGAGAAGACCTGG
Source organism: Trachops cirrhosus (assembly GCA_028533065.1). NCBI lineage: Eukaryota > Metazoa > Chordata > Mammalia > Chiroptera > Phyllostomidae > Trachops > Trachops cirrhosus. Next base: position 149,631,631 of record CM052540.1, on the reverse strand, counting down.
GTCAGGAGGGCAGTGCAGCTCTCTCTGCCACTCTTAGTTCTTTCTTTCACTTCCCACCACACTGAGTTAAAAAAAATTTGGAGTGAGTGCAGTACTCCCCATAAAGTCTCCTCAGAATGGGACCTTATTTGGAAATAGAATCTTTGTAGATGTAATTAGTTAAGACGAGGTCACCCTCGGTTACAGTGAGCCCTAAATCCAATTATCGATATCCTTAAAAGAGAAAAGGACACACAGGTACTCAAAAAATAATAATAAAATCTACTGCACTTTCTATCTTGCACACCCTGGCTGGTGTGGCTCAGTGGATTGAACGTTGGCCTACGAAATGAAAGGTCGCTAGTTCGATTCCCAATCAGGGCATATGCCTGGGTTGTGGGCCAGGCCCCCAGTTGATGTTTCTCTCACGTCAATATTTCTCTCCCACTCTCCCTCCCTCCCCTCTCTCTAAAGATAAATAAATAAATACAATCTTAAAAAATAATAATAGGTATAATGGCATTACTACTACTTGTATTACTTTAGCACTTTATAAAAGACTTTCTTGTATCTTCATTTAATCTGTACAGTGTGCAAGCACTCAGCTCTGTGAATCAGAATAACTTAGGTAACTACTTTTAATATACAGGCAAGCACAAGATTGAAAGATTTGTGGAAAGATTGATGGTGAATTAAATGCCAAACGAGAAAACGCACTCAGAATGCCCAAGTTTCCAGACCACTGGCTGACCACCTACCACTGAAGGCTCTGTTTAGAACTTAGCATTATACAATGCTAATGGCTCAAACTTCTATAGATGTATGTGAAAAAAAATTATAACTTTATAGGTCATAAAACATTTAAAGATATTTCTCCTAGTTTTATATACTACCACTTTTGGTTTTGAATAACTAATTAATGTCTACTGTAAAACCCCCAAATGAACATGACAATATAGGCCTGTAAAGATTTCAGGAAATAAAATTATAACAAAGTCATACTGGGTATTCAGACAGCTAACACAAAATTACTCTGCCTTTTTCAGCTCTATATCCTGGTAAGCTGAAAGAGACCGCATTCTATTTTATGGAACTGTCACTTTATTTTTGCATCAGAAAATAAGCCTTCATTTCTTTTCAATGACACCCAGAATAATCTCTGATCATGTAATTTACTTCTCAGCTCACCAAAATATATTTGTAGCAAAGTGAACCTCAGAGATGGATGTTTAGGATGTTATGATGTTAGAGGCAAAGTAGATAAGAGGCGTCTGGAAGGAATTCATGACAATTTGATAATGTTTTATAAATGATTCCTTCCTCATCTATTTTTATATAGGAATGTCACCAGATACATTCAGTGGACTTTATTGTTTAAATCCAGGGAGTGAAAACTTTCTTAGTTGTCTTCACATCTCTCTGAATTCTGTGTATGACATTGCTTTGCGTTTGATATGAATTCCACAGATATTTGTTTAATTGAATTACTCAACTGTATTGTGAGACCCCATGTTTACATTCTCTAGATAACTCCCCTGGAAAACTGAAAGTAATAATGATAAACACTAAACTTAATCAGGATTCTTTTAAAACTTTTTATTTATTTAATTATTTTTTTAGAGGGGGTGAAGGGAAAGAAAAAGAAGGAGAGAAATATCAATGTGTGGTTGCCTCTCACATGCCCCCTATTGGGGACCTGGCCTGCAACCCGGGCATGAGCGCTGACTGGGAATCGAACCAGCAACTCTTTGGTTTGCAGGCCCACATTCAATCCACTGAGCCACACCAGCCAGGGCTTAATCAAGATTTTTAAAACTATCTTCAAAAAGATTAAAATAAGGGTGTTATTAAACTGTAAATTTAACTTCTACAAAGTCTGCCCTTCGAGGAAATACCATACATGGCATCCCAGCACCATTTTCTTTCTGAAGTGTTCCTCATTCCTCTACTCTTGGGCAAAGTAGAAAGAATACATTTGGACACTGTCAGTGAATCATGCACCACAGATTTGGGTGTATGTTAGTCTAGATGTGAGTGACAAAGGTATGCGAAGTTTCACCTGAAGAGACCTGGAGAGAAAAAAACAATAGCATCCATATGCTAAGAACATGTAAGTACCAGGTTCTGTCCTGAATTCTTTATAAATTATAAATAACAACCTTTGCTATTACTGCCTCCCATATGCAGGAAAGGACAGATGGGAAAACTGAAACAAAGAACTATTAACTCTCCCAGGCGAGTGAGTAGCAAGGCTGGGATTTGAACTCGGGCTGTCTGGTTCCATGTTCAAATTGGGAGCTTTTTTGCTCCTAGGACAAAGTGGCCTAGAAATAGGGATTTCAAAAAATGGTGTAAGATATCTTAAGTCCAGGTTAAAAAGCAAAACACTGATTCACCTCAGCAGGTGGAGGCTGAGATTCCTCTTGGTGTTTCTCCTGAAGGGATTGCACACCAACCAGCTGCCTCCCCCAGAGCCATTATGTTATTGCCCTGCCCTGTCTTCTGCATCATCTTTTTCTCTTTTGCCCATTTTCTGCCCACGTATTTTCTTTTTGCTGTTAAACAGAGCTGACTATAATAGAATGTGCAGAGAATAAATAGCCCTCCAGACTTCCCAGCTGAAGAGCGGAGGTCAGCGGTGCAATGAAAAGGAAATACTTGAAGGCAACTGATGTTCAGAAACAGTGGTTAATTTCAACACTCACGGACACTTCTCCTGCTACAGTGATGCTCCTAACTGCTCCTGTTTGTCAAAGACTACAATGTTGTTCTTGGGACCTGTGATCTCTCTGGTCTCACACTCCAGACCAGCAAGCTGTGGACTAACTTCTTAAGCAATGATGAACTTAGAAGGAAACTACTGGAGGCTGATTATTTCACAGCATGTATAATGAAGAGGAGGTATGAAGTTATTGTGTAAATTATGTTGTGATGAGGGAGGAGGGTTTCTCTTCAGTACAGCTTCCTGCTTACAAGGGTCATGGTTGCTGCCTGCATAGGGTATGGAAATCCCTTCCTGTCTGATCTAAGAGAGACAAGTGAATGGAATCTGAGCCTGGAACAGACAGGCTGATGGCTGATTCTTCCAAAGTAGGGATAGACTGAAATCCCTGAAGCATCATCATCTGGTCATGGAATTGTTGTATCCAACTTGACCATCTAGTTCTGACAAGTTTCTAATATACCCTTATAGAAATTTTTATGAACAAATATGTTTTAATTTTTCTCCTTGTTACATTTAATAATATGTCATAGGGTTCTCTTCATATCATCATTAAGTGACTTTCTTGTTATTTTTGCAGCTGTAGAGCATTCCATTTTTATGGGATTTCCGTAGCTTATTTAGATACCCCTGTGGGCATTTGGGTTGTTCCCAAACTTTTGTAATGATCTTTTTCTTTTCTTTTTTAAAATAAAAAAAGATTTTATTTATTTATTTTTAGAGAGAAGGGAATGGAAGGAGAGAAACATTGATCAGTTGCCTCTTGTACACCCCCAACTGGGGACCTGGCCCACAACCCAAGCATGTGCCCTGACCGGGAATTGAGCCAATGACCTTTTGGTTTGCAGGCCAGTACTCAATCCACTGAGCCATGCCAGCCAGGGCTGATCTGTTTCTCCTTGAAAATTTTTTTAAAAATTGTTTTAGGTTGTATCAGTCTAATTCATTTACTGACAAACATCGATGAGATCTTTATGTGTCAGCTGTTGTTCTGGGAACTGACTGCAGCCAGATTCGCTGAGGCCCTGCTCTCACTCCACCAGACACACAGCACTTACTTGTCTCCCTCAGTCCCCACAGCCTCCTCATGAGGCAGGGACTTTTGTATCTCCACCTTGTAGATAAGAAAACTGAGACTAAAAAAAGTCAAATAACTTCTCCAAAGTCATGCATCCAGAAAAGGGCAGAACCTGGATTTATTTATTTAAATTTTTAAAAATATTTACTTATTATTTTAGAGAGAGGGGAAGGGAGGGAGAAAGAGGGAGAGAAACATGGATGTGTGGGAGAAACCTCAATTGGTTGCCTCTCACACACCTCCAACCAGAGACTGGCCAGCAACCCAGGCATGCGCCCTGACAGGGAACCAAACTGGAGACCTTCATTTTGTGGGACAATGCCCAACCACACCAGCCAGGGCAGAACCTGGATTGAAATCCTAGTTATCTGACTCCAGAGTGAGATCCTGGGAGAAAAATGTTGGTTCAAATCTTATAATACTTTTCTCCATTTGTATCTACACATTGTTCTTTTCAAGAGAAAACATAGTGATAATTCATTATGACTCTAATGTCTAAATTTTAGCCAGGTTATAAACGTTATATTCTTCCCACAATCATTTAGTGTTCTTAATTCAAAGAATAAGCCGTGTGTTTGACTGTTACCTCCCTGGATTAGAGAGTGACTTGCTCGTCTTTGCTTCCCCTTCTTCCCAGGCAGCACCTGGCAGGACAGGCACTTAGTGGGTCACGCGGTCACTTGTCTTTGACTACCAGCAAGTATTCATCTTCCTGCCTGCCCCATAATTGGGACTGTTTGTCCAGCACTTGGGGCACTTTAGAGGAAATGTTACCATGGCTCCCCTAACCATTCTTACTTTTGAAGACTGTTTTTTGGAAAGTGAAGGTATGATTTTTTAAAAAATAGCATTTGCTTCACTTTGTGGTTGTGTTTGAGTGAAGGTACACTAGCAGTGATGTTTTTCCTACGTATCCAAATTTTCTTCAAAAGAGATGTATCACTTTAAATGAAAGTTACTTTGGAAGTTTTAAAAATAATTTTAAAAGAATGTGTATATAGATAGTAAAAACTGAATACTGAAAAGCATACAAGGGAAAGTTAAAGTTTCCTTTCCACCCCCTGCCCTGCCCCAGACTGCATCCCATTTCTTAGCCCATGGACAGTTTCGTGGGTATCCTTTCAGAAATGTTTTACGTGTATGCAGAATGTATCTGAATAGCTGCAAAATTTAGTGTTGGCTATCCCAGAAACAGACTCTTAAACCAGTTACTCAGGAATCACCTGATCGGCACTAGTTAGGTAATAATCTGCAGTCCCCAAAGGAAGGTCACCTTGTAATAACCAACATGCTTTTCTTTACTTTTTCTTCTTTTATCTTTTTGCCTAGTACAACTTCATTTTTCCTCCTGCCTTCTGCCTATAAAAGTTTTTCATTTTATATAACTCCTTGAAGTTCCTTTCTATCTGCTAGATGGAATACAGCCTGATTCATGAATCATTGAATAAAGCCTATAAGATCTTTAAAATCTACATAGTTGAGTTTTGTTTTTTAAAAGTGCTTTAAGATGCTCTGTATGAAATTGATGCATAGGATTGGTTGAAGTGGGAGAAACTCCTCTGAGGAGTCATTTATCAGGTTAATGCTGTAGTCCCAAGTGAGGGTGTAAAAACTTAAACTAAAACCATGGAAATGAGAAAGGAAGAAAGGGATTAGAGAAAAATTTGGTACCTTATTTTGAAGGAAAAAAAGGACATTGTAGATGTAATTAAGGTTAAAGATTCTGAGGTAGAGAGTACCCTGGATTGTTCAAGTGAGTCTGATGTAATCAATGAGAGGCTTAAAGACAGAGATGCTTTCCTGGTGGTGGAGAGAGGGAGATGTGATGATGCAAGAAAGACAGACGCGTTCTTGCAATGTTGCTGGCCATGAAGATGGAGGAAGGAGCCCACAAGCCAAGGAATGTGACAGGCCTCTAGAAGTTGGAAAAGGCAAAGAAATAGATTGTGCTCTTCAGTCTCCAGAAAGGAACATAGTCCTGCTGACACTTTGATTTTAGTCCAGTGAGACCCCTGTTGGACTTCTAACTGGTGGAACTATAAGATAGCACATCTGTGTTGCTTTAAGCCATTAAATTGATGGTAATTTGTTACAGCAGCAATAGAAAACTAATACATGGGGTAACTCACTGCACACATTATAAGGTATTTCTATTTGCCAGACAGTCCTCCCACCCCTGTATAAGTCAGGTTCAATAGCGACTCCCGCTATGTTCACCACCTAACATGCCTGCCCCACTCCCTCTCATTTATTTAATTCTCTGACATTCAAGTCCAGCTGGACATCCATTTCTTTTAGATTACTCTAATCCCTTCCTTTCAAACTATTATCTGCTTAATACTTAATCATTGTTTTCCTATCTTGTTTACCAGTCGTTTAAAGTCTCTATTCTTGCTTCCACAATTAGATTTTAGAATTGGAGAACAGGGTCTATATTTTTACATTTTTGTGTTTTTCCCAGTAACAAGAAAACTGCATATACATATATGATCCACCCCTAGAGATTAGTTTAATGTTAAAAAAAATTGTAAAAGATTTATTTATTTATTTTTAGAGAGAGGGGAAGGGAGGGAGAAAGAGAGAGAGAGAAACATCAATGTGTGGTTGCCTCTCACGTGGCCCCCATAAGGGACCAGGCCTGCAATCCAAGCATGTGCCCTGCCTAAGACTCGAACCAGTGACCCTTTGGTTCACAGCCCGCACTCAATCCACTGGGCTACACCAGCCAGGGCTGTTAGAAAATGTTTAAAGTTAAACATTTTTTTAGCCAAATTATTGTTACCTAAACAAACTTTTGAACTTGTTGATGAGATTATAATACAATTCAGTGAGGAAACAATCTATTTGTCAAATAAGTTTTCCAAGAAAATACCCACGGCATCAAGAAAGGCATGTCTGTGCCTATATTGCAGCTTGGAGGCAAGTTAATCTGAATAGAAATGGATCAGCTATGTACAGGTGCAAAAGAGTTTTACTTAACTACATATGCACAGCAATAAAACATTCTCACTAGTTTGGGAAAAAGATCACCCTGCTTGTTAAATAGAATGGACAGGTTTATTGTTAGTGATTGAAAAGTATTCAAAACTGTGAGATAAACCTTAGGTATTCTGTGCTCACAATGCTTAGCCACTCGTTTGCTCACACCTGCATCAATTTAATTTCATTCCTTGGAACAGAAAGACTGACCTTTAATAAATTGCTACAGTTGACACCCTACTCAGTATTATGCATATCAGATAATGATCCCAGTCCTGATGTTTTGCCACAAAGTTTGTATCTCTCACTTTTTGAAAGTTTGCTTTAAGCCACCTTGGTTTTATGAAAGACCTACATTAGTACTAGTTTTTACAAACTGAAAGAAATCCCCAAAGAATTTTTGCTTTTACAAAGGAAGGTGAAAATTAACAATAGCTTTCATTTTTTAATGAGCATTACTGAGGCTGTGAGTACCCCAGCACGCCAAGCTCCTTCTCTGGAAACTATACTCTGCATCTCAGCATCAAGCCATAGCTTTGAACTGTGACTGTGAACATCTGTGCTTTATCTTGATTTATTTTGTGCATCCATTAGCAAGATATGTTCTAAAGTATCAGAAAAGCCTAAGAGAGCACATAAGGATGTTATGCTCAGTGTAAAATTGGACGTAATTAAGCTTTTTGATTGTGATGAATGAAATAATGACATTATGTGTGCATTGAACTTGCCTGTGTCCACTCTTCTTAATATTTACATGCAGAGAGGAAGATTGTTGAGAGCTGCTGAAGTTGCTGTTGGTTCTGCTAGTAGCGAAGTCATCTCTTTCAGTCAGCATCTAGTAATGGACAAAATGGAAAGTTTATTGCTTGAGCGGATGGATGAGAAATCAGTCTTTTTAATAAGTGAAGCTACCCTGTACATGCATTATTTCTACTTTATACAGGCTATGTATTTATTGTGTCATTTCTGCTTTTACTGTATGTTAGTGTTGTTTTAGGTTTTATGGCTTATTTGGTAGGTTATTCTTGGGGTATTGGAAAACTTAAAATTATTTATTTATTTATTTATTTATTTATTTATTTATTTATTTATTTAGAGAGATGGGGAGGGAAGGAGAAAGAGAGAGAGAAACATTGATGTGCAAGAGATACAAGGTACCTCTCACACGCCCCCAACTGGGGACCTGGCCCAAGACCCAGGCATGTGCCCTGACTGGGAATTGAACCAGTGACCTTTTGGTTTGTAGGCTGGCACTCAATCTGCTGAACCACATCAGCCAGGGCTGAAAATTTTTTAATATATAAATTAATGATAATTGCTGCTTCTGTTTATGAAATTTTGGTTTACAAAAGGTTTCATAGACTTGCTCTACATTCAGATAGTGGGGAAGCTTACATATGTTTAGCATTGGCTTAATGGTAAAGAGGGTTCTTGAGCTTCTCATTCAAGGACAGCAGGATGAGCAAAGAAGCAAGCATGTGGTGAGACAAGGATGAGAATATTTGCTGTACTTATGATATTGTTGATATTCTGATACACTCATCTGCTAATCCCTCCCTGTAGCTATTTCTAGGAGAACATTCATTATCACAATCCCTTGGACTCCTATGATTTTGATAATTAACAATTCCATTTGAATTCTTTTTTTAAGAACATAGTTGAGTTCCGAAGAGAGTAAAATTTGCAGCAGGGTCTGAAATTGAGCACAAAAGGTTTCTCTCCACATGAAACAACTGGATAAGCAGGAGAGAATACAGAGTGCCGCTAAATAGCAACCGGTCCACTAATGGGGAAGTCAGTGGTGTAACTTGGTGCATACACAGTTATAACCATGAGTCGCTTGTTGTCACTGCCTCTTTCTCTTATTCTATGGGCACCTAAACAGTTCAGCCTAGCTGGAGTCTCCAGAAAATAAAAGTCCCTCTTCCTGCTTCCCAAAAATTGGTGGCTAGGCAGTATCACCCCTAAATCAGTCTTCTGTACATCTTTGCTGCTTGTCTGCTGGCCATGGTGCTACTGTTCATGGTAAGTTGGGCACCTTGGTTCAAGTGATGAGAAATATATTTTATCCATTAAACAATAATACATCCATATATTTCCTGATGAATGCATAATACCAGACTTTAGCAAGAGCTCTTGCTTATTTTGATAAGTTTATACCTAAAACTGCTCAGAAACCTGAGCATGAAGTTGGCAGTTGGTTGAAATAGAAGTCAGGGATTAGCTCTGCCATCGGAGACCCTCAGCTTGGTCTGGGCGTGGCACCGATGCCCACCTCCACACTGTCACCTAAAGGTGCTTGGCTCAGCTTCTCACTCTGGGCTGCAGTGTCTCATCAGCAGTCACAGACTTCTGCCTTCCCACAGCACCTCTTGGTTCTTTTCCTGCGTCTTCATTCTGCCTCTGGGTTCATTTGGGTGTTTATATTGGTGCCTCTATTGCTAAGATTAAGTCCTTGATGGTAGAGAAGTTCTTACTTATGTATAAGTGTAGCTCAGGACATAGCAAAGATCTGGGCACATAGTAGATATATAGCAAACATTTGCTGAGTGTTTTTTGAGTGAATAATGATCATTTAATTATGTCAACTTTCAGATTTCTATAGTACCAGCCACTGCTCCATGTTTTCTTTTTTTCATTTTGCTCTTTACAGTTTTATGAATGAATATAAGCTAATTTTAAAACCTAGGAACTGTACCCAAGTAAAAATTAAAAGAAAAATTACCCATATCTCCCAACCATATGTAACACTCATATATATTATGACATTTATCTACCCAGGCTATTTTCTATGCTTATGTAAACCTGTATAGAAGTGAGACACTACACATAGTGTTTTGCGATCTGATTTTTTAAACAAAAAATGTGCAATCCGTGCACATTTAAATATAATCAGTATATTCATATAGTACCATTTCAACAACCACAGAGCATTTCATTGAATGGATGTACTTTATAGTTCTACATTCATATTACTTTCTCTTTTTGTCTTTATACAGCCAGCTAAGATCTTGTTTCTTGGCCTCAGCTATCTTTATACTCGTCAAAGGGACCCACAGTATCCAGTGTGGATGCAGCAACCTTCAACTCCATCACGACCTAGAAGAATTACTTGGTGGCTGGTTACATAAGATCTTTTTTTGTATCCTTAACCAAATTGTGTGCAATACAATAAAGAAAAATGAATTCATTCACTAAACCTACTTTGTTGTTTTGATAAGAAAAATGTATTTGAGAATATATAAGAGACTTAAAAATGACCAAGCGCATCCTATGACACTTAGTATTTGAGGAATTCATTATCTATAGAAGTCCCCCAGTAACTTCAAACTCCAGGTTAATTGTCAAGAAACACCAATAAAATTGAAATTAGTCACAATGAGTAAAACAAAAAATGAAGATGACCTTGTTACATGAGAGTTCATTTGAATGCTCAAAAATGTTAATAGTTTCACACTAGTTTTTCTTTCCTTTTTTATCCTTCTTTGAAAATGATTGTCAGTAACACGGGTAGCATTTTATATGGATAAATTTAAAGCCCATTCTAAAATCTTTATTTTTAGTCATTGGTTGATGATATGAAACTCTGCTGGTTTTCCCCACTGCCGGCAGGCAGGTAGCCAGCATAGAGCTGGTGATGCTCACCAACAAGCCCTCACCCACACCGAGTCACCATCCTTTCTTGTTAAGGAAAAGCCTGTCCTACAAAGACAGTTTAGGGAAAGGAAATGAGGACTATGGCAACCAGGCCTGAGGACACATCACAGTCTCTTCTGTCTATTAACCTAGTCCAAACACAGCCCCACGTCTCACTAAAGCACCGTCTGCCCCAGGCCTCCTGGAGTATGTCTGCCTATGATGCCCAAATATGAAGAGTCCAGTAAGACTATGTCACACCAAACCAAGGGAACGAAATGACCACGGGCAAAAGTAACAGAACATATGGGACATGACACAAAGCAGCTAGTAAAGCTGCAGAGGTCATTGACTCATACTTTTTGAGTTAAATTCTATAAGCACATAAAATATTCCATGAAAAGTACTGGGTCTCTGGTTACCATGAGTTGCTGACATTTTACAGATCTTGAGATCAGATGTGAGAACTCAGCTGATCCAGCGCTATGCGCTGCCACTGTGATTAAGACTAAATGATGTGAAAAGGCTTCTAACAGGTGTGTCTTAGAAAGGCTACGATTCATCTACCCACGATGGAATCAGAATTCTGAAAATATGTTGCCAATTTCTTTGTCATTAGAGAGGACTGACTTGTATAAAATACATGCATGTCTGTTATTTATGACACCAGTCTAAGACTTTTCTTGGTAAATGAATAAAATAGTTATGTAACTATTAACCTACTATCTGGTATTATACAATAAAATAAAAAAGAACATGTTGACATTTTACAATTTGTTGTTGAAAGAAGCCCATAAAATGGAATGTTATCATTTCACTATTAATTGATACAGACCCATCACGATTCCTATACCAACTTCTAATTAATTTTTAAAATTGAGGTAACATTGGTGCTCCAGTGTGGTCTGTAGCTGTCCACTGGGTGTGCTGGCCTGGGTTTTCCCTGGTGGTGAAGGCCAGGGTCAGCCCCAACCTGTGTTTTGACTGTGGCCACCCTGCCTGAGCTATAAAGCAACCTGAGATGGCTGCTGCTTATGCGGGGCTTGGAGATTCCCAGGCAAAGCCAAACTGTAAATCTAAGCTGTCTGCTGTTAGTGTCAGGCCTGGGGCTCACAGGACATCTGTTGCTTGTTTGAGAGAATTTAGGGTGCTATGCAGTATGAGCCAAGACTCACCATTTATATGGAAAAGCAGCTTGGGTGGGCCCATACATTGGGTGGGGTGGAGTCTTTGGGGGATCTCCAAGGCAGGTCAAACAGTGTTTAACCAGGTTGATGGAGTCTCAGATATGGCACTGGCTTGCCAACTCTGTGGGTCTTTGGGGGAAGGGCTTAGAAAAGGGACAATGCCCTCTGCTTGCCTTGATGCCAGACACTTTAGTTCCTCCCTGTATGCCATGGGTGCCTTTCAAGCAGCTACCCTGGTGCTGAAGCTCTGAGGGAGTGAGTCTGAGTAGGTGAGTCCATGTGTGGGTTCTTTAAGAGAAACTGCTTGGGACTACAGAAATTTCTTCCATCAACTCAATACCTGCTGGGTTTTGCAGCCAGAAGTTGTGGGGACTTATCTTCCTGGCACTGGAAGCCTGGGCTGAGGGGCCTGGTGTGGGGCTGGGACTCCTCACTCCCAAGATATTCCTCCCAAAGTTTTATCCACCACACGTGGATGTGGGACCAGCCCTTTCAGCATCAGTGCCCCTCCTACCAGTCTAGATGCATGTGGTTTCTTTAATTCTGTAGTTGTCAGACTTCCATTCAACTTGATTTCTGACAGTTTTGAGTGGTGGTTGTTGTATAGTTTAGTTGTAATTTTGATGTGGTTGTGTGAAGACATGAGCCATGTCTGCTTACACCGCCATCTTGACTGGAAGTCGTAAATGTTATTTTAGAAGGTAAAAGCAAGGGGCTTTGCATTAATCATATATAAAATATTTTCCTGTATTTTACATGCTTTGATAACTTGAGGACTTGCAGAGCCAGGGAGGTGCTGTCCCTCCCAATGCTGGCTAATTTTTAGAGTTTGCAAACAACTTGCCTGTAAAAAAGTCTTTAATATGCAAACCATAACCCCATCTGCCTCCTTTTATCAGGCTCCTGGAGCAATTCCCCCACCCCACCCCACCCCACCCCACCCCACCCCACCCCACCCCACCCCACCCCACCCCTTATCTGCTCCTCAGCTATAAATCCTCACTTGTTCTTGCTGTGTTCAGAGTTGAGACCAATCTCTCTCCTCTGTTATAAGAGTCTTGATAGCTATACCTATTGCAATAGTTTTGAATAAAGTCTTCCTTATCATGTTAACAAGTAGTAAAATATTATTTTTTCTTTAACAAACTCTGGATCCAGTCTATTCTAGATAGCAAGTAATGCATGCTTCCCAGAATCGAGGGAGCCTTGACAGGGGTCTTCTTCCTTGGTTGCCTGAGGTGAAGCTGTGCGGGGACCAAATATAAAGGTATACCAATTTCTCCCAGTATTTCCCATTTCTTAGGTGAAGAACAAAGAGAAGAAACCCCATTCTTAGATGCAGTAAAATTGGTGTAAACTTCATCAAAGAGTTAAAGTAATGGACCACAATATGCCAGTGATCATTTCATTTGTCCAGTAAAGTTAATTTAAATGAGGATTCTAAGATGGGGGTGTACTTTTCACGTAAATGAGCTGTGCTTTTCTGACAGTAACACTTGTCACACTATGTCCCCATCACCTCTTGTCTAGGCAGAAGTTGTGGGGACTTATCTGCGCTCCTCCAGGGCAGGGACAAGTGAAGAGGGGTTGCCCACAGGATCTGGATGATCAGAACTCCTGGACAGTATTTTGTCTCCTTGAATGTACACCAACCAGAAGTTAGCTCTTGAGCCAGGAACCTTTGGGAAATATCAATGCTTTATTGCCACCTTCTGGTCAAAATGTGTTTTGTGTTGTGTACTTCTTCCTGCTGTCAGTTTCAGTAAAAAGGACTTGAGAGAAGTTAGTCGTCACATCAACAATCCCAGTTCCCAAGGGGCGATCAAGGTGGATAGAATATAACTCGAGAAATTTCCCAGGGATGTGCATACATATAATATATCTATTTATAACATGTAACTGAATATTATTTTGAATATGTTAGGTTATAAAAGACATAATTATAACTTACAGGCTTTTTATTAGTTACAGAGTGCTTTCACATTTGGTCATCCTATTGACTTAACAGGCAAGTAGGGGTGATTAATGGAACAATTTTTATTTCAATCCCATAAGAAAATAGGAAATTACTAATGAACCCTTAATTTTTTTTACAGATATTTCATCCTATTAATCTTTTAATCTTCTTAAAATGATTCCATATACACTTTTTTCATTAGCAATTTCACTTTTAAGTATAAAAACTTAAAAGTGAAATATGGTTTACAAATGCAACATATACATTTTATTAAAATATCTATTATGTAGAAAAAAGTAGTTTACTAATCAACTAACGAGTACATATACATTAATGCTCCATGAATTACCTTCCACTTACGGGTCAAGAGGAGAATGATGCTGGTAACGCCAACACGTGCGGGACAGATGTCCTGTGGTTCGGCGCGCTGCCTCTGGAAGCAGGTTTCCTGGATTTGAACCCAAGCTCTGACTCCCACTGGCTGTGTTACTTTCTAGGCTTCAATCCTTACCTGTAAAACGGAGGTGTCCTGTCCAGGTGGGTCCCACCTTGTGCCCTGAACTGCTGGACAGGTTCTGGGCCCTGAGCTGGGATAAGCAGGGTAGAAAATAATTATCTCACTTGGTTTTATTAATCTTTTGTAAATGTATGTACAGCTCACATTTATTTCAATGTTTAATGTTAAAAATGTTTTGGGTCTTTATTTAGGAGTTTGGTGATACTTTTGTGACCAGAAATATGACACAAGAACTTAACTCTGCTTTTTAAAAAAATAATTTATTTATATTTTTTAATATATTTTATTGATTATGCTATCACAGTTGTCCTTTATCCCCCCTTCGTTCCCCTCCACCCTGCACACCCTCTCCCACCCACATTCCCCCCTTTAGTTCATGTCCATGTGTCATAAGTTCTTTAGCTTCTACATTTCCCCTACTATTCTTGCCCTCTCCCTATCTTATGCCTACCAATTATGCTACTTACTCTCTGTACCTTTTCCCCCTCTCTCCTCCTCCCACTCCCCTGTTGCTAACTCTCTATATGATCTCCATTTCTGTGGTTCCGTTCCTGTTCTAGTTGGTTGCTTAGCTTGTTTTTGTTGTTGTTTTAGGTGTGGTCATTAATAGTTGTGAGTTTGCTGTCATTTTACTATACATGTTTTTTATCTTCTTTTTCTTAGATAAGTCTCTTTAACATTTCATAAAATAAGGGCTTGGTGATAATGAACTCCTTGAACTTGACCTTATCTGAGAAGCATTTGATCTGCCCTTCCATTCTAAATAAAAGCTTTGCTGGATAGAGCAATATGGGATGTAGGTCCTTGGCTTTCATGACTTGGAATTCTTCTTGCCAGCCCCTTCTTGCCTGTAAGGTCTCTTTTGAGAAATCAGCTGACAGTCTGATGGGAACTCCTTTGTAGGTTACTGTCTCCTTATTTCTTGCTGCTTCTAGGATTCTCTCCTTCATTTTTACCTTGGCTAATGTAATTCTGATGTGCCTTGGTGTGTTCCTCCTTGGCTCCAAGTTCTTTGGGATTCTCTGAGCGTCCTGGACTTTCTGGAAGTCTATTTCCTTTGCTGGATTGGGGAAGTCCTCCTTCATTATTTGTTCAAATAACTTTTCCACTTGTTGTTCTTCCTCTTCTCCTTCTGGAACCCCTATAATTCAGATGTTGGAACCTTTCAAGATGTCCTGGAGGTTCCTAAGCTTCTCCTCATTTTTTTGAATTCTTGTTTCTTCATTCTTTTATGGTTGTATATTTTTTTCTTCCTTCTGGTCCACTCCATTGATGTGAGACCCATCTTTCATTCCATCACTATTGATTCCCTGTGCATGTGTCTTCATTTCTCTTATTGTAGCCTTCATTTTTTCATCTAATTTGTGACCAAAATCAACCAATTCTGTTGGTTGAGCTTCCTGATCACCAGTGCTTTGAACTGTGCATCTGATAGGTTCGCAATCTCTTGGTCACTTAAAAGGATGAGTTCGGGGGCTTTCAATTGGTCTGTTTGAGCCATCTCTTTGTTTTTTTTGTTTTTGTTTTTTGTTTTGTCTTGCTGCACTTGTTACGTGTGAGGGGCGGAGCCTTAGGTGTTCACCAGGGCGGGGAGCCCCAGTTGCTTGGTTGTGACTCTGTATGTGGGGGCGAGATCTGAGAAGGAACAATGGTGCTTGCTCTGCTCTCTGTAGGACTTTCATCCCTTTAGCCACTTTCCCGGAGCAAACTGAGCCCCTCTGGTGCCATTTCCTGCGTGGGTGGGCTTGTGCACCCCGTGGGACCTTCCTTTTCAATCAGTACCTCAAGGCTCTGTTTCTCAGCGCTGGGACTCTGAGTTGCACGCAGTGCCTTGCTTCACAATCCCCACCTTGCGAGGTCTGCTGGTTGCCACCACCCAGGCCAGGGCCCAGCCACCTGCTTATGCGCTCAAGGTCTGCCCACTGTGGTCAAGCACACCACCCCAGTTGCCTTGCGCGTCCCTGTTGCCTTAGGAGCATCTGGTCCCAAGGCTCTAAGCTCTCTGTTCCGCAGCCCACGCCTGGCTGCCAGACTCCGCCCCTCCTACTGGTCTGGATGAACATGTCCAGTTCAACTCCTTGGGTGCCCGACCTCCATACAGATCAATTTTCTGCCAGTTCTGGTTGTTATTTTGTTTCTAAGTTGTTGTTGTCCCTATCTTGGTTGTGGGAGGAGGCACGGTGTGCGTCCACCTATGCCTCCATCTTGGCCGGAACTTAACTCTTCTTTATATCAATTATCCTTGTGTATAACTGGTTTTGCTAAATGTCATTTTGATAAAAGTTGTGGTTTCCAAGAACCTATCAACAACATTAAGTGAGAACATTAAGTAGGCAGCTGAGCTGAGATTTAGTTAAACTGTCTCCGTCTAAAAGCTGTTATTTTACTGCCCCACACATCTCAGTTGCCTTTATGCCATTTCACTAATTTATCAAGTTAATCCTATGATAACTGATGTCCTCTGTAACCCCAATGAGCTGTGTGAGCACCCAACTTTGTCTTTTCTTCTAGGTTTTAGGCATATATTGATGAATCTTAATTTATCAATATTTTATACATCGGTACATTTAATCCAAAACAAAATACCATGATACTATGTTACCAAAATACTATGTTTTTAAAAAGATTTTATTTATTTTTAGAGGGGAAGGGAGGGGGACAGGGAGAGAAACATCAGTGTGCGGTTGCCTCTTGTGTGCCCCCCAGCAGGGACCCAGTCTGCACAACCCAGGCATGTGCCCTGACTGAGAGTCAAACCAGCGACCCCTTGCTTTGCAGGCTGGCACTCAATCCCCTGTGCCATACCAGCCAGGGTGACTATGTTTAATAAACATATGATGATAATAAAGAAGTCATTAGGCTTACAAACATTTTGTCATTTTTCTTCCAGATACTGTTCCAAATTATTAATACCATGACTTTGTTAGTTAAATATTCATTCATCAGGATCTCACATTAAATCCTCACAAACATAAAGAGGCAAGAAGGACATATATCTAAATAAATGATAGGGTCATGTCCGGGCCCTTATTGAAATAATGAGAAGGTAAAAATGTATTCCTGGCATTCTAATGTTTCTTTTGGTAAATTTAAATTTTCTTTCTTATGTTCTTAGATATTTTTAATTATTACAAGAGAATTATCATCAATAACTATTACTTTGTCTTGGGGAGAGACAAGAGGGAGGGAAGAAGGCTCCTCCAGCATCAAGATGGATTCATTCACTAACCCCCACCCCAAGTACAAATATGAGATGTTCTCCATCCCTACTCCACTGGAGGCTCCTGTCCTGTCTCTCCTATGGGATCATGGATACCTTGGGACTATTCTATGCATTGGACAAAAAAGTGGGGGAGAGGGGGTAGTCTGCAACTTCTTCTAGGCAACCTGTAGAGGAGGATGCTGAGGGAAGGAAGTACTCATGGCCCCCAAGGTGGGCAGTTATTAGGGCCTGCTGGTACAGGTGACGAAGACATTCCCTTGAGTGGAAGCAGGGTAAACTACTTTCTGATGGCTCAGTTTTCAAGCAGTTTTTAGTCCCTGAGTAAATAGCCCTCATGGTAGTCCCTTCTCTGATCTACCTGCCCAACTCTTCCAGTGTAATACATGCTGTCTCTTCTTGAGCAACATTTCCTGGCTCCCATTCTAGTCTCTCACCCCCTGCTTCCTCTTTCCTCCATGCTCTTGTTTCCTTCTGGTCTTAGATAAGACCTGTCCTTCCATAAGCTTCCTGCCTTCTCTAATAATAGTTCTTTCTCTTCCTAAACCCTTCACGATAGACTGCACTGGGGGTGGGGAGTTTAGGAAAATTTACAATAGTGTAGTAATTTTTTATTCATTACTCATTATGCAATCATAAAGTTAAGGTGCAAAATGTAAGTATTCAGTTGGGGGCAAAGAAGAGGGATCTGCCCAGTTTCCTTTGGCTTTTTCTTCCTTTATCATCACACAAGTGTTTTAGTGTTACAACCACTTATTCTTTCCTTGGGCCTCTAGGGGGAGGAAACAGGTAATGGTCAATTGACTAAAATATGGAGCAATAAATCAGAACTACTGAAATGCTATGGCTCCTCAGATATTCTTGTGTGACATCAAACAGTAGGATCAGGTAGGAGAGAGTTGGCTACCCATTGTATTCAACATAAATTATGACAGGTAAATGTTCATTAAATATAGAATTGATGATACTCTAAAAGAAATTGGATATAAATCAGGTTTCACTTAATTGACAATATTCCTCTGTTATGGAATATAGTAATATGTCAGATACTTGGATTCCAGCCTGCTGAAACTCAGTCTTCTGGAATGGCTCTAGATCAGGTTGGGTATCAGTTAGTTATTGCTACATACAAAATTCTCCTAACTCAGTGGCTTCCAACAAACATCATCTATTAGTTCTTTCAAGCCTGGGGTGAGGTTGCGGGGCTGGCTGACCTCCACTATCAGTTAGTGATTGCTAACTGTCTGAGGGTTTCCTGCGGCCTCTGCTCTAGGCTGGCTTAGCTGGAGTGCCTTACCTGCAATAGAGCTGTTCCATGTGTCATTTATCCTCCTTCAGAGACCAGCAGGCATGCCTAGGTATGTTTTTCTCATGGAAATGTCAGGAATCCAGGAAAGCAAGCATGAACACTAATACCTATTGAGACCTAGGCTAGGATTGCCACTGTTGTGGCAATCACCTCACTCAACTGGCCAGATTCAAAGATGGAGGGGAGAGTCTGCCTCTTTAGTGAGGGGAACCACAAAGTCACATGGCAAAGGATGTGGATACAGGATGGATGAAATATTGGAGCAATTTTGTGATTTCCACAGCATGTACTAGTTATAATAAAAAACTCAAGATTACATTAGCTGTAGGATTTAGTTGATTCACTGCCTAGAAGACAGCTCTATTATTGACTAGTGATACATACACACACACACACACACACACACACACACACACACACACACAAACTTTTTAAAACAAAATCATAAAAATTAAAGGGAAAGAGAGTGGAAGACAAAGAGACAACTTGGAAAACAAAGAAAGGGGGGAGGGGGGCAGTCTGCAGAGGCAGCGGTGGCAAAAATGAGCGCATGCTGAAGCAGTGTGGAAGCACCCATTCAGTGAGGAGGATATAATGATGTTACAGAAACGATCTAATTTAAAGCATTGTTTTTAAACAGAGATATTTCACATTTTAAAAAATCCAGATTTCTGGCTTCTCTTGAAAGGATCAGAAGCTCTGCGACACTGGGTCCACACTCCTACGTGGTTCTGCGGTTCTCCAGAACTCAGTAGTGGCTGTTCACTGCTCTGTCCACTCACTTTCTTTACCTCCTTAGTCCCTGGGGCCATTTGTGTTTGGTTTACACAGTACTAGTTCTACTAGTTTCTGTTTCTTAGTTCACATGGGCTTCTGGAGTGTTTATTACTGAACAACTGTAATGGATACCCATCAGGTACCTCAAACTTAATACTCAACAAAAGAAAAGCTAAAGCACCCCTCCTTCCCCATGCAACATATTCTCCTCCAACAGTTCCATGGGCCAGCGTTGACGACGTGCTGTGAACCAAGGACTATTACAGTATGAGGTACAACTAACTAGAATAAAAATTACAAAACCAAAAAATTGTGAAGGATGTCAAGTGCCCCGCTTCGCAGGGGCAAAAGCCTGAGACTAAGGGCTGCGTCCTTTGTGCGCGCACGGCGCCCAGCACCACGCCCAGCAGCCCGGGGAAGTGCGCATGTGCACCGTGAGGCCCTTCCCGCAGCCCGTCGTTTCCCTTTTTGTCTCGGGTCCCGCCCACAGCGGGCACTGTGGTTTCCGGTTCAGCCCAGGAACCGCCCGAGTCGTTTTGGTTCTTGCTTCTCGGAGCCTCCCACCTCTTTAACGACCCTGCGGCTGTTTTGGTCGCTGGGGAAGGTATTACCAATAAAGTTTTCCTGTTTCAAAGCCGGGCGGATTGGGCTGGGTCCATCCGCCCTCCTCTCGCTCGCTGCCCGCAGTTCCTCTTTGCTACACGCTTCGAGCTTCGGGGCGTCATGGCCAGGGGCCGCCGCGGCCGGGCAGGTATAAGGCCGCCTTCCGCTGCCCGTGCGCTCGCATGGCTTCTGGGGCCCCCGGCATCCACCTCAGTCTGAGTGCAGCCCCTCCGCGCCCACGGCCCGCCACGTGCCGGACCCCATGGCCTCCGAGGCGCCGTCTCCTTCATTGTCACCCTCGCCACCCACCTCCCCCGAGCCTGAGCTGGCCCATTTGAGGCGCAAGGTGGAGAAGTTGGAACGCGAGCTGCGGAGCTGCAAGCGGCAGGTGCGGGAGATCGAGAAGCTGCTGCACCACACCGAGCGTCTGTACCAGAGCGCCGAGAGCAACAACCAGGAGCTCCGCACACAGGTGCGCGGTCCGCCTCCAGCCCTGCGCCCCATCCAGCCCAAGACGAGGCCTTGGAAGCCTCTGATGGTCTTGGAAGGGCCCCCTGGCAGGCTCAGGACTACTTTGTAGAGTAACTGAAAGAAATACAAGTTCAATACGATTATAATTCCAAGTACATTTGGAGCAAACCTAAGTTCGGGTTACTTACTACATGTAGTTAAGTGCGTGAGCAGAAGTTATGGCTGGTGTGAATTGGACTGTCCTTTTAGATTGTCTTCATTGTCACTTGTCGGTACTGTCCATTGGCAGTAGGCACACTTGTAATATTTTATTCTAGATCACTTTTGAGTTTGTTAAAGCGCTGGACTTGAATCAGAATCCCATCACTAGATATGTCAACTGATACAGATCATCGGTTGCCCATAAAATGAGGATGCTAGTAAGACAGAGATGGAGGTTAAATCAAATTAATTGTGAACAAACTGTTGAGCACTGTGCGTGAAGTTGGCCTTCTGGGAGGTCATCATTTTGAGTCCTTTGGTGGAAGTAGGGAAGATACAACTTTGTTAGAGACAGTAAGCAGTTCACTTCATTTTTATAAAATACAGCAAGGATAAATATTTTAACTAAGGTTTCTAAAAAAGCTGAAACAATTACACATTTTTTCCATCTTGATTTGTTTGGCAGTTACACTGTGTCCTAATAAATTATTTTCACATAATTATTAATTTCAGTTAAGCCGTTGTCTAGTTCATGGTAATATATTACTACCTTTCCTAAAACCACATGTGTAGTCTGAACCCTAAAATGTCATCATACTTTGTTATGCCTTATCAAATGACCAATGAAAATAACGGCTGAGTTGCAATGACTTGTGCCTTTGCATAGAGTTATTGACGTTATGACTTGATACAGAATTTCAGTTTGTTTACTCAACACCTAGTTCTTGAACACCTGCAGTGTATACAGACTGTGCTAGGAGTTACAAATTGAGATTGTTAAAATGTCTTGGGCCATGGGGAACAAAATATGACAGCCTTTTAAAAAAACCCGTTAAAATTCCCAGTTGTTCAAGTATTGCTTGCTACAGAGATCCTTTTAAACAAAGCATTTTTAGTGACCTTTGAAGAGACAGCATTTTGGTGATTTAGTGCTAATTTAATAGAGGTCGAACATGAAAAATTGAAAAGCATGGAAAGCCTCAACTCTACTGGTGATAGAGTTACTCCTTACTGTCTTTGTGGTCAGCCTCCCCTGGTGGTGGTGGAGTTTGGTTGTTAACTGTCACCCCAGATTACTAAATAGTATTTTGTCTGGAGCAGTAAAAAGTTGGGTTGAGAATTGGAGGTGGATTGTTGGAAAACATAATATACACAGGTTTTGGAGACTGCTATTTAAAAAAAAATAGTGCAAATTACTTTGTGTCTTCAGATTTCTCATATGTAAAATGGGGATTAGGAAAACTACTTTGTAAGATGGTTGTAAGAATTAATCAGGATGTTATCCAAAGTATCAAATATAGTGCCTAGCATGTAGCAAATACTAAAAATACTAAATAAATGATCTACTTCACAGCAATAGTGGTAGTAGCAGAGCTGGGACTAGGGCAAGGCAATCAGTAGTCTAGGGTGAAAAATTTAAGGTAGCATGCGTTCTCAGGTATAGACCCTGTACTTGCAGGAAAGCTGAAACTTAGTGCCTCCTTAATTAGTTCCCTCAGTGCCTTGCTTGCTTCACTCTAGTTTTAGCCCTGGTTGTACCAGCAGTTCTGATAACTTATAAAGTGCCTAGATAATCTGTATATAATCAGTTTTATAACCTTTCTCTTTTTAAGCTTGATGTATCATTAAAGAAATATTTAGAAGCTTGTTTTTTAGTTTTATGCCTGTAATAGACATGTCACTCTTAGATTTTTGTCTAACTGAGGTGTATTGATGAGGCTGCTCATCTGCTTATGGGTATTTCTGCACTCTGTTGCTCTGGCTTTGGCAGTCGGTGAGGCACAGGGAGAATAGATGCCTCTCTGAGGCAGTCACTTCTATTTTCTAATGCTGCAGTCATTCAGTCATTAGACTACTATTTAAAGGAAAAATGTACACTAAAGAACTTTATAATTCAGTGCATGGGAATTAATGTTTTCTAATTTAAAGAGAACTGACCAAATAAAATATTAGTGTAAAAACATTGTTATTTTTAGAAATAGAGGATTCTGTTCAAAGGCCTATTAATTTAGTCAATCTGATTTTCTAAGGGGATGTTTTGGGCTTTAACAAGAAAGTATAAGACTTAAGATTAAAAACATCTGGTCCTGGGCGGGTAGTTCAGTTAGCTGGAGTGTCATCCTGATGTGCCTGGGTTGTGGGTTTTGATTCCAGGTGTCAGCCTGTGAGTGCATGGATGGGTGGAGCAACGTCTCTCTCTTTCTGAAACCAACAAGTAAAAAATAAGGAACAAAATCTCCCTCCACAGATGTAAAAGATGAAAGAAATTCAATGATAGGATTTTAGTTTTTCTGAAAAGGAAACTAGCTGTTATTGGTACTTCTTTAAAGCTTTTACCAAGAAAAAATAATTAATGTAATTTGAGGAGAATGGTGTGCATATAATTAGATTGCTATATGATTTGTTTTCCCTAAAGCCTGTTTTTCTTTCAGGTAGAAGAGCTCAGTAAGATACTCCATGGTGGGAGAAACGAAGATAGTAAGAAGTCTGACGTAGAAGTGCAGACAGAGAGCCACCCTCCGTGGTCGATCTCAGGTATCCCTTGGTGGTGGAGATAGCCTAATACTGTCACATTCAGATCAGACCAACGTGGGGTTTTCTGTAAATTTAAAATAGACAGATGTCTAGATAACTGTGAGGACTTTTACAGGGTTGTCTTCTCTCCATGTGATCAGGTATTTTAAGATAATCTGATTGCTCTTCTGACTCAAAAGTAGAAATGTATTGTCATTCCTGTAAATGTGTAGTATTGCTTCTGTGCTGCCAGTGGCACGTTCACTGAGTAACTTCTGCCATGCTGTGAGCCCTTTACTCTCACACATGGTCTTCCGTGCAACCAGGGGCATGTGTGTTCTTGTTGATGTATTCCACTTAGCGTTGTGCTCAGTGCCAGGCTGTTCAGTGTGTGGCAATGGGGAGTCCACAACCATGACCTCCTCTGTGGCATTATGTTGTGAGGCAAAATAACCTAGCAACTGAGTTTTAATAAATAAAGATCAAAGAAACAGTTTTTCCCATTAAGTTTTGCCTTGTTTTATTTAGTACATACTTTAGCTAAATATTAAACACATCAATGGCATTAATGCTGTATATCTGTATGATAATATATTTTTTAAAAAGTCAGCATCATGAGAGAGATTTGACAGAAATCAGTCTTTGACATGTTGTCTCTGTTCCATTGCCATTTGATATGCTGTTAAAGTGTGTGGTTAGAAACTGTTCAGATTTGCCAGGGTTTCTTTTGACAGAATGCAACTTATATACCTGTTTTCTTTTTTTTAGTCTTGCTGTGGAAAATCCAAATCTGCTTACCTTTTTTATTTTTCAGCTTGACAGCTAGGGTACTTAAAGTGACATTAGAATCAAAGATAAAAGCATCTGCAGATTTGTCTGCATTGTTAATTTTAATCTGTTAAAATTGTACAATTGTAAATATATGGTTTGTTTGCAGTGTGTGCTGTTTTGTATTCAGTACCGATTTTTTCGAATGAAGTTTTTTTTATATATATACATTATTCTAATATGTATCACAATTTGTTTTTGCTATAGATTATTATTATCAGACATACTATAAGGATATTAGTCTTCCAGATAAAGAGACAGAACCCTCAGTTCAGCAAGATCAGGATATTGAAGCCTCTACTTACAATTCTAAAGACCAGTCACAAATAGAAAATGATGCTTACACTGGTACTGATGTAACGGAAAAGTTTGAATCTGGACAAGAGGATTGTTTTGCCCCAAATTCACAGGTAATGAAATGCTTAACATGATGCTCTTGATGCCAAAGAACTTGTCCTTCATTATTGTTATTATGCAAACTGACTTATTTGGTCTATCACAACATATACAAAGGTTGTAAATACTCTGTGTATAATTACGCAGAATATTACATTTTTAGAGAATCAAAAATTAGAATGACTTGTTCATGTATTTGTTTCCTACTTTGTTGTGTTCTAAAAACTTAGGATATACATAAACTAAAATAAAATTTGTCAGGATATTTCGACTCAACCAAAAAATTTTGTACTACCAGAACAATAACCTCGTTCACAACAAAAAAATTTTCATGCTTCCTTTATGTCATATATCCTGCCACTGTTCAAATTTCCCTGAATGTTTTACAAATTTTTTCTATAGTTTGTTTAGTGAGGATCCCAGTGAGGTTCATACAGTGCAACTGCTGATGCTGTAATAAATCTCACATGACCCATAGCTTTCTCCTCCATCTCTTAAAATGTTTTTTCCCTTTGGACCTGTGATTATGGAAGAATCTATATCGTTTATCTTAAAAAACACTTCAGAGTTTGTATTTTGTGGATTACTTCCCTGTGGTAGCAGGCATTTATTTGTGAGTAATAGTCACTTACTAACTTCTAGTGTCTTCAAAACTGGGTCAAAATTGAATTAACTGATGTACTAGTAAATACTTTTTAAAGTCAAGCAAATTGTAATTGATAGCCACTTTTCCACTGCAGAAATTGAACTTGTTATTTAAAATAGCTATTAAGTCTAGCTACTGTTTCAAACTTTGCTAACTTTTAAGTTGATGTAAGGACATTTTGTCTTATTTGACATGAATATCTTACTTAGGAGCCAGCCTCTGTTTTAGCAACAGAAGATACATCTTTAGAAGGTTCGTCTTTAGCCGAAAGTTTGAGAGCTGCAGCAGAAGCTGCTGTATCACAGACTGGATTTAGTTACGACGAGAATACTGGACTGTATTTTGACCACAGCACTGGTTTCTATTATGATTCTGTAAGTATCTGAGACCTCTTAATACTGTAATTATATACTTCAATGTTTGATACCTAATATTAAACCTTAAGTTGAACTAAGAAAAGCAAGAAGCTGCCTTTAAAAATTATGTTTGATGCAAAGGTGCTTGACAAGTAAAGAATTTCAAAATAGCTTATGATATTACACTTCTAGGTTTATAATTAAATAAATTAACCGTGATTATAAGTTAATATTTTAGAGAGGTCTGATAACCTTTATTTCTAAAGGAATATACAAAAATGTTGAAGCATTTATTGATAAAGCCATACAGTTAAAAACATTGTAAAAATTTTGAGAATGTAAACTTTTTTACTAGAATTTATAAAGAAAAGCGACATTGTTAATTCTAGGTTTGGGGTGAGATTTTTTCCGTTTCTAATACTTGTGAAGTAAGACTCCCACAGAGGGAGTCTTTTTCTTGAATTCTCAGGAGCATGTTTATTATTAGTGTTTTATGTCTGTGGCTTTTAAGCATTTTACTTTTTTAAAAATCAGTCAGTTAACAGAACTAGGAAATGAGTGTGGAATCAGAAATATAATGGACCACTGACTAGGACAGAACTAGAAAATTAAGTTCTTGATTTATAATACAGTGTGATGGCTGTTGAAGTCTGGTACTTGGTTGGATTTTTAATTAGGGTTTGACAACAATGATGATGGCACTCGCATCCCCACGTATCTCAACCTAGATGATCTAGGCATGTGATCTGATCCTCAGGAATTACAGAATGTAGTGCCCAAAAGTGGGCCAGATATTCACGATTCCAGTTCCTGGAAGTATTGTTAACTAACCTACGGACCATGATGATAGTGCTAAGTTTCTTAGATAGGGATTTTGTATACAGACTTTGTAAATCCTTTGTAAAGAGAGGGTTTTCTTTCACAGGAGTATGCTAATTGACAATGTTGGTTAATACCCAGAGAATTAATGTTTAGCTCTGGCCAGTGTGGCTCAGTAGGTGGGAGCATTGTCTCATAAACGAAGGGTTGAGGGTTGATTCTGGTTAGGGCACATTCCTAGGCTGTGGGTTTGATCCCTGGTCCAGGCATGAACAATCCTTGGTGCAGGCGTGTCTGGGAGGCAACTAACCTGTGTTTCTCTCTCTCTCCCTTTCTCCTCTGAAAGCAATGAAAAAATGTCCTTGGGTGAGAATTAAAAAAAAATTTGTTTAGACTCTTATTACTAAAGAGAATAGCTATTCCTGACTTGGTTTCTAGGAAAATACAGAGTTTCCGAGTATGTGACATTAGTCTTTGTCATTCTTCTACCTTCCTTTCTGTATCTTTCCTCCTGACATCTGTTCTCTAAATGGTTAGTTATATTCTGCAAGCTATTTGTCTCAGTAAGTTTGCTAGTTTTCATCTTCTTTTAACTAAATAAAAATGTAAAAACATTTTTGAAAATGTCTATTTTGGACTGAAAGTCTTAAGAGATTAAAAGGTTTGAGTTATAAATGTTCTGTTGTTACTAGAAATAAAGATTTGAATATGTCCATTCAGTTTTTTAGTAAAGCAAAATATAGAATTCAAAATATTTTTGTAAGAGATTTTCAAAGTGGACTAAAGATAATAGAGTGCAATAGTGTCAACAGTTAGAAAAATAAATTACTCTTTTCCAGGAATTTTTAGTTTAATCTCATTACATCATAAGATGTTTCCAGGTCTGATGTGCATGGATTTATGATAAAAAAGAAAATACAGACTTTCAGATAAATCTTGGTTATAGATGCTGGCCAGTATCTAAACAATGTAGATGATTACATAATTTTATCTTTCTAGTTTTTATCCATAATTTGCCAAAGTTTATCTTTGGGGGCTACTTTACTTGGAAGTCTTTAGTTACTTACTGTAGAATTAATTATGTGAAGATAATTTTTTTTTATCCTCAGCCGAGGACGTGTTTTTCATCGTTTTTAGAGACGGGGAGTGAGAGAGCGAAACATCAGTTGGCTGTCTGCTGTGTGCTCCCGGGCCGGGCACTGTGGGCTCCCGGTCTGGGGCCTGGGTCTGGGGCCTGGGCCTGCGGCCCTTCGGTGCAGGGCACGCTCCTGCCTGCTGCGCCACACTGGCCAGGGCAGAAGATGATTTTTTAAAAATCAGTATCTTTGTATGGAATGTTATGTTTTAATATTTATGAACTTAGTTTTATTTCCAAATTTTTCTTCAGGACTTTCAGTCATGAACATTAAAAGGCAAATCTTTGTTTTATGACATTGAAAGAAGGGTTCAGAATTTATATTACCAAATTATTACTATGTAATCTTAAGGATGATGAGTCTGGAATTGCTGTCATATGCTCAGCTTTTTCTGATGCTTAACCTTAGTTTTCATAACTTCTAAAAGGCTTCTTGTTATAATTTTTCATTGCTGTATTAAGTTGAACCATATAAAATTTCTGTCTTTGTAAGTTAAAAAATGACCAAATGTTGGCAATTTCATGATTCAATTTAATATTTAAATGTACTCATTTTCACTCTAGGAAAATTAGAGCAGATATGAATGGTAAAGTATTTTGAAAAATTACAAGTATTTTTCACTCTGATAACTCTTATTTACTATTTTCAGAAAATACTGTAGTTCTTAAAAAGTAAACATTTACTATACTTGAATATGTTTGAGATTTTTATTGTTTATTTTTCTATTTTATCTTACATAAATAGTAGTTACTGTTTTCTTTCTTTTAAAAGGAAAATCAACTATATTACGATCCTTCCACTGGAATTTATTACTACTGCGATGTGGAAAGTGGTCGCTATCAATTTCATTCTCGAGTAGATTTGCAACCTTATCAGACTTGTGGCACAAAACCAAGTAAAGATAAAAAATTGAAGAAGAAAAGAAAGGATCCAGATTCTTCTGCAACAAATGAGGAAAAGGTATTGTCTTCGCAATTTTTAAAATTTTCATAATGGTGATACAATTTTGCCAGAATTTTTGATGAAACTGAAAGTCATTCAGTAACTCTGTATTGTAGACATACCCGTTAAGATAATAAGGAATCAGAATCTGTTAACCAAGGAGCGTTTACATGGGTCTGGAACACAATTTCTCAGTCACTGGAAGTAGAAGGAATTCCTTAAAAACTTGAAGAAGGGAGATTTAGGGTGGATAAAAATGCCCTTGTTTACATAATTTGGAAGACGTTTCAGACCCTTCGCTGATTAAGTTGATGCCGGTGCACAGGTCGCAGTGAAACAAAACAGTCTTGGGGAGCGATTCCTTGCCTGTCAGGTCAGCAAACGTTTAGAAAGTCCATTTCTGGCAGTCAGAGTAGATACAGCTTTTAGGAGTGTAAGTTCCTGTCTTTTTGGAAGATAGATTGGATGTTTGTATCAATAACTAAAAATGTTGATAACTTTCCATTGGAAAATCTTATTTCTGGAAATTTTTTATTTTTTAAATCTAAGAAAGAAAAATGCCTTTGTACATTATATAGCAGTATTTATAAGAACATATTTTAAGAACATAAAATTTAATTTATGCTGCTGTTAAAAGTATGTATTTAAGATGCTTTTATATTTTATAAAATAACAGAAGAACATATGAATTCATTTCATCATGTGGCTGCAAGGTAGAAAGAAAATTCAGTGTTTTACAAACCAAAGAAAAAAAAGGATAATAACTCTGCTTCTTCTATGGTTAAAATAATAGATTTGCTCATATATCAAAAGGCATGCCCCATATAATTGTATAATAACAAAAGGCTTATGCCAGATAAGTTTGAATTTTGGAATAAAAGATATGTAACTGATTCACCTCTACTTTAAACTGTTGCGTATTATCAAACCAACTTATAAAGTACTAAATTTTAGCAAAACTACTGTTCTACTACATTAGGTACATTTGGATCTTTACATCTCTGCTGTAATGAAAGCCAGTAATGTATTTTATGTGTTGACTTGATAATTGGTTTAAAGTTCAAGACAAAATTTAGGTTAGATAGTCTCCAGGCCTTCACTGTCCAGTAAGGTACTGAGCACTGTAAGTGTAGCTGACGATAATTCAGATGTGCTTCAGTGTAAGCAGCACTCAGTTTTGAAGACAGTGCCAAAAATTCATGTAAAATATTTCATTGGTAGTTTTAATATTGATTAAATATTAATATATATTAAATGATAATATTTTGTAAATACTAGGTTAGATAAAATAATAAAATGAATTTCACTTCCTTCCTTTTACCTTATTTTAATGTGCCTATTAGAAAACTTGAAATTATAAATACAGCTTGCATTGTTTTTTTATTAGATAGCATTGGTCTAGACTGTCACCTGGTCCAAGCAATACATGATGAGGGCCTGAACTGGGACAGTTAGGACATTGGAAATAGGTAAAGAGAGAATTGGGATAAATTGTAAACATAGTCTGTATCGCTTGGTAATCGATTTCATGTGGTGGTTAAGGGGATGTCAAATACAGGATTTTTGATTTGGGTGCTAAGTAGATGGTGATATGTTTAACAAAGAAAGGTAATGTGAGCAGAAGAGGGGGTCAGAGAATAGCTATTGTTATTTCTTTGCACATATATCTTCACTAATTCACTGTAACATTTAATATTATAGGATGGCCATGTTTAAAATTATCCTCCCTACCCACCTTTTCCCAGGATTTGAATTCAGAAGATCCAAAAGCATCCAGTATTGAACATATAAACTACAGTGAGGGAGAAGATTGTGCAAATGTGAAAAAGAAGTCCAAAATAGACGTTGGTTACAAAAATAGTTCCCCCAAATTCACTGTCCCAGTGACTGGAAAGTCTGTAGAATCTCCTCTTAATGAAAACGTTTATAATTCAACTTCATTTAAAGATGAGAAGATCATAGAGACTGATAGCGAGCCAGAAGAAGGTGAAATTACAGACTCTCAGACTGAGGACGATTATGAAGAAGACACTACCAGTGAAGATAATGTGACTGCAGAAGATACTGAGGATGAAGGTAAGTAAATACCATTATTTAATTTTACATAAATGTCCCAGTCTGGTCATTGTAAACAGAGCAACGCAATTACAAATGTTAGTATAATGTGTCCGCCAAAAAAGTAAACTGATTGTTTTAAATTATATCATTAAAAGTTATGTGGGCTACCACTGGTTATTCTTAGGGAGTAAAATGTGAATAAATGACTAAGACTTGGACCTTAAAGTTTCATTGCATTGAATGGTCTATTCAATAGAACTAAAAACCAAGTTACCTAAGCCTAATCTAAAGTATGTATTAAGTCATAATTGAGAGGAGTAGAGCAAATTGCCTTTAAGAAGTGCAGTCCATCAATTCAACTACATATTATGATAAATTGTGTGTGTGTGTGTGTGTGTGTGTGTGTGTGTGTTACTTGAGGCTGTAGAGACATACTTTTAAAGCCCAGGCTTTCATATTAGGGTATATGAGCTTATTTTGTTCTTCATAGAATTTCTTATATTTTTAAATAAGGTAGACTTAAATGTTCTAACTTAATATTAAAATGCTTGTTTGTGATATTTTCAAATTCTAAGACCTTAAAAATGAGAGATGATTATTTGATAATTGTGATACATGCTGACTTTGCTGAATACCTTTATTTAAATTGGTAACAGTGTTAAGCCTTACTAATTGTGCATACAGCAGGATTTAAGAAGGTTGTTTAAAACAGAATTAAGCCTTTTGATCAATGCATTTTTATTTTATGGATGCCTACTACTTTCCCTAGACATTTCTCATTTTTTCCCATAGCATTTGAATTAACATTTACCCACTTGTTTCCTTGGCAGATGAAGAAAAAATTTGGCCCCCTTGTATCAGAGTAATTGTTATTAGATCACCAGTGTTGCAGACAGGATCTCTTTTTATTATTACAGCTGTAAACCCTGCTACAATTGGAAGGTAAAAAGCTTAATGTCATTGTATTTGTATATTTGTCTTATTCTAGTGGAGTGCACATTTCCTGAGAATTATCTTGAAATGTGGGTGGTACTGTTATTCAAGCACTTACACATGGTACTCAAAAAACATTATTGACACTTCCTTACATCACTTGCTTCTGGAAATCAGTCAGGGGTATAACTTCATGGTCCCAAAAGTAAAGAGATAAAATCTCGGTCATACCCTTCACAGAGATTTTGTCATTTTCTTACCTTTTGTACTGCCTTTTTCAGAGTAAAATTACTTACCTAAACCCAGTATCGGCTTCCTTCTCTGCTTCTTTTCCTTTCCCCTTTGTAGCTCAGAACCAGCTTCCTAGAGAGGCAGGTTTTAATTGTGAGTAGGGTAATTCCTTTTCTTAACTGGAAAGATATTCTATCCTTAATTCAGATTTTATGCAGTATCTTAATTTTAAATTTTTGGAGGACAGAGTGCTCCTTTTATATGTTGTTGTAGAGATGGGAACATAGTCAACAGATCTGGAATAAATAATTGGCATTAGTACAAAGTCATTTTGTCTCACTGGATATTTGTTAGCCTGAGATAGAAGTACCAAAGAATAAAAGTAATTCTGGAACCTCCTTTCAAGTAGACAATTTAGAGTATGATTAAGGAAACTAGACTTAGTGGGATAGGGAGACTTGCATTTTAACATCTTTTTTTTTAACATTATCTTTTAAAACAAAAAATCTTTTCATGTCTCTAAGTGCTATATTTATATATGCTTTAAAAATTATTAAAGATGTTTTTCTTAACTCTGCAGAGAAAAAGATATGGAGCATACTCTCCGAATTCCTGAAGTTGGTGTCAGTAAGGTAAGTTCTTGCTTTTACAAATACAGCACCTTGGTGTAATTTTATAAATAATCATCATGGCAGAAAGCTTAGGGTTTTTCCAATTTTATGGTCAGTGTAGTAATGCTAATAAAAGCAATGCAGATTTGTTTATTCTGCTTGGGAAAAGAAAAATTCTTCATCACAATTTGAATTAACTAAATTCTGTTTCACTTTTAACAGTTTGGAGCAGGAATAAAACAAGTGGATTAATTTAGGTATTTAAGTAATACCCACTTAATAGATATTTGTTGAGTGAAATGAATATGCTAGATATTATGACAGTTCAAAAATGAATCAGACCTGGATTCAGGCTACTTTCAGTTGATGGTTACTTTGAGTCCAGAGTATTTTACAACTCAAGAACAATCTGTCCCTACCCAGAGCTCTTCATTTACAGTTTTTCCTAGTTAAGTCTCTAATGGTTTCTATCAGGAAAAAGAGCAGTTGAGTCTTCAAAACAAACAATGAGGACAGAGTTGCATGTTAAATCATAAGTTAAAAAAAGAAAGGTTAACTACTGAGAGTCTATACATTACATGTATCTTTTTTTACTGTATTTTCTATAGTTTTTCCTCCTCCCTTCTGTGGTTTTCTGCCTTTCCCTTCCACTTTTTGTTTTTCTTTTTTTGACCTTTAATCATTCCCATTTTGTTTCTATTTAATGGGTCTATACAATGGAGCTAAAGTATATATTTTATATGATTTTTGTCTTTGGAATTAAATTTGTTTCTCACTATAAGTTTGAAAGTGTAGTTATTTTTACTGTGTTTGGACTCATTCAGAGAGAAGTAAATCCTCATAACCTTGACTCTAACCAAATTATCATGCTATTTAATTTTCTTTTGACCCTTTATTCTTTTGCCTGCAAAGAAACCATGATCTATAACTTAAGTAGCAAAGAAGTCCTTCCCCCACTGCAATCTAAAAAAGGTAGTTTTCTGGTAGCATTTCTGCTTTTTCTTTCTTTCTTTTGAACTAACATGTCCACTGGTGAGGTCAGTAATTTATTAGCTGTGTGAAATCAGCTTGACAATATATATTATAACACACATATCCAGATAGATGAAAAAATTAATACACCCTCATCTCCCTCCATATTTTGAAGTTCTTTATATGTTAAGAGACGCATTTAAAGAAAGTCAGTCTGACAAATATGACAAAATACATACTTTACATTTTAAAACTCATACACATTCAGCCCTGGCTGGCGTGCAAACCAAAGGGTCGCTGGTTCAATTCCCACAGGACACCTGCCTACGTTGCATGCCAGGTCCCCAGTACGGGGCGCATGAGAGGCAACCACACATTGATCTTTCTTCCCCCTTTCTCCCTCCCTTCTCTCTCTAAAAATAAATAAATAAAATCTTTAAAAAATAAAACATATAAATTCAGTTTTTCAAACCCCACTATGACACCAATAGGTAAATGAGTAAAGGACATAAACAGTTCACAGTAGAGGAAAATCATAGTAAACATGAAAAGCATTCAATCTTTCTAGTAATTTAAGAACTACAATCCAAGATGTCAGTTTTCTTTCATCATATTAAATATCACTCCCATTGGGAACATAATTTAGAACAGCTCTTTCAAATAAAGTTTCAAATCAAAAGGACGTGAAAATATTTAAATCCTTTGATATAGTTATTATTATTCTGAATGACCCAATTGAATAAAATGTACAAAGGACATACGAGAAAATTTACTGAACAGGAAACCAAATGGCTAATAAATACAAGAAAAGGTTTCAGCTTCAGTACTAATCAGGGAAATGCAAATTTAAATCACAATGATAAGATTTAATTTCACACCTGTTATGCTTGTAAAAACAAATTTGACAATATTGTTAGTTAAGGCTATATAGAACAATAAGAATTCTTATAGACTACTGTTGGGAATATAAATTGGTACAGCCACTTTGGAAAAGAATATGGCAGTATTTAATAAAGTTTAAGATTTTCATATACTGTAGCTTAGCAATTTTATTTCTTTTTTTAAATATATTTTATTGATTATGCTATTACAGTTGTCCTATTATCCCCCCTTCATTCCCCTCCACCCTGAACACCCTCTCCCACCCACATTCCCCCCTTTAGTTCATGTCCATGTGTCATAAGTTCTTTAG
>CM052540.1:149506570-149596861 GCA_028533065.1 Trachops cirrhosus | reverse complement strand
CTTGGATCCAACTTCTTTGGGACTCTGAGCTTCCTGGACTTCCTGGAAGTCTATTTCCTTTGCCAGATTGGGGAAGTTCTCCTTTATTATTTGTTCAAATAAGTTTTCCACTTGTTGTTCTTCCTCTTCCCCTTCTGGGACCCCTATAATTCAGATGTTGGAATGTTTAAAGATGTCCTGGAGGTTCCTAAGCCTCTCCTCATTTTTTTTGAATTCTTACTTCTTCATTCTTTTCTGGTTGTATATTTTTTTCTTCCTTCTGGTCCATCCACTCCATTGATGTGAGACCCATCTTTCATTCCATCACTATTGATTGGTTCCCTGCGCATCTTTCTTCATTAAACTTATTGTAGCCTGCATTTTTTCATCTAATTTGCGACCAAAATCAACCAATTCTGTGAGTATCTTGATCACCAGTGCTTTGAACTGTGCATCTGATAGGTTGGCAATCTCTTGGTCACTTAAAAGGATGGGTTCTGGGGCTTTCAATTCTTCTTCTGTTTGATCCATCTTTTTGCTGTTTTTTTTGTTTTTGTTTTCTTTGTTGTTGTTTTTTGGTGTTGTTGAGCTCCTGTATTGAGGGGCGGGGTCTTAGGAGTTCACCAGGGCGGGGCACCCCAGTTGCTGGGTTGTGAAGTTTTATGTGGGGGTGGGGTCCAAGGAGGAACAATGGTGCTTGCTTTGCTCTCTGTAGGACCTCAGACCCTTCCGTCTCTTTCCGAAAGCCAACTGGGCCCCTCTGGCACCAATTCCAGTGTGGGTGGGCCTGTGCACCCCACAGGACCTTCCTTTTCAGTCAGTGACCCAAAGCTCTATTTCCTGGTGCTGGGACCCTGAGCTGTGCGCAGTGCCTTGCTTCACAATGGCTGCCTCGCTGGGTCTGCTGATCGCCACCCCCTGGCCGGGGCCCACCAGCCACCGCCGCTTGTGTGCCCAGGGTCTGCCTGCTGCGGACTTGCCTGCAGCCCCAGTTGCTCAGCTCTCTGCTCCGCGTCCCTCGCCCGGCCAACTCCACCCCTCCTACCGGTCTTGATGAATGCATCTATTTTTAAATCCTTGGGTGTCCGACTTCCATACACTTCAATTTTCTGTCAGTTCTGGTTGTTATTGTTTCTATATTGTTGTTGTCCCTATCTTGGTTGTGCGAGGAGGCACAGTGCGTCTACCTATGCCTCCATCTTGGCCGGAAGTTCCTGTCTCTTTCTAAAATCAATGCGTTTTTTTTTTTTAATTTTTTATTTTAGATTATTCAGTACAGTTTCAATCTTTTATTCCCTGCGTTTTTTAAAAGTATTTTAAAACCTAAAAAAAAAAAAAAAGAAAAGGTGGACAACAGCATGTTCTTAAATGACTTAAGCCAATCATGAACCATCACCTTGGGTTCGGTGAGCAAGGCAGGAGGGGGACAGTGGAATGAGCAGGTAACTGGACCAAGGGGGTTTGTTAAATTGTGATACAGCCCTACCATACCATACTTCATCGCCCTTCAGCTGAGTAAGATAGAACTATATATACTCTGATATAGAAGAGTATTTTTACTACATTACTGATTTAAAAAAGAAACAGATTATAGAAAAGTGTGCATAGCTTAATCCCATTTTTAAAAAAATATATGGGTATGTATTGAGCTGTTAATATTAATTACCCAAGGAGTGAACAGACTTCCACTTTTTTTTATTTCCATACTTGAACTTTAAATTAGGTGTAATTGTGTGGTTAACTAGGTGTAATCGTACACATTTACAGCAGGTCGGAATGGAACGCCAGGAAACGGAGAGGCCTTTAGGGCTCGACCCCAGGTGTTTTCCTCAAAGCCACCATAAATGCAGCTTATCCAAGGTCGAGTCCATAGCTTCTCCAAACCTGGTCTTTTCCAGTTTACTCGTAGCTGGCAGCACCATCTAGCCAGCCGTACAAGCCAGAGCCTAGGAGCCAGCCTCTGTCCAGTACCACCACCTTCTCTTGCCTTCCCCCTAATTTCCAAAGTGAAGCAGTTCACTGTCACCACTCACCTGAACTATTCCGTAGTCTCCTAACTGGTCCCCAGGCAGCCAGTCCTTCTTCCCCTCAGCCCATCCACACTGTAGACACCGTGTTTCACAACTCCTTTTTCATTATCTCCTGTTGAAATCCCCCGATGGCTTCCCATTACTCTGAGGACAGAACGCAAAATCCTAGCCCATAAGACTCACCTAGTCTCGTCACTGCTAGGTTTTCCAGTTATTTTGGATCTCTCTCCCACTTGTTCTGTGGGCTCCACCATGCTGGCCTCGTCTTCAGTTTCTCAAATATGCCATGTCCTCTCTCCTCTCAGGGTTGCTTATATTCCGTTATGTCTGGAATGCTCTCTCCACTCTTTTACCTAGTTAGCCCTGCGATATTCTTTAGATTCTGCTAATTGATTCTTCTTCAGGGACACCTCCTTTGTCCCCCTAGACTAATTGCCTTTGATAAATGTTCTTGAAAATCCATATTTGTTACACTTAGACTGCTTATTCTGGTTCACAGTTATGTATTAGGTGGGGTGACCTGTAGGATATTTGACTGTCTAGATTGTTGAATGCCATGTGGGCAAGACCTTGGTTTTTCTCACCGTATTCCTAGTGCCTAGCACCAGGCCTGGCGTGTGCACTCACAAGCATAGAAGTGAAAGAGCAAGACAGGTTTGGGGGACTGCAGGTGGCTTGCTGCGGATGGAGTTTTATGTGACTGAGGAAACATGGAAGGAACTGAGGCTGCTTAGAGAACATCATACAGTGGTTCTTAGGTCGTTCTGACCATGATACACACTAAGAAATACAGTTCATATCACAGTTTACTGCATGAGTGTCTGTGTGTGCATATCTGATGGGTTTTATATACCAGTACTTGGCCATTAGTTCATGTACTGCACTCTTACTTTTGTTTGCCAAATCACTGATTCCAAACACTAATTGATTTCATAACCCACTAACAGACTGCACCCTGCAGTTAGAACAACACCGATGCGAAGCTTGGTTTTCAGTCTGTATGACAGCACCCGTGGTGTTGCTTTGGCAGCTGCAGCTGTGTGTACGCGCACACGCTGGGGGAGGGTGGAAAGGGGTTAGGATGCCAGACCAGGGCCTCCAGTTCTCATGCCTGTTACCAGAATAGGTCTCTGTTGATCTGGTTTTCATTTCAGGGTTCCAAACAGATTTCTTATGAAGAAAGGTTTTCACTGCTTGAAGAAGTGCAGGTGGAGTAGGGTAGGGTGGGGAGAAGAACTGGGCCACTTACCTACAGCCATTCTAGCATATTGTGCTAAGAAATTTGGATTTTATCCTTTTTGACCATGAAGCAGGGAAAGGCCCTCATTAGATTGCTTTAGAGCAGAATAACTGACTGATGGATGAGAGGTAGAGCAGCGGCTGGCAGACCTTTGAAGACCTGTTTCATCTGTGAAATGTTTGCTGAGCACCCGCCAGCTGCCGCACACACCTGTGCAGGCAGAGACCTGGTGTCTTCAGCCCCTCCCCAGGCAGGCGCGTAGGAGGTGCTCAGTAAGTACTTGGTGGGATGGATGCAACACATTTGTGGTGTGTCAGGCACTGTGCTAGGCACTTAATACTGTCTTCTTTATTTCTGACAGTTTTATAAATTAGAAAACTGAGGCTTAGAGAGGTTTTAATTTTGCTCAGCATCAAAAAGCCCGTGTGACAGAGTGGCATAGCCAGGGTTTAAATCGCAATTATTTTCACCCCACTGGTTAAGAGCGCAGGTTTAAGAGTCCCACTGACCAGAGTTCAAATTACAGACCCACCACTCCTGAGCCGAGTGCTGTTTAAAAATGTATTTAAAAACTGGGCACCTTAATGTCTTCATGGGGTTGTTGGAAAGTTTAAATGAGATGATAAGGCGTATGTGGCACTGAGCAGTGTCTAGCACATAATGAAAGCCCTCAAGTACTAGAAATTATTAGTATTATTATACCATGCTACCATTACCAAGGGCACAGCTGTAGTAGATCCTGGAGTGGAGATGGTGGGTATTGAAGCCAGGGAGGCTGAGGTAAGTTGGTGGACCGTCTTCATTCCTCATGGTGATGCTTAGAGAAAGGTATGGACCAGAAGACTGAACAGGTGCTGGATTTCTTCATGAATATTGGAGAATGAGCAGGAGATTGATAATGAGAAAGGGTGGAAGCTATTGTAGATGACCCTCACGGTCCTCAAAAGAGGGATGGATTCTGCATGACTTTGGAAGAGGAGCTGTCGGGAGGCCTAGCAGGGAGACCTAGCAGGCTCCCCCCGGCTCTCAGTTCCCTGTAGGAGCAAGGAGCTGCAGGGATAGCTCTGAGAACTAGATTTCAGACACTTTTATATGAAGATTTGTCGACAGCACACGTTCACTCAGCAGGTGTCCGTGAGGTGCTTTATGCAGGCCCGGCACAATTCGCGGCACTTGGGATACAGTAGTAAACAAACTGGGTAAGACTCCTTGCATTCTTGGAGCTTACATTT
Organism: Trachops cirrhosus; assembly: GCA_028533065.1. Classification (NCBI taxonomy): domain Eukaryota; kingdom Metazoa; phylum Chordata; class Mammalia; order Chiroptera; family Phyllostomidae; genus Trachops; species Trachops cirrhosus. Next base: position 149,592,380 of record CM052540.1, on the reverse strand, counting down.
ATTTCTTAGATACTATTTGGTAGAATGTAAAGGTCATGTAGTCAGTGAAGGTCTTGATAGTTCCCAAAAGAGTATTAATCCAAAATAGTTTTTGTTTATTTAAAAGTTTTTTCACAAGCCAAAAGTTCTTAGGGTAGAGGAGGAAGGGGCAATTTGGTTGTTGTTGTTCAATGTTTTCAGATCTGTCTTCAGACGTTTTTAGGGTGATCTGATAAACTCTGCCTTCAAAAAAAATCTTAGTCGTGTCTTTGAGGGATGTGCATGTGTGGCCCTTACTGATGCTGCAGCCCCTCGTTTCATTACGTATTTCTTCTCATTGCCTGACAATAACAGTAACTCTGCCTGCTCAGACCTTTGGGTTTTGTGGTTCGAAGTCTAACCAATAGATCGTTGAGGTACAAAAGTAATGCAGCACGAATCAGGTCACTGGATTAGAGCTGATGGAAAACATGTAAACCAGAAACTGCAGAGAACGAGGAGCAGGCGCGCTTGGCAAAGTTCATGTGAGTGGAGGCAAACGATGTCTTCTGCCTGCCGCGTAAGAATGATTTTCCAGAAATTCTTCCACCAGAAAGCTAGCTTTTTTCATCTGTGTAGAAATGCCATGGTATTTCATTGCCCAGAAAGCAAAAGACAGGACAAGCTGGTGGAATATTATTAAATGTATTTTAACACGTGGCAGTGTGTTACTTAGCTTCCGATCACAAGCAGACTTCAGAGGCCAGCAGGATTGCCAGCTCACTCATCTGGTCATTACTTACCATGCCCAAAGGCCCAGGAGAATATATACTGAAATAACAAAGCTTCCATTAGCATTTAGTGCTTTTCCTTCATCTTCATTTTAGAACTATAAAGTCAGATCTCAGAGAATGTCATAATTAAGATCTTCATAAAAACAAAACATTCAGTGTTATTTCAGTGTGTGATGACTCCCAGTGCTCTCTGAATTTATTCACATCACAATGACCATGCTACCTTAACCTTAATATACACCATCATCGGGGCCAATTTACGAGCCACACAAAAATCATTATTGTTGATTCATGATAATCATACTATATTATCCAGGAAAGTTAATTTAGTTAATCATCTACCACATTCACCAGACTTTGCTCTGAATAACTGTCAGCTCTTTTAAAAAATCAAAATTTTTCCTGGAAAAACGAGTATTTGCCAACTTAAGGATTTTTTAAAAGATTTACTTACTTATTTATTTTTGAGAGAAGGAAAGAGAGGGAGAGAAACATCAGTGTGTGGTTGCCTCTTGTGCACGTGCTCGCAAAACTGGGGACCTGGCCCAGCCATACATGGACATGTGCCCTGACTGGAAATTGAACTGACAACCCTTTGGTTCACAGGCCAGCACTCAATCCACTGAGCCACACCAGCCAGGGCTTAAGGATGTTTTTTCAAGAGCGTGCCAGCAACTGTGAGAACTACTCTTAAAGAGGGGTTCCAGAAGTGTTTAAGCATGGAAGCATTTGGGGGAGTCACTGTATCTTCCAGGGTGACTACTTTGAAGGGAAAGTACTTAGATGGGAAGGTGTTGACATAGTTACTTGTGAGATTGGTGAGGTTACTTTGTAGTCAAATCATTTTGCGCTGTGACCAGGTTAGCTCATTTGGCAAATCAGGTTGGAAGTTATGTTTTGACAGAAAAAATGGCTCTATCATGAAGGGAAATGGCCTGGCAAACCATGATTTGTGTGCGTCTGTTCTCAGGAACCACCCCAGGGAAAGTGCTCTCTGAGATTCTTTGGATTGGTCTTGAACTCCCGTGTGGATCCTTGCAGGACACTTGGTTCCATCCAAAATGTCCATGGCAACATTTGGTCCCTGCTAAAATGTCCTTGATATTGGGTCCTGTACCAGAACATCCATGGAGACATTTGGTTCACACCACCCATCTACTTAACTCCAGGAGCAATGTATGGATGGCTAGGTTACTGAGGCGAGACGGGTTATTGGCAATAGAGCTACTGCAGAATTATTGAGCCAGTAAAAAATGTATGAATCCTGTAAACTAAACATATAAGTAAACATTATGGGCTATTTGAACCTGGGAGTGTTTGCTAAACATGGATGTTTTGACAGGACCAAAACAAGGACCATGTGGCAGGGACCAAATATGATCATGGACAGTTTTGACTGGTCCAAATGTCAAGGACCTTAGGGCGTGGACTGAATGTCTCCGTGGGTGTTTTGCACAGGACCATGTGTCCACTAAGCATTTAGATAACTAGGTCACAGTGACTGGATTTAAACTATATGTCAGCATAATATCATGCTTAATCCTCATAACAACCCTTTAAGGTATGTATTGTCCTCATTTTCCTGAGGAGGAAACGGGATTTCAGAGGGCTTAAAGTGGTTGCCATGGTGACACGTCACATATGTAGTTGGAAAATTTTATTTTAATTCACATCTGACTCCAAAAGGTTGATCACCTCCTCAGACATCACCACCTGGCCTTCCTGGTGAACAGGATCCTTGTTGGTGCAGAAATTCACCAGTGTTCAATGGAGGCCTCTGATTTCCCCAAGGCATGTGTCACACCCACCTTCCAGGTATCTGTCTCAGAAAAGTCAGAGTGGTCCCTGCATGTGAGATGTAAAGCGGGAAAGATTAGGATCCCCACTGAAGTATTGATTTCTGGGAAAGGGGCCTGTAAGCACCTCTCACACCCCTTCCCAGACCTGCGCCAGGCAGTCTGATGCTTCGGTAAGCAGAGTAACTGCTCTCTCTCCACGTCTGTGTCCTAATCCCCGGAAGCATTCAATGTGTTACCTGGCAGGGGAGAATTAACATACTAATTCTAACGTAAGGTTAGGAGAGTGTTCTTTTAATGTGGAAGAGGGAGACCAAGTGATGCAATGTGAGAAAGACAGGCCCTTGCCGGCCTTGAAGATGAAAGGGGCCACACGCCAACACATGTGGGAAACCTCATGCTTTAGAAGCTAAAAGAGGCAAAAAACAGATTCTCTCAGAGTCTTAAGAAAGAGCCAGCACTTTGAGATCCATTTCCTGACTTGTAGGACTGTAAAATAAATTTATGTTGTTTTGAACCACAAAATTTGTGGTGATTTGTTATAGCAGCAACAGGAAACTAATACAGAGGTCAATATTGCTTCCGCAGGGAAAGCTGGCTGGCACCCAGCACTAGGGCTGTTGGGTGGGAAATAGCCACCAGCGACCCAAGTGTCAGCAGACACTCAGGCCAGGACACAGAAGTCCTAGCCCTGATGAAGAGATGGGCCAGAAAGGCCTGGAAGGAAGCTTAACTATTTGGCCCCAGCAATGACCGGGATCCATGGATGGAGCTCCAGGCTCCAGTCTGCTACTTGCTGGCTGTGTAGTCCTCAGCAGGCCACTTGGCCTTGTTGAAGAGTGGGGCCTCATTTGTAAAACATGGACACTTATACCTGCCCTGCCTGCGGTGTGGTGAGCATGAAAAGTGTGCTGCGGAAGAGCATGCTGATCCCTGCTGCACACGTTTCAGTTCTAGGTATGAGTCTGAGAGTCAGTACCTCAGTGCTGTGGAAGAAGCAGCTTGGCACACAATTGCTGTTTTTAATAATAAGCATACATATGTGACTTTCAACGTTTTCTTCTAAATCTGCAGTTGACAAGAAAATCCAATTGAACAGAGCAACTGATGCACTCAGAGGTCAATTGATGTTTCACTGTATTTCATGTCATCATAGCATATTAAAGTCAAAAGGGACCTTAACAGTCACCTCATCCATTTTCCAGACAAAGGAACAGAGTCCAGTTGTGGAAAGGCACGAAGTTCAAACCCTCAGAAATGGAATTCCCTAATGACTCCAGGGCAGCAAAACAAAGCCCTGTGTCTCGGAATCTATTCTGAAATATTAAAGACGTGGACAGCTATTTAAAGTAGAAACTCAGCCCAAACCAAGACAAACCTTTTTCTTCTCCAACTCCCAAGGATGACAAACTTAGGTGCCTAAAGGGCCCTAACTGTTTCAGGGTTGGTTGTCATTACCCTGCTGTACCCACACCCCCTCTCCACGCCAAATTTCAACCCAAAGTGGCATGGGGGCAGGAGCTGAGTTGTGTTCAGGGCGGTCTGCATCCCAGTTCCAGCCATCCACCTCCCTAATGCGGTGCATGCACTGCTCTCAAAGGCAGCACCTGGGCGCTGCCATTGGCAAGCCCAGGCACATAAGTCAGGGAAGCCGCTGCTATAGGTGAGGTGTGTCACTGTCACCCATCAGTAGTGACAACTCTGTGAGCAGATAAGGCCACAGCCAGAGAGACCAAAGCAATACCCAGAACCAACCAGGGCACTCCCCAGTCCCACCGTTTAGTCGACATCGAGATGCCAGCTCAGCTGGTTGGTCCTGGTAGTTACTGTGCTTTGCTAACAGCCCTCACAGCCAAGGAGGCAGAATACTGTTCAGGAGACTGAAGTCACATAAGCTGCCCGGCCACTATCTCCTGGTACTAGACAAGGCACCCTGGGACTCATTTTTCTCTGTCAAATGATGGGGTTGGACTGGATAAGAGCTACATTTCTTTCTAGGCTTTTCTGGAAGTAGGGATTATATCAGTCCTTGTGTTGGAGATTTTATTTTGAGGATTCTTCATTTGAGAAATGTAATTTTATACTCATTATGAAATTGCAGTGGTGTGTAAAGCAGAAAGTAGAATGCCCCTCCTTACCTCCCACAGCCAGCAGGCATCAGTCAGACTCACTGTTCACCCTGCCCGCCCCGCCGCCCATCCCTGAACAGCTATTCCCATTCTCGTTAGCTGTCTTTATTGAGGGAGTGGTTAAGATTCCAAAAGTGAATCTTTGCATATTTTAACAGTTCTAATAATTGATGAAATACTGGGTTGGCCAAAAAGTCCATACAGTTTTTCCGTAAAACAAAAAGGTACTGTTTTCATTTTCACCAATAACTTTATTGATTTGGATATTTTGAGAATGTCAGCTATCTCCCTCATGGTATAAACATTGATTGTTCTCAATTAATGTCTCCATTTGATCGCTATCTACTTCAACTGGTCTACCCGACTGTGGAGCATCGTCCACAGAGACATCTCCAGCGTGAAACTTCACAAACCACTTTTGACACGTTCGATCAGTCACAGCACCTCCTCCATATACTGCACAAATCTTTTTTGTGTGTGTTTTAGTTGTGTTTCTACGTTTTTTGAAATAAAAGATCATAATATGCCCAAAATGTTGCAAATTTTCTTCCATCTTCAATATTAAAATGGCTACATAAAAACTCACCAATTTTGATACGTTTTTTAAAAATGCACATTGATATGGCAGCTTTCACAATACAGTCTAACAAAATTGCTTCAAATGAAGTTAAAGGTAACTAACTGCTACTAGAGCCATCGTATGGAAAGAAAACAAATGAGCTTTTTGGCCAACCCAATAGAAGAGTGACATTTGTAAAAGCTTTTTTTTTCCCTTCTAAGAAGTCCAAATTCAGATCTTACAGTCAAACTTATAAATCCACATAAAGAAGTTAAATGTCAGTACTTAAGAGAAATAACTTTTACTATTATTAGAGTAATGTGAAAATTGCAAAGGAAGAATAAAATGCATAAACATGTGATTAGCAGTTTTACCAAGTTCACAGGACTGTGTGGGGTTGTTGTTTTTCTTGCTGTTCTCCCCAGATTGGGGCACTGCATTGGTATCACTTCAGTAATGAAAAAAATATTTTTAAGAAAAACATTCCTGATAATGACATGCTAGAGTAGTTGATTGGATTCAAATCAAACAGCCCAATAACTGATAATTAATTTTTACTGACTAGGCAGCTTAAAAAAATCATTACTGCAATTTCATTTTAGGTTATTTTTTTCTGTTATGAATTCTACTCAGAGAATTAAATGAATAGTTATATTAATAATTATGAGAAAACCAACCCATAAAAATTTTAAACACATTGAGTGGATTTGATGCCTCCCAATATTTATTAAGCAGCTATTTTATGCAAGCATTGTTGGTGTAGAAGGATGACTGAACTCCAGGGGCTCAGGGTCTGGCAGAGAACCCACCTAGCCATGTGCTAGACGGCCTGTTCTGAAGGTTGTGAGATATAAAATGTGATAAGAGTCAGTGAAGTAAGGAATCATCAGTAAACAGGGAGTTACCAAGGAAAGCTTCATGCAGGCAGTCAAATTTGGGCTTGATCTTAGAAAAATGAGTGGATTTTTCATACTCAAAGATTAAAGAGATTTTTAAGCGGAGGGAGGGTGAACAGAGGCAGAGAGGCACGAAGACTAGGGCATGTCAGGAAGAACAAGGAGTCCAATTTGGCTGGAGAATATGTAGGGGAGGGGACACCTGAGCCTGGCTGGGGTGGGTGGATTTGGAGGTCAGGCCACAAAGTTGAAGCTTGTAGATGATAGGTGATCCTGGGGGGCTTTTGAGCAGGAAAAGTGATACCAGCATTGGCTTAGTACAATTCTTCTGGCCCAGGTGAATGTCAGGTAGGGGACAGTCGGGAAGGACAAGGACAGGAAGATGAACCCCAGATGACTGATAAATGGGGCCTGAGTTTGACAGGTGGCATCTTAAGGAAGACGTGTGATATTTTGTAGAAATAGACTCAGTAGCTTAGTGGTCTAGGATTCTGTGAAACCAGAGTTCAAGTCCCATTCTGTCTGTTAGTAGTCATGTGACTCCGAAGACATTACTTAGCTCCCCTGAGCCTCTTTCTCTGCAAAATGGGCATAAGAGCACTCATGTCATGGGGCTGCTGCAGGACACAGTTATTCTCGTAAAGCTTTTAGCATGGCCCTGACACATGGTGAATGCTTATTTCCTCCTAATGTCACTGACGGTTCTACCTGAAATTGGAGTTAGGAAGGAAACAGGTGTGTCAGCCAGGTGACTGAGTAATAAGGGAGACAGTACAGCAGCTAGGAGCCTGGCATCTGGAGGTAAAGACTGGATTTGTATCTCAGCTCTGCTATGTAACAGCTGGGTTCTTGTACAAACTACTTAACTCCTCTCTATGTCAGTTTCTTTAGCTGTAAAACAGGTGTAGTACTGGGTTGGCCAAAAAGTTCTTTTAGTTTTTTCTGGAAAAGACACATTTCTCATTTTCACCAATAACTTCATTGATTTGGATATTTTGAGTGTGTTAGCTATCTCCTGCATAGTATAACGTTGATTGTTCTCAATTAATGTCTCAATTTGATTGCTATCAACTTCAACTGGTCTACCCGACTGTGGAGCATTGTCCAGAAATCTCCAGTACAAAACTTCGCAAACCACTTTTGACATGTTTGATCAGTCACAGCACCTTCTCCACAAATCTTTTTTGTGTGTTTTAGTTGTGTTTCTACCTTTCTTGAAATAAAAAATCATAATATGCCCAAAATGTTGCATATTTCTTCCATCTTCAATGACTACACAAAAACTCACCAGTTTTGGTAAGTTTTAAAAAAATGCACACTGATACGACAGCTTTCACAATACAACCTAACAAAATTGTTTTGAATGAAGTTAAAGACAACTAAGTGCTACTAGAGCCATCTTACGGAGAAAAACAAGTGAACTTTTTGGCCAACCCAATATTAATACTTCCTTGTGGAGTGGCTATGAGAATAATACAAGAGAATTCATGTAAAGTATGTATGTACCTGATACATTTTAAGAGTTCAGGAAAGATGAGGGGCTGGGTTGTGTCATTGAATAGATTTGCCCTTTCCATCTGTAGTGGCAGTTTTGCAAGTAGAAATGGAAACACGCAGCAGGGATTAGACATGAAGGACAGGCCGGGGTTTGGGGTGGGGGGGGCGGGGGAGAACACAACGCTGGAAGTGTTCAGGGGCCATGGGCCCAGAGGTGATTACTGCAGCTCTTACAGGTAGATGAACTAAGAATGAGTGCAGAAACTGGCCTAAGCAAACAGACAAATACACATGTAGGCCATTCTATAAGACCGATGGCTGGGACTCTTTAAACTGTCAGGGAAAAAAAGTAGTAAGGGGGGTGTTCTAGACTAAAAGAGGTTATAAAAGGCTTATGATCAAAAGTAATATATTAACTTTGGAGCCTATTTTTTAAAAAAGATTTTCTTGGGACAATTGGGGAATTTTGATTAAGGACTCTACATTAGAGGCTGTTAGGAAATTGTTTATATTCTTAGGTATGATAATTGCACTGTAATCATGTAGAACAATGTCTTTATTCATAGCAGATACATCCTGAAATATTTGGGGATGAAATGTCAGGTATGTATGGAGTGGAGGGAAGAAAAAGTAAATATGGCAAAATGTTAACAATTGTTGAGTTCAGGTGGAGAGTAGATATGGATATTCATTGCACTAGCCTTTCAACTACTTCTGGATGCTTGAAATATTTCAGTACATAAAAAAATGAGGAAAAAATAGACCTAAGAAAAGTTGTTTAGAAACCAGTCTGTATCATGAAAAGGAATTCTCTAGAGGAAAAGTAGGTTCCCCCTACCGAAGGAGAAATTTCACAAAGGGAGAGATAAAGCAAAATGAAGCCTGAATAAATAATTATATTTAGCCACTGGGGGATTGAGGTGGCTTCTGAAGAGTCCAGTGTAGCATGGAAAGCTGACCATGGAATGGAGGAGACAGAACAGGGAGGGAGAATAGGCAGGAAGGACCACTTCCTTGGATGGTGGTTCAGCTGAGAGCATCCAGGCTGGGGAAGTCTTTCTTTTCAATGCAAGGGAAAATGGGCATTTCTGAGACAGAGGAAGTCTGGAGAAAGGGAGGGAATAAGAGGAGCAGAGGAACACTAATGGAGCCAAGAGCCAGTGACGGTGGAAAAGGAATGGATGTAAACATAGGAGGGAGGAGGTTACCTCGGGTGGGAGGGGTGCCTTCTTTGACCCAAAAGTGGGCACTGTGGAGTCAGGTGGGGAAGGAAGTGCTCTTCCTAGCAATGAAGGCTAAAGTCATGATTTCCTGGTAATGAGGCAGGTGTGAGGCACAAAGTGGAGACATTGACCAGAGCTGCCAATGGGTCTGAAACCGGATACAAAGCAGCTGAGATGAAATAGACCAAGGTGCACTTGGTATTGTGCAAACTAGGGAGGAGAGTAAACAGAGGGCTTCTCAGGACTGCCCTGCCAGGCACAAGAGATCATGAGAGTGAAGAGCAGTCGTGGAAACTGAGTGGGCCCCCTTTTCTGAACTTGGTGCTGGGCCAAGATTGCTCATCAAAGATTTACTCGTTAGTAAATGATTAAAACTGTTCCTTTTGGATAAAATGCTTTACCATTATTTCCATGGACCCTCCATCCTGGGTTGTCCCAGCTGGTGTACAGGCACGTGGTGTGGTAGTCTTTGGTGTGTAAGGAAGCTTCTGTCCTTTCAGAGTCACCAGGTAAGAAGGCCATGGGAGATTTAGGTTCTGCGGGCTGCTGGAGCTATCATTCCCAAAGGCATTTGGAGGGAAACTGCTCCCTGCACGATGCCCACTAAATGCCAACAGCAAAGGGAGCTGCTGGAGCTTGCGCTCCCAGGCACCCCAGGCGACCCCAGAATGGAAATGATTTTTGGTTTTGTTCAGGCCTCGGAAGCGCTTTTCAAGGCCGCCCATTGGAGATTCCGATTCACTAGGAGGCAGCGGGCCTGAGATTCAGCTCCCGGGTGAAGCTGAAGACGCTGGTCCGCGGACCACACTTGGAGTAGCGCTGGCGTGGGGTGGCGGGAGCGGCCCAAACCTACAGCAGGACCTTAGTGATCGTGTACCCGTCCCTCTCCCCCTCGGGCTCCTCTTTGAGAGGAGTCTGCAGCGGGGCCGTGGTCAAGGCGCCTTCGCGACGGCTCAGTTCCCGCAGCCGCGCCTGCAGCGCCTCCTTCTCGGCCTGTAGCTCCCGCCGCGCCTGGGCCGCCGCCCGCTCCTCCTCCTGCAGGGCCCTGCGCCTCCGCTCCAGGGCGCGCTCGCCCTGCTCCACGGCCGCCTCGCGCCGCGCCAGCTCGCGCTCTCGCAGGCTTCCCCGTACGGCCAGCGCGCCCATCTGCTCCAGCAAGCGCGCCCAGTCGCCCTCTGCGGCCGCAGCTGGGCCTGGCGCGGGCGGCGGTGAGCGGCGTGCGGCGCTCTTCTCCAGTTCGCGCCGGTGTGCGCTCTTCAGGTGCCTCCACAGCGCCGGGGTGCCCGCGTGGAAGCCCGGGCCTCGGCTCACCTGCTCCCCGCACAGCCGGCAGGTGGCCCAGTACCCCGACGGTTGTCCAGGGCGCGCCGGGGCCAGGTGAAAGTAACCCCAGGCCTCGGAATATGGCGCCCCCAAGCGGCCGGCAGGCGCCGGCTCCAGGCCAGGAAAAGGGCTGCCCAGCGCTGCAGCATCGTCCTGCCCACCCGTCTCTTCCATGGTCACCGCCAGTTCGTCCCTCCTCATCCTCTTTGCAGCATCTGCATACAGAGGAAAGAAGAGGTAAGAACAACAACAAATTTTACACAGAGAGAGATATACACCACTCAAACAATTTCTATGATTATAGTTAGCCTGTGAAGAAACCATGCCTCCCTTCATTACAGGTAAAAATCCTACGGTTAGTTTTCGGTAGATACCTGGGTTTCCTATTTCAGTATTATTAATTATTGATTCCTCAGGAAAAAAATGTTAAAAGTGTTCAGCCCTCTTTTCTTAACTAAGAATTCTCTTAGAAATGGGTCCCAAGCTAACGAGTACTGACGTTAAAATTGGGAAGCCGAGCTTCTTAAATGGAAAGAACTAGCTATGTAAGTGCTGTAAGTATACATTAGTTTTAAAATTTCTTTATTTTTCAATTAAAGTTGACATACGATATTATAATAGTTTCAGGTGTGCAACATAGTGAGTAGGCATTTTTATAACTTGGGAAGTGAGCAGCCTGAATACTCTAGTACCCACCTGACACCATACACAGTTATTACAATACTGTTGACTATATTCCCCATGCTGTGCCTTATATTCCCGTGACTGTTTTTATAACTAGCAATTTGCACATCCTAATCCCTTCCCCTTTTTTACCCATCTCTGCAACTCCCCTCCCACTTTGCAGCCACAAAAATGTTCTCTGAAAAAGAAAGTTCTCTGTATCTATTAGTTTTTTCTGTTTTGTTTATTTTGTTCTTTAGAGTCCACATATCATTGAAATCATATGGTATTTGTCTTTCTCTGACATTTCACTTAGCATAATATCCCCTAGGTCCATCCATGTTGTCACAAATGACAAAATTTCATTTTTCATGGCTGAGTGATATTCTGTTGTATACAGGGTGGGATGAAAGTAGGTTTATAGTTGTTCATATGGAAAATAATACAAAATTAATAAATAATACCACAATAAACTCCATGTCCCATGTACTCACAACTGTAAACCTACTTTTGTCACACCCTGTGTATATACCACCTTTTCATTATTCATTTGTCCATGGTCAGAAACTTAGGTTGCTTCCATATCTTGGCTAATGTAAGTAATGCTGCAATAAACATAAGGATGCATGTATCTTTCTGAATTAGTGTTTTGGAGTTCTTTGGATAAATAGCCAGAAGTGGACTTGCTGGGTCATACTGTAGTTCTATTTTTTAGGAACCTCCATACTGTTTTCCATAGTAGCTGCACCAATTTACAGTCCCAACAATGTACAAGGGTTCCTTTTTCTTCACATCCTCGCCAACACTTGTTATTTACTTATGATGACACCCATTTTGATAGGGGTGTAATCATATCTCATTGTGGTTTTAGTTGGCATTTCCCTGATGATTAGTGACGTTGAACATCTTTTCATAAGTCTATTGGTCATCTGTATGTCCTCTTTGGAGTAATGTCTGTTCATGTCCTCTAACCATTTTTCACTTGGATTGTTTATACGTGTGTGTGTTAATTTGTATAAGTACTTTATATCTTTTGGGTATTAACCCCCTATTGGATGTATCTTGTGAGTATCTTCTCCCATTCAGTAGGTTGTCTTTTTGTTGATTTCCAAACTAAAAAATGTAAAATTTTTTAGTTTGATGTACTCTCATATATTTATTTTTCTTTTCTTTCTCTTTTTCCCATGGAGACATATAAAAAAAATCACTAAAAGCTATGTTAAGAGAGTTTACTGCCTAAGTTTTCTTCTAGGAGTTTTATAGTTTCAGGTCTTACATTTAAGTCTTTAGTCCATTTTGATTTTTTTCTTGTGTATGGTGTAAGAAAGTGATCCAGTTTTATTCTTTTGCATGTATATGTCCAGTTTTCCCTACACCATTTATTGAATAGTTTCTTTTTACCCCACTGTATATTTTTTCTCTGCTGTCATGTTTTAAATAACCACATAGGCTTGGGTTTATTTCTGGGCTCTCTGTTTTGTTTCATTGATCCATGTGTCTGTTTTTATGCCTGTCCCATGCTGCTTTGATTATGGCCTTATAGTATAGTTTGATATCGGGTCATGTGATATCTCCAACTTTATTTATTTTTGTCAAGATTGCTTTGCCTATTTGGGGTCTTTTGTGGTTCCATATAAGTTTTAGGATTCTTTGTTCAGCTTCTATAAAAATGTCATTAGTATTATGGTAGAGATGGCATTGAATCTGTATATTGCTTTGGGTAGTATGGACATTTTAATGGTGTTAATCCATGAGCACTGTATATTCTTCCATTTATTTGTATTTTCTTCAGTTTCTTTCTTTAATGTTTTATAATTTTTCATGTATATGTCTTTTACCTCCTTGATTAAAAATTTATTCCTAGGTATTTTATTCTTTTTGATATAATTATAAATGGGATTCATTCCTTAATTTCTCTGATAGTTTGTTATTGGTGTATAAAAATGCAATTCAGTTCTGAAAATTAATTTTGTATCCTGCTATTTTACTGAATTCATTTATTTGTTCTAATAGATTTTTAGTGAAACCTTTAGGGTTCTCTGTATATAGTATCATGTCATCTGCACATGAGAGTTTTACTTCTTCCTCTCCAATTTGGATGCCTTTATTGCCTTTTTTTGGGGGGGTCAATTGCTATGGCTAGGACTTTCACTACTATGTTGAGTTAAAGTGGTGAAAGTGGACATCTTTGTCATGTTCTTGATCTTAAGGGAAACACTTTTATTAGCTTTTCATTGTCGAGTATGATGTTAGCTGTGGATTTGTCACATATGGCCTTTATTATGTTGAGGTGTATTCCTCTATTCTCACTTGGCTGAAAGTTTTTATCATAAATGGATGTTGGATTTTGTCAAATGCTTTCTCTGCATATATTGATATGATCGTATGATTTTTATTCTTCATTTTTTATATGGTATATCATGTTAATTGATTTGTAGCTATTAAACCAAGCTTACATCTCAGGAATAAATCCTAATTGATCATGGTATATGATCTTTTTAATGTACTGCTGAATTTGATTTGTTAATATTTTGCTGAGGATTTTTGTACCTATGTTCATTGGGGATATTGGCTTATAATTTTCTTTTTTGTTTTTAAGTGTCTTTACCTGGTTTTGGTATCAGGGTAGTACTGTTCTCATAAAATGAATTTGGGAGGCTTCTCTCCTTTTCAATTTTATGGAATACTTTGAGGCTAGGTATTAATTCTTTGAATGTTTTATAAAGTTCATCTGTGAAGCCACCTGGTCAGAGGCTTTTGTTTGTTGGGAGTTTGTTGATTACTGGTTTGATTTCAATAGTAGTTATCAGTGTCTTTAGATTTTGTTTTTTTTCTGATTCATCCATGGAGGGTTGTATGTTTCCAGGAATTTACCCATTTCTTCAAATTTGTCCAATTTGTTGGCATATAATTGTTTGTAGTATTTTCTAACATGTGGTCTATCCTAGAAGAAATGTTTCAAGTGCACTTGAAAAGAATGTATATTCATCTTGTCTAATGTGTCAGTTAAGGCCACTGTTTTCTTGATTTTCTGCTTGGATGACCTACCTATTGATGTCAATGGGGTGTTGAAGTCCCCTACTATTACTGTATTACTGTTGATGTCTCCTTTTATGTCCATCAACATTTGCTTTATATGTTTAGGTGCTCCTGTGTTGGGTACATAGATATTAACAAGAGCTATATTTTCTTGTTGGATTGATCCCTTTATCATTATAAAATGCACTTCTTTACCCCTTATCACAGCCCTTGTTTTAAGTGTATTTTGTCTAAGTATCGTTACCCCAGTTTTTAAAAAATTTCCACTTGCATGAAATGTTTTTCCATCCCTTTACTTTGAGTCTGTGTGTGTCTTTCAATCTAAAGTGGGGCTTTTATAGTCAGCATTGGTATAGGTCTTGTTTTTTTATAATCCATTTAATTACATCATGTCTTTTAATTGGAGCACTTAGTCCATTTACATTTAATGTAATTATTGATAGGCATGTAGTCATTGCCATTTTATTAATTGTTTTCTGATTGTTTTTGTAGTTCTCTTTTCCTTTCCTATTCTCTTGCATGTTAATGATTCTCTATAGCGTTACAATATTTGGATTCCATTCTCTCTCTTTCTTGTAGATTTTTGGTTTGTGGATACCATGTGCCTATCATATATATCAAGCTATGCTTATGTTTGGTTGGCCAAAGTCTGTTTAGTTTTTTTTTCCATAAATAAAAGACACATTTTTTATCTTCACCAATAACTTGATTGATTTGGATATTTTGAGTATGTCAGCTGTCTCCCACTATTGGCTTCTAGTGGGTAGAGGCCAGGGGTGCTGCTAAACATTTTCCAATGCATAAGACAGCCCCACAGCAAAGAATTATTTGGCTAAAATATTAATAGTACCAAGAAACTTTGTAAACCACTTTTGACACATTCGATCAGTCACAGCACTTTCTCCATACACCGCACAAATCTTTTTTTGTGTTTCAGCTGCATTTTTACCTTTCTTGAAATAATAAAGCATAATACACTGAAAATGTCACTTATTTTCTTCCATCTTCAATATTAAAACGGCTGCACAAAAATTCACCAATTTTGATGTTTCTTTTTAAATTCACACTGATATGATGGCTGTCACAATACAGTCTAACAGAATTGTTTTGAATGAAGTTAAAGACCACTGAGAACTACTAGAGCCATCATATGGAAAAAACTAAATGAACTTTTGGCCAACTCCATAGCAGTCAATTTTAAGTTGATGGTTGCTTTAAGTTCAAACACATTCTAAAATCACTTCACCCCTTATACTCACCCCTCCATGTTTGTTTTTGTCATTATTTTTTACTTCTTTTGTGTGTGCATGGGTATCCCTTAATTTACTATTATAAATACACGTTCTCCCTACTTTTGCTTTGTAACCTTAGTACTAGCTTTAGAGTTGTTTGATCCATTGCTTTTACTGTTTGCTAGTGAAAATATTTTTCTTTCCTATATTTTCTCATTCATATTTTAGATTTTTCCTTTTCTACTTATAGAAGTCCCTTTAATGTTTCTTGTAATACTGGTTTAGTGGTGATGAACTCCGTTAGTTTTTTTCTTGTCTGGAAAACTTCATCTCTCCTTCAATTCTAAATGATAGCCTTGTTGGGTAATCTTAGTTGTAGGTTTTTTTTTTTTTCATCACTTTGAAAAATTTTGTGCCAATTCCTCCTGGCCTGCAAAGTTTCTGTTGTGAAATCAGTTGACAGTATTATGGGTGATCCCTTGTAGGTATCTGACTGCTTATTTCTTGCTACTTTTAAGATTCTCTGTTTGTCTTTAATCTTTGACATTTTAATTATGATGTGTCTTGATGTGGGTTTCTTTGGGTTCATCTTGTTTGGGGCTCTCTGCATTCCTGGACTTGTATGTCTATTTCCTTTAGCAGATTAGGGAAGTTTTCAGTCATTATTGTTTGAAGTAGGTTTTCAATTCCTTGCTTTCTCTCCTCCTGCTGGTACTCCTGCTGTGCAAATATTAGTATGCTTGATGTTGTTCTAGAGGTCCCTTAAACTATTCTCACTTTGGCAAGGTGGGGGGGATTCTTTTTTTTTTCTTTTTTGCTATTCTGATTGTTTTTCTGCTACCTTGTCTTCCAGATTGCTGATTCAGTCCTCTGCTTCATCTATCCTCCCATTGATTCCTTCTAGTGTATTCTTCATTTCTGATTGGTTCTTTTTTATGGTTTCCATCTCTTTTTTGAAGTTATCACTGAGTTCATCTATTCTTCCCTCAAGTTCACTGAGCATCCTTATAACTGCTATTTTGAATTCTGTATGTAGTAGACTTCTTGTCTTCTGTTTAGTTATTTTTCTAGAGTTTTGTCCTGTGCTTTTGTTGGAAACATGTCTTGTTGTCTTTTCATTTTGGCTGACTCCCTGAGCTTGTTTGTATGTATGTAGATCTGCTACATCTCCCAGTCTTGTCACAGTGGCCTTATGTAGTAGATGTTCTGTGGGCACCAGTACTGCAGCCTCCCTGGTCCCTGAGCTGGCACTCCAGGCATGTCCCTCGTGTAGGTTGTGTGTTTCCTCCTGTTGTAGTGAACCTTGATTGCTGGTGGCATGTCAGTGGGTGGAACTGACCATCAGGCTGTCAGGGCCGGCCATGATCACAGTGGACAAGCTCTTGTGTGGGGGCTGACCCCATCGAGTGGGAGTCACTTTAGTGTGGCTCTGGTGCCAGCTGAGTCTGCCCTTTGGATATGTTGTTTGTATGTGGAGTTGCGTGGGTAGTTCTCTGTGTGGTCTGAAACCAGCCACCATGTGTTGGTGCTGGAGCCTCTTGGGAGGACTCTGGTGCAGGCCAAGATCAGCTGCCATTTATGCCAGGCTTGGGGATGTCTGGTGGGAGCTACAAAGTGATCTGTGATTAGCTGTGACTTGTGCTTGACTTGGACATGCTTGGGACAGGCTATGCTGTGAACTGAGGCCAGCTGACACCAGTAGTACTGGGCTTGGGACCCTTTGGTGGGCACCACATATGAGTTGAGGTCAGCCACCACTTTTTCCAGGCTGTGGCCCCTAAGCTGAAGCTATGTTCCAAACACTGGCTGCAGCTTATGCCAGGATTGGGGTCACATGATGGGAAGAGCTACAGTGCAAGCTGAGACCAGTTGCTCTTTGTGCTGGGCTCGGGGCCACTTAGCAAGAGGTAGAGAAGCACACTGACGCCAGTTGCTGTTTGTTTGGGTTTTATGGATCTTTGAGAAATTTCAGGAAACTTCACAGTATGAGCCAAGGCAGCCCACTCATGTGCAAAAGCCACTGGATGTGGCTCAGGTGGCTTGGGTGGGGTGGCATCTCAGGGAATCACCAGGGCTGGGCAGTGTTAGCCAGGTTCATAGAGAGCACAGATTTGGTACCTGCCTGCACCTGCAGGCTTGGTGGGAGGATTGCTCAACCAAGGAACAATGGTGCCTGACAGCACTTCCATCCTGGAGAGAGCTGCCCTGACCCCTGACCCTCTAGCCCTTGCCCTGAAGCTAGTCAATTTAGATTTTCCCTGCATGTCTCTAGCATTTTGAGGGCTGCTGATCCTGCACTGGAACCCATAACAAGTGCATTTGTGAGTGAGTGAACATGTGCACATGCCTTTTGAGAGGACGCTTGAGTCTCCAGAAGCCCCACATCCCTCCTGGCTATAATTCCTGCTGGTTTTCACAGCAGGATGTTGTGGGATCGCCTCTTTCTGGGGCTGGTGTACTTGACCGGGGAGTTCGCTGTGTGGCTGGAACCCCTTGCTCCTCACAGGAGATCTCCGCAGCTGAGATATTCTTCTTGATTCTTAATTGCCATGCCGTTTGTTTGGGACCTACCTGCTTCATGACTCTGCCCCTCCTACCAGTCTCATTGTGGCTTCTTCTATATACCTTTAGTGGTAAAACTTCTGTTCAGCTCATCTTCAGATGGTTCTCAGTAATGGTTGTTCTATAATTTAATTATAATTCTGATGTAGTCATGAGAGGGGGTGAGCATAGCATTTACCTTACTCCTACATCTTGACTAGAAGTCCACTATATATATTAGTTTTAATTAGTCTCTTCTGATCTCCTATTAAAAAGTTACTGTCTTTTTTTTTTTCAGAATAAGAGCAAGGTTCCCTTTTGTAGTTTCCTTTCAGTGTTGCAGAGTAAATTTTAGAAATAAGCAGAAAAAAAGTTTTAGGAGTGGAAAATTAGTTTCTTAAACTTCAGGGGTGAAAGTACCAGTAGTGAACAGCCTTTTAATAAAGTTTCAACAAGGTACTTCGTTCTAGATAAAAGTGTCTTCATTTTGTGATTTTTTTTAAAAAGAACTTTAAGTTTTATTTTTCAATTGCAATTTATATTCAATATTATTTTGTATTAGTTTCAGGTGTACCATTTTGTGATTTTAAAAACAATATTTATGAGAAAATTGACAGTACTAAAAGCCATTAAAATATTTTTAAATTTGCACATTTAGGAAATAACAATATACAAAGCAACTTTCTAAACTTTTACCTTTAAATTAGTTGGTGCACCACGTCTTGAGGGCACTGAGGTCCCTGTCATTGCCTCAGGGTTTCCAGTCAACCCAAGTTCTCAGGCAGAAACACTGCAGGCTTAGCCCTGAGCTTTGAAGAACAATCCACAATACTGGGAGTAAATTCAGAGGACAGGCAGCTGAGTGAAAGAAATTCAATTAAACAGCCTTAAAGACAGAAACTAGAAACACTGGACCATGTCCCTCTAGTGTTCGCTTTTGCAGACCCTCTAAGTAAGTGTTTGAGTCATACAGCAAATAAAATTAATTTTCCACATTGCTCATCCCAACTAACTGGCCCCCTCTCTATGTATTCGAAAGATCTGTAGCTTGGTCAATACTTTTAATTAAGAAAAAAAAGTAAAGAAAAAGAATAGCCTCTTGCTTTGCCCAACAAAATATCTGTGTTAAAGGGATCCAAACACTACACGGTGACCATCACTGCAAAGTCTTTTCCATTAGGAAAACAATTTACCACTGCAATAACCCGTCACACAAGGCGGGATAGGAAAGGTGAAGTTTATTCTTTAGGAAATAACCTCACAAAGGACCAAATGCGTGATTCCAGACAGACTTGCTTTGAAAGCGTAAAGATAGTGAGAGAACACAGGACAGGCTCTTGGAACTCATCTGAGAATTTATTTCAGTGGGGAAGTCAAGGCCAAGGTGGGAGAATGCTGCACAGGGAGGTAGCTAATGCCCATTCATACTGTCAGGGTTTGAACCAGCAGCAGTGAGATGATAACGTTTCAGAATCTCTTTTATTAAATGCAGTGATGAATAACTGAAGACAAAGATGAGAACAGGAGGAATAAGTTGCTATATCAATATAATTTACTTTAAGATTTTAATTCAATTGCTAATAGCCTTATTACAGATGAATTACCACTTACTAAACCTCATTATTTCTTTTCCCATTAAGCAAGTCTACTTAGGAATAGTCATGGCATTTAATATATCTCTCGCATTTTGAAAAAAGATAATGAATTTACAAGAATCAGCAAAAAAGATAAGTACCAGGTCTCTTTTAATAAAAGAGACAGACAGTTACATATCTTCTGATACAATAGGCATTGATTTGAATATGGTTACTCATGATGATCGATTAGTATAAAAGCTCTTTAGAAATTAAAGGCTAGATTTCCCCCAAGAGATTTATTAAATTACTAAAGTCCCCAAAGTGGGAGTGGGGGAATGAGGAGAGGAGTTAGAGACCACTGCAAGAATCATTTTTAAAAATTTATTTATTTATTTATTTATTTGAGAGAGGGGAAGGGAGGGAGGAAGAAAGGGAGTGAAACATCAGTGTGAGAGGGAAACACCAATTGGTTGCCTCTGGCATGTGCCCCAGCCTGGGACCAAACCTGCAATCCAGGCATGTGCCCGGACTGGGAACAGAACTGGCGACCTTTTCCTTTGCAGGACAATGCCCAACCAACTGAGCCACACCTGTCAGGATGGATTATTTTTTTTCTTATGATTAGTAAAAAGAATGAGATTTTGGTCTTAGAAATGCTTTTTGTTATCCATCTATATCTTAAATTTTTCTACACTCCTTTTTCCTTTGTTTATAATACCATTTTTTCCTACATTTGAATCTTAGCTTTCCTTTTTTTAACTATTGGACATACATAAAAATAGACTGAATAGTATAATGTATCCCTGTTTTTATTGGATATATGAAAAAAGATTTAAAGTTTTTCTGTAATATCAAGACTATCACTTTGCATTCTGATATGCTTTCTTGAGCTGGGATTGAAAATTGCACATAACCTACAGACTCTCTTACCTGTGCCAAAGTCTGAGAGTACCCCTAAAAGTGCCAGAGTGACCAATTACTATCATGCTTTACCTCCCTACAAGATGTATCTGGGTTTCTGCAAAATCGAGGATGCCTAGAGGAGTGCCACTGACACGGGCACCATCTTTTGTAAGAGTGAAGGTGGAGACAGGGGTGAGATTTTGATAGGTGAATCCTTTAGACTTGGTAGAACATCTGAGCCAGGGACAAGCAGCACCACAAATGTCGGCCAGCTCAGCACTGCCCCTCCAAGGGTGACAGAGGGACATCCTCTGCCTTGGTAGGCCTTTTCTCTTGGAGGTCTTAACCAGCAGAAGGCAGCACGGTACAGAACTGCCTCACCTTCTCAGTCCTCCGCACATAGCTACATTCTGGATCAATACAATCTTCTGTTCAGCTCAGTAGTTAAAGAGAGACCAGCAGTCTGGGACCGCCCATCAGTAACGGCCTGCCTAGCTCTGCTAAACAGCCCCCAAGCTCATTTCAACAACCCCTGCAAGTGCAGAGGGAGAGAAGCCTTCCAGTCAACTACCTTGGCTTGGAAGTGAAGCCTTAAGACTCTTCAGCTACAAACCTGATACATGTAGAACTCATACAAACTTACAAGGAAGAGACAAAAAGCCCAATTAAAAAAAAGGCAAGAATTATGAGTAGGTGAAGGACCTAAGCGTAAAGTCAAATGGCCAGGACACTTGTGAAAAGATGCATAACATCACTTATATTCAGGGGAGTACTGTTAAACTAATAATAAGATCTCATTTCAGATCCATGACAGTAACAAAAATGAAGAGGTCTGTCAGTCAAAGCTGGAAGGGGGGCAGAGAAAAGGGTACACTCAGGTATTACCAGTAGAGATATGAAGGCTTTCAGGAAAGCAATCTGGCAATTTCTACTGTTTAACAATAAATTTAATCAGGAATTCCACACATGGGAATTTTTCTGAAAAACTAAAAGTATTAATGTGTACAGTCATATATATACAGTATTATTTAGTATGACAAAAAACTGGAAGCAAAGGAATAACTATCAGTGAATGGCCAGGTAAATAATACATGGTCACTGCAGGGAGTATTATGCAGCCATTAAAAAGGATGGTTTGGAGCTCTGCCAAATGAGCTAGAGGGGTTTCTGGAGGAACTGTTCAGTTTCTTTGTAGAAAAGTACTCTTCAGAAAATTTAATGTATGATCTCATTATTATTAAACAATATGCAGATCTGTATAAGTATGTATATAGGTACATATAAAGATAGATAAGGAAGAAGACATATTACGGGCTGTGGGATTGACAGCTGATGTGAAAGGAGGGAGAAGGGTTAGAGATAAATACAAAAAGGAAAGAAAAAAGTACAAAGTATGCATGTGATCATGTGTATACATTTAGGTAGCATATGTGTACAGCAGGACCTATACATAAATATATAAAAATTACAAAACATTCCTCATGCATGTGAGCTCAGGCTGGACTAGGCAGCCTTAACCATGGAGGTTGGAGGGAAGAGTCCTGTGAGGCAGTAGTGCCATCTGGCCCTGGAGGGATGGGTGAGTGGGGTTCATCTTTGGGTGGTTTGCTGTGCCCTGCCCTGCCCAAGCAGGATTTTCTATATCCACAGGAGCTGCAGTTTGCCATGGGAGAGTAGCCCACCTCACTCATCCATCTCCCTGGCACAGGGCAGGCACTCAGGGTACACTGCATTAAATGCAATAAACCCAATTCTCTGTTTCCTAGACACAGTTCATCTGAATCTCCATACCTCCCTTTGTCATGTGATGATATGATTATCTGCCTCTAAACTAGTGGCTGACATCAGTTGACACCAGTGACTCATTGTTGGACTTCCCAGTGCTATATAAATTCAAGGCATGAACACAAGAAGCTGTCAATATTTACTGCACAAACATGCCCACATTTAGGTCTTAGTGGCTAGAAGGCAGTGTAATTTTTCTCTCTGACATTCTATTATTCCATACAGTAAGTAGGTAGTTTAAGTTGGAAGAATTCTCATGAGGATTTTTGAATACAAAAAACAAATAAAGAGTCATAGATCCTCCACCCCACCCCAGCCAAATGTATTTTCTCATCCTGAATTGGCTTTCATGCAAAATAGGTGACTCATGACTCAGGTTGAAGATGGTGGGGAGGTCTGGTTAGCAGAAGCCCTGTGATATGCATTCCTTCCTTACCAAGTACTTAATAGAAAGCACATCCATGAACTACATGGGTAGTTAACAAGAAGAAAATGAAAAAATGAGAGGTCCCTTAATTTCTCTTCAAACAGTTTTTAAACTACTAGAGAGGTACCAATGAATGTAAATATTTTGCCCACAGCCATTTACCCCGTCCATTCTTTCATTCAAATGCTCACTGTGCACCTGCTGAGGGTCAGGTGTCTGCTTGCTGCCCAGGATGCTAAGCGGATGGATAACCACATAGTCAGTTCCTGCCTTCTGGAAGCTCACCACTGGGTGGTGAGAGATGCTTCCAGCAATAATTATGATACTTGTGGTAAAGGTTCACTTAGGGGCACGGATTCCATCACATGGTGTCCACACTGCGGAAGGGATGGGCCTTGGGGGCCCTAACACAAATGTTCATGCAGGCATGGCTGCTTCAGCCTCCCTTCCCTTCCCCTCCCCACTCCGCTCAGGGTACAAAATTCACAAAAACACTTTATCACTAGTGCTGACTCATATAATGCCAATTCTTTAGTCAAATAGCTAGGCTTCCAAGCTCATATTTTAAAATAACATTTCTTGAAACTAAATAAAAGCACTGCTAGCATGAAATTAACAGTGGAAATTCTTCAGCCCAATTTCAGGAGAAAAACAAGCTGGGGGAAAAAAAGTAGTTTTTAGTTGTGCCATGGAAGGGGAGAGAGTAGTGGTGCTGGTACCATGTCCCTGAACTGTCCTGTGAGTGAGTTTCATTAAGAATCCCTTATCTGGAAGAGATAATAAGTCTAAGCCTGTGGAAGAAAATAAATTTACATTAATTACCTTTGCATTTGAAGTTCTAGCCTTCTAATAACCTATCAGATTAAAACCTAGATTCCTCCGTTTGTTCTCCTCGAATACTAATGTAGAGAATAAGAGAAGAGATCAAAACCTGGGTGAATAATTTGTATAAATATGATAATCCTTAGTATATGACTGTAACATTAAGAATCATCCTATAAACCACCCGTAAAAGTTCACTATAGTATTTTATACTTAATGCTTGTACACATACAAAATATTCCGCAGACTAAAGGCCAAAGAACCAGGCAGTGTTCTCAAAAAGAAGTAGAGAATGGATTGCAGTTCTATCTGTCCTCCCATTGTCAAGGCTCATCACTTCATTTGGATTAATCCACCAGAGTTTTAAACAATTATGTGTAGGCCGAATCTGGATTTAAGCTAAGAAATTCACACTAATGTGAAATTTACACAGACTCGTGTAAAAACACTAAAAATAATTTCATTTATTTCATCCACCAGTAATTTAAATCAAAGCAGAACATATTAATTAAAACAAATAATTAGCCTTGTCAAGGGAAGTATCAAGGAAACCACAATTCATTCATCTTACCTGTCCAATTTATGTTGAAATACTAGCCTACTGCCATGTATTAATCTATTTATAAAGAGATACAATTAGAAAAAGTAGTCTGGAATCACCAGGCTGAAGTTTAAAAGCCTGTAATGAAGTTTAAAAGCAAGTAAAGATGCTCCAAATTGTAAAGTGTGGATATCTGGGTCAGGGAATAAAGGGTCAAGTATGAAAATATTGAGAAAAAGCTTAAACAGGGACTGTAAAAAATTTACTGGACCTGCAGCTGTTTATCTGGTGAATCAGAGATGGTCTCTAAATGTCATTAGCTGAACCCTTAGATAACTCTACTATTAGCTAAAAGGCTCAGAAGTATTCGCTATTAATGCATTTTTTAATGAAAGTTATAAAGTGTTTTGCCCTAAAGTGGACCTTTATTTCAGTCCTACATTACTTTACTTAATATGTATGTTCCTAAAAAGAAGGGTGTTGATCCATTTGATCTTGTAAAAGTCCATAACTTCATATGAATTAGAGGGATTTCAAGATGCCCTTTTGAAAGCTTGTGTAACAGTAAGATTTTTAAATTGAGAATTACCTGGTTTTGGCTCTTGGCCTTTTTGCACATCGTTAAATACTTTTTATTGTGGGTCTCCTCAAGCTATTTTTGGCCAAAAATGGTATACGAATAATGAAAAGTGCAAAAAGTAATTACGTTAATGATATCAATGTATTAAGCTATTTCTACAACAGTTTCTCTTAAGACACACTGTCTGTGGTCTGGGCTGATGAGAAGTTCGGAAGGTAGCAGGTACTTACTCTTTTCTTTCATGGACGGAAAAACAAGTTTGCTTGGTTAGCTTCAGGCATTTGGTTAGTGTAAGTAGTTACAGCAAACTGGGCCCGTGCACCCGGGAAGGATCAGAAAACCCTTTTGTGTGAGCCCCTGGAGGTGGGGTAGGGCTCTGGTCGGAGCATCTGGCTCGCGATGGGCTTCTCCTCCCTGAAGGGGAGCAGTAAGCAAGTCTCCGCTAGAGGGAGAGCGCACAGTTAGCAGTCTGACCGTAACAAGGCAACGTTAACAAAGGGAGAGCAGACGATTTTCAGGGCTCGCCAGTCACTTTTTTGAGGGGATACTGGAGAGAAGGAGAAAAACAAGGTCCTGGAGAAATTAAACGGCGCCATTAAGCAGAAAACAGGGCCAAAAGCATCTTTTACAACAACGACAACCTGAGCACAGCAGAGGAGGCGTGCAGCACGCACCCAGGGCACAGCGAACAGTCACACAGCGGGCTGCGGTGTGATGGGGCCGTACTCACCTGCGTCCAGGCGCCGCGGCCCCCCGGTGGGCTTCGCCACCCCAGCTCCCCCTCCCACCGCGACACCCCGCACCTGGCCTCCAGGAGTTCCCCACCTTGCCCTGGGTACTCGCTGCACCAGCCTCGAGGCCCACACTCACTCCATCATCCCTGGTGCACGGCGGGAGGGAGGCTGGCGGTGTTGGACCGCTGGTCCCTTCCAGGATCCTCGCAGACATTTTGTCCGGAGCGGAAACCTCCGCACGTCCCCCTTAAAGACACAGCGCTCCGTTCCCGCATCTGGGGGGCGGGGGTGAAGGGGGAACAGTAACGTGTGAACTTTAGTGAAAAGAACTGGGGAGTCACTCCTAAACCATCTAGGTCCCCGAATGACAGATTCATGTTTGCCAAGGTTTAGAAATTAAACAATAGTTTAGTGATTTTTTTTTTTAAATGTAATTTTTGTTCTGTACCTTTCCATTAACCTTCCAAGACCTAGATTCCTGTCTTCAGTCTCTGAATGAAGATTGCATCCTTTCAGGTTCAAGGTGTGTGATGGCACAAGTTGTTAGAAGAAATTCCATGAACCAAGGTCTGGACAGATAAAGGTAGGTAGGGCTCACTGGCGTTGACCAAAACTTAGTAAGTCCAGCTTTTGATACATTGTATTCAGTGATTTACAACAAAGATTCTCCCCCCTCCCCCCACGCAAATAGCTTCCGCTGCTGGCAGCTTTGGCTCCACTCCACCAGTTTCCTTTATTCCGGGCTCCAGGTTGAAGGTCAGCTTTTTGGAGGCACACTCACTGTGTGCTGGCACCAACTGTGAGGGAAGAGGAGTCCTGATTTGTAGTATTTGCTATTTCTATAATAACAAATGATGTTTAGCAAAAAACAGATTAACAAGTGTCTTGCCAAGTTTCTGGAAATGTAACAATCAGCTTTCACCACTGTCACATGCTGCTTTTGAAACAGCTCACTTTCTGTGTACCTCAATTCTGCTCACATTCTATTGGCCAAAGCAAGTCACATGATAAAGCCTGCTGTCAGTGGGGCTGAAAGTACACTCCTCTCGTAAGGGAGCCTTGTAAAATCATATGACAATGGGCAGAGATGGTATAATACTCTTAAAAGGACAGGGAATACTGGTTACAATAATGTAATGCAATTTACCTGTTTTGGTTCAGGGGATTTTTTTTTAACTTCATCTTTTCTAGAAAGTAGAGGTTCAAAGTCCATTAAAGGAGTTTTCACTTTACCATTCCAAGAAAGGTTTCAGAAGAAACTGGTTGGGTGTCTTCAAAGGGTTAATTTTTTAATGTGGTTAACTATTAGGTTAATGTGTTTCTTCTCATCCAAGAGAACATTGATGGCTGTGGACATCTGATTGAAAGAAAAGCAACTAATACAAATGAATTAGGTTAAAGACATCTCTTATTCATGATTTAATTTATAAACAGATGTTTAAAGTTTGTTGTATCTGGTAATCCTTTTAATGAGAGACTTTAAAAAATTATTGTTCTTTTTTAAAAAAGAGTTTATTTAAATTATTTTTAGACGGGAAGGGAGGGAGAAAGAGAGAGAAACACCAATGTGTGGTTTCCTCTCATGAGGCCCCTACTGGGGACTTGGCCCACAACACAGGCATGTGCCCTGACTGGGAATTGAACCTGTGACTCTTTGGTTTGCAGGCTGATGCTCAATCCACTGAGCCACACCAGCCAGGGCTTAATGAGAGACTTTTTACTTTGAGTACCTTAAACATCCATTTAGCTTTAAACTGACCATGTAATGAGATACATGATATTTTCATTAGTTCATAAGACAGTTTTTAGTTAAGTGCTGGTTATGGGCAAAGCACTACCTTAAATCTGAAGAAGAATCTGGAGATTCAAGAGATCATTCCTAACCTCAAGAAGATTACACTTCAGTACGATAGACAAATGCAACTCCAAAAAGAAAGTGAAAAATGATGTAAGAAGAAACACTGGAGTGCCACACCAAACTGAGGACAGCTACATTTTTTTGAAAGTGGCAGCATTTAACCAAGACCTAAAAGGGGTAGGATTTGGATTCCTGGAATGTTTATTATCCTAAGAGGGTGTGTTTTGGATTTATTTTTAAAGTCCAGCGAAAAGGAGCCTGACTTTTCTGTGTTTGAGTCAATGCTTATAATCCAAAATCTCTTCCTTGTTGTTTTATATTAAATTTTAAATCAAATTATAAAATACTTCTCAAATATCTGATAGCTTTTTTTCTGCCCTACATTCTTTGTTCAACTTTCAGCAAGAAAAACACGTTTTAGTCTGTATTTTGGTAGTGGCAGTTCCCCTAACTTTCATCATGCACTTAACTATAAATAACATTTACTTTTCATAGGAAGACCTCATTTCTATCCTATCTCCTAGAAGTTGGCAAAGCATGAGAGCATGCATTTTATTGGTAGTGCAGAATATGGACTCTCCAGGTTCTTACCAGAGATTATAGCTTCGGAATCTGCTGTCTAAATCTTACCAAAAACCCAGTTTGAGAAAACTATGGAAATTACCTCAAAAACATGAAGTTACAGAGCAGCATACTTGGACCACACTGTTTTGGTACATGCTGTATGTGCTTTTGGTCTGGAGTTTTCTTGTGATGTTTTTGTCTGCTTTTGGTGTCAGAGTAATACTAGCTTCATCAAATGAGAAGTATTCCTTCCTCTTCTGTTTTTGGGAATTTGTGAAGAATTGGTATTAATTCTTCTTCAAATGTTTGGTAGAATTTAACAGTGAAGCGACCTGGGCCTAGGCTTTTCTTTATGAGTAGTTTTTTAAATTACTAATTCAACATCTTTATTTGTTATAGTTATGCTCAAATTGTCTATTTCTTCTTCAGCCAGTTTTGGTCGTTTGTATCTTTCTAGGAATTTGTCCGTAATCATCCAAGGTATCTAATATGTCAGTATAGAGTTGTGCATAGCATTCCTTTATAATCCTTTTGATTTCTGTAAGGTTGATAGTAATGTCTCCTCTTATTCTGGCTTTTTATTTTTTAATTAAAAATGTTAAATTAAATTTATTGGGGTGACATGAGTTACTAAGATTTTATAGGTTTCAAGTATATACTTCTATGATAATCTGTGTGTTGCATTGGGCGCCCACCACTCAAAGTCAAACCATTTCCCTCACCATATATTTGGTCCCCTAACCCTACCCTGCCCACCCCCTTCCCTCTGGTAACCACTGTACTGTTGTCTGTGTTTATCAGTTTCAGTTTTGTTCCACATACAAGTGACATCATATGGTTCTTAGCTTTTTCTGACTGACGGACTTTGCTTAGCATGGTATTCTCAAGGTCCATCCGTATTGCCACAATTGGCTGTGTTTCATCTTTCTCATGGCTGAGCAGTACCCCATAGTGTATATGTGCCACATCTTCTTTATCCAGTCATCTATCAAAAGACACTTCGGCTGTTTCCATGTCTTGGCCACTGTGAATAACGCTGCAGTGAACATAGGGGTGCACACATCTTTGTGGATAAATGTTTTCAATTTTTTCCAGGAAGGTATCCAGAAGAGGGGTTCTGGGTCATACGGTAACTTTATTCTTAATTTTTTGAGAAGTCTCCATATTGTTGTCCATCGTGCCTGTACCAGTTTACGTTCCCACCAGCAGTGAATGAGGGTTCCTTCTCTTCACAAGCTCTCCAACACTTGTTATCACCTGTCTTGTTGATAATAGCCATCTCTGGCTTTTAGATCTGCTTTTAATGAGCTGTCCCTTGGGGGTTATGTCATCTGACTTCAGTGCGGCACCTTGCAGGAAAGAGCTGAATAAAATTTATTATCAGAGCTAGTGTCCTGGGGTTGTTCACTGCCATTGCCCACCAATTCCCACAGTGTTTTTTTTCTTACCCAGAGGAGACCATTCTCTGATCTCAAGTGATGAAAAGCTCTGTGCATCCTCTGAACAAACGGGATTGTTTCATCCCTTGGGCACTGTGGAGCATGTAGTGGACCACTTCCTTGCTTTAGCTGCTGAAAGCTGAGAGTCAGATATGGGATGCCTGCTCTATTAGTTTCCTAGGGCTGCTGTAGCCAAGCACTACACACTTTGTGGCTCAAAGCAGTAGAAGATTATTCACTCACAGTTCTGGAGGTTAGAAGTTCAAAACAAATGTGTCAGCAGGGCCACACTCCCTCTGAAATCTGTAGGGGAAGTCTTTCCTGGCCTCTCCCTAGCTTTCGGCGGTGGCCAGCAGTTCCTGGCTTGGAGATGTAGTCCTGCAGCCTCTGCCTCTGTTGTCACACAGCGCGCTCCTTGTGTGTCGGTGCCTACATTTCCCTCTTCTTACAAAGACACCAGTCGTACTAGATGAAGCCCTACCCTGATGACCTCATCTGAATTTGATTACATCTGCAGAAACCGTATTTCCAAATAAGGTCACATGCGCAGGTGCCTGGGGTTAGGACTTCAACGTTTTTTAGGGGGAGGGAACATGATTCAGCTCATCACAATGCCACCTTTTCTGTATGGTAATATTTTATTCTTCTACCTATATTTTCCTTTTGTCATGATTCCATGGATTACTAGATTTTCCTTAATTATATGCATCTTGGCAGGGCATGAAGGAAAGGAGGCAGAAAGGAAGGAGGAAAGAAGGGAGGAAAAGGGAAAAGAGAGTTCGGAAGCAAAGTTTGCTCCAAAAACATCAGATGTGGAACTTGGGAACAGGGTCATAGGAATGCGGGGTGGGCGTAGGCAAGATTGACGGGACAGTGCTTTTGTTGTATGGGCCTCACCAGAGCCTCAGAGTCATTCTTTTGGGCAGATGAGCACAGTGGTTACCAGCTGCCTACAGCTTAGCTGACATAGAGAAAAGTTGGAAGATAGCTTGAGGAGCTGAGGATTAGGAGAAAAAGAGTATGATCTAGCAACTTTTAATGCCCACACCAACTGGCACAGTTGGGTCTGGGTTTTGTGGTGCTTGAAAGGTTGTACAGTGTTGAGGACCCAGGTATTCTAGTTACTGGGGACACAGATCCAAAATCATTGATATAATGCATACAATTTGCCTTGGGGGACAGCGTCCCTTCTGTACAATGTTATTCCCCACATGATATTTTAGCTGAAATTTTAATAGGCTGTTCTAAAAGTCTGTCAAACTAGCTGCTTCTGGATGTGCAGCTGACCCTTGAACAATGCAGGAGCTGGGGGTGCTGGCCACCGCACAGCTGAAAATCTGCATATAACTTTAGACTCCTCCAAATGTAACAACAGTTGTCCCTCAGCATTCACGGGGCATTAGTTTCAAAATCCACAATGCTCAAATCCCTTATATAAAATGGTGTAGAACAAAGCATGCATTTGTCCCTCCATATCCATGGTTGGTTGAATTCACAGATGCAAACCCCAGGGATATGGAGGGCCAGCTGTATGTTTATTGAAAAAAAAAAAAAACCTCTACATATAAGTGGACCCATGCACTTCAAACCTGTGTTGTTCAAGGGTCAACTGCATGTTTTTATAGGATCAGCCACAGCTACTGAATAAACAAATATTTACACTTTCATCTCTTCCATATCTTAATCCAGCAGATGAGAATCTTAACCCTACAGCACCCTGAGAGTTATCATCACTTCACTTACTACTAGAAAGGAGATCCTTGTTACTGCCTGATGGGTAAGTAATACAGGTCCAGAATCCCATTCTGAGGTTTGGAGGTTCAAAGGTCTTAAGCTTTTACTTTCTAGGGCCACTCGGGTACCTACTTTCTTAGCTTGGGTTCCCTGAAATGTAACGAAAACAAGGACTAGGATGCAGGTAGTTTGAGAGGTGATCACAGGAAGCAGGATTGGGGGAACAATAATTAGAGTAATAAAAGAAATGCATGCCAAAATAAAGAGGCTTTTAAAAACTATAAATAATTGTGTGTCTTTTAAATAATGTCTTTATTTTATATTTGTAATTACAATTGTGAAAGAAGTTATTCTGCAGGATGAACTGTTTTTAATCTTTACCTTTAGGCTTTTTCAGACCCAACTTCCTCATTTTAAACTTTCTCATTTTCTGTTGTATAATCTTAGAAAAATGTTAACATAGACTTTATTTTCATTTCACAAAGTCTGTGTTATGCTGGTGGTTGACTTTTGGCTTGGACACTAATGAAATTTTTAAAACTTATCTTTGAAACTTGATGTCTTCACTATAATTATATATGAGGAGGGACACACCCACACACAAAAAACTGGAATTATCTTCTGGAGGGCGGGCCCCTTGTAGTACAGGCTCCCCCTACTACGTGAGTGTTCTAGGAACCCATCTGTATCAGTGTACCAGCTGGTGGTGTTGTGAGAGGCTGCATTTAGCTTCTTTAGCTTCGGTGGATTTTTTTTTTTGAAGACTCAATGCGTTTGCCCCTTTCATGACGAGTGATTTACGAGTGCACCTGCCCTCACTGCTCTAAGTGTTCAGCAGTTTTTGCCCCAAAATGCCATTCCCCTCTGTCCCACCCTCCCTAAAAATCACTTGATCTCACCCCCGGTGACTTTTTTTTTTATTTCCTCAGATGAAAAAAATTCCTCAAAAGGAAACATTTTGCTGGATGTGGAAGAGGTGAAACAAAAAACAGCAGAAGCACTAAAAGGCATTAAAATCAATGAGTTCAAAAACTGTTTTGAGCAGCAGAAAAAACATCTCAATAGTGTATTGCATCCAATGGAGAGTACTTTGAAGGTGACTGAAGTTTAAACATGTAATATTAAATACACACTTTTTAATAAATAAATCCCACGTATGTTTGAATCCCCCTCATATATGCAAGTCTCTTTTTATTTGAAACACAACCAAGCTTGGAGTTCATCCTGGACATAATTTTAAGCAAGAGAGTTATATAGTGGGATTTATATTTTACATACACCACTTCAGGGAAGTAGGGGGAATGTGTTTGAGAAAAACAGACTAGAGATAAGTACCAGTTAGACCATTGCATTGTTGTGGGCCAGAACTGAGATATTTTTAAGATTCAACCTGTTTAGTATGTAGCAGAAAGGAATAAACAAGAAAATGGATGGATAATGGAACTGGTTGAAAGTAACTGCAATGTGGTTTGTAGTTCTCATGACTCCCTGATATCTTTTACTGGCCGTGGTGTCCTTGAGGAGACTAAGCTCAAAGGCCACCATGTCTGTGGTGCTCAGCTCTAGAGAGTCATGCTCCCCATGTGACATTTTCTAGGTCACTTCGATCAGAGGGAAACACTTGTAGGAGAAAGAAATGGCTCCCTTTCTATGGGAATTCTGAGAGAGGCATTAGATATTGAGTGCTATTTCTCAGAACTATTAGAGGGAAATAGTGTAAGAATTTATCTCAGAATTTTACCCCCTTTTCAGAATCCATTAGCCCCCCCTCCTGTATTTGGTTGTGGTTTTTGTGCATCCATTCCCCGTAAGTGCTGCACGCCTGTGATTGTGGGGGGCTTGCAGGTTATCCGGGCAGGACCCACTTGCTGCCATTTCACGCTTTTCTTCTTCTAGAGCTGTAAAGTACCCGTGAAGCCCCGCGGTGCACTTCCTGGCTGCTTCACTGAGCCCCACATTTGCCATGTCTGGTAACATACATATAGTTGAAAGGATAGTCAGAATCAAACCTACATGCTGTGGGACACCAAGGAATGTTTATGTCTAAACGTAGAGACTTTTTTCTTTTTTGCTACCACATCTTGAGAGAAAAGGTGAAAAAAGAAAAAGGAAGAACAGAAAAGACAAAGCAATATGAGTGACAGCATTGCAGGCCTTCCTATCTTCCTGTTTGTACTCACGCACAGGGGTCTGTAGCTGAGGCTTATGCCCGGGAAGCAGACCCAGCAGGAGGAGACATGGGGAGAGACGTGGGAGGCAACCCTTCACAGACAGCTTTGTAGAGTGCTGCTCCGGTGGCCTTTGCTCAGAGTGCTGGCAGGGGTGAGGGTGGGGGAGGTACTCCATACCGCCTGTTTAAAGGGCCAGTGTGACCAGAATGACTGGTTAGAACATCTGGAGGCTTATCTCGCTCACCACAACTCCAAGAGTCTGTGACCCCAGCTGT
Organism: Trachops cirrhosus; assembly: GCA_028533065.1. Lineage (NCBI taxonomy): Eukaryota > Metazoa > Chordata > Mammalia > Chiroptera > Phyllostomidae > Trachops > Trachops cirrhosus. The sequence goes on along the minus strand of CM052540.1, from coordinate 149,559,320 downwards.
GGTCAGGGTTGATGTGACCTGACCTTGGTGGTTAGACATTCTACACAAACCTCAGAGGTTTTTTACAAAGTCCTTTTGCCAAAGGAAAAAGACACACTTGTCCAAAAGAGCTGGTTTGGCTATTTTCTGAGATAATCATAAAGAATAACAACAACAACAACAACAGAAAACCCTTGATTTTCTTCTGTGTCTGCTTTGCAATAGGAAAAGAGGAAACCATTGTATGTGGGACTGGGGGATGCAAGCAGAAGTCTGACACACAGAGGTAGGGTTTATCATCCTGTCCTCAGAAACCAGATCGGAATGCTGTGGCCCGTTGGTTTTGGCTGGATCTACTTGGTGTGATCCAGCCTGCCTGGATTTGTGAATGATTTAATCAGTTGAGAATCTTCCTCCCTGCCCAACCAAACCTCATTCTCAGTCCTCTTATGAAGACTTCGTAGACTATACCAGCACACAAGGATCTCTGTCATCCAGATTTCCCCTGCTCTCCCAGTTGGTACTGTGCACGCACATACTGTTTCTTAGAAGCTAGCCTTGTCTTCCTGGCTCAGCTGTAATGATCTCAACAGCAGGAATCAGGTTTCACTTTTTATATATTCCCCCTAGCACAGTGCTGAGCAAATAAATAGGAGGTCTCAGTAAATACCTGGAGGGGTTGAACATTCAAAGCATATTCTCTACCACTTGAGGTAGATTCAAAGCATATTCTCTACCATATGAGGTACCCAGTGTAGTCAAATTCATAAAAACAGAAAGTAGAAGGGTGGCTGCCAGGCGTAGGGTGGGGAGAGTGGGGATTTAATGTTTACTGGCGACAGAGTTTCAGTTTGGAAAGATGAAAAAGTTCAGAGGATGGATGGTGATTACAGTTGTGCAACAATATGAATATACTTAATACCACTGAAATGTATACCTTAAAAGGGCTAAGTGGTAGATTTTATGTATATTTTACCACAATAGAAAATTTTTTTAGAAAGGCACACACTGTAGAAATCGAAGCCTTTTCCCTAATTGTACCCTCAACTGGTGCCCATGTGTAGGATCATTATCTGTGTGTGAATGAAACCTCCAGTGTGCTGGGCTTGCTGGACAGGGTCCAGATACTTGCTCAGCTTCCTAGTTGCTAGCTCCATTTTTTAAGACATTGGAACATTTGCATCAGGCTTTTAGTTCAGATTTATTTTTCTTAGTTCATACCTACACAAGAATGGTTAGGAGGGAGCCCAGATCTACACCAAGCAGTGTTACAACTACCCTCAAAGTAATGGAAAAAGGCCAGTGATGGTGTGAATGTGGGCAAGTTACTTAAGGTCTCAAAAAATCGGGCCTGTAATTTTGTTTTGTTTTGTTTTGTTTCTCATCTGTAAAATGGGGATAAGTATACATAGTACCTTCTTCCATGGGGTTGTGAGGATTAACTGAGATGAATTACGTGAAATTCCTCGTAAAGTATCTGAGACAGAACGGAAGCTGGAAAGTTCAGCCAATTGTTTCTGAATGGCAGCTGAGAGTTCTTTGACTTTGTGACTTCAGCTTGATTTTGAGAAGAATGAAAGTAGACCACAGGTCTTGGTAGACCAGCAGTGCCTTGTCTGGCACTGTGACCCCACACGTAACCAAACCCCTAGAGGACGTGAGGTTGGTGGCGGCAGGAGCAACCCAACCAGGACAGGTAAAGACTTAGGGCTCTTTCTTTCAGACTGACTATCCCCACTCAGCCAGAACACACAATCCTTGCTATGCCCTCTTTCTTTAGTTTAAATTTTAAAAAACCCTGGGGAAGGACCCGAAGAGACTGGCTTGGCTGGCCTTCTCACCTATGTGGTCAGGATGCAACGTTTGGCTGCTCTCACTTGACCTTGATGTTGGAGTGGTGGAGGGCAGTTTTCAAAACAAAGAGATTGCTGCCTCCGAAAAAGAAGACTTTGGGGCAAATAAAAATGAGGTGTTCACCCACACTGAACTTCATGCTCTGAGCAAGCCACAGGAGAAACAATACAGATGAAGTATTACAGAACTGTATACTTGAAACCTGTATAATTTTATTAATCAATGTCACCCTTTAAAATAAAAAAAAAAGAAAAGGAAAAACAGCCATGGGTCCCACCCTCTAGGATCTTGTTCTTCAGTGACCAGCGACCTGCATGGCGTGACAGTTGGTTTTCGAAGAACAGGTGCCTTCTGTTTCTGCTTTCCTGAGGGAGTTGAACTCATTGATCTTATGTTTTTTCCAAGTTGGCATCTAAAATTATTTGACCTTGGTTTACTTATCAGGTTGTAAAAGTGAAAATGCTTAATGAAAAATACTTGAAATAAAATCAAGGCTACATTAACATTTAATGCAAACTTCTAAACAGAAGCTATTTTTACATTCCTCTTTACTAGTATGATATACTGTAGTTATTTCCCCCATGACTCAATATTATGGGATATTTTCCCCCTTTCTTTAAATAGTCCTGAATTTGAATGTAACACAGAGTTCCCATTTTCCCCATAAATTACATATTTATAGCTCATGGGAATAGCTACGTGTCTCTTAAAAGTACTTCTGCATTTGAATTATAGAGAAAATGACTAAATAGGATTCTGAACTTTGGGTGCTCTTGAGGTAGCAGAAACAGAGAGAACAGGACTCTGTGTGCTGGGCCTGGGTCCTCTTTGCTATGAGCCTGTCCCCAACTGCGTGGGCTTCAGGCAGAGGGAGAAGGGGGAGGGTGGGTGTGAGTTCAGGAGCAGAGCTAGTTCACCAGCAGAGGCAGGGTTGCAGTTAAAAATATAGGCTTTGACCTCATGTTCAGGAGTTCAGCTCTGCCTTACACTAGCTCCAAAGCTTGGGATGTTTTCTTAGTCTCTTCGCTTCTGTTGTGTTTTCCTCTCTAAACTGGCATAATGGGAGTTGCGCTTAGAGTTATGGTAAGAATTGAATAAGGTAACACATGCTTGGCATGGAGTGAATCATCAGTAAGTGATGGTTATTGTTTCTGAGTGAGTTATAAAGCAGAAATGACTAGGATGTCTTCTCTTTCCTGCACCCTTCTTCCCCTTCTTCTTTACTTCTTGGAAGCCTAGTGGCCACCTCCTAAGACCAGCTGAGCTTTCTGCTTTGGAGGAAGTGCCCTTCATTCCTCTAGAAAGCTGAGTGTGATCCCAGAGAGTTAGCTTTACACCTGCCTCTGGTGTAAGTCTCCTTTGTGGGTTCATGTGGGGCTAGTCCTCTCCTCCATAGTAAAAGACTACAGGATGGACTGGGAGCCAAGTACATATTTGCCTGGAAGGTCTTCAGTAAAATAGTTGCTGCTTTTACAATCCTACACCCTAGGTGACAATGGGCAGCTGGTTGAGCATTGACGGACTTGTTTGTTTTAAGTATGAATTTTACACTACAATTTATATTTAAAAATACTTTAATGTTAAAGCTACTTTATAATGGGTTTTGAAAATTATATACAGCCATGTAAGCCACACCTCAGTCTGGATACAGAATATTTTCATAAACCCCCAAAGTTTCCCTATATCCTGTTCAATTGATCTGTCTTCTTTCCCACCCCTAGACAACTGCTGATTAGCTTTCTATTACTATAGAAGAATTGCATTTTCTAGAATTTCATATAGTAAGTGGAATGTGTCAGGCTTCTTTTATTTATCATAACACTTTGAAATTTACCTACTCGTTGCATGTATCAGTGGATTCTCCCTTTTTGTTGCTGAGTTTTTCCATTATATAGATACCACAATTTGTCTATCCATTTTCCTGTTGATGAATATTTAAGTTGGTTTTTACAGATAACATTATTGTGTCATAAAATACTAAGGAATTTATAGAGTCCCCCACCAAAAATGCTACAAGAACTAATAAGTTGAATTTACCAAGGTCATATAATACAAAATTACTATATAAACTCAATTACATTTCTGCATATCAGCAGTGAACAGTTGGAAAGTGAAATTAAAAGTATAATTTCATTTATAATACTATTTAAAAAATCACATACTTTGGAGTAACAAAGCATGTGCAAAACCTATGCACAGGTTCTAACTTGACAAGCTGAGTCTAAAGTTTTCATGGAAAGGAAAATGACCTAGAATAACCAAAGTTTTTTCAAGATTTTCTATAAAACTATATTAATTAAACTATCATCACACCAACACAGTGTGATGATAGCAAAAGGACAGACATGTTGATCAAAGGCACAGAGATAGTCCAGAAATAAATCCACAGATACATGGTCAAGTGATTTTCAACAAATGTACTGCAGCATTTCAATGAGGAAAAAATATGCTTCAACAAATGGTGAGCAATTAGATGTCCATTTCAAAAAATATAAGTATTGACCTCATAGTACACTCAATAATTAGCAAAATATATAATAGACAACATGTAAAAGTAAAAAGTTTAAAACTCCTAGAGGAAAGCCTAAGAAAAAAATCTTTGCAACTTTGATATAGGCAAATATTTCTTAGATAGGACATGAAAACCATAAACCATTAAAGATTTACTTAGTAAACTAAGCTTTTACAAAACTAATACTTCTGCATATCAAAATACTATTAGGACTGGGAATTTCCAGTCAAGATGGAGGTATAAGTAGACATCGTTCACCTTGCACACCTGCGAAAGGAATTACAACTAAATTTCAAAACAAATAACACTCAGAACTGTCATAAAATCGAACTGTATGGAAGTCTGACCACCAAGGATTTAAAGTAGCCACAATCCTCCAAATGGGTAGGGGGCAGAGACACAGAGACAGGGTTGAGAGGTGAGGAGACTCAATGTGGCACAGAGAGGCTGCAGTGGTGGCAGAATGGGCACAGACAGTCCTACATTACCGTGTGGTGGATAAAAATAAGGAGGGATACCTTGGGAGCAAGCAGTGCCAGCCCCAGGACAGACCACACAGCCCAGGGTTCCAGTGCCAAGAAGATAAATCCCTGTAACTTCTGGCTGTAAAAACCAGTGGGGGATGGGGTGGCAGAGGAAACTGGGATTTTAGGAAATTTTGCTTAAAGGGTCCACTGGGTCTTAAAACATACACACACACTCCCACTCTGGGATTCAACACCAGGGCAACAGCTGGAAGGGTGCCAGTTGCATATGGGGAGTGGGTGAAGTAACTGGAAATAGGTCGAGTGCCCAGAAGCATGGCAGCAGCACAGCGCCCTCTCTTAGCCCTCCCCCACTCCACAGAGGCACAAAGCAGTGAAGTGGGTTGCCCCACCATAGTTATTACCTAAGGCTCTGCCTCACACACTTTACAAGTGTTATTTACAGGGAGTCAAAGCAGCTCTACCTAATACACAGAAACCAACACAAGGAGGCTGCCAAATTGAGGACACAAAGAACTATGGCCCAAATGAAAGGAACAAAATCCCAGAAAAATAGCTAAATGAAATGGAGATAGCCAACCTATCAGATGCAGAGTTCAAAACACTGGTGATCAAGATGCTCAAAGAACTCACTGAGTATGGCAACAACATAAAGGCAGAAATGAAGGTTACACTAAGTGAAATAAAGGAAAATCTCCAGGGAACCAACAGTGAAGGGAAGGAAGCCAGGTTTCGGATTAATGATTTGGAACATAAGGAAGAAATAAACATTCAACTGGAACAGAAAAAAGAAACAAGAGTATAAAAACATGAAGATAGTATAAGCAGACTCTGGGACATCTCCAAATGTGCCAACATTGGAATCATAGGGCTGCCAGAAGAAGAGGAAGAGCAAAAAATTGAAAATTTATTTGAAAAAATAATGAAAGAAAACTTCCCTAATTTGGTGAAGGAAATAGACTTACAAGTCCAGGAAGCACAGACAGTCCCAAACAAGTCAGATCCAAAGAGGACCACACCAAGACACATCATAATTATAATGCCAAAGGTTAAAGATGAAGAGAGAATCTTAAAAGCAGAAAGAGAAAAGCAGTGAGTTACCTACAAAGGAGTTCCCATAAGACTGTCAGCTGATTTCTCAAAAGAAACCTTGCAGGCAAGAAGGGACTGACAAGTAGTATTCAAAGTGATGAAGAGCAAGGACCTACAACCTAGATAATTCTATCCAGCAAAGCTGTCATTTAGAATAGAAGGGTTGATAAAGTGTTTCCCAGACAAGGTAAAGCCAAAGAAGTTCATTATCACCAAGCCATTATTACATGAAATGTTAAAGGGACTTGTTTAAGAAAAAGAAGATCAAAACTATAAACATTAAAAAGGCAAGAAATTCACAATTATCAACAATTGAATTAAAAAAACTAAGCAAACAACAAGAACAGGAATAGAATCATAGGTATGGAGATCATTTAGAGAGTTATCAGTTGGGAGGGGGAAAGGGGAGAATGGGGAGAAAGGTGTAGGGATTAAAAAACATAATTGGTAGATACAAAATAGGCAGGAAGATGTTAAGAATAGTATAGGAAATGGAGAAGCCAAAGAACTATATGCATGACCCATGGATTTGAACTAAAGAGGGGGACTGCTGGAGAGAAGGGGGGTACCAGGCAGAGGGGGCAAAGGTGGAAAAATTACATCAACTGTAATAACATAAACATTGTGATAAAATATACTTAAAACACTATTAGGAAGATGAAAATGAAGCCACAGAATGGGAGAAAATATTTGAAATACATATATCTGACAAAGGACTTGTATGCAGAATATGTACAGAACTAATACAACTCAACCATGAAGACAGAAACAAATAAAATATGGGCAAAATATTAAAAAAGACACCTCATGAAATGAATGACAAATAAACACATGGAAAGACCTCAACCTCATTAGCCATTATGAAAATGCAAATTAAAATCAAAAGGAGATACCCCTTCTTCTGCACTAGAATGAGCAAAATGAGAGGCGGAACCACCGAGTATCAGCGAGGATGTGCTCACCTGAAGCTCTCATGCATTGCCCAGTAGGAGTATAAAGTATTACTGCTACTTTGGAAAACATTTTGGCAGTTTCTCATAAATTTAAACATATACTTACCATATTATCTGGTGATTCCATTTCAGGTATTTATCCAAAAGAAATCAAAACATTTATCGACACAAGAACTTGTATACAAAGTCACTTTGCCTGTAGAATAATGAATGGATTGTAGAGAGATGGGCAAGAGTCAGAGACATAGTGGCTTCTAGGAGGTTATTGCAGTAGTTCAGGCAAAGATGAAAGCTTAGACTTGAGTAGAAACCAAAGAAAGGAGTGGTGCTTGAGAGGCAAAATCAGGGCTTATTCACAGACTGCATAGGGTTACACTGAGGTATGAACTTACTCAGCTGGATGATGATGCTGCCATTCAATGAGCAGGAAAATCAGGAAGTTGGGAAATGTCCATTTGCTTCTACAGTGACCCCTACCCTCTACACCATGGCTCAAAAATGTCAGTTAGATTTGAAATCTGGTATCCGTAGAGGAGATATACATTTGGAAGGGGAGTGAGATATTTTGAAGCCTATGAAAATATATTAAAATACACAGTCCTCCCTGACTACACATGGGCATTAAAGGAGAAACACACTTTTTAATTAAATAAATTATTGGGAAGACATGCCAATATTGAGATTCCAGAGAGGTGACAATTATATATTTCAAGGTATTTTATAACACATCACTTTAACACATTGTCTAATTTATGTATCATCACAGCTGTGTGAGTTAGATTTTTTTCTGATACCTGTTTTCAGATTTATTGATTTGTCCAATGATAATAATTGCTGAAAGGGGTTTTTAAATTTAAATCTTCTGATTCTACTCTCCCCATCTCTTCAGTGATACAGTGAAGGCTAATTTCAGCTCCAAAGAGAGTGTTCAGAAAGAATTCAGGTCTGTACGGACTGGGTATTCTCTCATAGGCTGTTTCCCTTTCCTCCCCTCAGCTCAGTCCTGTTGACCCTCCAAGGCTCAGTTCAGATTGTTCGTCTCCATACACTTGTCCATTCCTGTCCACTGATTTATTTCATTCAAACAATGCAAAAATTTTTATTTTATTTAACCTAGATGCTTACTCAGTGGAAATACATGTACATAAATGAACTTGTGTAAGGATGTTCACAGGAGCATTAGTCACCATAGTGAAAAACTAGAAACATCATATTAACAGAAAAAAGGACAAGCAAACTGTGGTGTGCTCATGCAGTGGAGTACTGCCCAGCAACAAAAAGGAAGGCATTTTATATGACAATATGGATAAATATTAACACATGTTGGGTGAAAGAAGCCTTACACAAAGGAGTGCTCTGTGGTTCCATTGATAGGAAGCTCTAGAATGGGCAAAACCAATCTACGGTGAAGAAAAATTTAAAAACAGCGGTGTATGTGGAAATGGGAATTGATGGAAAACAGGCATGAGAAAATGCTCTGTATCCTCGGGGGATTGGGGTTACACAGGTACATGTATTTCTCAAACCCTATCAAATGGTACACTGCAGATTTGTGTATTTCATTGCTTAAGAGTTTTCCCTTAAAAGGAAAAGAATTGTAAACAATTAACTGAGTTATAGTTAAGTACACGCTGAAAGAATTGTTCCACTGTCAGCAAATTACATTGAAATGTATTTAAAAATGAGATGGATAGAGGGATAAATGAACAGACATGTGATAAAGAGTAAAATGTTAATTGTACAATCTTGGCAGTGGATATATGAGTTTTGACTGTAAAGTTTTTCCACTTCTCTGTATGTTTGAAAATTTTCATAGCAAAAAGTAGGGTAAAAAGAAAAACACATTGTTGTTAGTTATAACTGAGCAACTGGTACTCCGATCTACCAGAACCTTCTCAGAAGTCTTAGGACAGCCACTTCAGAATCTAACACCTGAGTGGTGAAAGGGAAAGCATCTTCCCATTGGTTTCTTTTTCTTCGTGTGAATGCTGGGAGGCTTCTTGCAGGTGCCCACACCTTAGACCAGGGGTATCAAACTCATTTTCATCAGGGGCCACATCAGCCTCATGGTTGCCTTCGAAGGGCCAAACATAATTTCAACTCCTTAAAGGTTAAGGAGTAGTTATTTACACAGTCCTGAAATTATTTCAGCCCTTTGAAGGCAACCACGAAGCTGAAAATGAGTTTGTGGCCCCCAGTGAAAAGGAGTTTGACACCCCTGCCTGAGACCATTCCCAGGGTAGCAAGCTAGAGGTACAGAGTGTGGGCTAAGGTGGGATGCTTCAGATTACACCTGGGTGCAGCTGGTCAAAGCCAATACAGAAATGGTCACCTGTAGCAGCAGCTACATTTAAGAGTCAAACAAGAGTATCTAAAATGCTACAGAAGTATTGAGTTATTATCTACCTATTGCTGCATAACGGATTACCCCAAATTTAATGTCTTACAGGAAACAATTATTATCCACAATTTTTGTGGGTCAAGATTTCAGGAGCAACTTAACTAACTGGGTGATTCTGGCTCAGGGTCTCCCGTGATATCATAGCCAATACTTTAACCCAGGGCTCAATTTATCTGAAGCCTTGATTATGGCTGAAAGATCTGTATCCAAGGTGGGTCACTGCATGAATGTTGGCAGGAGGCTCCAGCTTCCCACAAGATGGACCTCACAGTAGGGCCGCTTGAGTCTTCTCATGACATGGCAGCTAGCGGCCCCCGGAGCCAGTGAGGAAACAGAGTGGGGGTGAGGGGGAGAGAGAGGAGAGGGAGAGAAAGAGAGAGAGGGAGAATGAGAATATGAATGGGAACATCACAATGGCTTTTATGACCTAGTCTCAGAAGTCACATACTGTCACTTCCCTCACATTCTAATTTTTAGAAATGAGTCACTAAATACAATCCACACTCAAGGGGAAGGGAATTGGGCTTCACCTGTTGAAGGAAAGAGCATTAAAGAATTTGAGGACATGGTTTGAAAACATAACAGGCTTCCAATAGAGTTCAACCTGGGTATTCCTTAAATACTCCTATGCTCTGCATTAAGTCCAGCTGGTCCAAAGTCATCTTCAAAGTAACTCCAAACCCTACAAAGATTTAATACAGGAAGGTTAGTAGAAGTTAATTCCCTGCTGTGGCAACATGTCCCAGGCCCATCATTAATATTTATCATCTCCCTTCCCCACTATCTGCTCTAGATTTTCCTTAGCCTCAGCCAATTCTTTCACTGATCTAGGCTGCTTTCCTGATGGATGACTCAGACCTTCATCTCTTAGGGGCCTGAGTCTTTGGTTGTCTTTGTAAGGCCACGATTGCTGCAGTTGCCTATTTCACCATCACAGTCATGGAATCATCAGTTGATGTCCCAGTGCATCTTCTGTGTTCCAGACACCCCTCCCTGAGCACAGTACTTAAGAGCAGCCTTTAGCTCTTACAGTCAGTTTCTCTTGCCAGTATAGTTACATCTTTCTTTGCTTGCTGATCCACTCTCATAAGGAGACCAAAGTTAACAGGTAGTAGTCATACTTCAAGTTCAGTGGGAGCCCTACCTTTTCCCCTGTAGGAAGCATTTTTCTAGCTGAAAGATTATTAATTCAGCAGAATCTAAGAGTGTGAGATGGTAAACATGAATTTTTAGTTGGATTGGGTAGAATGCTGGTGGGAGGGGCAATTCTAATTTCAACTCACTCTTTCTGGACCAATGTTCCTGGACACAGGAACATGACACCATATACCAGCTGTTGTTTTTAGCACATACATCAGTATTCTGGAGGCGTAACAGGATGTTGTCCCTGAGCTGACACTTTAGTTGACTTGCCCTGGCCGGGTGGTTCCATCGGTTGGAGTGTCATCCCATACACTGAAAGGTTGTGGGTTTGATCCCCAATCCGGGCACATACCTCAGAAGTCACATACTGTCACTTCCATCACATTCTAATTTTTCGAAGTGAGTCACTAAATAAAGGTTGTGGGAGGCAGCTGCTCGATGTTTCTCTCTCACGTTGATGTCTCTCTCTCCTCTCTCTCTTTCTCCCTCTTTCTCTCCCTTCCTCTCTCTCTAAAATCAATAAGCATAACTTCTGGTGAAGATGAAGAAAAAAAAAGACTCTCCAAGAACTGCTTCCAGCCATGAGGGAGTAAGTCAGTCTGGAATTACTATGGAATGTAAACAACTAGAAAACTAAACAGAATATAGGAAATAATTGTTTTCAAATATTGAATAAGAGTCAGACAAGATTATGATCCCTGAGAAAATGAAAACAAATGGAACAGGACCTACCATTACATAGACTTCCTGCTTTTAGGTCCAAGACTGTGATTCAGGGAGGGGAAACCATACAGAGTGTGGCAACCTCACTGAGTTAAGTTAGTAGATATTATGGTTCAAGAATACCAAGGTAACTGTAATTTGTATGACATAGTACCTGAGAGGGGAAGAGCTACACAAAAAGAGCTCAAAAAATCTTGGCAAAAGTCACCTTGAGTCTGTCTAAATACCAGTCTACTTAGGAGTAGGGTGAAGTTCCAGAAGTCTGGGCCGGAACAACTCCCAAAGAAAGAACAGTTATGTTTAAGTGGTAAGACAAATAAATTATAACTGGAGTTCACACAAGGCTGACAATCATTTGAATTTCCTCCGGCCAGAGTGAGAGGTCTTGTTGAATACACAGGAAATTTAGAAGAAATCCTGGAAAGGCAACACTTTGAAGTAGGACTAAGGTATCTCTCAAATAAATGCTATTCTAGACCATGCTAGAAGAGCCAAAAAACATACCTCAAAAGCATAAAGCAAATCTTTAAGTAAAAGTTCAACAGAAAATGTCCAATACTCATTAAAGATAGATAGCAAAGTCCAGCACCCATCTATGGAAAATTTACAGTATCAAGAATCCAACATAAAATTAATAGATGTATGAAGAATCAGGAAAGTATAAATGACAACCAAGAGAAAAATTAGTCACAGCCTCAGATTCACACATGATAGAGGCTGTGGGGTTAACTGACAAGAATGTTAATGCTACTAGAAATATGCTCTGTGTTCTCATGGATGAAGGAAGAACATGAAAATGATGTGCACTTGCAGTATCAGAAGGAAAGGAGAGAAAGAAAGGATAAAAAATATATTTGAAGAAGTAATAGTCAAATTGTACACCTGAAACCAACATAATATTATTAACCAATGTAAAATGGCCTCTCTGTGTGTTTTCTACAAACTTTTAAAAACACAAATGCTTGCAGAAACTTAAATTACATTTTGCCTCTATTAATTCTTGATGAACACTGTATGTAATCTGTCATAAATAATCAAAAGGAAAATGTCTCTTCTTCTAACATTTCCACCTGCGAGCTTTTAGGATCCTTCCTCAGAGCTGTGCCAGTGAAGTTCCAGCAACTAAACTTTATTTATCGCAGGCAATTATGTTGTTCAGGCCTCAAGAAACTGTCCTTGCGGTGCATTGCTCCAGGTGTCCTTGCCAGGACAGTTTAAATCAAGGAAGAGCGCTCCCATGTCAATAAACTCCCCGCCATCCGCCCACCAACCCTGGCCCCACATGCTCACGGGCCACTCCCTCCAGCACGTTCAGGTTTCTGCCTGCACGAATTAGCCCAGGCCTTTGACTCCTTCAGTAAACTATTTCCTACAGGAGAAGGGAGATATTTTCCCTCCTGCTTGAGCCCAAACCTGGCTCTAGTTATCCCGGAGACAGTGAGTGGAGGTAGGAGAGGCTCTTGAGAAAGAAAGAATCACCTTGCAAGGCAAGGTTCAGGCCAGGTCTTTTCAGGATCTTCTGGCTGGGTGAGGTGGATCTCTTCTCTCACAGGGAAGGAGGCTGGTTCTGCTCTCTTAGAGGATTAAAATCGATCTAATGACTCAGTATTCTCAGACTTGTTTACCCTATCCCATGTCTTAGTATCTTCAAGTTTTCCTATAAGGGGCCTAACTGTGAAATAGAGACCTGGTGAGGCTTGCATTCTGTCTCCTTTTAACGTTGTCACCTTTTACTAAATCATTGGCTTAAGGTTCCAGACAGTATTCCCTGCACTATCGGGCTCCTTATTGCTGTCCATCTACAGCATCCTATCCAAAGGAACCCTCAAAGGTAGCAATTGCTCAACACATCTGGATTGTATATATGTGACTGCCAAGCCACTTTCCACAGGTGTCACAGATCTCGGTTTCAGAGAAGCCCTGGAGAGAAATCTAGGGGTCCATATTGTGGACTGAGGTGCTATCAGATTACACCTTGTGTAGCTGGTCCACGCTTACATGGGCTGGTTGCCCATGGCTGTGGCTGGAGTGAATGGCAGGGCCAGGACGAGAAATGATGCTCAGGAGTCTGGGTACACCAGAGGCTCTGCCTCCAGGTGTACCAGGTGTTAGTATACAAAACACTGGCAGCCCAATCACATGTTTACTTGAGCCAGGGTAAATTGCAGGCCAATTCTTAGATACAGTTGACCAAAAGTAGGCCAAAGTCTATTTGTCTAATCAATTTCCTACTCTTATCCATGTGGTTCTGGTACGGGGTTTGGTCTGAGTCTGAGGACCATGATCACAAACCCACTCATCAGTGGGTTAGAGGAAAAGCCAGGCTAAAGATTCTCAAACTTACGAACATCCTTGCCTTTATCAGACATTACCTGATGGTCTTTAGTCACCAACACAATTTGAACACTGTTTTCAGTTTCAAAACTGTCTGAATAGTTTATTTCCTTGTTCAGTTATTAGATATATAAGCTGTTAGAGGATCTAATCCATCCACATAAAAATTACCAACATTTTCCCAAACAGTTTATCAGTGGTGGTACTTACTAAAAGTATCGTCAGGATGGGGAAAAGGAGGACAGATTCAACTACTAGATTGTCAACATTTTTTTATAAAGTTATTGCTTAAAGATCTTTCAAGACATTTTTTTAAAATTTGCTTTTTTATCCTCACCTGAGAACATACTCACTGACTTTAGAGAGAGGAGAAGTGGGGGAGAGTGGAGGAGGGAAACATTGATGTGAAAGAGAAACATCTATTGGTTGTCTCTTGTACGCACTCCAACAGGGGACAAAACCCGAAACCTAGGCATGTGCCCTGACCAGGATTCAAACCTGCGACCTTTTGGTTTACAGGACGATGCTCCAACCAACTGAGTTGCACCAGCCAGGGCTCAAAACATTCTATTATGGAAATTTTTAAGCATATACAAATAGAAAAGCTAGAATAACAAATCCCTAGGTACCCACCAGTCAGCCCTTAAGGATCTTTACCAAGACTCCGAAGGAATCTAGAATTCTAGGCACACTTTTCAGGGAGCCAACATGGCCAGTGTATGAAAAGAATGTTTTCCTCACTATTCCCATCACAGCATGAGTGAATGATCACAATATCCATTCTGGAAATGGATTTCTTTCCCTTCAGTGGGTTTACTTGCTTGGGTTCTTTTTAACCAGCGGGGGTCAAGGACAAAGATGAGGAAGGGTCTAGCTGTGCCCACCAGAGGGAGCAGTGTCCTCCTGTTTCGTGTAATTTGCTGTAAATTCCTGCTGATAACTTGTCAGAGTTTTATTTAACTCTGTTCTTCTCTTTCTGTTGGAGTGTCATTCGTTTTTCTTGGACTGTGGGATACAGCCCATGACCTTTACCCAGCTCCAGTGTTACTGTCTGTAGTATTTCACAGTAAATGAATTGGCATAATGTCACTGACCTTAGTTGTACATTACTTGACTCTTGCATTTTGATCCGTCTAGGCTGCTTACTGTTGTCTATCTTAGTTCAGGGAAACTGGAAAAAAATTGCTTTGAAATTGAAATTTTAGTATGTTTTTCTAATGAAACTCTGTGATTGCCTTCATTATGTTTTTCCAAATCTCCTCCCAACTCACTGTTTTCACACTGAGATGCAGTTGTTTTTCAGTCTGGAGCATAGAAAAATGTGAACTGTACTGTATGCTGATCAGAATCCATATGGACTTCTGGGCACACGTGGGGTGCGGCACATGAAAGGGAAATTGGCGAACTGGAGTGCAGCCGCGGAGAGCTGGCAGGTTGGTCTGGGAGCACTACAGGGTGGGGCAAAATATGTTTACAACTGTTCCTATGGGAAATAATACAACAATTAATAAATAACAATACAAGAGTAAACTCTGTGTTTTGCATACTCACAACTGCTCCTGCCACACCCTGTATATAATGAACAATTAACCGCGCTGAAAAGACCCAGGGGAGACACGGTAGCTATCTGCAAAAGCTGTACTGAAATTAACAGTGACCAGTGGGGGAGGTCAGAGAAAGGAAAATCTAGCTTATAAAATTAGATTAGAAATGATCAGCATTTAAACTAGGCACCTCATAAAGAAGAGAATTCACCTCTCCAGGCATCAGAGAAGTGCCAGATGACATCTCTCAGGATTATGCTGGTAGAGGGGTTCCCAGTGATACCAGCAAACCTGTCTGGAGCACTTATTTTGTGCCAAGTACTATTCAAAGCACCTTTCCTACATGTTACTACAGTTGTCCCACTCATCTGTCATTGCACCTTCTGTGGTTTCAGTTACCCTCTGTGGTCCAAAAATATTAAATAGGAAATTCCAGAAATAAGCAATTCATAATATTTTAAATTGCATGCCATTCTGAGTAGTGTGATAAAATGTCACACTGCCCTGTGGAATCAGCACGTGACATGAATGAGTCCTTTGCCCAGCATCTGCGGCTGTACACTCAGCGCACCTGTACACGCAGCTCACCTGTCAGTCATGGAGTAGTCGCCACCTTGGTTATCAGATGGACTGTCATGGTATCACCGTGCTCGTGTTCAAGTAATCCTTATTTTACTTAAGAATGACCCTACAGCATGAGAGTAGTGATGCTGGCAATTCAGACATGTCAACGAGAAGCTAGAAAGCAGTTCTTTGAAATGAAAAAGGTGAGTATAGTACTTAGGATATTTTGAGAGAGTGAGACCACATTTACACAACTTTTATTACAGTACAATATGTTGTTTTACTTGTTCTATTTTATTATTAGTTATTGTTGTTAATCTGTTACTGTGCCTAATTTATAAATTAAACTTTATCATGAGTTTGTATATAGGAAAAAACAGTACATAGGATTTGATACTCCCTGGGATTTCAGGTATCCACTGAGGGTCTTGGACTGTCTCCCTCATGGATAAGCAAGACTACTTAATTTAATCCTCAGGACAGCCTGCGAGATAGTCACTTGAGATTCACAGGCCTTTATCCAAAAGCCACAAGACCAGATGTGTTTGTAAACTCTTTGGATCTTCAGAAAGGTACATGGCATATGTTATGAAACACTCCCATGGGACTGTAGTTCATAATCACATATATATTTCTGTGGTGAGGTCTATGAATTTTTACATAAAATGGAATAAATACTTTCACGTACTTGGGTTAGATTTTGCTGCCAAATGAGATCAGATCAGTTCTTTCCATCAAATAAGTTCTGAAATAATTTTAGGTTTATGGATTTTGAATTATAGGTAAGGGAATATGGACTCATTTTGCTGTCCCTAGTTTGCAAATGAAGAAACTGAGGCACAGAGATTAAATAACTTGCTTCAAGTTGCACAGCTTCCGCACAGAGAGAAGCCAAGTTCAAGCCGTGCTCTTATCCAGCACGTGCTGCCTCTCACTATACTCTGCCTCTTCTCGTTGACGAGCCAGGAGAGTCCCCCCAAATGTCTTTTCCAAACCCAGAAGTCTTTGATTTCCTGACCTCTGACTTCAACGAGCCTCAGGCTCTTCCCAGACACATACCGGGGTCTGTTCTCAGAGGCGGGGTTGAAATGACAGACATCTGGAGCCCTACTCTTCTTACTTCACGTGGATTGCGTCTCCCGGGAGGCACTTCAGTGCCATGGCTCCCCAACCACTAGGCAGAGCCAGCTGAAGATAAAAGTTTGTGTCGTCCTGATCTGTCTACAGGGACTTTTTAAAAAAATCTTTCACCCTCACCCATTACCCAGAACAGTGCCACACGAACCCTGATGGCTCAAGCTTATCACCTTTCTGCCATGTTTCACAACTGATTTTCTAATCCCTTTTAACTTTCTTCCACCATCTAGAGATGTGTTATGGAGTAGCAAAATGAAAGTGGATGTAGACATTCAAATATCTGGGTTTAAGTTCAAATATGTAAACTTGAGAAAAGCCAATTAACTTCACTTATCAATTTGTAAAATGGGATAGATAATACTTATCCAGGGATGAACTCAGGTTGTATGGAGACCGAAGTTTATAGTATTTGGGAGAGCTCTTCTTATTTTTTAATTTTTAAGTATACTTTATTGATTATGCTATTACACTTGTCCCATTTTCCCCCCTTTATCCCCCTCCATCCAGTACTCCCACTCCCCAGCATCCCCCCCCACCTTTAGTTTATGTCCATGTGTTGTGCATATAATAAGTTCTTTGGCTTCTGCATTTCCCATACTATTCTTAACCTCTCCCTGTCTATTTTGTACCTACCACTTATGCTTCTTAATCCCTATACCTTTTCCCTCCCATTCCCTCTTCCCGCACCCCGATAGCCCTCCATGTGATCTCCATTTCTGTGATTGTTCCTGTTCTAGTTGTTTGCTTAGTTTGTTTATATTTATTTATTTTTTTAGGTTAGCTGTTGATAGTTGTGAGTTTGTTGTCATTTTACTGTTCATAGTTTTGATCTTCTTCTATTTCTTAGATAAGTCCCTTTCACAATTCATGTAATAAGTGCTTGGAGATGATGAACTCCTTTAACTTGACCTTATTTGGGAAGCACTTTACCTGCCCTCCCATTCTAAATGAAAGCTTTGCTGGATAGAGTAATTTTGGATGTAGGTCCTTGCTTTTCATGACTTTGACTACTACTAGCCAGTCCCTTCTTGCCTGCAAAGTTTTTTTTTGAGAAATCAGCTGTTAGTCTTATGGGAACTCCTTTGTAGGTAACTCTTCTTTTCTCTTGCTGCTTTTAAGATTCTCTCCTATCATTAATCTTTGGCATTTTAATTATGATGTGTCTTAGTGTGTTCCTCCTTGGGTCCAACTTGTTTGGGACTCTCTGTGCTTCCTGAACTTGGATATCTATTTCCTTGGTCAAACTGGGGAAGTTTTTCTTCCTTATTTTTTCAAATAAATTTTCAATTTCTTGCTCTTCTCTTCCTATGACACCCCTATGATTCAAATATTGGAATATTTAAAATTGTCCCATAGGTTCTTAAGCCACTTCTCATTTTTTTGAATTCTTGTTTCTTCATTCTGTTCTGGTTGAATGCTTATTTCTTCCTTTTGTTCTGAATCATTGATTTGAGTCCTGGTTTCCTTCCCTTCACTGATTGGTTCCCTGTGTATTTTTCTTTATTTCACTTTGTATAACCTTCACTTCTTCCTTTATTTTGTGACCATACTCAATCATTTCTGTGAGCATCTTGACTACCAGTGTTTTGAACTCTGTATCTGATAGGCTGGCTATCTCCAGGAGAGCTCTTTTTAAACAAAAGAATACAAAACTGTGAATACAAATTGAATATTTTGAATATTTGTTTAGAAACAATGCTAATGGCCACATTAGGTGAGGTATGATGCATTGGAAGTTGAGGTGGAAAGAAACAGTCAATTTAACAAAGGCTGTTTTTTATATAACTTACAAAAATGTATGACATGTGAACCTATTGCTAAGGCTCCTTCCTGGAGTTAGGAAGTGGTCCATTCATGAAGGGGTCCTGAAGCTTAAGATTCATTAGCATCATGGTAAAATTGCTTTTGTATCAACCTTACAGAATGGTTAACATTAAATCGCAGGACTATATGTAAACCTGCTTTGTAGTCACTAAACACTGTGTGATAGTAATCATTATTTTGATGCCCAGAACTAAGCATAAATATTTATTCAGTAAATGATATAACAGATGCAATTTGCTCTCACCAAAGCATTATACTGGGTTATTGTATTAACTTTCCTTAGGCCTTTAAAAATTATCAGAGTAATATGTGCACAACATGTTCTAAAAGAATCAAATATTGATTAAAGGCTTGTAAAATAGCAATTCCATTTCCCATCCTCCATATTGTGTAAGTCTACTTTCCAGAGTCAATATTTTTTTCATAT
Organism: Trachops cirrhosus; assembly: GCA_028533065.1. Lineage (NCBI taxonomy): Eukaryota > Metazoa > Chordata > Mammalia > Chiroptera > Phyllostomidae > Trachops > Trachops cirrhosus. The sequence goes on along the minus strand of CM052540.1, from coordinate 149,540,348 downwards.
TGCTAAATAATATGTATTATATTGCTTTCTCCTGATTTATCAATGTTGATATTATCTAGTGACTTTATTGTAGTAGATAAAGATTTCATTTTCCTCTCCCCATTCTCCCAGTATAATTTTGTGCCTATCATAATATGAAATATTGTTTACAGCTGAACCATATAGTAAACTATGATTTATTTCTTTTCATGTACATCTTTTTAATTTTCCATTAATAATAGTGCCACTTTTTTTCATTTGCTTAGTTTTTCATTGTACTGTGCTTGAGTTATCCTACTCTCTACAATAGCACTGTATATGTTTTTCTGCACAATTAAATTCCCCATGCTGCAGAGAGTCGTGGAGCCCTTCATTCCTCTGCTCCAGATTGGTCCCTTTGCTCTCTAGGTGACAGTGTGGATCCTCCGTGTTCTACCTAGCATGCTAGGAATTTGCTTCATCTCACTTCTATGTTGATTTCCTATTTCCTGAATGCCTCATCTTCCTCTTTCTTGGTTTAGTCCCTTCTTCTCCTCCTCCTCTTCTTTCTTCTTCTTCTTCTTCACCTTCTCCTCCTTCTTCTTCCTCTTCTTCTTCTTCTTTGGTGGGTCTTACTCTCCAGTGGCTTCCTGAGGAAAGTTATGTATGGCAGATAAATTAACTGAGACTCTGCATTTCTCAGATGTCTTTATTCCACCCTTATCATTGACTGACTCTTAGATGGATATGGCATCCCAGATTTAAAATCACATCATGCAGAATTTGGAAGGCATTCTTATTGTCTTCTAGCTTCTGGCATTCCTCTGAGAAGTTGTGGCATTCTAATCCCCAGTTCTTTGTGCTTGATGACTTTTCCACTTTGGAGGTGATCCAAAATTCCATAATAGCACATGGTAGATTAGATTATTGCTCAAAAAAATTTATGGTTCTCCCTCGGCCCCTTCCCCCCATTTTTTTGGGTGGCATGCACTTCCCTGACCTTCAATTCTAGGCCTGGCCACCTGACTTATTTTGGCTAATGGGATATTAGCAGATAGGTTGCAAACACATGCTTGAAAGGCCCTTGTGTGGTTGAATTTGCTGTCTCATGCTGTGTCATTAGAAGCAGCAGAACAGGCTGATGACTACCCCATTGATTCTAGGAGGAGGATGAGTAATATATGGAACAAGGCCAATCAGTCCTAGCCAGCCTCAGCCTAAATCAGCAGAGCTGCCAAGCTGAGCCCGGCTGAAATCCGCCAAGCCTCAGCTGACTCACAGATCAATGATAATAAATTACTGTTATTTTAAGCCACCGAGTTTTTGGATGTTTGTCATTGTAGATTTTGTGGCGATGCTACAATGCTGCATTTGGTATCAGAGATCTAAATGGTATTAGAAACTGGTATTAACAATAGGAAAAATAAAACGTAAGTGGCATTTGTTTTGGGACTGGGTGGTAGGCACAAGAAGGCTGCATAGGAGGCTGGAAAGAAAATGGGCATCTGTGTTATGAGAGGGTAAAATATTTTATAAATATTTGGTAACTTGGAAGTTAGAATATGCACCTAAAAGATTTGGATTTGTGCCAAGAGTTCTCCAGACAAAATGATGTAAGTGTGTGCTAGTTGGACTTAGCTGCATATAATAAGACTATAAGAAAGAGATGGGTTCATAGACAAACCAGCCAGTTTTCAAAGAAATATAGCGGGATAGAGAGAGCCCAGGTACTCTGGGATTTGCTGAGTTGGAAAATAAAACATTTTCATCTCCAACTGGCTACTTAGTGGCAAGTCGACTTGTGTCCCTTTTGTCCTGAAAGGCTTAGGTTCATCCTCACAAGGTTAGATAACCTGTGCTGGCTCTGGGTTTGCCTTTCTTACCCACAGAGCATCGCTATCTGGAGGCTCAAGAAGTGCCTGAACTATAGTCATGGAATCACACCCAGCGTAATATCAACCAGGAGATCCACACCATACCCAAAGAGGCACGAGAGTAGGCCCATGACCATGGCATGCGCTGGTCATATCACTACACGTCATCGAGAAGTGCCAGCCTTGTGTAGCACTGGAATGGTTACTGCAGCACAGTGCAGCTCCAGCATGGAGACAATACTCCGAAATATTGGACTACCATCCTTCAGGAGACGCTATACACATTAATTTGGTCTTTTATGCAATGGGTTTGGGAACCAAGGGGTGCAAGCAGGAGTGGACCCACTGATCATCACTCGCAATGACTGACTGGGGAACTTTGTGTTTCTTATCTCTGTAACTCTGGGTTCTGAGGGACTGCAGGTCCTGCTCCCCCCATGAGGTGTACTCTTGACAAAAGACACCGAAAGGGTCCTATTGAACTCTATGCTATGGCTGCCACAGGGGCATTTTGGATGCCTTATGGCCAAAGACCAGCAGGTGAAAAGAGGAGCCATCACCTTGGCAGAGGTATTTGACCTTTAATGAACAGGAGGATGTTGGGCTGCTTTCACGCAATGGGGGTAAGGGGAAATGTGTGTGGATCCCAGCTGATCCCCGTGGGCATCTCTTTCTATACCCTTGCTGGGTCTTTGGTTGGACATGGCAACAAATCCTACCTGAGAAGGGTGTGATGACTAAGACCGCTCTAAAATGAAAGTTTGGGTCATGCTACCAGGTAAGCTGCCAAGAGCTGCAGAATTAATAGCTGAGGCGGGGGGAATTTAGATGGGATGGTGCAGGTGGGAAAGGATGAGTACAGTTGTGCTCTAAGACAGATGACAGCACCAGGAGTTATAGTTCCTCCCACTAACTTCCCTCTTGTGTATTCCTGGGGAGAGAGGCCCACAGGATCCACGGAGAATTGGATCTGTGCATGGTAAGACATGGATTTGTCGGTCATGCAGGTACACTGCTCAGATGTCCCATTGAGACAATCTGCCATGGAAAGCATAGTTGACTGACAGCTGAGCTGCCACACCTCTGGGTCCACTGTGTGAACAAAGAGGCCATACTTCCCTTAGGGGACTTTCAGACAGTAAGTAAGGTGAGGATGCTGTAGCCTGGCTATGCCTACCTGCCGACAGTCCCCTCTAGCAACAACTTTTGGCTCAGGGGCTCCCTTTGGGCCTGGCCGAGACTGCTGAACTGTGCTGTTGTCTGAAACTTTTTCTCTCAAGTCTCTCTTTCCTCTCTCCTCTACCGGTGTCAGACTTACAATGCGGTCTGAAGGGTCTCCCTACCTACTCTTGCTCTCTATCCCGTTGTCCTTCACGGGCATTTCCCCCGGTAAATCTCTTGTACATCTAATCTTGTATTGATATTTGCTCCAGGGATGTATCCCACAGTGTTTTTTGGCAGTAACAATTGATATACTACGACTCGCTGTGATTTTCATTCATTGTGCTACACACTTGTGGGGCCCTTTCAGTTGAGGGGCTCAAAACTTGCAGTGAGAAAAAAAAATCTTCTTTTAAATACTTCTTTCCAAATTTCTTTTTCTGGAGGTCCAATTAGTTGGGTATTGGACCTCCAGGATCAAGCTTCTAATTTTCTTATCTTTTCTGTTGTTCATCTTTGTCTTTTTGTTCTACTTTCTGGGAGACTTCCTCAACTTTAGTACCAACTTTGCTATCAACTTTTAAAATTTTGGTTCTATTATGCTTACTTTCTAAGAGCTCATTCTTATTTTCTAATTATTTGTTTTCTATAGTACCCTGTTTCTACTTCGGGGGGCACTTTCTCTTCTTATCTATCTAAGGATGTTGTTTCTAGATTTTTTGGGTCTTGAAGTGTTCATTTATTCCCTACATTATCTCTACTTCTTCTAAGTGGACTTTTCTGTTTGTTTTTGTTTGTTTGGTTTGGTTGGGGTTTTGTTTCTGCCTTTCATGAAGGAAGCTTCCTAAATGTCTATTGATTCCCGACTATCTGTTCTTATTTAAGAGTCGGGCTAGTACTAACCAGCTAAATGGAAAATCTGTGAGCTTGGGAGGGGCCCCTCTGGCTCTGCTGTAGTGTATATGGCAGTAAGCAGGCTTTTTCAGTGGAGCAAACTCAGATGTCAGTATCTATTGGACTTCTTTCTGGGACCATTAATGTCTGGGGAGAAGATGCTATCAATCTGCTTCTTAAAGGGTATAAAGTTGGCTGCTAGTGTTTTTGCAGCTGAGTTGAGGGAGATGTTTGCATCATTCAGTATTTTTACTGTGGAATCTAACCCCCATCATACAAAAATTTTTTAGAGGGTTTATTACTTTTCAGAAATATATATATATATGGAAGGGTTTTTATTACTTTGTTTGGGTTGTGGGTGAGGAACCAATGCTCATTAAATAGATTTTGAACAAATCTCCCTATTTTTATCAGTTGCTTCACCCCAGCTACTGCCTCAAAGCCTCAGTTTTACAGAGGTTATGAAATGCAAAATCAGTTTGCTTCTTAGTGATTTCATTCTCTGAAGGCTAAGTTCTACCCTTCTCCAGTCTTCAAAGGCCAGAGCCTTCCACTTACTTTCTGTTTTTACATACAGTGATTTAAAAACAGAAGGGTCTGCACGTTTCATCAATGCTGCTGTGTTCTCATCTTCCTTGTTGCTGAAAGGGGGAAGGAGAAAAAGTATAATTTCTCCTCCAGATTAGAACTGAAAGTCTTCCCCAGGCTCTTTTTCATGTTAAAACAGTAAATGCTTAACTCACAACTAGTTTGTGTAAGTTATCCCAGGAGAGCCTGGCCTAGGAGGATCGGGAGAACCAGCAATGCAATTGTACATGGATTCAATGTCAAGCGCAAGAGCACCATCAAGCTGGGAAGGAGTATTTTTCCAAACATTCTGTTCACGAGTGGGATAAGAACTGTAACTGGATTGGTGGTGGGTCAGTCAGATATGCAAGAAGGAACAGATATGAGATGCTCTAGACTTGATGGGGTGACAAAGGCAGCATCAAGGTGGAAGCAACTTGTTTGAATTTCTGTGCCAGGTGTTCTGGCAGCCATGTCAGGCCTGCCTTGATGCCACCACCTTGGGGAAGACTGCTTGCTGGTTCTCAGTGTCTTAATACAAAGGAAGAAGCACCAGCAGCCAAATTCCAGTGTCAGCAAGTACCCTTTGCGTACCCTGCAGAAGAGACCTCCTTCCCGAAATTTCAGTCTTACCCTTGCTCTGGCTATGAGTTCTATTTACTTTTCCTCACATTTTTGCAGGTCTTGTTCAATTTGGCCATTTTTCCCTCTAAAGGAGTTAAATAGGGTGTGATGGATGTGGGCTGTTATGGCTAGAGATGGGTCATCATTAAAATGATGGGGAGGCTTCAAAGTCTGAGATGGCGAAGGGGGATGCCAAGTCTACAGTCAAACTTGACCAAGGGCCCAGACTGGTTGCCCACCCCAGAAGTCATTAAAATAAGAATGGGGGCCCAGGTAGCAGAAAGACTTCTTCTACTTTCCTAGCACCTAGGCTGTCCATGTTGATAGTGACCAAATTTTGAAAACCGTGTGATCGTCTGGTATGACAAGTCCAAGGGCACTCATGAGGGTGGGAGTCTGAATGCCTGAAGTAGGTACTGTCTGTGAAATTTGGAGGCTAAGGGCTGCCATCTCCTCAGTGGTTTCTTGTCCCCACCCTTCCTCAGCCCTTTACACTCTGGCCCTACTTTTGCATCCTAAATGGATTATTAAGTCAGGAGTTTCCTGGGACAGGTGATATTTTTTTCCCTCTTGCCCCTTAGTTCCTATGTGCCCACAATAGCTTGTATATTTTGAATAGAACACTGTGTGACAATTGTCTGGGTGAGAGCCCTTTCCAGACCAAGGTGGTTTCAGACCAGGAGGAAAAGGGCTGCTGTCATTCTCAAGCCTATTGTGATTAGTAACAAGATTTCCTTACTTCCTATAAAGACCCTAATGTGGAGTTTATTCAGGAAAAAGAAATTTTTTTTTAGCTTCCACTTGGCTGGGAGGAATGGAGATTCATAGTGTAGGAAGCTCAAAATAGGAAAATCTTCTTTTTTCTTAATTGATCTGTTTTTTCAGTTTTTCTATCTGCTTTTACTTCCTACATCCAGCTCCATCTTTCCTACTTTGCCCATCCACCAACCCACAAAACTGTACAAATATGATTTTTGAATTTTTAAAACATTAGCCATAATAATAATATTATTATTAATAATAATAATAGTAATAAAGGTCTTGGTACTGCAGTCCTCATGGAGCAAATTTTAACATCGACCAGAGTAATTTGTTTTTTATTTAGATACTTTGAGCTGAATTGGGAGGGTGAAGTAGTCATAGGTAAAACTAGTAGTTAGTTAACCCAAGCTTACAACAGAGGCAAAGAAATATTAAGTCATTAATGAAAATGAGCCCAATTTCTGTCTTGGAACCAGGTCGTTCTCACTAAGTCAACATCTGTCACAATCTGTGTAAAAGGGCAAAGCGTGCTACACAACAGCATATTGGAAAACCCAACTGCAAAACATTATATCTGAACACAGAGGCGTTTGGTCACTGTGAGGATAACTCGTCTGGGGCGTGACAGCTGCCAAGTGAAACAGAGAGCACTCTCCGCAGGGAGCCCGCACAGGCTGAGCCTGGTCGTCCGTCCTCCTTCATTTCTCAGTGGGCTAATGTGAGTGAGGTCACTGCCTGCTGACCGCAGGTGTGTGAGTGACCTCTCAGCTGAGCCAAGCCCAAGTTGTGTACCCACAGAACTGCGATTTAAGTAAATAATTACGGCTTTAATCCATTATGTTTTGGGGTGGTTTATTATGCCGCAGCAGATACTGGTACAGTGTACTTGTCAGTGTGAGCATCTGTCCTTCCCATTTGCTGCTCCCCCTTCAATAATTCCAATTGAATATCCTGTTACTTACGATTCTGCCCTTTGTGATTCTTAAAATCTCATTCATTCTTTGTTTTCCATTTTTATCTCTGTGTTACATTCTGAGTCATTTCCTAGGTTCCAGTTTCCTTATTTTCAATTCAGGTAATAAATATATTGAGTTATGACTTTCAATGGCTGTAAGTTTCATTTATAAATGAACTATTTCATCCTTTTCCAAATCTTCCCTTCCTTTTTACATGCTTTCCTATTTTTCGTTGTATTTTCTTTCTTATTTCATCTTGTAAGTCATTTAAAACATTATTTTATAGTCATCTATAGATTGATTTCCTTTCTCTATTTGGGGCATTATTTCTGTTAATTTCATGATCTGACCCTCAAGGTGGGTTCCTCCTATTTTCAGCAGGGATTTCGCCCTGGAGAAGAACCGTGTGCCTTGGGTTGTTAGACTGCTCTTCACTATGGCTGCAAGTTTCCTTCTGCTGGAGTTCTAGAGATATCACCAGTTCCCAGCTGTTAGGTCTATTCTTTTTTTTTTTCTAACATTTTTTAAATTGCTGTTCATGTACAGTTTCCTGCCTTTCCCCCTCCATCCCCCACATCCCCCAGCCCTCCCCACCTCCCTCCCATGTTTCAACCTGCTATTTCCACTTCACGGTGAAGTCAGAGATCATGCTAGTGTATTGCACCGGTTTGGTTTCAAGTTTTTTGCAGATGAACTTTTTCCCCCCACCTATAGCCTGAGGATACATAGCATAGCCCTCAGGAATCCAGAGTTTTCAGAAAGCCCAATTCCAGTTGCCTTCCTTGCTCATACCAGAGGCATCATCTTATTGGCCTGCAAAGGTGGTAAAATCCCAGAAAGCCTGGGGCCTAGAACTGATCCAAACCCTGCAGAGGCTACAGTGGCATTAGCCCTGACTTACTGCCCAGCCTCTGAGTTCCTTCTGTTTCCAGAATCCAAAGTTCCCTTTCTTTCTGTATATATATTTGTATACATATGACTCTATTGTTGAGTGTTTCTCTGTAGTGGTACCTGGAGGGGAACTCTTCTGCATCATCTTAGCCCACTGAATTGCTGGGCCCTTCCACACATATGAGGTATAATTTTATAGTAATAAAAAGGTAAAATTTACAATAAAGATATAACATTTGGGAATCTGTAGTGCTGAATCACAATACATCAAAATATACAAAGAAAATTTTGTTAGAAACACAACAGTAATGGAGCCTTTAACATGCTACATTGCAACTTCGCCAAACCAAGAAAGTAAAAATGAAGCACAAAATGCATGAGAGAGGGGGGCTAAAGTGTATTTGAAACATGGAGACTTGGGAAATGTAGGGAGATCTGGGTGTGGAGCACCCTAGGAGACTTTGGGCAATACAAGCCTATTGGGAATTGAGATATCAGATTCCCAAAGAGGTGGGAGAAGGCCCGAAAAGAATGAGAGAAGACACTCAAAGTTAAGAGTCACCCATTTCAAAATGTCCCCAAGGTACTGCTTCCGCTGAGAAATTGAGGAAGAAGTTTCCATCCCATCTTCCTGCATCTCATATTCTTCAGATCAGAGAATTCTTATTCTCTAATCAACCTGATAGTATTATTGCTCTGTGACTTAAACTGGCTTTGGCTGGCTGGGCTGGGAGCCAAAGCACTAGATATAACATTGTGTCTGTGGAAAAATGTGATCAAATGTCAACTAACTGATCTACAAAGAAAATTTTGAAACATAACCTGTTATATGCCAACCACGGATTCCTCAGGCATATAAATCTTTGTAACAATGAGCTATGTTATAATGGAAATATTTTCTCAGGTATAATTTTTAATCTATAGGCAATATCAGTCATTAAAACATACTGTTCAGTCCTGGGGGCCATAAGTGGAGGATGTTATGGAGGAATTGGAGAGGAGCCAGGGGAGACAAAGTAAATGATGAAAGGTTTTTGAAAAATAGCCCTTCGGGGAAAAGTCTACATCAGTTCCAAGAAGAGAGGTGTCAGTAGACTGACTATCAGTCTTCAGACTATAAAGGGATATCACATTATTGACACCAGGTCTTTTTTTCACCATGTCCACAGAGGGTGATCTGAGGGAAGATGAGTTTAAACTACAGCAGAAGGAATTCAGGCCAGTCAGATGTCCCAACCTGAAGATTTGAACCCATTCTTAAGTTATTACCAAGCTTCAGTCTCACCAGGGTGTGGGTCATTCTTGAGGTTTTTTCAAGCTCTCGGATTAGCAGTCGGCAAAGTTCACCCAGAGGTGGTCACCTGCCTGTGACTGTTGGAATATAATATTATTTGGGAAACTGGTGAGTTCTGCCCAAGTACAACAGGTGTTTCAGGGCTACACATGTAAGGCAAGAGTGACATTGCCTCATGTGGGGAAAGTACAGACAAGGGAAATCGCAGCCTTCTGTCCATCATTTGGCAAAGCTGCCCTGCAGAGCCTGGAGCCAGGAGAGTAGGGTGGCGTCAGTCCCGTCGCACTGTGGGACGGGTGGGCCACATCTCAGGGAGCGGATGTGGTTTTTGCCATCAGTGTGTTTTCAAGGGCCCTCCACAAACCAGAAATGCCTCCAGAGGAGAGTAACTGGGCGAGAAACTGGACACTGGGCCGAATGAGGAGCAGATGAAGGAACTCTGTGTTGGCCTGGAGAAAATATACCTGGAGGGGTGGGAGGTACAGAAGGGGGAATGACAAGAAGCTGTGTTCAAATATTTGCAGTGCTGTCAGGTGGAAGAGAGATTAGAATTGTGCTGTGCAGCTCCAGAGGGCAAACACAAAGCCAGTGAGTACCGGTCACAGGATAGAGTGTCAGCCGAAAAGAAGGAAGCATTTTATAATTACTGGAGATACTCAAAGCAGATTGTGGTGCCTAGTGACGCACTAGGAAGTGTTCGTGCAAAGACTAGATGAATATCTCACGAGAGCATTGGTGGGATAATTTCTGGATCTTTTCTTTTTTTGGGGGGGGTTGGCTAATCAAGGGAAACTTCTTGGAGAGAGAAAAGACCTAGCAATGAGCATTTTTCTCTTGTGCTGAGGAAAGGCGGGCCTTGTGGTCTGAACCACTAGAGGGAGTCAGGACAGCAGTGATGCAGAGCCGCGGTCCCACTCTCTGCCTTCCAAGAGCCATGGTAGGAGGCCTGGCTCTTGTCCCCCTAATTCTGCTGCTTTCAGTGTCTCCTCCTTGAGCCTTGCTTGCACGTTTACAACTGAGTAAGGTTTTTAATGTCTGAGGGGCTTCTGTACGTCCAGAGGCACAATCACGTCTATTTGTACTTTGTTTAGTGCTTGATTTATTCATTACATAAAAGTCCAAACACTCCTTATAGAACTAAACAAATTAAAGCTTATGAATATAAGGAACATAACATTTTCCAGATATTTAAACATTAATTTTCGGACTAAATGATTCTCCTAAAATCACAAGTATCCTATATCTGAATCTTTTAAGTGCTACAAATGCCTTAAAAAGCAGAAACAAACAAATGGATCATCAAAATAATTGCAACACTTACTATTATATTTAAAGTGTTATAAGGTACTTATGTTTAGATTTATTTCTCATTTATCACTACACTTACTCTTATAAATATTCTCATACTCTCCTGAGGACACAGTATCTTTAAAAAATGTTCATATATATGTTATATACATAATATATATTTATATATTTTTATGTAGAAATGTATATATTTACCTTCCCGATAATAAATTTCATCAAACTCAAAAGCAAAAAAAAACAATGTCATCTCTGAGTAGCTCAGGTTGGAGGTGTTAGGTTTTGAAATTTTTAATAGATATACAAAAACTTCCCTTGAATTTAACCTAACATTCTAGTAGGTCTAATCAATTAAGCTTATGAAGTTATATTTTGGTACCTGAAAGTGGAGGTCTGCTGTAACAAATATCGAAAACAGTGGGAATGACTTCGGGACTGGCTGGACGCTGGAAAAATTTCAAGGAGAGTGACAGAGAAAGCCCAAGTTGCCTTGATCAGACTGTTTTAGAAATTGAGACTTGAAGGATGGATGCTGTTGGTGAGGGCTCAAGGGGAAGTAAGAAACATGCTACTGGAAACTGGAGAAAGAGGGTTTCTTGTTAGGAAGTAACAGCAAGTTTAGCAAAATTGTCTCCTACAATTACATGAAAAGCAGAGCAAGTAAGTGATAAACTTGCTTATCTAGCTAGGATTTCCAAGCAAAGTGTTGAAGATGCCAGCTGGTTTCTTCCTGGTGCATAGAATCAAATGCCAGAGGAGAGAGATAAATCGAGGGGAGAACTGTTAAAAAGGAACCAGTATTTGATGATTTTGAAAATTCTCAGTCTCTCTAGATGGCAAAAGCTGTTAAAATTAAGTAATGACTTTCAAGCATGTGGCATAGAAATAAACCCTGGACTAGAGAAAGAAAAACCCAAGTGAATTGTATAAGCTTTTGTTAAAAACTGCAAGAAGGTCAAAGAGTCAGAATAGTACTCACTCACACAAAGAGCCCTCTCTGGAGATTAGGGGCCTGCCTCACATAACTTCTTAAATAAGACCTTTTGGAAGTTTGAGTGGTCCTTGAACCATCTTAGCATCTTCACCCTAGGTAAAGGTGCTCCTGTCTGAAAAAGAACTGTGGATGTTGCTTTTATATAAAGGGAAATTGACAGGAGACCCACAAAGTATTTAAAGAATTTATTTCAGTGAAAGCACTGCCAACTTAAACTGAAAGGGACAGAAAGAGTGCAAAACTAAAGGGGGCCATTGGAACTCCAGCTTCTACTCGCAGGAAACAGGGTGATGAAACTGCTCGGCAGCAAACACACGCTGCCTTTCACGAAAAAGGAAAGATGACTCAGAAGGCAGAACCAGGAACACTTGTGGATTACTCCCAGACCTTGGACTCTAATCAAGGAACTGGCAGAAGTTTGCTCAGCTGAACTTCAAAACAAATTTGGCATGGTAACTCCTTTTTACCTTCCATTTCCCTCCCTCTCCCCTTTTAAATGGAATGTCTGTAACTATTTTACTACTCCGTTCCTCCATTGTATGTTGAGTATGTTAGGAGTCAAATAGCTTTTCTTTTATTTTATAGATTCAGAGTAACTATGTCATAGGAAATTCATTTATATCTGGAGTTGATTTAGATGATGAGATTCTAGATTCTAGAATCTAGTCTAGATTCCGGATTCTAGAATCCAGAATCTAGATTCTTTATGAGCAGATGCCATAATGGTGTGAGTTTCTTGGGGAACTTGGGAGGGAGTAAATGTATTTTTCATGTGAGAAGAACACAAATCACTGGGGACCAGAGAGAGGTGGACTGTGATGGGCAGAATCTAGGGATTCCTTACGTTGTTCCCTACCTCCTGGTTTCAACCCATGTCTGAACTCTTCCTTTAACACAGGTGTCAAACTCATTTTCACCGGGGCCACATCAACCTCGAGGTTGTCTTCAAAAGGCTGAATGTAATTTTAGGACTGTGCAAATGTAACTACTCCTTAACTAGGGGCAAAGAGCTTGGCGCTTCCTCTGGGTAGAAACAAGGTGTCGGGCCGGATAAAACAAGGTAGAGGGACGATTCAGCCTGTGGGCCTTGTGTTTGCCACCTGTGCTTTAGAATATGAATGGGACCTGTGATTTGCTTTTAACTAGTAGAATTTGCAAAAGTAATGGGATGTGTGATGTGGGATGTGGGCTTTGAAGGAGCAAGCTGCCATATTTTTATTTTTATTTTTTTGCATTTTATTCATTTTTTTCCTTTCTATTGATTTTATTGGGGTGACACTGGTTAACAAAATTATACAGGTTTCAGGTGCACAATTCCACAACACATCATCTGTACACTGTACTGTGTGTTGACAACCCCATGACAAGTCTCCATCCATCCCCATTTATCACCCCCATACCCTACTCCACCCCTTCCACCCCCCCTAGCAATCACAACGCTGTTGTCTGTGTCCATGAGTTTTTCTCTTTTTTTTTGCAATTTCTCCACACCACCAGCCCCCAAACCCTCACCCTGTCCCTGCCAGCAGTCACAAGTTACCATGTTGTGAACTTCCATATGGGAGGGCCGTGCAGCAAGGAGCTGCATGCAGCTTCCAACTGATAGTCAGCAAGAAAATGAGGTTCTTAGTCTGACAACCTGCAAGAAACTGAATGCTCTAATAGCCACATAAACCTGGAAGCAGATCTGACCCCAGTTAAACCTTTGAAGTCCTCAGGCAGAAAGGTGGGAAGGGGAGATCATAAGCAGGCCAGTACCCCACAAGAACAGATTGAAACCTGTGTTTGTTCTTGTTGCCTTTGACCTTGTTGACAAGAGTATCCTGTAGGAACTGGGGCCCTTCATCGTGGAGCAAAACACATACACCTGGCCCAGGAGTCAGAAAAAGTGGAAGAGGATCCAGTTTAGTGTGTGTGTGTGTGTGTGTGTGTGTGTGTGTGTGTGTGTGTGTGTGTAATGTGAGATAAAGGCCTAAGTTCATGTTTTTGCATGTGGATATGTAATAGTCCTGGCACCATTTGCTGGGGGAAAAAATAACCCTCTCCATTTCTCCACTGAATTGTTTTGGCACCTTTGTTAAAAATTGACCATAATGCAAAGGTTTACATTGGGATTCTCCATTCTCATCCATTGATCTGCATGTCTATCCAAAGCCACTATTGATTCATGTGGCTTTATAGTAAATTTTGCCATCAAGAAATATGTCTTTCAACTTTGTTGTTTTTCAAAATTCTTTTGGTTATACATTGCATTTCCAAATAAATTTCAGGATCAGCATGTCAATTTTTACCAAAAAATCCTGCTGGAATTGTGATAGGGATTGTGTTGAATATATAGATCCATTGTTGAATACATAGATCAATTTGGGGAGATCTTCCATCTTGACAATATTGAGTCTTCCATTCCATACATGGGACTGTTCATCCATTTATTTGATTATTCATTACTTTTGTCTTAGTAAAGCTTTATAATTTTTAGTGTACTAGTTTTGTACTTTTTAAAACAATTTTTTTATTATTGTTCAGTTACAGTTGTCCCCATTTTCCCCCATTGCTTTCCCCTGCTCTGCCCATCCCCCCTCCCACATTCAGTCCTCCCCCTTGTCCTTGTCCATGGGGCCTTTACACATGTTCTTTGGCTTCACTTTCCCCCGTTATCTCCTTCCTCCCTCCCCTCTGACCACTGTCAGTTTGTTCTTTATTTCCATGTCTCTGGTTCTATTTTGCTCACTCATTTTGTTGGTTAGGTTCTACTTATAGGTGAGGTCACATGGTATTTGTCCCTCACCCCTGGCTTATTTCACTGAGCATAATGCTCTCCAGTTCCATCTATGCTGTTGAGAAGGGTAGGAGCTCCTTTTTTCTTTTTGCTGTGTAGTACTCCATTGTGTAAATGTACCCCAGTTTTTTGATCTGCTCATTTACTGATGAGCACTTAGGATGTTTTGATCACTTGGCTATTGTAAATAACACTGCTATGAACACCTTTAACTAAATTTATTCTTACGTATTTAATTGTTTATGCTTTGTGAATAGACTTTTTAAAATTTCATTTTCAGATTTCTCTGAAATACTAGTATAGAAATATAATTAACTTTTGAATATTAATCTTCTATCCTGCAATCTTGCTAAACTCATTTATTAGTTCTAGTCATTTTGTATGTGGATTCCTTGGGATTTTCTATTCATGGGATGGTTTAATCTACAAATATAAGCAGTTATTCAACTTCCTTTACCTCCAGTCTTTTAATGAACTATTATATCTTGCATTCTGCATTGGTCAGACCCTCTCTTGGATCATAGCATTTATTTCTGACCATCACATGTTCCTTGAGGAAATAAAAACAAAAATGATAAAGATAAAATAACTATCACTATAATCCCTATACCCAGCCACAACCTGTGGGGTGGACCCTTACAATTTTGTTGGAGGCATCATAGCAGAGCTTATGACATACTGAGCCACATCCTCCAGCCACCGCCTTTCAAGGTGGCTGAGGTGGACACTGCCATGCACTTTGCCAGCATCTGTACAAGCTCACGTCACAGAGTCCCTCACCTTTGCTTTCCAGAAGTCTGGGAAGCCTGCCCAGCTACATGTAGGCACAACCCATAATTGAAAGGCACTTTGCACCCCTGGGTTGGAGGTAGCCCTGAACCAGTGAGAAGAGGATATCAGGGACAAATGGCTCACCCTTCCCATCCTACAGGACAGAGAATGTGGGACAATTCTAAGGTGTCTCTACATGGTTCCTCACAGCACCCTATGGCATTGAACTTCAGTTTCCCACAGCTGTAACCTGCTCATTTATTGACTTTTCTCCCTTACTCCTTCACTTCTGTTTCCTAAGATTACCCCCATCCCCCAAATTACCTGTGCCTGTGCCCTGTCTCAGGTTCTGCTTCAGAGAAACCTAAACTAAGACAGGTATCACGCTTGGTCTCTTGACAAACTGGGGCATGCCTATGGAACAGCCATCAGGAGAGTGAGGGTTTGGCAATGACATTGTGTAAAAACAATGAAAATAGCCTAGGAAACTGGGAGAAGAAAACATTTAAAGAAGAAATCATAGTTATCTTTAAATACCTGGAAAGCATTCATGTGGAAGAGGAGACACTGGCATTAATTGAGCCCCTTCTGGTTTATGTACTGGATATTTACAGTATGCTAACACATACATTATCTTTTAAAAAATATATTTTATTGATTATGCTGTTACAGTTATCCCAGTTTTTCTCTCTTTGTCCCCCTCCACCTGATACCCTCATTCCCTCCAGCAATCCCCCTCTTAGTTCCTGTCCATGGGTTATGAATATAAGTTCTTTGGCTTCTCCATTACCTATACTGTTCTTAACATCCCCCTGTCTATTTTGTACCCACCAATTTGTGCTTCTTAGTACCTGCACCTTTCCACCATTCTCTCACTTCCCCTCTCTCAATTGATAACCCCCCAAATGATCTCCATATCTATGATTCTGTTCCTGTTCTGCTTGTTTGCTTAGTTTGTTATTTGGATTCAATTCTTGATAGTTGTAAATTTATTGCCATTGTAATATTCATCATTTTGATCTTATTTTTCTTAAATAAATCCCTTTAGCATTTCATGTAATAACAACTTGGTGATGATGAACTCCTTTAGTTCTGCTTTGTCTGGGAAGCACTTTGTCTGCCCTTCCATTCTAAATGATAGCTTTGCTGGATAGGGTAATCTAGGTTGTAGGTCCTTGCTTTTCATCACTTGCCAGTCCCTTGTAGCCTGCAAAGTTTCTTTTGAGAAATAAGTCTTTGAATCTCAGTTCCAATACTTGCTAGCTTTGGACCTTGGGCAAGTTCCTTAAACTCTTGAAATGCAAAGATAGTCATTACCTCCTTGAGTTGCTGTAAGGATTAGATAAGATAATGAACTAGCTCATACTAGCACACACATTATCTTATCTCATTCTTACAACAACCCAGGGAGGTAGTGACTATCTTTGCATTTCAAATGAGGAAAGGGGCACCGAGAGTTCAAGGAACTTGCTCAGGGTCCAAAGCTAGCAAATATTGGAACTGAGATACAAATCCAAACCTACGCACAGCTTGTGTCTTTCTGCTGTCCTACGTGTGTTGCACCAAAGGGCAAGACTGGGACCAACCAGCAGACATTCTGAGTCTGCAGATTGTCCAGATGTTCAGCAACTGTTCTCTCTTCCTGGAGGCAGCGGAACACTTCATGTCCAAACTTCCTTTACAACTAGGTTGGGGCTTTGTGATAGGATTCTGGCAAGCGGGAATGTGCAGATGTGATATACCTGATACCCCCCAATCTCACTTTTAGGCAGCTGAAAGCAGAGAGGATTCTGGGAAGGTCCTGGGGGATGGCAGAGCCACAGATAGAAGGTGCATGGATCCACAGAGCATAGGGTGGAGTAAAGCATCCCATGTGTTGGCCACATTGGACTGGGACATGAGCAATAAATGACTACACATTGAATTAAGCCACTGAGATTTGGGGATTGTTCTACAGCTGCCATTCCCTAAGAAGCCATGAGCTTCCTGTCCCAGGAAACACACAGCATGATTAAATGTTCAACTGTCCAGGCTGTTGTAAAGAGATCTTTGGGAGAGTAGGCCAGGTAACTTGTGAAAATAATAGCTCACATTTACTGAGCTATATATCAGGCATGTACACACATTCTCTCACTTAAGTCTACAATATGCTTTATGATACTCATATTATGCATGAAGAAAGAAAGGCACAGAGAGGTTAGGTAACTTAAGGTCACACAGCAAGCAGGGGTAGAGCCAGATGCCCTGCTTACCCCTTCCAGGTACCTTACTCTTAACCACTATTCCTCTCTGTCTTTAATGCAGAAATTACAGTTTGAAGGCTTGGGGACTGGATTGGTTTTGTCTATGCAGGGTTTTGTTGTTGTTGTTGTTGTTTTTGTTGTTTTTATTTTAAAATTTCAGCCTATACTTAAAAATAAAAGATTTTACATGAAAGCCCTGTTTTCCAATTTCTCTTGAAAATTCAGAAAAGCTGAAACAATTGGCTTGTAGTCCTTATGGCAACAAGCAGCTGGAGCAGCAGAGTGGCATGAACACGGTCCCTTCACTGATGTGTTATTTTCCGGCTCTGGCAGTTTTTGACTTTGTGAGCCCTAAGTGGCTCCATCTAAAGCGAAGTTCTCCCCAGGTGTAGAGCACAGTGTTGGGTACGCAGTAGAGACTCATCCAATGTTTGGGAAATGAATGAATACAAGCAGAACCTGAATTCTCTCACCCTGTCACTCCTCCAGTTCTCCCTTCTGTGACTGGAAACCAGTAAATCTGAGTCGCTAATGGGTAACACACGAAGCTAATTTCCCTCTTCTTGCAAGCAACCAGGACCCAGGTTACAGGTACCTGCAAATACTGTGCCTGACTCAGGCTCCCATTGGCATTTCCTATTAACTGAAAATGTTTGCTTCTATACAACCAGCATTTGCTCCAAAGAACTGGCCAAAACTGGTGGGGTGAATGGCCACATGGGTGTGTTGGTTCTGTCTTAGATTAGATTGTGCACAATGGACTCTTTATAAAGTCCTCAGAGCAGGGTGTAGACAGGCAGGCGTGCCCTGCTCTCAGCTTTGGAGACTCTCTCAGTACAGTGCTCAGGATGGACGGGCACAGTTTTAATCCGCCTGGCTTAGAGCAGCCACAGACTGCTGGACTTCCATGTGGGTATGTGAGCCTCACACAGGGGAAGCTTTTCTCCCAGGCTTGTTAGCAAAGCTCATTTGGAGAAGTGCAGGTCTGGGGCATGGCCTGGATCAGCTGCTATGACGCACGCAGTGTAAGCTCCAGAAGCTCGCTGATCCCCTTAGCAGAGCCCAAACCTGTCCATCCCCACCCCCTACTCTGTCCTCCAGTCCAGACCTGGGACAGCACTGCCTTTCTCTGCAGGCCTGGGGTTTTGGCATCAGGGAGGGGAAGGGGAATGCAAGGGCTCTTTCCGAGGAAATCTCCTGCGTATTTGATGGGAGGACAAAAGGGGTTACTCCACAGGCCTTCACTTCTGAGCCTCCTATTGTGTAAGCAGAGTAGATTGCTTAAAGCAGCACTTTTTGGTCTGAGGGCATCCCCTCTCCTCTTCCCACACCCCTGCCTAAAAGGATGACTTTTATTACTTTTTGAAGTTTCAAAATTATAAAAAACAATTTATTATTTTATAATCAGAAAAATAAAACAAGGTCTATTTTAAATACAAAACCATGTTGAACTTACCAAGTATCACCTTCTTTCATCATTTATAACAGCGTTGGTATATACAATAGTAGGTACTCAATACCTGTTTATGCAATGAATGACATACTGTAGTTGCTTCTCTTATTTAATATTATAAAGTGGTTACTTCCTTTATTGAGACAGTATACAGCTCTTTCACGGGTAAGGGGAGCAAGTCCTGGATAGCTCGCTCATTCATTCATTCATTCATTCATTCACTTTTATGCTTCTGGCATCAGCACCTTTCTTACTCCAGCTGCACTTTGTTTAATAGAATTGTGAGATTTGCTAATAAGCTTGGCCTCTCTCTTTTCCCAACCTCTGTGCTGTTGTTCGGGTGGATTTGACCTGATAAATTTCCAAACCATCTGTATAAAAACCAGATTTGATATTGATATGGATTGTAGCTATATCAATATCACTAAGAATTAAAGATTTTGTAATAGAAAAATTAAATTGTTACATATATCTCTTAAATCAAAATACCCCAAAATTGCATACTGTACAAAATGAGTGACCAGCTAGAATTGTGACACATTCCTGGTCCTCCTTGGCACCAACCAGAATTGCTGATGACCCCTGTGGTCCTATGGACTTTGCTTTTTTTAGTCTATAGCCAATGGTTTCTTTATGGCATTATTACCACCTGAAATTCTAGCAGATATTATTTACTTGATTTAGTGTCTTTTTTATCTTCCAGATGTGAGTTCTTTTAAGGTCAAGGACTTGTTCATGCTTATTCACTGTTGCATCCTCACTGCCTAAAATGATGCCTGGCACAATGAAGGCATTTAATAAATATTTGTTGAATAAATGGCAGAGCAGAGAGGCCCAGAGAATGAGTGACCTACCTAACATTATACAGAGCCCCATCAGGAGAACCAGCTATAGGCCGGGGTCTAGGCTCTCTCACTTGGCCTCTCCCAGAGCTGCCCCCTACCCAGTGCCCAGTGCGGGCCTGCTAGGCATGCTGTCTTAGCCCTGGAGAGTTGCCCAAGGAGACTGAGGACCCCAAGGGTACAATGTGGATGGAGTCTTCATTTTCCAGATGGGAGGGGCTGCTGTAGGGGTGATCTTGTGGTGTGGCACCTAGGGGACCCACCTGGTTGCCAAGGACCAAGGAATCTCTTGCGATGCAGGACTTTCGGTTTTAAGAGCGGGGGAGTCCCAGTTAAAGTGGGATGAATTTTCATTCAGTGAAAATCTGTGGTGCCCTACAGTGGATAACTCCTCTGGGAAATGCTTTCAAGTGTTAGGCAAATGCAGACTTCTAGTAGTAGACAGGAGAGACCTTAATGATCATTGAGTCCAGAGGCTGTAGGCTCACATGTCTGCATAAACCTGTGAGAAATGGCAAGGAATATTTGCCCCTTATAAAAGGAGATGGCCGCATTTAACTTAGATGAATGATTACCTGTGGGAATAAGAGCCCACGTGGCCAGATGGGTCCATTTTCCAAGAGAAGTCTAAGATCTGTGAATGTGTGTGTGTGTGTGTGTGTGTGTGTGTGTGTGTGTGTAAAAGAGAGAGGGGGAGAGCAATCTGATTTTGAAACATTGGCAACAATTTTTTTTAAATGTGATGTAGTCTGATGTTTCATTTTTACACAGGGGGAAACCGAGGCACAGAGTACAGTGAGTACAAAGCTAGGAGTGAAGGGTCTAGGCCTCTTGACCAAGGACCCTCAATAAGAAAAAGTTTCTGTAAAGCGTAGTTAATTTGGCAAGGAGGTGGAGGGAAGGAGGACTTGTAAAGAAAAAGAATTTAGCACCAATTATATAAAAAGTCGCACTCAATTTTTACAGCCCTTTGAGTGTGTAACTTCATTTCTCTGGGCCTGTCTCCTTGTTTGTAAAATGAAAATACTAGGTAATTCATGAAGTCTTGTGGGAAAGATGAAAGGAATTAATTCATATGAAGTGCTTAGGACCAGATAGGAAGCTTGTGTGGCTCGCCTTGTCGCTGAAGTGGGTGTTATTGTCAGTCATCTTCATTTCACATGCGAAGAAGCTGCTTTCTCAGAGGTTACTAACTTGCCTGTGATTGTAGTGATAAATCAGAACCAAGACTTGAACTGATTGTTTGATTATAATTACAGGGGTCTGTCTTTTCCTGTATTCCCCCTTCCTATGCCACTAGACTGGTGTTATAAATTCAAGATAAGAAAAACAAAAAAGCTCATTTTTCTCTTTTGGTAATCATTGTACAGACGATCAAGGTCAGAAGTTCAGTTCTCTGGTTATTTCTCTGCCAGAGATGAACCACGTATCATCTGCAATGATGGAAGAGAAAACATTACACAAATAAAAATGGTGGAGAATAAAAATAATTTCTCCTTGGGCATTCATTATGCAATTTGGGGGGCAGCTAATTCATCTTCCTAATTATGTTTTGCTTAAGCTGATTTTAAAATTAGTTTGTTTACCCTGAGCACACTGATTAGCATAACAGCAGGGAAGAGGTGGCCTAGAAACATCTTGGGTGGTAGAGGGAAGGTATCTCGAGATTTGGGAGAATTTCCATGGATAATTTTCATGTAGCTATGGGAAGGTAGAAGGTTGGTAAGTTGGTGGTGCTCTGAGTATAAATAATTACTGTGATTTGTTGTTGGGAGTTTTTAAATCTCTGTAAGGCTATGGATTACAGACCCTGAAAGTTGGACCCCAAGCTCACTTCTTGTTTGTCTGTAAGTGCTGAGAGTTCAGCCAATCCAGGTAAGTAAATCAAACAAGGAGATGGAAAAGAAGGGCTAACTGGAGTGACCCCAAGATCTTCCTTTCAATAAATATCCAACAAAATTAAATGCCTATTGTGCACTGTGAATTATGCCAGGAGCTGAGGATACCAAGATGAATAAGCTCTTGGTCTTACCAGAATCTGTTAAGGAAAACAGACTTGTAAACATAGGAATCATAGCCCAGAGGATCAAGGCTATAAAAAGATAGCATCAGAATTGAGGGAGCAGAGAAAAGAAAGTGACAATCGCCTCAGGGATCCAGAAAGGAGGGAAGCTCCAACCCTCACTGTCCCTCTGCCCTGCTCTGCTCTGGGGGTGGGAGCACAGGGAACCCCTGCTGGCTCAGTGTCAGCTGGCTTCTGCTGGTTCTGTCAATGAGGGGCAATGGTGAACCACTGGAAGGAAGGGAAGACTGAAAAGTCAGGGCATCTCATTTCTTCTCTGCCTTGAGTTGTGTCTTCAAAATCTTCAAAGCATCTGGGTGTCCACCATGATCCATCTCCTACTTGGCAGACCCTCTGAGGTCCAGCTTTAGAGGGTGGTCACAGCCCCTGGGCTCTGGTGACTTCCTCTGATTGCCCCTCCAACCTAGTAGTGGTGGCAGCCACTTGCTGGTAATGAGCTCTGGTTTGCCTCACTGTGTCCTGGTTGGTGGTTCAGTTTTCCTATCATCTGTGAAACCAATCCCCTAACCTCCATCCACAATATTTGAATACAGAATGTGGTTTCTGTATTTCTGGGTGAGCTCTGAAAGATAGCTGATACCTGAGC
Source organism: Trachops cirrhosus (assembly GCA_028533065.1). Lineage (NCBI taxonomy): Eukaryota > Metazoa > Chordata > Mammalia > Chiroptera > Phyllostomidae > Trachops > Trachops cirrhosus. Next base: position 149,518,311 of record CM052540.1, on the reverse strand, counting down.
TGGTTCTTAAAGTGAGAAAAGAAATTTGCCAGGTTTCAGGAAAACCTCCCAGGGACGACTGTGATCCAAGTGTACTGGAGGTGTGAGACACCTACGTGTGGAGATCCAGGACGGACAGACGAGCCTGGCAGTGGGGAGCTCCTAAGGATGTCGAGAAAGGAAATAAAGTGTTCGGGTATTTTAGAAAACTCTCCCAATTCTACTCAGTACAGATTGGTTAAAAAAAAAAAAAAGGACCAGGGTGGGCATGAAACCTGTTAAGAGACAATCACAAAGAGTCATATCAGAAGCCATGGAAGCTTGAACTGTAACAGCTTCATGGGTGGATATGGAGAGGAGAGGGGACACCCTAGATATTATACTCTTAATTTACTCCAAGGAAAGAAATTTCTTATTTTCCTGGCACATAATAGATGACCAGTATTCCTTGAATGAATTAATATTTGAATAACTTATTTGTGTTACAAAACCTCCCTCATGTACTTTCTTCCCCACATTTGTTCCTCTTCACCCAGACCCGAGGTGCCACGGTGGTATCTGCCCTGCCCTGCCCTGCCCCGCGGTGCCTGTTGCGTGAGGTCTCCGGATTTCTGCTTCCTCTTTTCAGGACAGCGTGGGGTTCAGACCACTCTAGAGCAGTCCTCCCTCTGTGTATTTAATGTTCTTCTCCACTAGAGCCATTCAATCAGCAGGTATTTACTAAGCACTTACATACTAAGAGTTGACATGTGTATAATAGCACTTACCACATCTCAGGCGCTGTGCTAAAAACACTTGCCATGCATTTGTCTCAACCCTCACAACAGCTCCGGGAAAAGGTGCCAGTTTTGTCCTCATCTCATAGATGAGGAAGATACACAGAAGCTGAGCAACTTTTCAAGGTCACCCTGCTAGTAATTCATGCCCTGACGCTGGAACGCAGATTCTGAGACACTAGGTGACTCTGCCTAGCACTGTGTGGGATATAAAGAAATGTACAACAGGTCTGTGGGGAGGAAAGAAGTGAATATACAAAGAGTCAACCCTGATGCTAAAAAGTATATAGCAATTCAAGGCAACAAAAGACAAGCTGCCACAAACCAGAATGGGTATTGCCGATATGAATGGTAGGGATAATGAGAGAGAGACCATTCCAGAGTGGGGTAATCAGGGAGGCTTAAGGAAGGAGGTAGGATTTGACTTGTGGTTTTCTTGCTAGTTAGGAGACATGTGAATTCCTTTGAAACAATGCAAGAACAACTTGGAGGTCAGCAATGGGCTGCTGCAGATTACAGCGGGAAGTTAAAGAACTTTATGCACCTATTTATTTGTGATTTTCTGGTAGTTCTATAATGTTAAAGTTTAAACCTGAAATTAAAATTGAATGTAAAATAAAAACATTATAAGCTTTTAATATATTTGAATTAATTTTCAAAAATGTTAGCAAATTGTCCCAGTAACATTTATTGACATTCCATCCTCCCCCTCCCACAATTTAAAACACCATGTTTACTAAATATTAAAATAGTATAGATACTTGGGTCAGTTCTTGTCCTTTTATTCTGGTCTCCAGCCCGGGGAACAATGGAAACTCTTGGCCGTGCTAATATCATTTCTGCCTCGTACCCTGTGAATACTGCTTTGTCTCTTCTCTCTCTTCCTCTCTTGCCCTTCCCCTTTCTATTTCTTTTTCTCTCTCTTTTCCCTATTGCTGTGTTAAATCTAATTATACTCTCCAAGTTAGCCTACCTTTCCCCATCAAACCATCTTGATGTTTTTTGTGGGTTTAGTATGAATTTCATTTCTTCTCCCTCTCCCCCCATTTATTGAAGAATACCTGAAATATATAATTATATATTTAAAACGTACCATGTAATGATTTGATATACATATATATTGTGGAACGATCACCAAGATCAAGTTTATTAACACTTTTGTTACCTGTGAGAATATTTTTAATTTTAACATCGAAGTCATATTTACTTGGTGAGAGTAATGCAGAAACAGGAGTGTTGAAGCTAACAGGAGGCTAGCCCATTACCATCCAATATTCAGTGACCCCGATTTTACCAATGAGGAGAGAGAAAATGAGTCACTTTTTCAAATTGCAGGGGTCTGATTTGTAAATTGCCATTCCCAGGGTACAAATCTAAAAGTAGCCCCCAAAGATTTATTAACCATTTGCAATAGTTGTTTGTAGTAATTGACTTTAAATTTGCACAAAGAAGTGATTCCCATCTTTGCTTTACCTAGACCTAAGGACTAAATATACTTGACTTCAAATAAAGAAGACAGATTAAACAGGAGCATTAATCTTACTCATGGGAAATGTACATGAAAATAATTTCTGTCTTCCCTTTCAAAGTAGCCATTCACCACTGATTTTACCCATGAGGCAGGCGTGTAAATAAACACCAAGACAAAGACAAACAGAATCCCTTCTGAACTCAATTTTGTGGCAGGCACGAGGGTCAGGAATAATATTTATGAGGATCCTAAATGAACACAGTAACTCATAAGGCGAGGTCATTGGAGATAGGCTTGCATAGTAGTCCCTCTCTTCTTAGACATGCTTTATAAATTTAAGGTGTTACTGTGCTTTTGAAAGTATAAGGAAGAGTGAAAAAAGGTGGTCATCAACTGAAATCTGTTTGTCGATAGTGGGACTTTGGGGGGCGGGGAACACTTCATTTCCCCCCGACCACTATTAACAGTTTGGTACAAAGTTTTCCAGTCACAGTGTGTAAAACAAAAACTCTCACAAGGATATAATAAGGAGTTTCTTTTCCCCAGTTCCTTGGGTCTGGCCCAAGGACGGGGTAAGCAGCTGTTGTGCAAAAGCTGTCCTCTCTCCTTTACCCCCAATTGGCCAGCAAATTAATAAGGCTTAATGTCATCTATTTTTTTATAAGGAATTAATAAACCATGGTCTCATTACAAAGTGTTTGGGTGTTTATGGTGTATCAGGTCACATTTTAAGAGGTCCATACTCCGTTTTACAAGCAGAGCTTCTTCAGTACTTCCAGCTTTCCCCGGTGACCACGTGGCCTTGTGGCCCCGTGGCCTTGTGTCTTCTTCTTTGTACTCTGGCGCCATCTGTTAAGGACACTGAAGGTCAACCTCTAATCTCACTTTCTAGTAAATAAGTCGTCTACATGGCCAGGATAAGTCTCTAAATAGCTCAATGCCATGGAACCAGGTGGAAGGCTAGCGTGAGAGTCCTTGGAGGAGGAAGAGAGAGAGGGCAGCACACCCTCTCTCTGGTGTTGACTTGGTTGACTTCCAGTTAAAGCAATTGGCACGTCATGCTTCCCGCCTTTGTAAGGATGACATTTTCAAAACCAGCTGGCACTGTGGCACCTAATTCCAACTCTCACAAACTAGGCAGTGGGCGGTGGTTAGTTAGGCAGCGTCTGTATCTCAGGTCTCTTTTGATCATAATAGGACTTGTGTGTGTTATACTGATTTCACGGTGTTATTCTAAAGCTGTATGTAATAATAAACATGATAGGGCTTTTAAAGTGCAAAACATTGTTTATTCCTTTAAGGATAATTCTCCTTGACTCACTCACTTTGGGGCAAAAAAAAGGTAAGTGTCTTAAAAACCAGAGGTCTACACTATAGGTTGACTTATAGTTGTCTAGCCCTTTACCCAACTCTTCCAGTTCATGTCTGCCAAAAGATAAAAGAAAAAGAAAAAAAGTCTAGACTGGAGGGCAAACTAAACATCTCCCAGCTTTGAAGTCAACTTGTGGGAGCAAATGGTAAGAGATGGTGTGCCCAGTAACCTTACACCCGAAACATTCTATTGACTGCTGCTTCATCCCTCATATGCAGAACCCCCACCCCCACCCCTAGGCTAGCAGGTTCTCAGACTCCCCAGAATTGTACTGCAGTTAGCAGTTCACCCCAAGCAGAGTGTGTTGACTATGAGCGTGTGTGAATGGGGGGAAGGCACAGGCGTCTCTGGTGGGGGCGGCATGCAGAAGAGTGACTTGAGGGCGTCAGAAGTTATCTAGGCAAAGTGGCTTTGGGAAGGCAGAGGCAGAGCTTTTGGGGGTTCTGCAGACCTCTCCTCACATCCGTGGAGTTGGATTATTAGCACTCCTAGCTGACTACAGGCCTGGTCCTGAGCCCACTGAGGGGGCATAATAGTGATATGCCAATAAATGCTTAACAACTGGTTTGGGGGAAGAGCAATAAATAAAGTCCTGATTTGTAGAGTTTACCAAATTCTCTGGTGTAAATACTCTCACCCACCATGGCTGAGTTAAAGCTACCGGAGTGATGTCATTGAACGAGGATTTGGGATGAGGTGTAGTATTCTCCCCATACAGGTCCAACGGACGTAAATAACTTCAACTGCATAGTAAGAGTAAGAATAATGAAATGATTAGGAAGTAATGTGGTTTAAGCATCAGTTACCTTTGTTTTTAATATAATTTATTTTATTTATTCCTAATTTAACTTTTAATAATGGCAGTGTTTAACAACCACCTGGCAAAATTCCTGAGATTTTGACACTCTGCTCTTGTGAGCCAGCACAAGCCAGCTCCAGCACACCTGGCCCACAGCAGAAGACACAGTCACTCGGTGTGTGAGGGGAAGATTCAGCATCTAAGGAGAGTACAAGGCTCCTGCCTCCTGCTTTTCCCTCCCCTGGCAGGAGAGGAGCCTAAAGTGGGTCTGAGACCAGCAGCTGGGATTCTTTAACTATCACAACAGCAAAGAATAGAACAAACAGATCAAAAATCCCAAACCTTCACCCTGCTGGAATAAATTTTTCATTTCACCGCATGGTTAATCCATATCCATCTAGCAGATAGAAGATCTGTGCAGGAAGGGTAAGAAGAAGAGTGGGTTCTGAGATGTAAGGAAAACGAGAGCTTGGACAGTGTCAAAACAGACAGGGACTGTCATCGAAGGTTCTAGAAGCCATGTGTGGATGCTGGATGCTTAGGTTGGGGAGAGGAAGCAGGAAAGATGATGGGAAGAAACCAACTCCTTGCACGTCACAGTTCTGCCCTGGGTCAGTTCTGGCTCGATTTTTGAAGAACAGTATTCCCTCATGGGATTCTTATGGTAAAGGAAAAAACCTTCTGTGTCTCAGAAACACATCTTATAAAATAGGTCTCCCAGAATTTAGGCCACAGAGCTGTCTGTCCTCAGCAGCTGTAATGGGACACAAAATGAGAAGTGCCTGAGGTGTAGGCACGACCAAATCCTGCCCCACTGAGTACACATGGAGAAGAAAATGACCAAATGCTATTCCTGTCCATTATCAATCCAATCTACTTCTTCCTGAGTGGAGCAGAGTTAGAAATCTAGCCCTAAAAATAACACTGTAATTTGTTACCTGGAATAATCACACCTATGTAAAGCCAGGTTAGAGTACATGCTTGTGTGTGTGTGTGTGTTGGTGTGTAAGGTGGGAGAGAGAATGAACACTACCTCGTGCGTCTATGCAACAGTAATTTTCATTCCCATTTTGTTCTTTCTTTCCAGGCGGCAGTCGCAGTGCTGGAGAGTGTGGGAGGGGGCGGGCCCAGCACTGCAGCACCTTCCTTTGGCTGCTTCATACTTGTGAACCTCTGAGGTCAGCAAAGCCAGGAGCCAGGAAGTGGTGGACATGTGCTTTAAATTTAACGATTGGACATGAAAGGTCACTGTCTTTTCCCTCCACTCCACAGCTGCTAATCATGTCCTTCACAGATCAGACGAGAGATGGCCAGAGTTGGGGCATCCTCAGGGCCAGCACAGTCCCCAGTACAGAGGAGAGTCCCCCAAATGCCTGTTGAATGTGTTGATTCCTGAACAAACAGTCAACATCCGAGTGTCTGACTCGCAGCATGTGAATTGGGAAGAGGCGCCACAGCTACCCCAGGTGCAATGCCACCCCCTAAGAGTCAAGATGGAAAACCAGACGATGGCGGACACCAGCCCCTGTACCTGTACCAACAGTTACTGGTTTATCCAGAAGTGTGGCACTGCTTGTCAACATTCCTCAGTGTGCTTTGAAGTCAGACAGCCTTTGATGACAAAGGTGTCTTCCATTGTACAGCAGACCATGTCTATTTTTGTCTTTGGGGTACAGGGCTACATAATGCTTTAAGAAAAATCTAGGAGAGGAATACCTAGATTTATAAAGAGAGAACTTCATGAATCTCTCTTTTAAGGGTGTTTGTACCACCAAATTATTGATCGTGGGGTTGCTGTAGGTCATCCTGTTCCAGGATATGTCTAAAGTAGGAATCCATGTCCCAAGGCTGATTTGCACACCACTTGTCAGTGGCGCATCTAAGTTAAGGGGGCAGCAGAGACCACCAATTACCCCAGCTCTGTCCCTTGCAAGGGGACACTCACTCTCTCCTCCTGCATCCTCCTTTCTCTTCTCCAGAAAGAAAAACGTCCCCTCAACTTATGCCCAGGAAGTCTGGTGAAGGGACAAGCTGGCTGCCCCTGAGAAAGAACATCTGGGTGGGAGCATGTAGGCTGGGGGAGGCTGAGGGCACGAGTGGAAGGAATTGTGACATCTGCTAAGAATGCCACTTGCACGCTCAGGAGACGCCCGGCACAGGGGGTGAGGCCCACCCAGTGGGACTGTTCACCCAGGGCTCCTGCAGAATCTTGAGGGAGACAGAAACATGGTCTCCACAGCGTCAGAGCCCCCACCTGTGTACACTGAGCCGTTCCCACCACCCAAGGGGGTAAATTGAGCTGCATATTTGATGATGAGGAAGTGAAGTGGAATGTGAGAATCCTCATTACTGACGTCAAGCTTGCCTTTCATTTTATTTATACCCATGACATTGTGACACAGGATCTAATTTTCCATTGTATTTTTTTCCTCTGTTAGGACCCGAGTGATGACAAGTGAATTTGTGCCTGAGACTGGAAAACAGTATTTTAAATTTGAAGCCAGAGTCCCTACAGGATTGGTGTCTATTTCTATCTTCCCACCTGCCTGCCCCTCCTTTGAACCTCTGAACTAACCATTAAAAAGGGCAAAAGGGAGCACACTCCCACAGGACACGTCTGTCCGAGGAGTCAGAGCTCGAGGCATTCAGTTGCCTGCTCTCCACTGGTGACAGGCTGTTCCTTCCTGGCATGGGTGCTGGAGGGAGGCCAGGGAGCAGTGAGCCCGCACGGCAGTCTTGGCACAGAGCCCTGGTTGCTGTCTGGGCATGAAGCTGTGTTCGGGCACCGAGAGTGTGGTTCCAGCTTCCTGGCCCAGAACAGCCTGTGCAGGGACCACTCCACTGTTCAAGCCCTGGTGGGTCCCCACTTGTTCTGCCCCCAGGGGCTGGGCAGGTTTAGGAGCAGAGATGGGTCTGGAGGGAATGGCAATTAGGGGACGCTGGAGCAAAGATAGTTATGCCCCAGGTGCAGAAGCAGCCTTCGGGGCGTGCCTAGGATGAAGGAGAGAATGGTGTGTGTCCAGCACGTGGATAGAGCTCCTCGTTCTGCTGTGGAACTAGGACTGCATTCAACTGTATAACCAGTCCCCCTCCATTACCTTCCACAGCCTCAAATCCAGACAGTGTCTCTAACGTGGGCTCCCACCCCGAAATGAGAGCTCTGCCTGGGTCCCCACAGACCCACCACTATCTCAGTAGGGCCTCCTGTAGCCAGCTTTTCATCAGTGTTTTTCAGCCTCTGACCCCAGAGAAATCTCAATTTCCTTATACTCAGTTCAGAAGGTGTTTGTTATTCAGGATTCTGATGTGGAGGCCTGATAAGAGAGGCCTAAGGCCTCCCCAGGTAGTAAACCAACAGTCTGAGGATTTAAAAACTGAGAAACACGAGCATAGCCACGCCTCGAGAGGTGGCCCAGTCCCAGCTCCTGTCACCTGAAATCTTCCAGGATATTTAGAAATGGGTGTCAGTGAATTTTCTCTGCATTTACTTTGGATGTCTTGTCTGTTTTGTTTTGTTTTTGAAACAAAGGTTTCCTGTAGCACCAATAAAATTGGATCTGCGCTTTATTGACTGTCCCGTAGGTTATGGGCCTGACTCGGGGTTTGTTGCCTTCCACCTGTGCGTCACTTTCACTTTTCTCGGTCAGTTCAATAAGCGCAGCACAGCAAGGCAGTGGGGGAGGCCAGAGGGCACACCTCCGAAGCTGTACTGGTGTCTCACCCTGAACTGCCCCGCAAGTGTAGGAGCTGCTGGAGGAAGAAGGGGCCGTCTTCGTGTGCAGCAGCTTAGGCCAGGCCTTTAGATTCTGTCTACCCCAGCCCACCACAGCCCCGATCCCAAAAGCCGGTCTCTGTCTAATCAGCCTGTCTCAAATGCTTCCTGTGGACAAGTGTATCAGGTGCTTTCTACTGGGTGCTGAGGGCCAAGGGTGAGGAGGGATGAATGAGACACAGGGCCATTTCCATCAGCCAAAAAGTGCAGCAGCCACACAAGGCTGCAGGAAATGAACATAGTGGAGAGGGAACACTAAGCGGATTCCACGGCCTCAGGATGTAAGTGGATGAGATCTAGGTCCCGTATTGGGATGCTGGTGTCACTTACAAATCCCTTTCCCAGATCTCTTTAGGAGGTTGCTTGGAACAAGTGCAGGACATTTGTTACTAGCTCTGTGATTTGGGGAAGGTTCTGAAACTCCATAGGCCTCAGTTTCCACAACTGCAAAAGGGAGCTACTGGGTCTGTCACACGGAGTCATTGTGGGGTAGATAAAGTTAGGGAGGCAAAACACTCCACAGCATCAAGCACATAGTAGGGGCTTGCAGAGACCCACAGAAGGTCTGCTTTTAAGTCATAGTCCAGCCACGTGGTACCAACCCTGAGTTTTCTTTGTGTCAAGCTTCTAAGGTGGGGAATCTGAATGCTTCAGGGCGTGCCATATCTGACCAAGCAGATATGGCGGTGCTGACTAAGATATGGGGTGAAGAAGGGGCAGCCCTGGGACTCAGCGTCACAGTGTGGGGAGAGGAATTGTCTTCATAAGCAGGTGTTGGAAAAGAGGAGCTGAGGAGCATGGAAACGTAGCTGGCCTGATCCTCACTGTGCTCCCCAAGGTGGAGCCGGTTTGGGGATGGGGCTGCTTGGGCCAGGACTGCTTTTGTCTTCAGTCTGCCTCAGAGGTTCATATGAACCTGATATTGTCTCCGGCTCGGGGAGGGAGCATTGAGGCGTGGTTTATGGTACTTGGCACCCGTTACCCTCAATCCCAGTCATGGCCTCCAGCTGCCCACAGAGCTCTGGGTGCTGCCCTGGGTGTTCCTGTGCCATGTGGAAACTTGGCTAGAGGAAGCGTCCTGTGCCTCTGAGGCTGAGAAGGATCTCACAGGTATGCTCTGGCAACCGTCAAGAGAAAAACGTGTATCTCAAAAAATTATTTTCCCGAGGAAATTGAAATCCAAATATCTTATCTGTCTGACCAAGAGGTGGAAAGTGAACCTTGACTCCGTATTGTCCACATGAGGCCTGAAACGGAGTAAGTCCCTGGTTGAAGGACAGTAAGGCATCTGTGCCGGCTTCGGAGTAGCTCCCGGTGAAAAGTAGGAGTGGTCACAACCCACCGAGAATCTGAAAACCTCACAGCTGAAAATTTGGATTTCCTCCTTCACTAAGTTGTTTACCCAAGCTGCTGATAAACAACTAATTGTTTTAATTGATTTTCCCACCTCTGACTCTCTCACCTAACTCTGCCTTGCACCCCGCCCCCGCCATTTATACGTGTGGTTTCTCAGCAATGCATGAATGCATGAGGCTTGGCTGTCTTTTCTGCTGTGTCCTTCATGGCTGGAGGCAAAAGTCCACACAGTGGACTAAGAAGTGCTCTGGGGTCTCACAGCCAGGCTGGCTCATGAGCAGGGTATGGTTAGGAAAAACTGACCAACAGATAAGCATTGATTGAGTACCTACTGTGTGGCAAGCACAGTATAAGGCTTTGAGTGTACGTGGTCACTGCCTTCATACAACTCAGAGTCTGGTGAAGAAGATAGATTTTAAATATACCAACAGTTACATAATTTGCAGATTGTACTAGATGAATAGCTATTATGAAAAAGAATGACTTTGGGACTATAATAAAGACTGGGGCAGCTGGGGTCAAGGAAGGTGTCTCTGAGAAGGTGATGGGTAAGATAAAGCTGAGAACAGTGCTTCTCAAATGTTAATGTGCATCAGAATCACCTGGAGAGTGTGTTTAAAAAACAGGTTTCTGGGTCCCACCCTCAGAGTTTCTGATTCAGTAGGTCTGAGTTGGGCCCCAGAATTTGTGTTTCCAATCAGTTCCTGGGTGAAGCCAAGACTGCAGGTTTGGAGACCACACTTCGAAGATTGCTAGCCCAGAGGGTGGGTAGGAATGAGCCAGGTGAAAAGAGCCAGGGAGAAGATCGGCACAGCAGAGGGAGCAGCGTGCGCCAACACCCAGCGTGGGGAAGATCGGGCGGCAGGGCTTTAGGTAATGGAAAGGTCAGCGAGTCTCAAGGCATAGCATCAACGCACCAGTGGCTTGAGGTGATGTTAGAGACGAACCTGACCCTGTCCCATTCTGAAACTCACTCCAACAGAACCACCTCCAGTGGGGTCCAAGAAGAATGACTCCATTGACCCTTAAAGATTCCCTGAGGCAGCATGGGGCTCATAGAACTGAGCTGACCCTGAGATTTTGGGAAGATTTAAAGTAATAAGGTCTGTAAGGGACTGAGCATGGAGTAAATGCTCGGTCCATTCTGGTTTTCTTTCCTTTCTCCATTCTCTGACTTGAAGCATGGGCTTGTCTCAAGTTCCCTGTTTGAGCTATAAGACAATGTGTTCCTGAGTTGGTGTTGAGATGCTATCCTGTAGCTGCAAGCCAGCATAGTTACTGTGGAAGTGATCCCTGACACCTCAACTGGGATCCAGCCAAAGAGGAGCTGGAGGTAAGAAACCTGGACACCACTTCTGAAGAGTAGGTGTGTGTGTGTGTGTGTGTGTGTGTGTGTGTTTCATCTCATGAGTTCATAAATGTCACAGGGTTTTAAACCAAAGAAAGCATGGGTTGGGTTTTTGAAGCCAAAGTGCACAATTGGCATTAGGCCAGTTCAATTCAGAGAACGTTTATTGGGTGCTCGCGCTGTGCCAGGTACTATGCTAGGTACTGGGAAGACAGGTCGGTGATCAAGACTCCTGCTTTTGAGGAGTTCCCAGCCTTGCTGGGAGATAGACACATAAATAACATGGAGCAGTGGGATAAAAGCTGTAAGAAAGGTCTGTGCAAAGGGCAATAAAAACTCAGGAGAGAGAACAGTTCCGCCTGGGGAGGCAGGGGAAGGTCACAGACAGAGCATAACATCCGAGCCAAGTCTGGAAAGGAAACATCTAGAGAATAAGCAGAACCGAAGGGTAAATGAACAAATCTCCTTTAAGAACTTTTTTGTTATTGTTTTAAGCTCTGACCTAAATCATCATTATGAGTCTCCAGAAGATACATGCCACGCGGTGTTGAATTTGATTTAAAATATTGCATAAACCATTATATATAGAAACACACATGGAAACAATCTGAAAATATTTCTCCTCAAATACAGTGCCATTTGCTTTTATGAAGTTGCTATTTCTGGATGAGAATATGAAATATGGTTTGTTTTTTTGAAGCTCAGAAGAAATCATATAACCATCTCAAGTGAGAATAATTCACTCATTCATTTATTTAGTCAGTCAGTCAACAAACATTTAAGTAGAAAGTTCAATTTTTTTTACACTATTTTTTTTAAATTTTAGATTATTCAGTACAGTTTCTATCTTTTAATCCCATTCCAGCCC
>CM052540.1:149485350-149506070 GCA_028533065.1 Trachops cirrhosus | reverse complement strand
TGTGCAAAATCTGAGGTTTTGCTTCCTATGTTCTCCTCTAGGACTTTAATTGTTTCACAGTTTATATTTAAGTCTTTTATCCATCTTGAATTTATTTTTGTGTATGGTGTAAGTTGGTGCTCGAGTTTCATTTTTTTGCATGTAGCTGTCCAGTTCTCCCAGCACCATTTGTTGAAGAGGCTATTGTTACTCCATTTTATGTTGCTGCCCCCTTTGTCAAAGATTAATTGACCATAGAGATTTGGGTTTATTTCTGGGCTTTCTGTTCTGTTCCATTGGTCAATGTTCCTGTTTTTACGCCAGTACCAAGCTGTTTTGATTACAGTGGCCTTGTAATATAGTTTAGTATCAGGTATTGTGATCCCTCCTACTTTCCTCTTCTTTTTCAAAATTGCAGCAGCTATTTGGGGTCACTTATGGTTCCATATAAATTTTTGAAGTGTTTGCTCTATGTCTGTAAAATAAGCCATTGGTACTTTAATAGGTATTGCATTGAATGTGTTGATTGCTTTGGGTAGTATTGACATTTTGATGAAAGTTCAATTTTTGAAGCACTAGGATAGATAGGTCCTTTGGGGGCAACAAAACATATGTAAGCCTAGCCCTGACCTCAAAGCTCTTCAATGCTTAGGAGTGAGAAAAACACCTGGACACAGAAAATTCTAACACGAATAAGTGGTAAGTGACATAAGTGAATACAAACAAAATGTTTCTCGTATCTGAAGGAAAGCGGCTACTCTCTGACTGGAATAACCATAGGACCACGGCTGTGTATGGAAGCCACTCGCATTAGGCCTTGTGATGTGGGACAGGATTAAACATTCAAAAATGAGTGTGGGGGAGATATTTCAAGCAGAGGAACATTTGTGAACAAAAAGGGTGGAAAGTACTTGGCAATAGCACTTGGCCCTAATTAGGGGTATGACTTGGGGAAAGAGCTAGAATAGGGAGCTGTCAGCCTCACAGCTAAGTTTGAACTTGATTCTACTGGCTGTGACTTCTTGGAATTTGAAATGCCAAGCATTTGTCACTTGGTTCTTTGTACACTTATTTTAGTTGGCGACTCAGTCCTGACCTTAATCTTGGCATAATTGTGTCTAACTCATAGAATATCTTTTAAAAAATCAGTCCTTTTATGCCAATAGTAGTAAAATCACAATGTGGCTCCAAATAGCCATGAAGGCCACAGATCGAAAGTAGACCGTTTTTGTCAGGAATTTACGATTCCACATCTGGAGATTGAAAGAGATGGCTTTTGCATTAGAGTCCCTTCAGGAAGCAGATGAAGGCTTGTCCTCCTTAGGTGTGGCTGGTTGTGGGCAGGGATGGTACAGTGTCCCTGGGCTGTGAGAGCCAAGAAACTGTTACCACCCCAGGCCAATGTAACACCCCTCGGCAGATGGTAATGGGCAAGGGACACAGCAGACACTGGGACTTGGAAAGAGCTCTCTGTCACCAAGGAAGGACACAGCTCCTGCCTGTGCTCCAGTCTCGTGTTGGTGCCTCCCATTCACTGGACCCAACTGACTGGAAGCCCGGGCAAGGAGCCCATTGATATAGTCCCTGTCCCTGCAGGTCAGCATCCCAGGGCACGGGGTCAGGGTGGGAGGGATGGGGAGCTCATTTGGAGGGCCTAACACACCATCTGGCATGATCCTCTTTAGTTGCAATGTTTCTAGCATTCCAGACTACAGTCAGCCTCCATTTAACAAATATGTTCCAAACACGCGTGTGGCCTCAGAGGGAATCAACTGAATGGCTAGCTGATTGGGTAGATGGTGAAGGAGCCTCTGGCTGAGACGGCTCACTGAATAGCAGCTGAACTACATGGCAGGACTGGTGAGCATAGGGTTGGGCCGCTTGGCCCTCGGAGGCCCACATTGTGCCCGGAGCGTAGTAGGCCCCAATCAATGTTTGTCTGAATAACAAGACAGACGAATCGTCAAGCACACCAGGCAACACAAAATGTGCACTGGGAGTCTTAGGTCAGGAGAACCCCAAGTTAGGATCAGAAGCTAACGTTCTTAGAGCTGGGAGAAGCATATAGTGACAGTGTTTGCTCTTCCGCTTCTACTACCTTTTAGGTCAAAGTTTCTCAGGGAACAAAGGCCATTTAATGATGTTCTGGAGATGAAGGGTAATCTTTCCTTTTAATCTTCCCAGTCACTTAAAAGGGCAGCATGACCCCTGCCTCTCAACTTCAGTTAACTCATTCGCTTATTCTTTCAGTGAACATTTATTGAATGCTTATTTTGTGTCTTGGAATTCAAAAATAAGGCAGAAACAGCCTCAGGAAGCTTAGTCCTGTAGGAGCTATGGACAGGACGTTAGGAAACTGCAGTACTCACGCTGGCTGCGGGGAATGCAGGCTGCTGTGGGGGCAGCGGAGGACGCCTCAGCCAGGCAGGCCTCTCAGGATGGGTAAACTGAGTCCTGAAGGACTTTTCCATCTGTTTACTTTGTCTATGACATCTGTGGCCTCCCGTCAATAAATAAGAAAGTAGGTAGTGACTTGCAATGAAAATTACTGGCTGAGGTAACACTTTGACTCCAAGGCGCTATAAGCTAATCCGTGAACCCAGGAGGGGGTACAGCCCTTCCTTCTCCTCCAGAAGAGGAGCAAGAGGTCAGGATATAGCACACAGACGTCTGGATTAGCAGGAGGAGAGAACAGGTAAGGAGGAGAGGCCAGGGGCTGACTCGACCTCAGGGAGCAGAATTTTTTTTGGAGGCTCAGTACTATTTACCTTTAACTCTTTGCAAACAATCGGAAGGTATGTGAGGAGGTTTGTTTATTCCTGCTTGTTTGTTTTAGCCCCTGGCAACTGAACCGTATATGGGGTCCAAGGTCTCAGAAATGTTGCACGTGGGCCTGCATGGTCCATGTTAACACGGACCCACCTGATTTGTGAAGGTGGGTTTGCTCATTTTAAAACACAGACTATTTTGTTACAGAATTGCTTCATTCCCAGAGGTTTGGTTAATCAGAACATTCTTGTTTTTAACATGAGTATTATGACTAAAAATAGGAGCAAAAAAAATAAGTTCGGGGGGAGGAGCAAAGGGGGAGAAAGAAACAGCGTTGTCAAAATCGAAGGGGTGAAGGTTTCTTAATGTATTTATATTGCCCCCTTTGAAAAAAACGCCTGCTAACATTGTGAGAAGTTGATTAAACTGTGCTTTAGTTCTTAGATAAATTTAGAAAATGGAAGTGTTTTTTAAAGGTATTCTCTCTTTCCTCCACCTTAGTTTTTAATGGAGGAAAAAACTTTTAGGACCAGAAAGTGTTGCTGGGTTAGGTGTGTATGTGTGCGTAGCTGTAGTTCATTTTCTAGAAGAACATTACTGCTGTTAGAGAGTAACTCTCCATTTGCAGCATTTAATGTGTGTAGAGTTCTGAGGTCCTTGTCCTGGAAGAAGTTATGCTGGGACAAAGCTCTGCCCAGAGGGAAGATCATTATACCTCCTGGTCATCTGCTGGAGTCTCCTGTGTCAAATCATCTCTCTGTTCACCTCTTTCTTGGAAATCTTTGATCCTTAGCTCTCCAGCTCACAGTTTCTTCTTTTATCAGTATATTGATGATGCCTAAATTTTTAGCTCTAACCTGAACATGTCCCATTCTAGCAGACGTGTGTCCTCTTACCTACTAGACATCTTTCCTGTGTGTTCCACGAGCAACCAAAACCCAATATACTCAAAGCTGCTCATGAGAATGCTAGCTCTCACCTGACTGGTATCTGTCTACATGGAAGGTGCTATCATCCAAGAGTCCCTACTCACAGCCCATTGGCCCCCAAGTCCTATGCTATCCCTGAATTTCTCTGCTATTCTGCTCCTCTCCATTCCTAAGGCCAAGTGCTCTACCTCAGGCTCTCCTCAGCTGTTTCTGGATTGGTATTAATTATCCCTCTAATCCTCATCAGTCTTCTCCAACCCATGCTTTCCTCCACCACCAGAGTTATCTTGGTAATGTGCAAACCTACATGTCTATTCCTCATGTAAAATCTTGAGGACGTCTCCATTTTCCAGTTCTTCATATCAGTGGAAAAGTCATTAAACAGTTTCCTTCTCTGTGATGGCTTTCCTCCTCTCACATGGGCCACTGCCCCTGAGGCTCCTCCTTGCTGGCATCTCCTGTGCTCTACCTATAAGAGTTGGCAGGCCCAGAGTGTGGCTCTCCTGCCATCTTCTCCTTTCTGAATACACACCACCCTTAGGTGACCTTTCCAGCCCCATGGTTTACAGCAGCATCCGCATGCTGGTGACTCCCAGATTTATGGCTCCAGCTTTGACCTTTCTGCTGAGCTCCAGACACAGAGATCCAGCTGTCTCCTTGACATCTTTTTTTTAAAGTTGATTTTAGAGATAGAGAGGGAAAGAGAGAGAAAGAAAAATATTGATTTGTTGTTCCACTTATTTATGCATTTATTGGTTGATTCTTATATGTGCCCTGACTGGGAATTGAACCTGTAACCTTGGTGCATCAGAATGACACTCTAACCAACTGAGCTACCTGGCCAGGGCCTTGACACCTTCACTTGGATGACTAATATAGACTAGAAGTGAGCAAGGCCAAAGCAGGGCTCTTGACTTCATACCTTTCTTTACCTGCTCCTCCCCTCCCCTTCCCCATCGCAGTAAATGGTGCCACCAACCATGTAACCGCTCAGGCCAGAAACCTGTGGTTGTTCCTTCTCTCTTTGCACTCCACTCCCTACATATACTCCATCACAAGTTCTGTTAGCCGTACACTCAAAGAGTCCTGTTAGCATCCTGAACCTGACCAATTCCTGTCAGTCTGTACTGCTTTCTCCCTGGTTTCCACACCATCTTTCACTTGGATTACTCCAACAGCCTCTTCCTGCCCTACTAGCTTCCACTCTTAATTCCCTCGAATGGATTCTCCACATAGTGGCTAGGGTCATCTTTTCAACAAGCAAATCATATCATGTTTCTTTTCTGCTTAAAACCATTGCAAGCCTTCCTGTTGCACCTGGCTATCCTAGCATCCTGTTTCTTCCTTGAACTTACCAAGCAGTTCCTGCCTCGAGGATTTTGCATGTGCTGTTGCCCATCCCTGGCATCCTCTTACCCCACATCTTTACATTCCCAGCTCCTTGGGGTAATCCATGTGTCGTTTCAAATGTCCCTTTCCAGGGAAGCCTCTCTGATCTCCCAAACTAAAGTGGTGTCCCCCTCATTCTGAGTTCACTGCAGTGATTTGTTTCATTGTCTTCAGATAATAATATGATCTTTTAATTTTTCTTTTCTTTTTTTAATTTTCTTTCTTCCACTGGAATATAAGCATCATGACCATATGGATTGTTGTTTAAAATCTACTCTCAGCACCTAAAATCATTCTTGATATACAGCTAAAAAATATTTGTTGAGTGTATGAGTGAATACACAGAACAAATTTGCCTCTGTTAGAAATACCTCTCTAGCTAGTTCAATATGTTGGATGTAGTATAAGTATCAGTGAAGAGTGGGAGGGGCTTGGCTCTCAAACACACTTAAAGGAATGTGTGGCAGCCACTTGCCCCTGTGGCCTCTCCTCAGGTACAAGTGCAAGGCTCTCATCATTAATGCTAAGTAATAATGGGATATTTTATTGATAATGCTGAACTTCCCAGCCCACATTTAATCTTTGCAAATGGATCCAGGGCCTCCAGCAAGCCTCCAAGCCACAGGACCAAAGCCCATCCCCGGGACAACTGCAGGTTTACTCTGCACTTTCTCATCTCTGTTTTTGTCCTGAGCATCCAGGTTGGAGAATGCCTGATCTAGCATTCTGTAGGAGATGTGTTTGGTCTCCTTAGAGTAGCTTTGGTTGATTCCATTTAATATTTCAATATGATTAGGAAAAATTTGGGCTAAGACCCTGGATCTACTAGAGGAACAGATTAGAGTGAGTGAGACCATAGGTAATACCAAGTGGCTTCTCAAAGTCTGTCCATCTGTTGTCAGAAGGACAGTTATATACCATTTGTATAGTCCTTTAGTTTGGGATAAGGATGGTGAAGTTGGGACAATAATAGGTCAACCAGATGGAAGAATTACAAGGGGAGGTGATATGAGGGTTGCCAGTGACATGGATGGTCATGGGAAGTGAGCCATGGACTTAATTCCTTCAGAAATTATCAAACACTGTAGCACTTGACTGTTCTGGTGTTTCCCACTGTGGCAATCACTGAACACCAGCTTCTCAGCACTGTCCACATCTTCAGTCTTCAAAGGAGAATGCCCAATGATATTTAAAGGAACCTAAATTGGCGCACCCCATTTGTTTAGCGTCGTGAATGGAACCAAAGTCATGTTGTCTTTGGTTACTCTTCCAGTCCTGAGTGGTCAGGCTTCTAGTTGCTAAGAGAAAACTACATCCTTCTTCCCCTCGTATCTCTGCATGTTGGGTTATACACCTGAAACACACAGATCCCACAACATGTTGTCCGGGGCCTCCAGAAAGCCAACGACCACGGGCCAACAGCCCCCACCTTCCTTCGTCTCATATTCCAAACAGTTAGATACATAAGGCTGTAAGCAAAACTGTGAAATGGGTGAAATTAGGTTTTTTAAAATCCTCACCCAAGGACATATTTCCATTGATTTTAGAGAAAGAGGAAGTAGAGGGCGGGAGAAACATCGACATTGATCAGTTGTCTCCCGCACATGCCCCAACCAGGGACTGAACCTGCAGCCTAGGTATGTGCCCTGACCAGGAACAGAGCCAGCAGCCCCTTGATGCATGGAATGATGCTCCAACCAACAGAGCCATGTGGCCAGGGCTGGGTGAGTTAAGTTTTTGTTGCCCGTTTCCTTTCATCCCATTGATGTCTACTCTTCTAAGTAACCAGTGTGTTAAGCTGCTCTTTAGGGAAGAAGAGAGTGTCTAACATGGAGTCTTATGAAGGTTTAAGAGGCACAAAGAGTTACTGCAAAGAGAAATATTTACAGTTTTAAATTTTAGGATAGATCGATTCCAATCCAATTAGAAAAAAAGCACTTTGAGGAAATTTCAAGCCCTGTAAAATCTGAGTGGGGGAAACGTCATGGGCATGAGCAGGGGGTGGGGTGGACTCTAGTACCTCTTAGTTAAATCATGCCACGCTGGCTGTCAATGACTCATCTAGCTTTGTCCAGGCGGAGATGACAAGGACCCAGATAAGTTCTGGGCTGCAAAGGGAGAGATAGGCCAGCAACACTATAATGGAAGTGGTGACTGTTTGGTATGGAGAGCGAGGGAGGAGGAAAGCCAGATAGCTATAGTTTGAATCTGGAGAGTTGTTAGTAGCATTAACCACTAGGAATCAGATTTGGCAGGGAGGTGATGCTTTCTGGTTCAGAAACTTTCACTGTGAGATACTGATGGGACTCACACAAAGCGATGTCCGGCAGGCCTTGCGAAGTATGAGAGCAGAGCTTCAATATACTGTTTTACACGCCCCCCAGCTCCTACCCCCAGCTATACTGAGAACTCTGTGCCTTTGGTTTCTTTTAATTTTTCTTGTTTTCTTGTTTTTTCTTTCTTTCCTTCCCTTTGCCTCAGTTTCCTTTCCTTCTGTCCCTTCCCTTTTCTTCTCCTTTCTTATCTCTTCTCCCTCCTTTCCTCTCTTTAAAAATCATACCCCACTCTATAATCCCCTTCAAGGAACAGAGCAGGAAATAAATATCCAATGGGTTAAGGGTTGGGCTTCATTTTGCTACATTATGACAGGGATAGAGTGGAGAACTCTTAAATATTAGGCGTCCAGAGACACTTAAAATCGAACAAATCTACGCAAATTCTCAGAACCCTGGCTCATAGTTTGAGACACTGTTTGTTTTTATGCAATATCTTGGGGCCAGCAGACAACCTGCTGGATGCACAGGCGCGTACTGTGCACAGACGGCCTCCTAGTCCTTCTCGAGTGGCTCTTCTGGAAAATCCCCACACTTACAGGAGCGAATAATGGGCCTTTTGTTTTTCTCTCACAGATAATTAGAAAAGGGATTCAGAGGATTTGGTGCTTGTACCTTTCCCCATCGTCTCTTTGTTATTCTTTTTTCTTGTTTTATTTTTATTTTATTTACTTTTCTTTCTAAAAATATTTGTGTTCTTTGCTTGGGTCAATTTACCCCTGAGTTTTTCAAATGGCCATGTTTCCTGCTGGGTAATTTTTCCTCAGATCTTTTGAAAGTTGTTTGATTGCTTTATACCCTACCACCAAATCTCAACCTGAACATGACCTTTCCCTTTCTGATGTCTTTGCTGTTCTGCTTTTCCTTGTCTTTACAGGGTCTAACAAGGCTGTGACTGTGAAAAAGGATAAATTATGCTGCTAATTTAAATGACCTTAGCCCTTCTGCTTAATCCCTTTTTGCCTGACTTTCCTATCTGTGGAAGGAGGAAAGGTATTCGTTTTACTGTTGTGTATAAATTACCACAAATTTTGTGGCTTAAACAACACACATGTATTATCTCACTTTCTGTGGGTCAGGAGTCTGGGCATGGCTTTACTCGGTCCTCTGGGTTAGCTAGGGCTGCAGTCTCATCTCAAGGCTCGACTAGGGAAGGGGCCATTCTCAAACTCTCCTGGCTGTTGGCAGGACATATTTCCTTTCAGTTTGTTGGACTAAGGGCCTCCATTTCTAACTGACTCCTGGCCAGTGACACCATTAGTTCCTTTCCACGTGGCCTCCCCAGCATGGCTGCTTGCTTTATCAAAGCCAGCAAGAGACAGTCTCCTAGCAAGACTATGGCATAAGCATTGAAGTGGTTATGGCATCACTTTTGCCATACTCTGTGGGTAGCAAGTCATAAGATCCCCCCCACACAAGGGGAGGGGATTCCACAAGGACATGAACACTGGGAGGTGGGGATAATTTGGGGCCATCCTAGAGTTCACACAGAGAAGACAGCTTATAACTCTGAGCTCCTTTAAAAAAGTCTATGAAGGCTATATTCACACTGCTGCCATGCCTTATTGTAAGCCTTTATAGATTATGACTAATGCCAAAGCAATAATGTTTTTCTTTATCCTATCAACTAGGTTTTACTTATAAAAATGAGGGTTTTTTTCCTTCCCTTGCAATTAGGAGATCTCATCAGCCTCTCTGATGAGAAGGTCAGCAGGAAAAGATTGCTGTTGTTGATCTTGGTTTTGGCTAGACTGATTCGGCTCCTGTGGGCAGCTGAGAAAGGAAAGGCCTTTGCCAATGCTTGCTAGGTCTGTATTAGAAATCACTCCTCCCTATAGGAGCCAGGTATGGGGCAGGTGTGACAGTAACCAGGAGCAAGATGCCTGGTTTATTTACAGCTGATGCATTTAATTAGGTACAATTGATCGATTTTTGAAAGAGCCTGAAAACTGCATATCTGCTCAGTCGTTTGATTCCAGCTCCTTAAATAGATTGAGAGGGGGCAGGAAGGGCAGCAGCTCCTTTGGTTTGATTCGCATTTGACTAACGTTGGTAAATTGTCCACACAGCTAAGACTGAGGACTAATCCGTGGACACACAGAGTGAAGTGCTATTTATGTATTCATTTGAATACAAAAGTCCTCCTTTGCTTTGAGGAAGAATGATCTTTGTTATACATTATATATAATTATGACTAATGTATCTGATTTTAGAATCTCTTTAAAATAAGTGTATACAAATTCGAGTTGGGGAACGAGGAAAATCTGATCCTTTAGTGTTTTCTTGGGGGGTGTAGGCGCAAGGAGAGTGGAGGAGGGTGGGCACGATGAAGAGGAAGCTTGCCCCCCACCCAGTCCCCTAGGGGAGAGAGAAGCGCTGCCTGGAGCAGAGCCCCTGGGGGCGGGGGTGGTGGTGGTGTTAATCAGGCTGGAAGTCAGGCTCCACACCCCGGAGGGGCGCTAGGACCCAGGCACCCTCCGGCCTCGGACGTGCCTCGGGACTGAAGGCGCAAAGAGGCTCAGGCTCGCGGCCAGAGTCCGTTGGATCCGATCTACAGACCCTTCACGTGGTCGCCGGGGCTGGGGTGCGGGGTGCCGGGTCCAGCTGCCCTGTCCCCTCCGAGCCGGGTGCCCAGAAGCCGCCTGCTGCCGGCATGGACCATCCTCGCTGCCGGCCAAGCACCCGCCAGGTGAGCGCCCCTTGCGGGGTCTGTGTGTCCGAGGGCCGCCCCGTTCCACCTGGGCACCTGGGCGCACGGGGCCCGAGCTGGGTTGTACACGCAGGGGGCACAGGCACAAACCTAGAACTGTCCCTTGGCCCCCTTTCAGGCACCCCCGCTGCTGAGAAGGGGTTCTTTCTTGTTTCCACCAGTCTCTGGGTATCCCGGTGCCCAACTCCGTTCTTCCTTTCCGGGAGGGAAGCACCTCGGGTGTCTGGTGTAACCATCAGGCTTAAAATTACGAATAAAATAATCGCCCACTACCAGTCGCTCTTCGATTCTGGACAGCGCTGCACAGAAAGCAGCAGCGCTTTCCTGGGCATTAGCCCAGCTATTGCGAGGTCGGGCCAGCTCCACTGGCTCCTGTTGCGCTGGAGTTCCCACGCTTTCTGCGCGGTGGTGCCTCTGCTTTCCTTTCTGTGCTTCCAGTGGCTGCGTAGCTGCCTTCCCTCTGTAAGCCCCAGACCTGAACGAGGAGGGGGCTGTTCTGGCACGTGAAGCTTCACTGCCCTCACTTCAGCGCTCTCTGGCGACTTCGTGATGGGGGAACCCGCTTTCACCCCGCTCAGCTGCTGGGACAGCGCTTGTTGGGCAGACAGACCTAGCGTGAGGTTCAAACTACCCGCCGCTTGTGGGGGAGAGGAACACAAGTACAAAGAAGGGTCTCGTGCCTTGGGTCTCAGAAAGGTGCCAAGGAGAACAGTCTGCGGAGCAGGGAGGAGCGCTTCGTCCGAGGGGGGAGCTGCACAGGCGGCTGACACTCTGAACTTGGGGGGCGCTCTCCTGTGCGGCAGTGTCAGCTGAGGTGCCCTTAGTTACCAGGATCAAGTAGACGTGATCCCCTGGATTGTTGCGGGAGGTGAGGCTTGCACCGGCCTTTTTCAAAGGCTTGTTGGCTAGGGGTCCTTGGTCTTCAGTAGGCTTCTCTGTATACCCTCTAGACTACCCATGCCCATCCATTTCGCTTCTGATTCAATCCGACACCAGTTTACGGACTCCATGTTGCCAGTCACAGAAAAATGTTGCTGACGAGTTGCTGTGGGCGACCTGCAAGACCACCGCACTACAGCGGTGGTTGTCCATCTGCCCCTGCAGCCTTAGCAGGCCGCTACCAGGTCAGGGCGCTGGGGGGCGTGCCTGCTCTTACAGTCACTAGTTGGTGTAGGAACCTGAAGTTAAACACGTAGTGCTAACCCAGTAGAGACTTCCTCTAAACTGTGTGTTGGGAGACGATCAAGAAAAACATTTACACAGGTCCCGTGGGGGATAGGTGATGGGCAGAGGACTCTCCGTCTAGGATTTTATAATCTGAGGGCTGGCACTGCAAGTTCTGCTTGACTGCCCTGGCGACCTTGAATGAGCTATTTTAACCTAGTTCAGTTTTCTAAGAAGCAAAAACGGAAGGACGATAATTTGCCAGCATTGGGAAGCCAGTTCCAGATCTAATTATACCACTGACCAGCTGTGAAACTTTGGGCAAGCCACATAACCTGTCTGGGCCTCAGCTGCCGCAAAAGGTTCAAAAAGAACCTCTAATTCTGGGGTCTACTGTGACGGTAATTTGCCAAGGTTAGAAAGTCTACGAATGCTCACTAGTTCTTTGTAGTCTAGATTGTACTGGTTGCACACAGCACCCATGGACTGAAAAGATACTGGAGCAGAACCGCGGGTGAATTGAATTTTAATTCCAATCTGTTTATAGAGCTACCCACATCTTGCAGGCTTAATGTCTGTGGAAATAAGCCTGGCTGGTTTAGTTAATACTTAGAATGCACTGCAAAGGACCTCAGATAGAAAGTCTGGTTTAGCCCTGGCTGGCTCAGTGGATTGAGTGCAGGGTTGCTGGTTCAGTTCCCAGTCAGGGCTCATGCCTGGGTTGTGGGCCAGGTCCCCAGTTGGGGGTGTGAGAGCAACCACACATGGATGTTTCTCTCTTCTCTTTCTCCCTCCCTTCCCCTCTCCCTAAACATTAAAGATTAAATAAATATGATCTTAAAAAAAACCTTAAAAAAAGGTCTGGTTTAAGTTAGAGTGTGGTTTCATAAAAGATTCTTTCTATGCATTTGAAAGACCCTTCTCATAACCATTCCAGAAAAGAGTAGAGAAGCTCCAGACTGATCTCTGAGTACCAGAGGGCCCAGTGCTGCACGTATGGTGGAGGCGCCTGGGACTGACTCTGTTAATATTAACTTCTCTGAAAAGCAGCTTATCGGTTTGGTAATGAAATCATAAAATTATCTTTGGAATCTACATTAAACATGGGAATGCCTAATATTGCTAGAGTTTATTGAGGTAAGCACTCCTTTAAAAAGCATTGCCTTTTTATTTAATTTCAGGAAGGGAAATAAGCAGGGTGATTTATTATATTTTCTTACTAGATAATTTGTTAAAAGATTTTTTTTTTAAGCAGAAGCAAGTACAACGCAAACTACAAAAATCCTTGTTCAGGTTCTGGAGATGAATGTCGTCATCACTATCATAATGGCAGATGCCTGTGAAGCACTGTGTGCCAGGGGTCTTTCTGCACACTTTTTTTGTACATAGTCTCATGTAACCTTATTAGCACCTTCTGAAGGAAGTACTGTTATTTCTCCAGTTTTCCAGGTGAGAGAACCGAAGCTCCTTGCCTGAGATCACACAGCTGCTGGGCAGTAGAGTTGGACAAGCTACTTGGGTTTATTTACAATGATCCAAGCATTATGCAAGAAGGAGGGGGAAGGGTGGGCAAAAGGTGCCTACTAAGTGTCAGTGCATAGAGGTTAATAAGTCTTTTATGAGTGGTGATTTTCTTTTCTTTTTATATTTTATCTTTTCTTGATTTTTTTCAATCTGACTTAGTTATCTTTCCATGTGAGCAAAGAGACTGACCTCTTTCTCTTGAACACTGTTAATTTGAGTGCAGATGAATGAACCTTAATTTATTCAACAAATTCTCCATGAATGAGCATTTGGAATATTTCTAAATTTTCACTATCACATATACAGTGAATCTTCTTACTTATATATGTATGTACACCTGTTCAGGTAGTTCTGGTGGGTCAATTCTTTAGGGCGGAACTGCTGTGTCCTCTTTAAGAGACTCTGCCATCTTGCCTTCACGAAAAGAAACGTAGTTTATGGTTTGTGCTCCAGTTCTCCCACTAACATGTTTTGGGCTGTTGGTAAACCAGTGAAGCTGAAGGTATCATCTGTATCATCTGTGTATCAGGTGTGTCATCTGTGAACAGGGGCGGTAGGACTTGTTGGCCGCCAATGCGTTTTGTGGAAATAGGAACAACCAGAGGTTGAACAAATGAAACTTTTTCATATTTGACCTTTTTTTTTTTACCTAAATAGAAATTGAATGTGCTTTCACCTAATGGCACACGAGCTTCCGAAGTATCTGTTTTTTGGTACCCTGATATTTTTGAGGTAGATTTGTGTGTGAGATGAGGCTAGGCGAGGCTGTAGTTACAGGTTAACCCTGAAACCTCAGTGGCTTAAAAAAATGTTTATTTCTCATTCACATTATGTGTCCAAAGTAGGTCAGCAGGATTCCCAGCTCCACACAATTACATCGAGAGCCAGACTGACAGGCACTCTGCCGGCTCGTAAACGCACTATCTAGAACAGTTTCCATGGTCCCAAGGCAGGGAAGGAGAGGGCCTGGGAATCAGCACCTCCTCTGAAATGCCTCAGTCGGAAATGAAGCATGTTTCTCTTATTTACAGTCCTTTGGTCACAACCAGTTACATGGATCTCATTCCGATGCATGGAAACTGGGACAGGTTTCCTGTGTCTAGAAAGAGAACATGGTATGGCGAATACACAGGACTGTGCAAGAGTCTGCTCAGGTGGCCATGACAAAGTGCCACAGACCGGTGGCTCATACAACAGAAATTCACTTCCTCACAGTTCTGGAGCCTGGAAGTCCACAGTCAAGTTGTCGGCAGGGTTGATTTCTTTTCAGAACCTCTCTCCTTGGCTTGTAGGTGGCCATTGAAAGGGAGGAAAAATAATTTTTCCTTAACTCTCCCAGGTTCTTGGCTGAGGTCCCCTTGTAAGAAAACACAGATTTATAGAAGAAAAACATTTTTAATTATATATGGTAGCCTCACAAAGATACAAGACTCAAAAGGCAGCCAGACGATTGGGGCTTGTGTGTGTGTGTATCTATCTATCTATTATCTATTATCTATCTATAGCTATCTATCTATCTATCTATTAATCTATCTATCTATCTATCATCTATCTATCTCTATATAAAATATCCTGAGCTAAGATCTGAGGCTTCAAGTGGCAGAGGGGGGCGGGGGAAGGTGGAAGAGCAAATGTTTGCTCAACAAAGATTGCCCTGCCATGTAGATAAATCTCTCAGATAATAAGTGATTTCTAGTAATAGCTTTCTTTCTGGTATAGGCCCCCTTTCTAATGTAGCTTTTCCTTGCAAAAGTGTAACTTCTACTCTGCTTTCAGAGTTTCTCCTGTGTGCAGTTTTTTTCAAATGATCAGCTCAAAATAATCCTAATGCCAAAGAGGCAATTTTGAGGGTGGCACATCCTGCTACACTTCAGTGTCTCCTCCCCGTGCCTTCCTGTGGTCTTCCCTCTGTGCATCGGTGTCCTAATCTCTTTGTATAAAGGTCCCAGTCATGTTGGAATAGGACCCACCCTCATGACCTTAGTTAATGTTAATTACCTCCTTTAAGGCTCTATCTCCAAATACAGTCACCTTCTGAAGTACTAGGGGCTAGGACTTCAACCTGTGAATTTGGGGGTCTATATTCAGCCTATAACGCATTGTCACTGAGGTATAGTCATTCTGTTTTTATTTGAGGAGGTCAATTTGTTTCTGAAGCCACACTGTGGAGTCATCTCCCTTTTCACACCACATCCCCCACCATTGACTAATAAAAGTGTTACTCTCTGAGTTTTCTGGTTGTTATTTAAAGGGGCCCAATGTCACTACTTACATCAAGTAACCTTTTATTAATGACATTGGATCTTATGTGAATGGCATTGAATCTTACGTGAGACAGGATGACTGTAGGTGAGAGATGGTGAGTGTGGTGGTGAAGAGCTCGCGCTCTGAAACAACTGCCTGGGTTCTAATCCCAGCTCCACCATTAACCAGTGTCAATTTAAGATTGCCCAAACCCACAGAGGATGCCAGTCAGAGTTTATTTGAGTCAAACAGACAACATAGGCTGGAGAGCAAGATCTCAAGTGCTCCAGAGACTGACAGCTTGCAGTTTCTTTTATGCATTTGAAATTAAGAAGAGAAAATAAGGAAGATTACATGGAGGTGCAAGAAAGCAAGGCAGGGATTAGATTACAGGATAGTTCACAAGATGATGAGCTTTCTAGAGGGTGGTCACAGTTTATTTCTAAGGTGAGTTAACCTAGATGCATAGAAACAATGGACAGGGCTTGCTTAAAGCAAAGATAAACCTTTTACGAAAAAGTTATATGTCTAGGGCGTGGCATCCCTCCATGACTTGCCCAGTTAGGAATTTATGATCACATCACCCTCTGAGGTTGCTTTCCATAGAATCTTTATTTTATTTTACTTACTTATTTAGTCCACACCAACAGTGTTTCCTCATGTGTAGTCTGGGAAGAGTAATACCTCACATGGTTATTGTTATAATTAAATGAGATAATGTAGGTAAAGTGCTTGGTGTACAATAGGGGGTCAAAACCAGTGGCTATTATTATTCGCAACTTCAGAAGCTCATGGAGCCCTTCAGGCCCAATGTCATTGCCTTGTGTCTTAGGGGCACAGAACACCCAGGGGCTCTGTGACTTGAGCTGCCAGGGCATCCAGTGCATGGCTGGGAGGCATGTGTGCCTTGTATAATAGTAATTGCGTGACCATTTTAAACTCCAACAGCTTACACACATTCAAGTCAGAGGTTCACAATTAGATTTGAGAATGGAAAAGAAACGCAAGAGGCTCTCCCTTTAAATAGCCCCTTAATATTATCCACACTTCAGTTGAGGCAACAAGGGTTGGCAGTTAAAATGATTGATAAAAGCAGCACTTCAGTTTTTCCTGAGATGTACTCTTTCCCATTGTAGTGACCCTGGAATCAGGGTGTGTTTTGCAGTCAATGGCCTGGAACCTTTCTCATGAACCTGCCTGGGAAGATGACCTTGCTCTGTACTTAGGGTGGATTATCTGTCTTGATTATTGTGAAACTCTATATTCCTGGGACTGCACCTGGACTGGGAGAGCTTGGAGTTGTCCTGTGGCCTTGGGCTCGCAGACCTGGAGCAATAGCAAGGCCAGTAGGAAACCGAGGCAATGGTGTTCCTGGGAGAGCCGAACCATACCCCTCATCCCCAGCAGCTGCGCATCCCCCAGATGGTGGAGGGAAGCAAGGCAGTTGCTGGGTCTTTCTATGAGACAGCAGATACTGTGCATACTCTATCTATTTCCTGCCCTGTTTCCTACTCTAAAGCCGAGTGAAGTGCTAGACTGAAGAAAAGTGTGTCTTGGGACTTGGTTACCAGTCTGAGTCTGTGATCACTACGGCTGGCGGGGCAGCATCTCACAAACTGCCCTCGGCCAGGCGGTGGCTGTGATGTGCTTGTCGCTGCCTATGAATGTGTTTACTCTGTTTTAGCTTTTAATGTTTTCAACAAATCCGATATTTCAGTCAGGGTAAGTGCATTGTTGTTAGTACATGGGTTGAGTTTAATTGCTGATTAAGATGACTTCAAAAGGGTTACACTGTGATTTGGCACTGAAACAAAACATTGTTTACACGGTTACACAGAGTCAAGGAAATAGACCATGGGGAATATGAGTTTGATATTGATAAAGCAAATATTTGTTATTGGAGGAATGATGCAATTTCAGTTTTGTTTTGTCTTTTTTGCAAAGTAGCAGTCAAATGCTTTTAATAAAGAAAAGGTACCCACCAGTATATAAAGCTAGACTCATGTTTTGTTATTCAGATATGTGCAAAAGGATTACCTATTACATATCAAATAACTAAACTGAAGGCAGGAGAAATGATCTAATTCCTCAGTATATGTGAAAAAAGTTCAAAGCCGTGAGAGACTACTGGAGCCAATTCTTATATCTCATAAGATTGTCCTTAGGCCATTATATCATAGTTTAATAGGCAACATTTTTTATTCTTAGTGGTACTTAAAGTGATGATGTTTTGTATGATCAATGGTGTCTTAGATTTGATGCTATTTAGCAAAAGTTGTGAAGAGGGGACTAGAACCCAGGTCTCCTGCATCTCAAGCAGTCTACTTTCCCCTGCATACACCAAGGTACACATCCTCTGACCCAGATGTTGTCTGACCCCGGCTTCTAGATTTGTGGCAGACCACAGAGGCCCTTGTATCTTCTGTAAAGACTCTGAGCCAGATGGAGTCTGATTAAAGCTGTGGGAGCATCACCCTGGCTGCTGGATTGAGAATAGCTTGAGGCAAGCCAGGGTGAAACAATGCTCAAAATAAAGGCTCACCTCCCTCTGGAAGCCTTTCCTTATAACCAGCATTAGAGGGACTCTAAGATAGTTTGCAAGGAGGCAGGTGGCTCATGGTTTGTTAGCTGAAGAATATTGCTGTAGATAAATGAACCATAATCTGTGGAGAGATGAGAACCAATGGAATCAATGGTTGCAGAAACTTATCTGATAAATGGAATGATAGAGTGAGAAGCCCATGATCCATAGTGTTGGTGCCAGTGCCAAGTGTGGCTCAGCCAGAAGCTAAGAAAAAGCAATTCTTTCACTAATGTCTGATCTGATCCACAACTGGGGTGGACAGGTGTACTCCTGTGATCTTCCTTTCACTTGGCCCCAACAATGTCTGGCTGGTTTCAGTGATTGCTTTTACAGGTCTAAAAATCGTGTTCCCATTATCACTTTGGGTCTCATGTGGGGACCGACTGTCTGATCTGTCATCAAGGCCTTTACAGAATTAAAACAACTGCTGGTTCCTAAATACATATTCTAGAACCTCAGTTGGCTACAGATTACAATAGGCCCACGAATAATATGGTTAGTAAGGAATGATGAGTTTATTATTTTCTTGTGCTCAGGAATGAAATGTGTTGTGGCAAAATTCATTCCACAGCTTCTGCTACCAGAGCAAAAGGAACTTAGTGCTGCAGTCGCTAATGACTTGATTCAAACCGCTACCAATGAACCAGACTTCCTCAAGAAGGTCATGACCAGAGATGAATCGTGGATCTATGGCTCTGATCCAGAAACAAAGGCCCAGTCATATCTTGCATGTCTTGTATCTTTTTCAGTAAATATCTCTATTTTTCATAGTACATGGCTGGATACTTTCTGGATAGGCCTTGTATACCTAGGAGTAGAATTGCTAAGTCATATGGTAACTCTTTGGTTAACTTTTTGAGGAACTGCCAAACTGTTTTCCATAGCAATTTCACCATTTACATTCCCACCTGCAACAATGTATAAGGGTTCGAGTTTATCCACATCATTGCTAACACTTTGGATTTTCCTTTAAATTTTTTTAAGTTATAGCTATCCTAGTGGGCATGAAGTAACATCTCACTGTGGGTTTGCATTGCCTTTCCCCAATATACTTGTCGGTCACTTGTATCTTTTCTTTGGGGCAAAGTCTATTCAAATTCTTTGCCCCTTTTTAAAGTTGGTTGTCTTTTTGTAATTGAATTATGAGAGTTCTTTTTTTTTAATAAGAGTTCTTTATATATTCCAGATTGTCAACCCTTATCCGATATATGATCTTCAAATATTTTCTTTCATTCTCTGGGCTATCTTTTCAGTCTTGTTAGCGTCCTTTGATGTACAAAAGTTTTTGGTTTTGATGAAGTCCAGTTTATCTGTTTTTCTTTTGCTGCTTGCACTTCCAGTGTCATACTTGAGAAAACATTGCCAAATCAAAGGTCATGAAGATTTGCCCCTATGTTTTCTTCTAAGAGTTTCATGACCTTAGCTTTTACTTTTAAGTCTTTGACCCATTTTTAGTTTTCATATATGACATATGAGGAGAGTCCAGCTTCATGTTTTTGCAAATTGGTTGACTTTTGAATGGGAAACGAGGGACTTCCAGCCAAGATGGAGGTGTAGGGAGATACTTTTGGTTGCTTCCTCATGCAACCCAAAGAAGGACAACAACAAATTTAAAAGCAAAAAATAACCAGAACTGCCAGAAAATTGATATATGGAAGTCTGACAACCAAGGAGTTAAAGAAGAAACATTCATTCAGACTGGTAGGAGGGGCAGAGATAGGCAGCTGGGGTGGAGAGGACTTGTGGTAAGCTGGGGGCTGGTGGACTGGGTGGTCCCACATTTGCTTGTGGAAGGCAGGAGGAACAGCTGGGGATTGAGGTGGACCACAAAACCCAGGATTCCAGCACTGGAAAAGAAAGCCTCAAAATCTGTGGCTGTGAAGGCCTGTAGGGGTTGCGGCAGCAGGAGAAACTCCCAGCCTTAGGAGAGTTCACTGGAGAGAGCCACAGGGTCCTAGAACGCTGACAAACCCACCCACCTGGTTCCAATTTGCTTGTGGATAGCAGAGGAAGTGACTGAAAGCTGGCAGAGAGATGAGCAAGCAGCATTGTTCCCTCTCAGATCACTCCCACACATATAGTGCCACTATGCAGCCACATGGGTTGTCCCGCCCTAGTGAATACCTAAGGCTCTGTCTCTTAAGTGTAACAGGTGTGCTGAAACAAAAAAAACATAGCCCAAATGAAAGAAAAGATCAAAGCTCCAAAAAAAGAACTAAGTGATGAAGAGATAGCCAACCTATCAGATGCAGAGTTCAAAACACTGGTAATCAGGTTGCTCACAGAAATGGTTGAGTATGGTTGCAAAATAGAGGAAAAAGTGAAGTCTTTGAAAAGTGAAATAAAGGAAACTGTGGAGGAAACCAATAGTGAAGGGAAGGAAACTGGAACTGAAATCAATGATTTGGAGCAGGAGGAAGAAATAAAATTCAAGCAGAACAGAATGAAGAAACAAGAATTCAAAAAAATGAGGAGAGGCTTAGGAACCTCCAGGACAACTTCAAATGTTCCAACATCTGGATCATAGGAGTGCCAGAAGGAGAAGAGGAAGACCAAGGAATTGAAAACTTATTTGAAAAAATAATAAAGGAGAACTTTCCTAATCTGGCTAAGGAAATAGACTTCCAGGAAGTTTAGGAAGTTCAGAGAATCCCAAAGAAGTTGGACCCAAGGAAGCACACATCAAGGCACATCATAATTACAGTTCCCAAGATAAAGATATGGAGAGAATCTTAAAAGCAGCAAGAGAAAAGGAGACAGTTACCTACAAAGGAGTTTCCATAAGACTATCAGCTGATTTCTCAAAAGAAACCTTGCAGGCAAGAAAGGGCTGGAAAGAAGTATTTTAAGTCATGAAAGGTGAGGACCTCCATTCAAGATGACTCTATCCAGCAAAGCTATCATTTAGAATGGAAGGGCAGATAAAGTGCTTCCCAGATAAGGTCAAGTTCAAGGAGTTCATCATCACCAAGCCCTTATTATAAGAAATGTTAAAGGGACTCATCTAAGAAAAAGAAGATAAAAATATGAACAGTAAAATGGCAATAAACTCACAACTATCAACAACTGAACCTAAAAAAAACAAACTAAGCAAA
>CM052540.1:149456652-149485250 GCA_028533065.1 Trachops cirrhosus | reverse complement strand
ATTATCAACAGGGTGGGGGACAGGGGAGAATGGGGGAAAAAGAGAGTAAGAAGCAGAAATGGTAGGTACAAACCAGACAGCAGGAGGTTAAGAATAGTATAGGAAATGGAGAAGCCAAAGTACTTATATGTATGACCCACGCACATGAACTAAGGGCGGGGTGGGGTGGGTGCGGTGGTGGGATGGTGGCATGGTGGGAGGGGAGGTGCAGGGTGGAAGGGAATAAATGAGAGAAAAAAATGGGATAATTCTAATAGCATAATCAATAAAATATACTTTATAAAAAAAGAATGTGAAACCTTGAATTCCTGGGATAAACACCATAAACACCACTTGGTCATGGTGTACTTTAAAGAAAAAAATATATATATATAGTGTGTAATTTGATTAGCTAAACTTTGTTAAGAATTTTTGCATCCATATTCTGAGACATTTTTACTGCAATTTTATTTATAATGTCTTTTTTGTGGGAGGAGGGTTTGGTATCTGGGCAAATCTGGCCTGATTACATGTATTGTGAAGGGTTTCCTATTGTTTAATTTTGTGAAAATGTTTGTGTAAAGTTGGTGTTATTTCTTCCTTACGAGTTTTATAGATTTTACCAGAGAATTTTTCTGAGACTGGAGTTCTCTTTGTGAGCAGGTTTTGAATACAAATTTAATTTCTTTAGTAAATATGGGGAAATTCACATTTTAAAATAGTTTTTGAGAGAATTTTGGTACTTTGGGTATTTTTAGCAATATACTCATTTTATGTAAGTTGTTAATTTATTTACATAAATTTGTTTGTCTTATTCCTTTCTTACCTTTTTAATACCCGTGGGGTCCTGATGTCAGTAACTAGTGTCTGCTACCTTTTTTTATTGGCCAGTTTAGCTAGCAGTTTATCAATTTTTATTGACCTTTTAGAAAATCAGTTTTTGGATTCATTGAGTTTGTCTGTTGTTTAACTATCTCGTACTTATTAATTTGTGGTTATATTTTTATTATATCCATTCTTTTCAGTTTGGATTTGATTTGCTCTTTTTTAAAATTTTTAGACTTAAGTAGAATGTCAGATCATTGGATTTGGACCCTTCTTGTGTTTCAATAAAAGCTTTTAAAGCTATAAAATTTTCTTTAACTGTCACTTTACCTGCATCTAAAAGTCTGATTTCCTTTCATTTTGATTCTGTTCACATATTTTCTAATTTTCCTTGTGCTTCTTGACTGATGAGTTATTCAGAACCCTTTGTTTAACTTTCAAATATTTGTGGATTTTCCAGATATTTTTGTTTTTGACTTCTACTTTAAATCCACTCTCTGTGGTCAGAGAATATTCTTTGTATAGTATCAGTGGGTTATAGCCTGTGGTATATCTTGGCAAATGTTACATGTGCACATGGAAAAAATTTGCATTTTAGAACTTGCAGTCAGGATGGCAGCAAAGGTAAACATGGCTCACCTCCTCGACAATCACATCAAAATTACAACTAAAATATAGAACAACCATCACTCAGAAACATCAGAAATTGAGCTGAATGGAAATCTTACAAAGTAGTTGTCATTAAGTCCCCAGCTCCCATAACACTTGCTAATTGGCCCCAGGCCTGGTACTAGCAGCAGCCAGCCTAGATTCACAGCTTGGCTTCACCTGTGAATCTTCACACCTGGCAAAAGTAACAGTCATCTCAAATTGCTTTAGAGCTCATGGCCCAGGGCAGAACACAGGTAGGGACTAATCTTGGCCTGCACCACCCAAGAAACCCCGGAGCCTGCACACCCAGTGGAAAGCTAGAGACCACATCTGAGCACCACCACCCTGCCCCTGCACAGCTGATCCTCCACAGAGGGTGGAGGTTGGTGGTCAGTGGTCACAGCCAGTCCTTATAGCTGACTGGCCTGAGCATATCTCTCCCATTGATCTGCCAACAGCAACCAAGGCTCAACTAAAGAGGAGAGTGTACTCAGCCCATATGAAGGGCACACCTGAAGTATCAGGCTTGGGTGATAGGGGAGGCTGTGCCACTGGACTCTACAGGACACCTACTACATTAGGCCACATTATTAAGACAGGGAATCATAGCAGCTCTACCTAATACATAGAAACAAACAGGGAGGCTGCCAAAACAGGGAGACAAAGCAACATGGCCCAAATGAAAGAACAGATCAAAACTCCAGAAAAAGAACTGGACAAAATGGAGATAAGCAATCTATCAGATGCAGAGTTCAAAGCACTGGTTTTAAGGATGCTCAAGGAGCTTAGGACTGCAGCAGCATAACAAAAGATCCAGTCAGAAATGATGGATACACTAATTGAAATAAAGAACATACAGGGAAACAACTATAGAGTAGATGAAGCTGAGAATCAAATCAATGATTTGGAACATAAGGAAGCAAAATACAATCAATCAGAACAAGAAGAAAAAAGAATAAAAAAAACAAAGATAGTGTAAACAGTCTCTGGGACAACTTCAAGAAGTCCAACATTCACTTTATAAGGGTTCCAGAAGAAGAGAAAGAGCAAGAAATTGGAAATCTATTTGAAAAAATAATGAAAGAAAACTTCCCTAATTTGGTAAAGGAAATAGACATGCAAGTCCAGGAAGCACAGAAAGTCCCAAACAAGATGGATGCAAAGAGGCCCACTCTAAGACACATCATGATTATAATGCCAAAGGTTAAAGATAAAGAGAGAATCTTGGAAAGCAGCAAGAGAAAAGCAGTGAGTTACCTACAAGGGAGTTCCCATAAGACTGTCAGCTGATTTCTCAAAAGAAACTTTGTAGGCTAGAAGGGATTGTCAAGAAATATTGAAAGTCATGAAAAGTAGGGACCTACAGCCAAGATTGCTCTACCCAGCAAAGTTATTTAGAATGGAAGGGCAGATAAAGAGCTTCCCAGACAAGAAAAAACTAAAGGAGTTCACCATCACCAAACCATTATTATATGAAATGTTAAAGGGATTTATATAAGAAAAAGAAGAAGATCAAAGCTATGAACAATAAAATGGCAATGAATACATATCTGTCAACAATTGAATCTAAAAAACAAATTAAGTAAACAAGAAGAATAGACACAGAATCATGGATATGGAGATTGTTTTGATGTTTGCCAGGTGAGAGGGGGGAAGGGGAGAATGGGTGAAGAGGTGAGGGGATTAAGAAGTACAAATAGGCAGTTATAGAATAGTCATGGGGATGTGAAGTACAGTATAGGAAGTGGAGTAGCCAATGATCTTATACGCAGGACCCACTGACATGAGCAATGATGTGGCGATTGTCTGAGGGAGTGGGGGGTGCTGGTTGGAGGGAGGCATGGAGGAAAAATTGGGACAACTGTAATAGAATAATCAATAAAATAAAAAATGAAAGTAATAAATGTGCATTCTGCTGTTATTATGCAGTGGGTTCGAAATATAAATTATTCCAATTTGGTTAATGTTATTTGTCAAGCATTTTATATACTTAATTATCCTTTGTTTCTTGTATCAATTGCTGTAAGAGGAAGTTTCCAAGTATAATTGTGGATTTGTCTATTGCATCTTTCAGTTTTATCAGTTTTTGCTTCATGTATATTGAAGCTTTGCTATTGAGGACATTCATTTTGGGGACTGTCATATCTTCTAGGTGAATTGACCCTTTTATCATGATAGAATGCCCCTTGTTATTCCTGAGTATATTTTGTTCTAAAATCTACTTTCTCTGATATCAGTATAGCTACCCAGCTTTCTTATATTCAGTGTTTGCATGGTTTGTCTTATTCTATCCTATTGCTTTTAATTAATTTATGTCTTTCTATTTAAAGTAGATTTTTGAGACACTATATACTTGGTTTCATTAGAGTGCTTAGATCATTTACATTTAATATAATTAGTAATTACATTAATTTAATAGAATATCTATATGGCAGCATATAAAGCTATCACATTAATATTTGTTTTCTATTTTTCCCATCTGCTCTTCTTTTCCCTCTTTTCCTGCATTTTTTGTGTTGAGTAATTAATGATTCAATCTCATATTAGTTATTTGTTTCTTTTCCTCATAGTTGCTCTTACATTTACAACACATATTTTTTAGTTTATCAGTGTGCTTTTTTTCACAATGTACTTTCAAATAATGTTATACATAGTATATAATGTAAGAATCTTATAATACATCCATATACATCCATATACTCCCTCCTGTTCTTTGTGCTATTTTTATCATTGACTTTATTTCTGCATATTTTATACACACCACAATACATTATAAGTATTTTTGCTACAGTATTATCTTTTAAAAGCAATGAAAGAAAAGGCATTATGTATTTATCCTCATATTTGCCATTTTAATGCTTTTTATACATTTGTGTGTATTCAGGTTTCTAACTGATATCATTTTCCTTCTACTTGAAGAACTTTTAAAACTTTTCTTCTAATGCATGATTGCTGGTGATGAATTCTCTCTATTACTGTTTGTCTGTAAGAGTTTTTACTTACCTTCATTTTTGGAATGATGTTTTTCCTCCACATTGGTTGACAGTTTTTTCTTTCAACACTTTAAAGATATCTCTCCACTTTCTTCTAGATTTCATGGTTTCTAATGAGAAGTTTGTCATTCTTATCTTTGTTTCTCTATATTTATTATGTTCTTTTTTTCTGGATCCTTTTAAGATACTCTGTTTTTAAGCTTTTAGATGTACATCTGGAGGAGACTTTTTCTAAGTTTTCTTTAACCTTATTACTAAGGCATGACTCACTGGGATCTCTGCTGATAGAGAACTTTCTGCAATTCAGTGTGTAAAATGTCTTATAAATGCATAGACCTTATGGCTGGCCTCCATCTTTCACAGAAGTGTTAAGGAAGGAAAATCTTGACACCAAGTGATCAGCAAGGACTCTCCAGTCGTGCTGGCGAGGACTTGGAAGGCTCCCAGTTTGTTGTGAGCTCTGTGAATTGTTCAGCTTTCCAGTCACTTTCTTCCTGGTCTGTGGAATTTCACCCTATTCATGCATGTCTTAGTGCTTAGCAAATTTTCAAGTGCCCCTCAGTGTTCCTTGTATATATAGCTTCCTCGTTCTGAAACTCTGTTCCACAAATTCCAGCCACACAGGTCTCTCCAAACCCTGATTTCTGTTTCTTCCAATCAGCCATACCACTGGACTGTCTGGGATCCCCTCCCTGCTCCCCATGTGGGATGTGCCTCCAGGGTGAAGTTGAGGTAGTGCTGTATCCCTCCTGTTTCCCTTCTCTTAGGGCCGACAGTCCTGAGAACCTATTGTCTGATGTCTGAAAATAGTTCTTCCATATATTTGATCTGCTTTTCTAGTTATTAATGGAAGGAGGGTAAACTTGGTCCCTGTTTTGTCATCATAGCCAGAAATGAGTTTACGTTACAAATATTTATTTATGATCCTATACATAAGGTTGCCATCTTAAAATGCAGTTTTATTTGAAGATGTACTCCGAGATGTTTTGTGTTCTTTTTCTTCATTCTTCCTGCATAATAAAAAATAAACTATGGATATCGCAAAGTAATTTGGAAGAACTGCACTACATCATTTATGTTTATTATTGCAGAATTGTCTGTGTTCCCACAGTGGTTCCTGTGCCTAGTCTCCATTCCCACACACCCACTCCAAATGCGGCTCACATGACTTTTTGATACAGTATTCAGCCTCCAAAATGGCTTTCAGACCTTTCCCAGGGTAATTTCTAAGCCCTCGTAGCTGGAGTTCTATTGTAAGAACAACAGCCTTTCAAGTCTTCCTTCCTGTAGATGTGGCATCTCTAACTCATTAGTATATATGTTTTGTACTCACTTGTGCATCCAGGACAAACAGAATATATTAAAAGTGCAGTTAATGTGGAAAGTTATGCTATCTGAATTGTAATGAACTATGAATTTCTTAGAGAACTTTCTGCAATTCAGTGTTTAAAATGTTTTATAAATGTATAGACTTTATGGCTGGTCTCCATCTTTCACAAAAGTGTTAAGGAAGGAAAATCTTAAATCCTGGCTTGATTCCTTAACATAACAACAAGAGACAGTTCTCACACTACATTCTCCCTAACATGCCACTTTCATTTCCAAAGTCTGGGGAACTTTTTTTTCTTTCAAAGGTGATGTTTATGTTGGGGATTTAAAAAGCTCCCATTAAGAAGAATCTGTATCTTATCTTTTAGATCTCAATTAGAAATGCCTTAAATATATATATTTATATAAATATTTATATATACATGTATATATTATATATATATTTAAGGGCTATGTAGGATTTTTATAACCTATAAGTGTTTGATGACTCCATGCTCAGGAGAAAGCAAGTAATTACTCAGCCATGCTAGGTGGGTATTCAGGTTAATGGTAAACAGAAAGATTTTCTGTTCAAAGGGTAAAAGAGAGGCATAAAGAGATACCTAATACACACAGAGATTTTATATAGAGATAAAACATATAAAGTACAAGACTTAGTAGCCACCTCCTAAATGGTAGCCATTATTATTATTGTTATTCAGTCAGTGTTCTGAAAAAATTATTTTATTTACTTTTTGTACTTGGTAGATTGAATTCACATAGTCTTCTTCCTCTCAATCCTCAGGACACTGCTTCCAGAACTTTATTTATTGTTCATAAAAGTTAGTGGACTTTTACTTTTTCAGGCTTGAACACTATATATTAAGAAAAATAAAAAATCAAGTACTCTGCTGGAAATCTATATTCCTGATGGTGTGTGTTTATTTGAACATTAAATTTACTTCTGTAACTCCTGCCACCCCTCCCCCTCAATTCCCATGTCTCAGAAAGGGCGAAGACTCCCGAAAACCTGTTCTTAGAAGTCCCCGAAATCTGTAACCTTACAATTCTTATAAATTGCCAGTGATAGTGTTTTGTGATGTTCCTTTGTTATAGTGATACCTTCAGGTTTAAGCATAAATTATACTACACTTCAGAAAAGAAAATATCAGAGGTGAAGGTGTTTTTTTTTTGGTCATTGTTTTTGTTTTGCAGTATCTCACTTTGTGTGTAACACTGGTTTTCAGGGTTTGACCTGAGATCAGTGGCATCAGCATCTTTTGGGAACTAGTTAGAAATGCAACTTCTCAGGCCCTATAATCTGTGCTTTAGGCAATTCTGATGTGTGCTAAAGTTTGACAGCTGCTGGTGTGAAACACCCTGGAAAGTCTCCTACATCAAACTTAATTTATTACAAGCCACATCGTATGAGGTATGAAGAAGCAATCAGTCATGCCCCCAGCTACTGTTGCCTTGGAGATGTTTCATGGTGTAACACAGGACGTGCCACGCTGCTGAGCAAATGTCAGACTCTGAGAAGGAAGCAACTTTCTGCCAAAAGCCATCTAGAACACCTTCTTTCACACCTCCAGTAGCCAAAGGCAGAGGATTAAGACATCAGAACCACAGAAGGTGACAATGCAGGGCCCTCGGGTTTAGCTGCAGCACTGAGGCACCTTTAGCTAGTTAAGGAGTAAAATCCCAAGGCTCAAAAGCTGTTCTTGAAACAGAAGTACCAAGACTGGATTTAGCAATCTGCACATGAAGCAAGAAGCTCATCCCTGTGTAGACCAGACTGCAGAGAAACCCAAGGAAGTCTTGGCAGGTAGACTGCTTTCTTAGCCACACTGGGAAAGGGGGACCGTGTGCTGCTTAGTATGCAGGATCCAGAAGCTGATGGACGACCCCTCTTGCAGTGTTGGTCATGTGACCTTTTTCCTTGAGTGCACCTGGAGAGAGAGGGAGAAAGCTCTGGTGTTCTTCCTTGTTATAACGACACTAGGCATGTTGGATTAGGGCCTCACACTTAATGGCCTTATTTAACCTTCATTTCCTCCTTAAAGGCCCTGTTTCCAAATATAGTCACATTGGAGATTAGGGCCTCAACATATGAATTTATGGTGGTGGGGAGAACACAGCTCAGTCCGTAACAGTCCTTGTTATCCCAGGCCTGGACCATTGTAGCTCTTTCCTAATCCTCACTCCTGACTACCTTCACCAGTCCTTCTTGACTATGCAACCAGCTTTATCTAAGTAAAATAGCACTTGTAAGTTACATTCTTACTGAAAATCTTCAGTGATTCCCAATGACTAGAATTTCACCACACTCCTTAGTCTGGCATTTGGTTGGTTCCTTGGTCATAGCTTACCTTGTCAACCAAAATAATGCTGTTCTCTTCCCCCACACCACACACCTTTGGAGTAATGTACTTCCTTGTCCTTTAAGCATTCATTGTGTGTTCCCAACTCTGGGCCTAAGCTCCCATTAGTCTCTCTGGAATGTCCTCTCTTTTTATCCAGCTACTGTCCTTTTTTCTTAGTGCCACAGTCCGTCTCCCCAGTGACATCTCCATCACTTCCACCTACAGCAATCTTTCTCTCTGGGCTTGGATTATTTTTTCAAAGAAAGTGTTAACACACTTCCGTGTGTGTGTGTGTGTGTGTCCCTGGCGGGTCTGCCTGAGAGCCAATACTGTGGGTTTCACTTTTTTGTGTCCTCATAGTGCCTGGCACAGTGGTGGGCATTCAAGCAGTGCCCTAATTCTGTGGGTGGGTGGATGGCTGGAAGAAAAAAATATTTCTTTGATAAGGTTTTCTGAGAATGTTAAATGTCCATGACCCTACCCAAGTCTCCTTCTATCACATCAACAAAGTTTGGTTCCTGTAGGACCTTCACCCCTACCAGAGAATTTTATTGTTTGTTTGTTCTTCCAGCCCCCCACAATATTCTAAACTCCATAGACAAAAGACACTTTTGTGTCTTATTCCCCTGTGCCTAGTTACGATCTGATACATGGTCCACTCAGTAAATATTTGCTGAACAAATGAACGAATGGGTGGCTTCAGCATCATGTAGTGCAATGAAATCCTTTGGAGTGGATGGTGTGCCTAGCAAAGTGCGCGTGCAGGCAGAGGAGGGCCTGCTCGGAAATCTGAACCTTTTTTTTGTCACCTGTGAGGCATTTAGGAAATGTCATAGTCATTCAGAAACAAATGTATATTGCTTCATGTATTGTATATCTTAAGTCAAATTGGTGTGAATTAATGACTTGTACCCTGACTTAGACTACCCCGGACCTCAAAGTACTAATTCATAAACAAGAATATTTATGCAGCCACGCAGCCTGCTACTTTTTAAGGCCAATGTTTAATCATTTGACAAACACAAATTTTATTTGCAAGACAAGGGATTTGTTTTCTAGATCTAGCTTTTCACATGGAGAGTTTTCGTAGGGGTGGTAGAATCTACATGACTTCCACAACATACAGGAGAAGTTTCAGTCTCTTCTATCTTTCTCCCCCTATTAATTCTACTATTCTTGCCTCAGAAGACATGTCTAGTTATCTCACCTGCTCACTGTCTTTGAGATCCACCAGTGCCTTTGCTCATGACGTTTCCCTCGCCTAAAAAGTCCTCCTGGTCGAGGTCAAGCTGGCGTGCCCCGCCTCCTCCAGCAAGCCTTCCCAAATTGTCATGACTACGCTAAACAAGTGGTAGTACCACTCATTTCCGTTCTTGTGCCCTGACACTCATGTATGGTGTGCCCTCATTTCTCATGTGTAAGTCCCATCTCCCTGATTGCTCTATAAGCACCTTTGGAGTAGGACTGTGCTTTGTGTTTTATTTGTATATTCTTTTATGCTTAAAACTCTTGTGAAATGTATTTACAAGATTTTTGGAAATGAATGTTTCACTTTCACAGCCTGATATTTGGGTCCAGGAGAATTCTGAAGGCAAGTAGCAAGGATATTCTGTAGTTCCTCCCAGGGTGGGTCTACCTCCTCCCTGTGGTGTTCTTGTCAATAGGAAGAACAGAATGTTTTTGTATTATATGGATTCAGGGTCCAGTGCTCAGTGGATTCCATGTTTTATGATGTTGACCCAAGGAGGTCAGATGATGGCTGAATCTCTACCTACATTTTCTCTGTTTGCATATTCTGCAACGGGCATTAGAAAGCTGTCCTGTGAGGATATGGCTATCCTCTCCTAAATGTGATTTGGTCAATGGCAAAAAGTCCAAGAAGTGGTGCAACTAGAGTAAAAACTACAACGCATTTTTACTCTCTTAAAAGAGCTGTACCACACTTCGAATGTTTCACCACCAAAATGGCTCGCTGTGTCTTTGTTTGTTTCTTGCTTCTTTTGCCCTTGTACCTTGTATCTCTGTGTGTCTGGTTCTGTAAATATTTCCTTTGTAAATGTGTATGCGTTTAATCTCTCTGCTTCTGTCTCCGTCTATCTGTGATTCTTTCCCTTCTTTATTTTTTTTTCTTCCATCTTCTGTCTGAAGGAAACAAAATCAGTGGAAGTCCATAAAAGGAAATGTATTTAGCTAAAAATTTTTTGAGGAGAGATTAGGAAACATTATGCTTATTCATTTACACTGTTTTTGTATTCACTGAAAGAATTTTTCAGAAAAATAAATCTGTTGATCTTCACTTCCTTATCTATATCATTCTGCATTCACTTGTGAACTTCAACAGATATGCATTTTCCATAGTTGTAATCAATCTACATATTATATGTATATATGTTTTAACCTAACATTATTTCATCTGTACTCATTTAAATAGTGGTATTCTGAAATGTTTAGGGTAGTTTGTTGAGCCATTTCCTAAGTGTTTAATGTTTGGTTATTCTAGTTTCATTATTGTAAATAGCATCGCTACAAACATCTTTGCATAAGTTATTATTTTATTATGCAGGCTTCTTCTGATGTATATTACCAAAAGGATTGTCAGGTCAAAGGCAATAACGGACTTTAGAAACTAAAAAGACAAAACTCTATTCAATAAAAGAAAAGAAAACCCAAACACCTTCAAGTTTGAATTGTGGCATTTAAGAGAAGACAAAGGCCAATGAAGAAAGAAAAAATGAGGAAAAATTAATTTCATTTATTCAACAAATATTGAGCACCTGCTATATGCCAGGCACTATTCTAGAAATTTGGGATCTATCGGTCAGTAAAAAAACAAAAAATTCCTGCCCTGACTGGTGTGACTCAGTTGGTTGGGTGTGGTCCCACAAACTGAAAGGTCACCAGTTCAAGTCCCAGTCAGGGCTCTTGCTTAGGTTGTGGGTGCAGTGTCCGGCAGAGGGCATTCAGAAGGCAGCCGATTGATGTTTCTCTCTCTCTTTCTTCCTCTCTTCCCCTCTCTCACTGTAAAGAAAAAAAAATTCTGCTTTTATAGAGCCTATATTCTAATGGGAGAAGTTAGACAAGAAACATAAAAATAAATGCACCAATTATGTAATAAGTGGGAGGATGATAAGTGCTATGGAAAAAGAAAAATAGACCAGACTGAGGGGAATCAGAAGTGGTGCAGGGACAACGGAGGCATGTAGGTTGCAGTTTTAAACAGGAGGTATTGAGTAGAGACTTAAGGGAAGTGAGGGACTTAGCCATTCAGTTTTTGATGGAACCGTGCACATAACAAGCAGAAGGAAATGCTCCTGTGCTAGTAACATTAGGTCTCCTGGAGAAACAGTGAGGAGTCACGTGGCTGGAGCAGAGAGTGATGAGCGTGAGAGAGAAGAGGGCTCAGAAGGGTTTGGCAGAGGCCGTATCATGTAGGGTTTTGTAGGTTCCCGTAAGAACTTCAACTCTTGTGCTAGTTCACAAGGGAGGCTGTGGAAACGCTACCCTGGACTCACCTTCTTTGGGAAGGCAGATGCTGGACCTCTCCTTGATCCCTGCATCCAAGTCTCTGGGATGGGACCAGGGAACCATTGCATTTCAGAGAAATTCTTTAGGGTGATTTTGCTGAATAATTTAATGAAAGAAAAAAATTTCATAGCATCTCCCAATGTTGGTGTTTTAAAGACTTGGCATATTATCTAGGAAATGGAGTTGTAGAGGTTCAGTGACTTGCCTGAGGCTATACAGCTATAAAAAGCAGCGCTAGGTTTCACATTCACCCCTCTCACTCTGAGCTCAATGAACCTTCCACAACCTTCCACTGCACCTGGCTACCTAATAGACTGTATCATTTCACTTATCAGGTGGTTAGATTTCCAATAATCTCCACTGTTAGGAACGTAGTTTGAATACAGAAGCTGTGTAAGGTTGATTGCTTGATTAAATGTTTGGTTATCTAAAGAATAACTAGAAAGTTGCTGTTGTTTTAACCTCTATGGTTATGAATCATTCAAAACGTATTAATCACATATTCTGCTTCTTTAGAGAAATTCTGGAAGTCATACCATCTTAGAGGGAGAAGGGACCTTAATTGTTCAGAGTCTTGCAATGTCTCTGGGTCATGATTCTGAAATAAGCTCTTATTTAATAT
The DNA here is from genome assembly GCA_028533065.1 of Trachops cirrhosus. Lineage (NCBI taxonomy): Eukaryota > Metazoa > Chordata > Mammalia > Chiroptera > Phyllostomidae > Trachops > Trachops cirrhosus. Next base: position 149,472,984 of record CM052540.1, on the reverse strand, counting down.
TAGTACAAAACATATAAGCCATTTGGCTAACCCTGGACATATCTGAGATTTAGTTTTTAAAGAAATTTCTGATTTACTTTGCTTTCTTTTGATTTGTTTCTTGGACATTGATTATAACTGATTTTTTTCAATTAATTCAAATTTTAAATAAGATTTGTTTTTCCTGGCCTTATTCTGTAACTGGAGCCTAAATTTTATCTGCAGCGTCTAAGCCCATGGACTGCTGTTATCCTGGAATTCACTGACATTGTGACATGGGAAGTGGTCCAGAAATTACTTACACAAGCCAGAACTCAGGCCTCAGAGCTACGCTAGAGGAGGGTTTCAGCGAAACCATCTCTCGTCCATTTGCACACTTCTACATGTCTCAGTGACCAGATCTGGGCCAGCAGTGGGGGCAGGTGGCACGTTCCCACTGCAAACACTTGGTGGAGATTCTAGGGCTACATTATGTTTTTCTTTTCACTAAGCCAAAATTGGCAGTGGAAGCAGTGACTGAGGAAGGTGTTGAAACTATTGACTCCTCAGGGAATGGGAGGAAAAATGTATACCAAACTTATTTCCCTCATTCTGCCGCCTATTCCCGCAGAAGAGTTGCATTCATTGAAAGGCACTGGTGCCAATATGAAATGTTCAATTAACATACTTAAGCAGCTCAGTCCTATTTACTAGCAACCTTGAGGTTATGTACTCTGTCAAGGCTTAAATTTTTAAAAAGATTTTATTTATTTATTTTTAGAGAGGGGAAAGGGAGGGAGAAAGAGAGGGAGAGAAACATCATTGTGTGGTTGCCTCTCATGTGGCTCCCACTGGGGACCTGTCCCGCAACCCAGGGAACGGGTCCTGACTGGGAATCAAACCGGTGATCCTTTGGTTTGCAGCCTGCGCTCAGTCCACTGAGCCACATCAGCCAGAGCTTAATTTTTTTTTTTTTTAATGTAGAAAGTTCAACCTCAGTTTGTTTCTGGGTGACATATCCCTTCATAGTTGAGCCCCTAATGTTTGCCACCAGAAGATTGGTTGTAATTTCTGTTCTGTCATAGACTTCTTTCTTTCAAAATCCTCAGTGACTGACTGGCCCTGTTCTCTTCTCTGGGGGGTTTCATCATAGCAGCTGCATTCCTAGAGAAAACCCTGTAAAGGGAGACTGGCATGAAAATTAGCATGGCTCCAAATTTCAGAAAGGCTGCCATTGGTAGTTCCATGAAGGATAATGACCGAAATGGGTCTATAGAAGAGAATGCTAGATATGTGTTAGGGGTGATTAATTCCCGACTTAGCATTACATCAGAGATTGATATGGACACTAGCAATTTTGTAACTGAACTCTGATGATGCTTTCCCAGGTTCTGAATGGTCCCTTGAAAGTAGAGCAGATGGCAGTCATCAGGCTTAAGCCTATTTCAAATGAATGATTGTCCCTGTCTCTTAGTCTTGACCACTTAATGTGGGGTTCTTAGAGGCATGAATAGGGAGGGACACGGAAGCCTGGACCCAGGCAGCCTGGAAGGTAACTGTGGTGGAAGCTGTGAGTCCAGGAAAAAGGACTTATCCCTCCATTTGGGGAGTGCTGCCAGAAGAAAGAACTGTTGGTCTCACAAAGAGAGTGCCTCAGCTGAAGAGAGAAACCTTGACCAGGGTTGCTGAGATGGCCTGCAAGCAACTGCAGACCCATGTGGGGGTAAAAACGGCCCATCCTCCTAGCCCTCCCTCAGGACAATGCTGATGCACCATCTCAGCTTCAGAATCCTTCCTGCAGGCATGGCTGAGGCGTTCATCGAGGCTGTATCCTAGCTCAATTTCTCCCTCGGCTCAATCTTTCCTTCCTCTCTGCCTCCATCAACCCCTCCCTCCTTCCATCCTCCTTCCTTTCCTTCCAGATGTTGATTGCAAGATGGAAAGTTGAAATGTTAAACTGAGAAGAAAAGCAAAGGTGGAATAATTAGGTGAGACTAGTGCTTCCTCCTCTCTGTATCTGAATTTGAGATCTGGGGTGACACCTTGCTTCCCTATGAAGGTTAGAAGTTGTCACTTGAAGTCTTCATTCAGTCGCTTCAAGTGTTGATGTTATGGGAAGTGAAAGAAAAGAAGAATCAAAGAAATTATTTCAAATTAGATACTTCTTTGTGCTTTGCATTGTGATTCTGTATTCTTGCCCCAATGAGCAACTCTACATTGAGTCCATTCTTAGATATCTCATTTTTCCTCTGTGCCACTGTGGCAGCAGGCAGGAGTCACCAAAAGATCTGATGAATAAATGGGCGGTGTTGCCTTGCAGTTCTAACCCAGAGTTCCTAGCAGGGGAGAATGAACATCAGCCTTGCTTCTAAAGGTATTCTTCTCCTTGCGTGAAGTTTGCACTGTGTATCTTGCGGGAGTGATGGAAGGCAGTTTGAATGCCCTGTCCAGAGTGTGAGGAAAAGCAGTTGACAACCGGAGGCTGGGTGGGGTAGAAGCCGGGGTGAACATTTAGTGACACCCATGAAAGAAGTGAAGGTTCTGGAAGACAAAGCCGAGAACCACACGGAGAGCTTCTTTCTGTTCTTTCCTTGAACCTTAGAGGAATTGGTGTGTTTAAGTGTCCCTTCCTCTGTAGGGCCTCCCATCCCTGGGCACGGACCTGCGGATGTTGAGTGGACATGGAATGGACTTCCTCTGAAGTCTCGACTCCATCCAACTCGGCCTTCAGAACGGAGGGGGGAACTGCGGAGGCATGAGGTCTTTCCTTGACTCTCAGAGTGTGCTGGGAGGTGCCAATTCGGATGGGTGGGCTTGGGCTGTAGGGTCCCTACTGTTTCGGGATGGCGTCCTGATGTTTTGCTCAGGGATGTTTTACAACGTGTCCGTGGAAGGCTTATTGCGGCGCTCCCCACTCTATACCGCCCCTCCGGGCGCGGCCCCAGGTGTATGCTGCGAGGGGAAGAGGGGCTGGGGCACTGGACGGCGGCCCCAGGATGGGTGCCGAAGGGACGAAGCTGCTGGACAGCGGAGGGGAGGGTGCCGAGGCGTGGTGCGGGCGTCCGCGCACTGGCGCTCAGTGGACCGAGCCTAGCGGCGGGCACGCTCGCCCAGCTGGGGAGAGCTGGGGAGCGGCGGGCGGGGCGGAGGGGCGCAGCAGGGCCGGAGCAGCGGCGGCTGCGGAGCCAGGGCACCTGAGGAGGGAGGAGGACGCGCGTGGACTGAAAGTGGGGAAAGAAGAGGCAGGCCGGCGGGTGGGCGCCCTGGCCCGGGGGTCACGAGCGCGGGAGCCGGGCGAGGTGGAGCTGGGCGGCGGCGCGGGCTGAGTCGAGGGAGGAGGGGAAGGCGGAGGCGCGGGGAGCGTGTTTGGGGCGCCGCGGTTGGGAGGGTGGCGGCCGCCGGTGCGCGCGGGGCGCTGTGTGTGCGCGCTTCCCCGCTCAGGGAGGAAGATGGCCCAGAAGGGAAAGTTGGGGTGACGCGCGCGGCCCCCGGAGGCTCGGCTGGGGGCACCGCGGCGAGCCCGACGGAGCGACGGCCAGACAGGCCGGGGGGTGGTGCGCAGTCCGGGTGCTGCCACCGCTGCCGAGGCGCCCGCCCCCTCACTGCAGGTGGCCGCGGGTGCGCTGGGTCCGGGCGCCGGGGGCGCGGACGGGCGCGCGGGGGAGCCCGGCCAAGGGATGGGCTGCGCCCCCAGCATCCACGTTTCGCAGAGCGGCGTGATCTACTGTCGGGACTCGGACGAGTCCAACTCGCCCTGCCATATCACCAGCGTGTCGCAGGGCCCCGCAGCCCCCCAGCCCGGCCTCTTCGTCCAGACCGACGCCGCCGACGCCATACCCCGGAGCCGCGCGTCCGGACCCCCCAGCGCCGCTCGGGTCCGTAGGGCCCGCCGCGCAGAGCAGGGCAGCGGCAGCAGCACCGACTCTGCAGCCCCCACGGGGACCACCTGCAGGGGCCGGAGGCGCCACTGCTGCAGCAGCGCGGAGGCCGAGACCCAGACCAACTACTCCAACATCAAGGTAAACGCAAGGCACAGGCACAAGCTGGTGGGGGGCCGTCCGCCCCGTCTGTCCAGTTTGCACGGGTAGGGGGCTCCAGCGGAGTTGAGTGGTCGTGATGCGGTGGGGTTGGGGCGGTTGTTACTAAGGATGAGTTTACTTTTCATTTGTGGGGGTGATGAGGGTGCAGGAAATCAGAGCAGAAAAGATGCCTGGAGGGATCCTGGGAGCTGGTTCTGGGGATATGGGTGGAGAAGGAAGCTCAGTGGGAAGCCGGTGGGCTGGTCGGGTTTTCACTGAGGGGAGAAAGGCCGTGACTTGGTTAATGCAAGAGGAGGGGTGGCGAGTCTGATTGAATGAAACCTGAACACGGGCGGATTTGCATTCAATCGTAGGTGAATGGTGCAGACCTGGTGCAAGGATACCCTAGTTACTCCTATTACAGTTTTTACCTGGGGAAAGCAGCCCAGGTGCATGGAGCCTTTGGAGCAAGCGGTGGCGCTTTGTGAATGAATGAGGGTGTTTGTGTTTGGTGGGAAACCTAGAAGAGAACGGAGGAAGAGAACCAGAATGGAACCTGTTGTTTATCCCATGTTTGGGTGGGCTGCATCCTGGACATGACTGAGGGAACCTGCCCTGAGTTTGGAGGGTTGGCGGAGCTAAGTGAGGGGAATGAGTTTCCAGTGTCGTGCAGCTGTCTGACGGTGAAGATTCTGCACATGCATCTCATTTTTCAGGAGGGCGGAATTGTGAGGAAGTGGAGAAAATTGTTTAAATGATTAAAGCAGTCACTAGATATTTCTTAACGGCAGAAGAAAATAGTTCCCTTCTGTATGTTCCCAAAATTAAATCCAAGAGGATTTTCATTGTGTAAATCTGGCCACTGGGCCCTTTATCTGTGCAGAAAACAGAATGACAATGGCCCATCCCCTTGTGCAGAGGGGAAAAAGACACCTCCATGACGCTTAATGTTAGATAGAATCACAGCTTGTACATGGTTGGTGGAGTGCCAGGAACTAGTCCACGACTGTATGCTTAATACTTGAAAAGTTGTTCAACAATTGGCCTTGTATGAGGAGACTCCTAGTCTCAGTGGAGGGGTGAAGACAAGGACTGCCCATGCTGGCTTCAGTCTGGAAGACCAAAAGCTTCGTTTAGTGAACTTATTCTAGCCGCATCTGCTTTTGTAACATGCAGAGTAACTGATGGTTATTTATAGTTGTAGGATTTCTTTGGTAATAATTATATAATGCAATATAATATAATCATAATAAAAATCATCATTTATTGAGCACGTACTATCTTGCCAAGTATAAGCTTTCTTTTCTAGCTCTTGAAAGTGAACCATGCTGCGATTGAGTTTCCGAAGACCAGAGACCTGGATGCATGGCAGTGCAGCCTCCCCACTGAGCATTTGTTACAGAAGCATGTGCTGAGCACTATGTTTTTCTTTGGTCAAGTTTTTTTTTTTTTTTTTTTTTTGACACACCGCTTCACATAAAGTTAGCACTAGGAGAAATTTCAGGGGAATAACATTTTATATTTGGTGAAATAATTAGATTGGGATGTTATCAGTAAAGAGTATCCTTTCTGCCTTCTTGTTGAAAGGAAATTTGATGACATGAAGCAGTAGTTCAGAATGGTGACAACTTAGGAATTTCGATGCTTTTTTTGGTGCCTCGGAGAAATGTGTATTTTGCCTTTCAGAGGAGCAGGATTTTCAATTTAGTACCTGGCAACTCTAGTTACTCCATGTTTGTTCAATGAGAGAAAGAATAGTGAATGAATTCATTCCCTATGTTTTAATACTTCCTTCAAGAGGCTACTTAGAGACCAAATGGAGTAAAAACTGGATGGAAAGTGGGTCCAAATTATTAGCAGCTAGTATAAACTTCTATAAACATCATTGCTACTTGGCTGAAGTGTTAAAAGTCTTGACCTGGATTGGAATTTAACTCACTTTGCTTTATCAACAAGATTTCCAAACAAGAGCTTAATTCGTTCCAAGCTATTACTAGGAATGAAACTGCTGGATTAGTGATTCAGCATTCATTTGCATGTGTGAATCTCAAAAACTGTAGATTTGAAATTAAATACAAGACTAGAATTATTTATACAAAATCCTACAGAATTGTTATTACAGAATTACTTTAATATATTTAATAGTATACTGTCAGGACTTACGATGCAGTGTTATGTTATTTTTTTCTGTCTTCAACATGTTCTATACTTTTTTGTGGTTAAGGTAATTTTATAAAATCTTGCCTTTTATTTCTTTTTAGACTGAGATTCTTACACCTTAGAGGTCTGAGATAGTTGCTAGTCACGGCCTCCTGCGCTCCCCTTTCCTAAAATGCTCAAGTGGAAAAATAAAGTCTTTGCTGTCTGTTCCTGTGTACAGTAGTGGGTTGTAATCATTTTTCTAAATTTCCTCTTTGTACATGAATTATAAACCATATCCTCATTATTTACTCCATCTCTGGTGTTCCCCAGAGTGCAAAAATGTGTACTTGATCTCTTTCTCTCTCTCTTTTCTAGCAATAATTCATCTCATTAAGCTTTTAGAATGATGAAGCATTATGATGTCAAATATGATGTCAATGGGAACCTTCCTGAATACCTAATTTACAAAAAAAAATGTCAACATTAATAATTCATATGCAGTACAATGATATCATATGGGTTTCCATTTCTGGTAAGAAGTTAGATTTGCCTCCCAGTTGCTGTAAAAATGCAGCTTCCTGACAATTTGTCTCCCTCTCGTTTGCCTTTTCACGAAGAGTACTCTGAGGGAGAATCCTGCAGAACGCTCACTCCTGACACTGTGCCAGTTTTGTAATTCTTGGTCGGGAATCCTCAGAGGAGATGGTTGAACCTCTCTCTGGGAAGATCTGAGGATTCTTACAAGTCTTTTCTCATACCAGCTGTTGCAGCTGGGAGGCATGTGAGACTGGGCGGCCAGTTGTAGAAAGTCTTTATGGACGCACAGTCAGCTGTCAGCCATTCCTATGTAGGTTAACTGTTGTGTGGCTCAGGCACTGGGGGTTGTTAGTTTCCAAATGATTTCGTGCTGATGGACATCCCCGCCAATTCCTGCTTTCTCCTCCATTGGTCATAGTGACTTGCGCACTGAGCCAGTGTTTGTGCCAGACTCTGCCGTAGGCACAAGTGAGCGATTCAGGGGGTATCCATGCAGTTTGGTGAGCAAAGCCTGAGGAGGACAGTGAGCTCCTTGCAAAGGGTGTGTGTAAGCCAGTGATTAATGACTTCTATGTTATCTGTTCCATGGTGTCCCAGAGTTAACTACATATAAAGGGAAAATCAGTAGATATTTTTCTGACCTTATGGTAAATAATTGAGATTTTTATTTAGGGGAGGGGTAGAATTGTTTTGAAAAATGTCAGTTTTGCTCTGTAAGTCCTTAGTATATAAGAGAATCACTCAGAAGTCTTGTTAAAATACAGATTCTGGCCCAAAACTCCAGTTTCTGATTTAGTAGATTTTGGGTGGGGCCTGAGGAATTGGATTTCTAACAAGCTTCCAAAAGATGCTAGTTTTGTTGATCTGGGGACCACACTTTGAAATCCACTGCTTTTAAATGCATTGAACTGATGGTATGCTAACAGATGAATCAGGTGGGACCACCTCTGGCAGAGTGTATGTCAGTCACCACATTGCATGCCTTGGAGGTACTAGTCATAGCCCTGCCTTCCCTTTGGTTTACTTGTATGGGGGCCAGCTGCCATCTCTGTTCATGAAGTCAAACCCTGAGCCTCCAAGGCTGGCTGGAAAGTCTGTAAGTGGGGAGAGCGCTGGACCATGTAGCCCTCTACAACTCTGGGTTCTTCAGGTTCGACTTCCCGTCAGGGTCTGCTGGGGTGTGCAGGTGCTGATGTCTTGCTCGGCCATCGCAGACCCTCCTGTGCCTCTGCCTGCTAAAGTCTTGTCCTTCAGGATGGGAAGTTGCAAGGAGAGAGAGGAGCTTAAAATGGGGACTCACATGACACAGCCCGGACTCCTGATCCGTCACAATTCGTGGAGTTCTTGATAGACTTTTCACCATTATTTTTCGCATAAGGTTACTAAACCTTATGCTCCATTCCTTCCTTTACCCAAGGAAGTCTTGTAAGTTGATTTAGTAAGATCCAAATTTACTTTCTGCCATAGCTCATTTTATCACAATTTAGTCCCTCCTCTGTTTCCCAACACAGTAATTGTAGCCAGTGAGCAAAATTTTCTTAATTTTCACTGTTTTCTTTAGTAGTTACATTAATTTTTAAGGCCTATGAGATAATTTTGCCATTTGACTTTGTTAAATAAGTCCTCAAGACAGAAAGTAGCATCGTGTACACTGCTAACTTTTCAGAGGCGGTAGTTCTCTGCTGAAATCCCACCCTGGTGCCCACCAGGCAGGACACGACATGCTGGTGAGGGCAGGGCAGGTCTTGTAGCACCAGGCTGGCGAAGGGTCAAGGCCAGGGCTCAGAATAGGAAGGAGGGAGTGAGCCCTACAGAACCAGGTGGGACGACAGAGTCCAGAGTCTGGAAAACCAGCAGAGTTGGGGGGAGCAGGTGGGTACTTTGGAGCCAGGTGGGCAAGTAAATCTGGAATTCAGGGACTCCGCAAAGGTGACAGTTTTCAAACTAGGTAGAGACTTCTAACTGGGGAACAGAAGCTATTTGCTTTGTTCTCCCTGAGTCTGAAGAGCTCAGGGCCTGCTGAAGACACTGGTGACCTAGGTGAGGCAAGACGAACCAACCAGGCCTTCTCACGCCTGATCAGACAGTGTCTGGACAGGAACAGAGTGCGTATCCACAAGGGTTTAGTTGACAGTGAATCTAGTGTCTATTTCAGAAGTGTTAGCAGGATGAAAGAAAGTCGTCGAATGCTGCTGCAGCACCCTAGGACTGAAAAGGAGAACCTAGAAGACAGGAGGGAATGGCCGTGGGGACCCGAGGAGCCAAACCTGTGGGGTCGGGAAGACTGCACAGGCTGTGATCTGAAGAAGGAATGCAGCGACTGGAGGCGGCGGCCTGGCCACGAGAGCCGAGGGAGGGAACACTTCCCTCCCATTGTCCTCCCTGTCGTCCATCTCCGGCCAGGCTGGTGCCTCCCTTTGGCCAAACACATCTGGAAGCCAGAGGCCAGGGAACCCATTAGTGGAGGTTTTTAAGAGCAGGATGGAGAGTATCCTGACCATACCCCAGAAGCCTCTCTGTAACGAGTGTTTAAGATGTTCAGAATCATTAGAGATACCCTGGTAAGCTCAAATTGAGAGGAATACTTTTGATGATTGTTTAAAATAATGGCATTTTTAATGGTCACTTAATTTATTGTTTATGTTTCTTATTTGTTTAGTGACTCATGACATAAAATATGCCCAGCTATCTTGTTTGAAGTCCTCTAAGTTATTCTTCAAAACAAATCCCTTCGGTTCACTTTCCATGCTGACTCTGCCCAGGCTTTTCTTAGTCAGCTTGGGCCACTGTACCGAAATACCATGAACAGGGGCACTTACACAGTAGACCTCTATTCCTCACTGTTTTGGAAGCAGAGAAGTCCCAGATCAAGGTGCTGGCAGATTCTGTGCCTCGTGAGTACACTGTTTCTGGCTTGTAGATGGTCATCTTGTGTCTTTACATGACAGAGAGCAAGCAAGTTCCGGTCTCTCTTTCTCCTCCTATCAGGACACCCCACCAAGGGCCCCCACCCTCATGAGCTCATCTAAACCTGCTTACCTCCCAAAGGTCTCGCCTCCAGATGCCGTAAAGGTTAGGGCTGCGGCGTAGGAACCTGGGGGGACACAAACATTCAGTGTGTAACGGACGTGTTTCTGTCCTTTCCCTGTGCCCAGGACCTCAGATCCTGCAGGTAGGGGTGGGGAGAGAAAGCCCTCTTCCTAAGTGGGAAGTTCCCTAAGCGGGATAGCAGCTTATCCGGCTTGTCACATTTTCGCTCGATTTGTACTTTCCTGCTTTCCATGCCTTTTCTCTACATTCCCAAAAAGTTTACAAGCTGATATTTTCTATAAAAAATATATTTAAAACATTTAAAAATATTCAAGTGTGTTCAGGAGTTCATTTTTAAAAATAGGGCTTGCCTTATTCTTACAGTGGAAGTCTTAGTAGTTTTTATGTTTTAATACAAACACTCTTTTTAACAAGTCGTAATAAAGGTTAATTTAGATTTTGTTGTTGCTAGTTCTTCCCCATTTTCCCTCTTCTTTCATTGACCAATCAAAGCCAGGTTTTATTCAGCATTTTGATGCTTTACCCTTCATCATTGGCTTCTTTCACGGCCTCCTTTCTGCCTCCTTAGGGACAGTGCACAGAAAAATAATTTAGAAGCATGTGACTGCTATAAAATCAGGCAACAATTTTATTTTTGGGTGATCCATCAATGAGAAAAAGAAGACTTTGTGGTTATCTCTTGTTTCCAAGGTGATTCGTGTATGGTTTGTACATTTTACAACAAGGTATGTAGAGTAGGTATAATAATATTACTATTTGCAGAGCACTTTATATACATTGTTTCACCTAATCTACATAAAACACTATGAGCTACAAATTATTATTCCCATTTTACAAATGAGAAAATGAGGCTGCAAGAAGTGGAATAAATTGCTGGAGGTGAGGGCTGAAATTTGTATACAAGTTTTTGTGAGTCCAGCTCCAAGGGCCTTATCCATTGAGCTCCACGGCTGCTCACACAGGCCTGCAGGCGCAAGGCTGGCGCTGGAGCTGCAGAGTTACGTAGAGCAGAAGGTGGCAAACAGATGTCGGGGGGCAATCAGGAGGCCTGTGGGTGAGGTTTTCCGTCTTCCATATCCTGTCACCTTTCTATTAGCTTGAACTGGAGTGTTGTTTTGAAATGAGTGGAGAATGTAAAATGCATATAAAATTAAGGCTTTGCCAAAACATATCATTATTTTCAATGAACACAGAACTTGGTACATTGTAAATATTATACAAATATTAGCTGCTAATAATCCTGTGGTTGCCATCTGTTTGGGTAATTAAAATGAGATGTTGGTTGTTTAGATGTAGATATTTTTGAAATGTAATTATTTTTTATTGGGAAATGTGTCCGACTTGCAAGTGGATAGATTTGGATAGATTTGGCCAATGTAGGTGACTAATTAGGTTTATGGAGACATGTGCATTATCCCGACGCTTTGAAAACTGCTGTCGCCGACATAGGTTTGGTCTGCATCAGCTGTGTTTCCAAAGGCGATGACATGGTCAGATGTTGCCAGTTGAAGGCCCAGGATGGAGTTTCAGTTCCACGACTGCTGGGCCTGCACAGAGCTTTGGATGTTAGGGCCTTGGTGGTAACTGGCGGTGGCTCCATGTGGAATTCTTCTTTGGTGTAAATCTGTGACCCAAAGCCTTGGTCTACAATTGGGCTTAAAGCCATTTTGCATAAACTCGGTTGTTTCTGTATCGCTGCATTTCAGGTGCTGTCAGATGAAGTCTGTGGTTAGGAGAATGATACACTGAATATACAAGCCTTTTTCTCTCTCAGAGAGGAAGGTGTAATGATTAGCTACAGGGATTCAGTCACAAAACTGAGAGAAGACCTTGAGTTATGCGAATTTCTATAGGAAGACACATGAGAGAGTTTTTAGCAAGTTGTCACACAGGGTAACATGTCTAAAGGGAAACGTGTGCTGTTTTCTGACATCAGAAGCACAAATAACATCAAAGCTTTGGACCTGGAAGGTAATGATGAATTCGGGGCAGGGTAGGTGGGGCTTTTGTCCACTCCAGGCTTCTGCTGAGAGAGTTTCAAGCAAGAGCAATGGCCACACTGAGAGGACAGCACCAGTTCGAGAGGGCAAGAAACTTAGGGCCCCAGCCTCACCCTCGAGTGATCTTTGAGCCACGTGAGACTCATCTTCACTTTGAGCTTAAGAAAGTGATGGACGGTCTTGGCTCAGAAACTGGGCAACTGTGAGTAAAGCAAAGGCCATTTCACCAATTCATAAAATTCAGAATATTCATGTTTCAGAAAATTCAATAGTGTTTCGAGCTGAGCCTCGGCTGGAAGTAAAAATTTCTTCTTTTCCCCATAGTCTAATAGAAACTCTGGCTACACTGTCTCCCCTCCAGAGTTCCCCCAAGAGAGAACGATACCTAGCCCAGTGATGGCCTAACAAAGATGAGAGCAAAACCTGGCTTTGTCAAGGGCAGGCCAGCACTGATGAACATTACTTTCCCAGAGAGCATCATGTCCATACGGAGATGTTGTGGAAAGTAGTGCCGGGACAGAGGCTTCGGCAGACAAGTTTGCGTGAGGCTTTCTGTCTTCTTCCTCTCAAATCTGCAAGGCTGTGTCTGCAAAGCCAATTCTGGGACCCCTTTCCCAGGGGACACCCCCCACCACACACACACAGGCTTTCCTGTCCCTGTGGTCAGCCTCTCTATTCATCTACTCAATCACATGGGGAAGCTACTGTGAGCTTTCCAGATCTCAGCACCTTTCTCTGCAGCAATCTGACCCATTAGGATGCTGATCACGGAACCTTTATCCTTTCAGAGGAGCTGGTGAGGCCAGGGCCTGGTGGTCCAGTATTCTTGCTTCTGATAGAAGTGGCAGGGACGTGTGTTGCAGATACTTTCTCCCCTCCCCTTTGTTGAGGTTTTCTAGAAGGGAGAAGGAGGTAGGGTAAAAGCCTAGAACCTCTTCTGGGTGTCAAAGATGTATATTTTGAATTTAAAAAAATCAGAAACTGCTTTGAATTGATGTAAAAGGCAACCCTCACTTTTCTATTCAGGTGATGTGACAAAAATATGCTCTGTAAGGCCTCTAGTTGGTATCAGGAGAGGATTTTCATAAGAAACCATGTTCTACATGACATTTGGGTTTCCAGGTTAGCCCAAAAAAGTGTGTAGCCAATTATATAGCTAGAATATATTTACAATGTTGAAAAACTATTGCTTTGAGAGAAACATAAAGTTAAATTAGAACTAGTGTTTCTTTTGTTCGCACGTCCTTTGGGAGAAGCGGGCTAATTGGAGGGCGATGAAGCAGAGGAGGGAGAACCCGTGAAGCTCCCTCAGGGGGTAATCGTCCTAAGTGATCGTTGGTGCTCTGAGGGGGCGAGGGCTCAGGGGCACGGTGAGAGATCTGGGGTGCAGGGAGCTCAAGTGGCTTGACAGATACTTCAGTGTGTGTCTTTTAACTCTTAATAGTTCTCTGTTTTTACATTGTAAAACCACTGTACGTCAAAAAACTTAGTAACTACCATCTTAGTCAGTTTGGGCTGCTATAACAAAGACACCCTAGACTGGGCAATTTGTAAAGAACAGAAATATACTCCGCACAGTTCTGGAGGCTGGGAAGTCTGAGATCAAGGAGCCAGCAGGTCTGCTGTCTGGTAAGGACCTGATTTCTCGTTCACAGTCTTCTCACTATGTCCTCACTTGTCCATTTCGTAAGGCCTCTACTCTTGTGACCTAACCACCTCCCAAAGCCTTCCCCTCCTAGTACCATCGAATTGGGGGTTAGGAGTCAACATATAAATTGGGGGGAAGGGACAGTGACAAACATTCAGTGCGTAGCAGCAACTGTACTTAATATCTATCACATTTTTCTAATTGTCTTATTATTTTTTAGCTTGTTGGTATCCAAATAAGGTTCACCCGTTGTGATTGGTTAATGTGTCTTTTAAGTCTCTCTGTATCTATATGTGCCTCTCCTTTCACTTGCAGTCAGTTTGCTGAGGGCCCTGGGCCATTTGTTCTGTAGCTGTTACCCTAGTCTGTGTTTTACTGTTTGCATTCCTAGGGTGTGTCTAACATGTTTTCCGGTTTATATGTTTGCTAAAAACTTGGGGTTAGATTTAGGGCTTTGCTCAGACTTTGCTAGATTTTGGAGGGTGGGAGTGGGACAACAATGTATTTTAGAGGATACTGTGTTCTCACAGTAGGAAACACATAGTCTGTGGTTTTCTCTTTGCTTGATGCGCTCGCCAATATTAACGATCGATCGTGCTTATATCCATCGTTAGGAGTGTAAAATGGTACTACTCTTGTTCCATCATTTCTCCTTCACTCATTAGCTGGAATGTCCCTGAAAAGAAAAACATCCTCTCACCAACTAGTTGGTTTCCCTGGGACACAGTTTATATAAGAAAGGCAAGTTAAATGCATGAATCTTTCCTCTAATTTCCAGTGCTCAAAATGAGGTGATTCCCTGGCATTCTCCTGCGGTGACAATGATTCTTCTTTACTTGTTTCTCTGTGTGCTTGCTGAGAATCATTATGGGTCACATGTATTCTTAAGACACATCAACTCATTGCAGTTGTTATTTTTCAGGTGCTCAGTTTGCCCATTTTGGGCTGGAGGGAGCTTATTTAAGTTGAGGCATTTTTCTTGAAGAAATAGTTCCTGCTAAGTTGATTAAATCATGTCCTTATTCTAAAACAATTTTTGTTTTTTGTAGATGAGGACTTGGAGGTGGGGCACATCTTGATGTCTGCCACGCCATTCTGGTTGTCGTTATGGGCAGTTGGGTCGGCTCCAACTGCTGGCGACACTGCGAATGAGTGGCATCCTCAATGTCCTGTCCCCATCACTAGTCCTTCCAAACCTCACAGTAGTTCTTTCCCTATAAGTTTTGTGGCTACAAAAAGGCAACCCACTATGATGGAAAGATACTCATTGGCTAGGGCTAGAGTCAGCGCTGCCTTATACAAGCTTTGTGACCTTGGAGAAGCTGCAGGACTCCCCTCCATAAGGTGGAGATAATGCACCATCAAAAATGTTGGTGCAAGTATAACAAATGTATAGTCCCTGTAAACCTTCCAGGTCCTCATGAGTGTGTGTGTGTGAGTGAAACTGACTTTGAAGCCTGGCATGTGTTTTACCCTTACTGGGCATCGCGATGTGGACTAGCACATTTCAGTGCCGAATGGTCACGTAGCAGCTATTCTAACGGGAAAGGGAGGAAGGAAGTGAAACTTCCCAGAAGATTCACAGATTAAGCAATTATAACCTGACACTGTTACCTGACAAGAAGTGCAGCAAAGTGGTTGTGCTGGTGCTTTGTCTCTTGGTTCTCAGCTCCATTCCTGCTTTTCCATATCTCCTTTGTATTACTAAGGCTAGAAGTCTACCAATGGCATCTTTTAGATTTCCTTGGCCTGCTGGTCTCCTCTTAGATTCTGCAAGTAGGAGACACTGGTAGGAAACTGGGATGTGGGAGAAAGGACGAGACAAGAGCAGTGGCTTCTGCTAAGTGGCAGTGCTACAAGTTTAACCGTGATGGTGCAGCCCTCCGCCGATGAGTGTGGGCTTGTGGGTGCCAGCCCAGGGGGTTCAGAGTTTCTGATCTCTGGATGTCACCCTTCCGTCTACTTAGTTTCTCCAGCTCACCCCCATCGTCTTTTTGCTCTTTCATACCTTTCAACACCTTATAAACAGTTCTCTACATTGATCCACCTCTACTTCATGTATGCAGAGCAGTTTCTGTTTCTCTCACTGAACACTCGGGGTCTGAGGTTAGAGAGAACTAGGTTATAATCTCTTAGCTTTGTGACTTAACGTCTTTAATATTCAACCCCTTCTGCTAAGAGGGTTAGTAGAAGTACCTATCTCAGAGCTGTTGTGACGATGTTATCATTAATATATATGACATTGTTAGCTTTGAACATAACTCTCAAAAAGTGTGTCTACTATTGATAATATACAAGCCAATTTTTGAAGGCTTATCCTCTAACATTTTTTATTATGGAAAATTTCAGATACAAAGGCAATAATGTAATAAACATCCTGTACACACCACCCAGCCTCCCAGTTATAAAATTAAGGCTCTTCTTTTCTCCATGACACTCACTGTTCTCCCTGTTGTGGGATTGTTTTAGAGCAAATCTAAAACATTATGTTATTTTCAGCATGTAACTATAAGGACTGTTTTTTAAAAATACAATACTATCAGTGTTCCTAAGTATTAAAATGATTTCTTAATCCTATATCATGAAATACCAAGACAATGTTCAAATTTCCCTAAATATCTCATAAATGTCTTTGTATAAAAATATTTGATATATGAAGTATCTTTGGAATAAGGTCCACCCATTGTAACTGGTTGGTATGTTTCTTAAGTATCTTTTAATCTATTGGTTCCCCTTTCTCTCTTTTTCTTTCACAGGGTGTTTGTGAAGAAACTGGGTTAGCCCTGGCCAGTATGGCTCAATTGGTTGGAGCATCGTCTCATAACCAAAAGGTCATGGGTTCGATTACCAGTCAGGGCACATACCCAGGTTGCAGGCAACCAATCAATATTTTCTTCTCTTCTCTTCTCTTCTCTTCTCTTCTCTTCTCTTCTCTTCTCTTCTCTTCTCTTCTCTTCTCTTCTCTTCTCTTCTCTTC